>JAYXIM010016200.1:0-637912 GCA_037575425.1 Anastrepha fraterculus
TGCCCAAAAATCCCAGCTTAACTGAGAAGGTTGGGAGAAATTTGCTTGAATCCTCCGGATCACGTCTGAGAAAACGTTGAACGAAGTTTACCTTGCTAGCAGACTTTATATCTCTCATGATTTCCTCATTAGAAAGGTAAAGAGCGACTCCTCTAATTACGCCATATGTTTCAAAAGCCGTTCTGGGAATGAAAGGCTTTAGCTTCATTTTTAAAATGTCATTATTAGTGACGAAACTGTTTGCCGATTTGGGATTGCAGAAGAATACCTTATATAAGGTGACACCAACTGCTTCGATTATATCAATATCCTGTATTTTTAAGTGACGGATATGCTGATATAGACTCATGCCATTTCTAATTTTGATATTTTTGAATAGGTCACACTCTGAGGTGTCTACCAAAACAAAAGGTTTGCCTATAAAATTGGATGGATAGTAAACGGAACTATCAGAATTATTTGTATTCTGGATTTTTTTGGCAGTTGCATTTTTTTCAACTGTACCAGTTTCGGCATTACAAATATTTTGCATTTTTACGGAGTCTTTCGAAGATTTTACAACCTCACACTCCATCATCTCCTCACTCTCATTTTCATCTGACTGAAATCCACTCTTCTCAACCGAAGCATGTGGTTTGGTCGGATCAAGAATATGTCTCACTCTTTTTTTCTTAAATATATCGCTTTGACCTTTGTTTTTAGTCTTTCGCAGATTTGTATCCACTTTCTCACTAGCAGGTTTATGGATCAGAGATTCATTGCTAGCGCAAAATTCCTCAAAATCCTCTGCTGAGCACGATGCCGAAGGCGTTGAGGACGCCATCGCATCACCTTTTTTGCGGCTTACCGCAG
The DNA here is from genome assembly GCA_037575425.1 of Anastrepha fraterculus. NCBI lineage: Eukaryota > Metazoa > Arthropoda > Insecta > Diptera > Tephritidae > Anastrepha > Anastrepha fraterculus. The sequence goes on from JAYXIM010016200.1 coordinate 853, forward strand.
GCACTTTTGCGGTAAGAAAACTCTATACGTTAGCCTTTCAGGTAGAAATTCCAGGAAGTAATAAAAAAAAAAACACGTGGTTTTCACAGACAGAACTATTACAGCGCTATACACCGAGTTCCGCGAAAAAATGTCACTCTCTATTGTATCTTTCACTTTCACTACGCCTTTCCTTTTTTGTTTTTTGCTAAATGAAACCAGAGCACTGAAAAAAAACACACCGATCACAGCTGTGTCACGAATGCGACTGATTCTTTTTGTTAATGCATAGGTTCAAGAATATTGTCGGAGTAACAGGTCTCGGTCCGATATAAACACTGGCCATTGTGATATATTGAACATTTGTAGATGTAGCCTTGCAATTTGCAGTTAGTTTCGCTTAGGTACGTATTGTGACTGACGCAGAGACTAGAACGTGGTCATCGTCGTTGTACGAGGTTAAAAGGTCGCCACATTTGTTTAGGGAAATCTACTAGAGCGACAGCTCTTGGCAGAATATAAATCCGACACGTCATTGTTGTTGATGTAGCAGCATACAGATTCCTGCTTACTGCAGTGAAGCTACCTATTGTCGTCGTTTATCTCATCTAACAATAGTTCCAAGAAACTGGCATTTCGTCGTGTTGGTTTAAGTACATTCGAAAGTTGGTTTGTTTTATGAGGCATTTTGTATATTCATGTTCGCATTGTTTACATATTTGCTTAATTCTAATAATTTAACTTGCTTTGTTTTTTATAAACAACGATTTCGCGCATTCAACTTGAACTTTGTACATTATATTCCGAACGATCTGTTTTATGCAATCTAATTTCTTGTTGCGGTGCATTAAATAAGTTTAGCAAAAAAGTGTAAATATTTTTGATGGTTTTGTTGTATGTATATTGTGTAAAGCGAGTATACTGAGTTAGGGAGGATGATAAAAAAATTGTTTTTAATTAAAAAATAAATTAATGAATAAAACGTTCATTAAAAATCATGGGCAAATGTAGTTGGAATGGTTGCCCTTGACCAGATATAAATCTTAATAGCTCAGGTAATGGGTGGGATATCCTGTTATGACGATATGAAAAGTACAAAAAATTATAGAAACCCTATTCACACAAGGTATCATTGTATATATATATATTTATAGTATATATAGTGTGCAGCTTGAAACTGTAGGTCCCTCCATTAGTGGAATAACATCAAGACGCACGCCACAAATAGGAGGAGGAGCTCGGCCAAACACCCAAAAAGGGTGTACTATATATGCATGTACAAAGTAAATTAACATGATCAGATTTGAGATGAGATCACTATACTAGATTAATAATACATGAGACAATCTTTCAATTTAGCTCTAAGTATAGATTTACATATATTTACATACAAATATATCAAACCGACAGAGGTTTCTACTAGGTATATTGAACTGCAGCCTTTCAAACAGAGAAGGGCAGTAAATTCTTCCCGCGAGAAAGTCAGACATAAAAGGTCCAAGAGAGTTTTTCAATTATTTAATGACGGAAGACTAACAAGGGAGAGGTTGATTCATATAACGGAATAGGTTGAGTGAAATTTAGAGGGTGCAAAGTGACACAGATGAAGATTTTCGGAACACTTTCCAACCTATTTACGAGTATATTGTCTTGAAATAAACGCTACATATTCTAATTTAGACCGAAAAAAGGTTAGACAGAGTCAAAACCAGATAATAATTTTGTTTCGCCACTCTACTTGTAATTTTTAGGCACAGTTTGCCTGCTTTTTTCTGATCGATTACTATTTCGACATTTCTCTATGCAATGTGAACAAGTTTTCAAATTACATACGCAGTTTAAAGTGACGTATTTGCGAAAAGTATTCCTGCGGCATTAAAAATAAATACATATATCTTCTTAGCTTATACAGTGGAACTACTTCTTTTGCAGAAGTTGTCGCACGTATTGTAATGCATAGCTCCTGGAGATGATTTTTTATTTTCGCTTTTTTATGTATTAAAAATTGTTTTGGAGTTACATGAAACTAACATGACATTTGTTTTATAGTTTTTCACTGAGTGGCAGACTTGCTGATTGGTAAATGTTGTTGCAGTGCTAGTGGCATATGCATTTTAGGCACATATGTAGTACGTATGTACATACATATATATAGGTGGAAATATGTCTTTAGCCTCATCCTGTAAATGATTCATAGCAACGATTTCACTCTTATTTTTCGTCACATTGGCTGATTTGATGCTGTGCATATTTTCCCGAAATGAAATAAGAGAAAGTGTGGCAAAAGGTGCAGATGCGTAGGTTAAAAATAAATTTCTAACTTTTTACATTGCTCAAATTTTTATAATATAATACAATCATACTTCTGTACACTCCTAAGAGATTTTGCCACATTCCTATATTGTCAATATGATTTCAAGAAAATCTATAATCGCATTCGCCCGTTCATGGTAACGAATGTACGCTATTGCAATGTTTTGGTTATTTATGTTCGTGTCTTTGTGATTTTTTTGATTTCTTATTTTTAATAAATTTTTTTTTTTTTTTTTTGAATTTTTTAATTTTTTTTAATTTTTTTTGATTTTTTTTTTGAATTTTTTTTTATTTGTGATGTGATTAAACTCCTAAACTAACTGCAACTGTAAGAGAAGCGGTAAATGTGAAACGCAAAGAGAAAAAGAACCCGGGAAACGAAATGTGTTAACGTGGCGATTGACCACTATCGACTGAACAGTATATGTGTATATGCCAGCAAGTGACATGGGGTATGGATATACATAATTTTGAGCTCGACATCGGAAGACCGGACAGCTCTACCTTGAAAATTTATAAGTGTTGTCATAATGGTCGATATTACACGGTATGGTGTACTATGAAGGTAAAACTACCAACGTTATCTCACTCGCGAGCTAAGTAACGATTAGCTACTCTCTAATTTTGTCTAATGTTGTTGCTCTTTTGTTTCGAGTTATCAATATTATATATATTACGACCGCTGTAGCCGAATGGTTTGGTGCATGGCTTCCATTCGGAAGTGCGCAGGTTCGAATCACCGCACATAAAACATCAATTGACAGAAAACGTTTTTTTTTCGAATAACGGTCGCGCTTCGGCAGGCAACCTTTAAGGGGGGTAGGGTTAATTCCACTAAAAATATGCACTTATTTATGAATTTTTTTTGGAAAGATGATTCATGTAAATTTATTTATCCAATTAGTATACTGTAAACTCATATTTCAAAAATTTTCACAAGAAAATATACAAAATTGAGCCGTTGACAGCAGATCTACGCAGACGTCTCGAAAAAAAGGCAATTTGCCGTGGACAGTTTTCCTCAGCATTGGATAATCTGAAATCAAAAAATCAAAGAGTTTTCATTAGGTAATCAATTGTCCGAGGTAACCCTGTCGAGTTTTTATTAAAAAAATTTTTTTTTTCAATTTTTTTTAACATTTGAAGTAGAAGCACGATTTTTAGACGATAAATCGCATAATATTGTTTATTGTAAAATAAATAAAAATTGAAAAAAAGAAAACCTCCCAGGGTTGCCTCGGTAATTATGTAGAGAAAGTGTGTACAAAATTTCAGGAAGATCGGTCGAGTAGATTCAGAGAAAAAGTGTCCACCGACTTGAAAAACGTCGTTTTCCAGAAAATCGATTTACAGTTTTCTATAGGAGGTAGCCGAGTCGGAGCGGCCAACGGTTATAATGCTCTAACTTTGTGAGTTTTGCACCGATTGACTTAAAATTTGGACACAACATTCTTGAGATTATGTAAATTCATTTTCTCAAATAAACCAAAATCGATTTTTTTTACTCACGAACAATGGCTAGTTGTGATTTTCCAGCCAAATATAACGCAATCACACTATTACGTTTGAATTCCATCACAGAAAAACAATTCAACAAAACTGAGACGCAAATGCTTTTGATGGCTTATAAACAATATATTGAACTGTCATTAGAACAATTTTGATGTCCTGACATACTATGTACCTCTACTGTGTTCAATTTACGTTAATAATTCCAGAAACCTTGCTTTGTATCAGATCGCAAACTGGCACATTACCGATGAGTTAACCGTGTGTTTAGTCAATTATTGACCTTAAACTTAAAATAGTTTTTTATAAAGTTTATAACCATTCAAGTTCAAATAACTTCTAATTGAAAAAATAAGCCCTATATGTCAAACCGACTCTGTTTTTTGGCAGGCTACAAGTAGTAAATTGAAATGAAATATAATGCAAGATTTTCAGAATATATTCTAATTATGAATTTTGTCTCTGTGTGAAATATGTTTGGGTCTTTCTTTACTGCAGAAATTAATGTCACTAGCATTCGTACTATGTCACTGTTGACAATTTTGTTATCTTTTTGCTGCTTTCTAATTTTTTTTGGCACGTAACTTATGAATGAAATTTTTGAACTGAAGCAAGTTTCAATGGTCATGAGAAAAAGCACACACGCATGTACATACATACATGCAACACTCATTTACAAATATGTACGAGTGTAAAGAAATTTTGCGCATTTCATTCGGAACGAACTGTACAGTATGCATGTGAAGATGAAAAAGTACGCAATTCTTAGCAGCAATAAAATTGAATACCTACATATTGTGCATATATACATACACACAGTGACTCACAGCTTATTTGATGCAGGTTATACGGCGGCTGCCGTAGGTGGTGCGTGACTACCATTCGGAATTCACAGAGAGAACGTAGGTTCGAATCTCGGTGAAACACCAAAATTAATAAAAACATTTTTCTAATAGCGGTCGCCCCTCGAGGCAATGGCAAACCTCCGAGTGTATTTCTGCCATGAAAAAGCTCCTCATAAAAATACCTGCCGTTCAGAGTGAAACTGTAGGTCCCTCCATTCGTGGAACAACATGAAGACGCACACCGCAAATGGGAGGACGAAGCTCGGCCAAACACCCAAAAAGGGTGCACGCGCCAATACTTTTTCAGAAGAAAGAAATTGACTCGATCTTTATTAAATTTAATAAAAAAATATATACGACTTGTAATGAGATATGTATGTACTGTTTACTACTGCAGAAAGAACAGTAACAAAAACAAAGCTTGCTGAAAAATATAGAAACAAATGGTTTTCTCATCACAATATCCTCACTGCTTAAATGATGCAGTGTATTTTATATTTTCTCTGAGAATGCAATAACCGTGAAATGTATTTTCTGTTTAGTTTAGCGCCTTAAGTCATTCTCAGTAAAGAAAAGTTGAAAAAATTAAAATTTTCAAAATGGAAAACGAATCTCACTAGAAAAGGGAGGACGTTATTCGTCATTGTAAAGAGGATAGCCAACGAAAATTGCAGAAATTGTTGCCATTAGTTCCTCAACTGTCCAGCACATTATAGAAAGGTTTCGCCACGAAAATAGGAAAGAAGATAAGGGCAGATCTGCGCCAAATAAAATATTTAATGATGCAGATAAGAGGTGGATTGTTCGCAAAGTTAAAGAAAAACCCCATTTAAGCGCTCCAAAATTAACGAACGAGTCGAAAAATACTTAGGCAAGATCTGTAACTCTGAAACTGTTCGTAGAGTTCTGCGCGAAGAAAATTTTCATGGAAGGGCTGACCGAAATAAGCCGTTGATTAATGTTCGTAATAGAAAGCAAAGAATAGAGTTTTGCAGACAACATTTAAGCAAAGATATTTCGTTCTGGAAGTCCGTTGTTTTTACGGATGAAAGCAGACCTTTTCAGGTCTGATGGGAAATCCTGTGTTTGGAGAAAACCAAATACCGCGCTCCAGCCATGAAATTTGCGCTCTACATCTAAACACGGCGGGGGCAGTGGTATGGGGTTGCATGCCCTATTCAGGCGTCGGAAATTTAACATTTTCGATGGAAACATGAATAAAGAGATGTATCTGGTTCTGCTAAAAGAATAAAACGGCATTAGGGATTCGTTTAGGTTCTACCAAGACAACGATCCCTTGGCTTATCTGGAACTGCCCACATGTAGTACAGACAACTGCACTGAGTCCAGATCTCAATGTTATTGAGAATTTGTGGTCAGTGCTGGAAAACAAAATAAGAAACGACAATATTTCTAATGCTTCTGATCTGAAACGGGCACTACAGGAAGAATAGGATAAAATTAGTTCCGATTATACAGCAAAACTTGTAGAATCTATGAATGCCCGATTAAAAGCTGTTCTGAATCTAAAGGGATACCCCACTCAGGTATTAGACGTACTCATGAAATCGAAATATTAATGTGAATATGTTTTTTGAATACTTTTAATTTAGTGCATCATTTAAGCTGTGACCTCAAAACTGTAACTGAATTATTTTAATTTGCCATATCTTATGAAGAAACATTTTTTGTTATTTTGTTAATTAATAAAACAATAAAAGATTTTTTTCTGTAATGGAAATACCATAAAATATATTTGATATTTTAATAATTTTTTTCGGCTACATCAAATAAGCTGTGAGTCACTGTATGTACTTTATAAAATTACATTTTCATAAAAATTCTCGAATACTAGTCACGTGTTGCTCTGTGTTAAGGTACCACATTTTATTCTAACCCCTCAGAATCCACTATATATTCTTGTTTTTTTTTAATTAAAAAAAAAAATAAAGTTTTCGAAATTCCCACTTATGTACCTATAATGCGGAGCTTACATAAAATAAAGAAATGCAGAATATGCAATTTACCTAATACGTACAATAGATACAAAATTTTTATAAACTAAATATCGATATAACGGTATTGACTTAATTCGGACCGTAAATATTGATTTTAATATGTGTAGTATTTTTCATACCTCCAATTTGGATGCATCTATGATAAGTTCTGGCGGCCTCCATAGCCAAATGGGTTGGTGCGTGACTACTATTTGGAAGTGCGTAGGTTCGAATCTTCGAGCACGAAACACCAAAATGCTAGAAAAAGTGTTTTCTAATAGCGATCGTCCCTTGTCAGGCAATGGCAAACCTCCGAGTGTATTTCTGTCATGAAAAGCTCCTCATAAAAGCCAATCTGCCGTTCGGAGTCTGCTTATCACTGTAGGTCGCTCCATTTGTGGAACAATATCAAATCGCACGCTGCAAATAAGAGGAGGAGCTCGGCCAAACACCTAATAGAAGTGTGACGCGAAATTATTTATTTTTTATTTTGGCTCACGTTCTCGATTGAAATTGTCGATTGCGACGTCACTCTCATTTGTTGGGTTTCTGTAAAAAAATTTGTCGAATTGATCGACGGCGCTGGTAGTCAACTGACGTGGTGCTCCACTCTATTTAAGTATGAATACTCTGTTGAAACGGTTTCTGTAACTAAATGAAATGATATACTGCCGTTCCCACGACTGTCGGTTCTACGTTACCGGAACGACCCGGATTTATATTAGCTACAACAACAACAACATTATTTATTATTTGAATACGCCAAACATAGGTTAAATTAGGTTAATATTATTATTTAATTTTTTAAATAATTTAATTTTAAATTTCTGTAAACACATTTTGGGTTTCATGCTTACTTTTCTCAATGTTGCACAGTGCGGCCGATTCCCGAAAAGCTGGCCAAAACTCAAAAAATTAAGTAATTGATTCAAAATTTCTTACTCGGGGGTTGTCGGGGTCGCTGATTACGAATTTGATCTTAAAATTTTGAAAATCCACCCCTTCCACCGCCTATTGGCCACCGCCTCACGTGAAATAGCAGTATATTCTAGAACATAATCAAGATGCATGTAAATTTATATGTTTTCGGGGTCGCAAGGTAGCAAGTGCTAGCTGCTGAATCTTGTTTTATTCTGTAACCATTACTTTTTTGAGTAACCTTTTATAGGTTTCAAAGCAGCATATGACGGCGTTGTATTACTATACAGTTTGAAAACTCAGATTTAAAAAAAAAATTGCAAAAAATGTATCTACGTATTGCTGCAGCTAAAAATTTTGTGTCGAGGTATTGATATGTACTAAAGATTTATCGTATTTTACTAACCTTCCGAATATGATTCCATTTGGTTTTGTTCAATTTACTCCATTACAAAATCATTCAAATGTGTACAACTTTCACTATTCATCGACAGTAATACGATGCTCAAACGAAGGCCACGTTGCGACTGAAAATACAGAGGATACTTAGGGTACAGGACGTTGCTATGAACGGTTTTCACTACTCAAGGCATTACTGTAGCCAACCAAAAGACAAAAAAACTCTATCTAGAAACTTTTTTTTTCGACTTTTGGCCAGCTTTTTGGGAATCGGCCGCACTGTGTGTTGGCACAAAAAATTGTCCTTGTCGTTTGGTATACCATTTATCTCAGTGTTCCGCATTTTGTCGACAAATGCTTATGGAAATTCTTTTTTTTCACCAATTGAACAATTTGGATCGAATTGATTTTACGTCATTATAATATACATTTCGTCGATTTCTTACAGAAACGTGCTACGAAAATCCAGCGCCACTTGCTGGATTGATTTTCTGTAAAAACACTATTTCTTTGGTACCCGACTCAATACACTTAATTAAATCGGATCCGGAACATGATTTGTGTAAATGTCTACTTCTGTGCCACCCCCAAAAATATTGATTTAACATTTTATAAATTCTGAGCGGGTCCAAAAAAACTTATAAACCATCTCTGCCATACTTGCAACAATACATCAAAATTTCACCGCCGACATTCATTTTTTTTATACATACATGTATTAGTTTTCAAGTTTAAAGTAAAGAAAAAATAAATTTCTCGGCCAATTTGAGCACTCAGATGGCTAATCTAAGGGTTTGTCAAAGGTGCTGTACATTAAATCATTATTTAATTAAAAATTGAGTCAGTTACCTCATAAAATTAAGCACTAAGTATCAAGGGTGCAAAAATAATAATACATCTGTATAATTTTTCGCATGCGCCTTAATTGATATCAAAAAATGAAGCGATGACAGTTTATTCTGAGCTTCAGATGAGTTCAAATTTTTTTGTAACAAATAAAAATACCAAAATACACTCGGATATGTTCTATTGCGTAACGAGGAGCGACGGTCCAGGTTACATCAAAAGCCGGACCAACCAGGTACCTATTCCATCGGTTCCAGGCCACATAGGAATTATTGGGAACGAAATGGCTGATAAATTAGTCACGAAATGGGCGGCTTCCGCTTTATAGGCGCACAGCCATTTTGTGGCTTAGGAAGGGTCACTTCTCCTCTCTTATTTTGGAAGTAGATGAAAGGCAAAGAAGATCATACTGGGACAGTCTACCGGCTTTATCGCAATCGAATCAATGATGGGTAGTTTTAACCTAAACCGATTTAAAGATTGTATGGAATCAAATAAAAATAATTCTAGAATCACCACGGGAATTCTAACAGGACATTGTAGATTGAATTATCATCTCATTAACCTAGAAATATAGTCCAATGGAACTTGCAGGTTATGTAGAGAGGAAAATTAAACGCTCAGCACTGATATTATATATTTGCGGTACAAACATTTTGGGTAAACATATTTTATTAAAGGAGGAAATAAAACGCAATAAAATAGGACAAACAATAGATGTTGTTGTTGTAGCAGCATAAGTGACAGTTCTTTTATGCAGAACCGACTGTCGTGGGAACGGACAAACAATAGATCTTTCAGGTCGCTATGCTAAATCCCCTAAGTCCCCATAAGAAAAAAACCTGTACTTTTTGTTGTCGAATATACGAGAGACACGTGACAGAGCCCAAATTAATAAAAACCTGCCAATATTGGGAGCATTACAGTTACATAGATATACACTTGGCAAAATTGTACGGGTGGTGTAAAATTCTAAGAATTTTAGTAGCTGACTAATGTTCACTGGAAAAGCTCATGAATAGAACTGTGTTCTTGGTTCTTTTATTTTATCTTTTATTTATGGCGCCTTTTCCAAAAAATTATCAGTGTTTATTAGCGAATTTTCACATTTTTTTTTGTACATTTATGTAATTTATTAAAGAACAATGTATTACATTTTATGTATGTATATTGTTGCACCGTGTCTACAACAACCGGATATGGCTGCAACACAACAAAATTCCCGAAGAAAATTAATAAGGTAAAAAATGATTGAATTTTTTCTGCTCAGGTTTATGAAACTTTATGATTTCTATATTTATATTTTATTCCACTCAAATTGGCTTAGTTCAGCCGTTATTGTTTGTATGTCTGACAATTTGTGGAAGTAACACATATGTACGCATTGGTCTGCCGGAAATCAGAAAGAATTTATAATTTATAGCAAGCGACGCAGAAAAGCTTAAAATTTACGAAATTGGGTCGTCGAGTTGGTGGCTGCACTATCAGCAATTCAGCCATTTTACTTAGCTTAAGTTTTTTTTCATTATGCACATATAAAAAATATGAAAACAATAAAATATGGAATATAAATAATATAATTAACAAAACTATTGCAATGAAAATAGTTACACATCGCACATCAAATACACGCATCACTTGCAGAGCGCATCGAAAAAAAATTCCCACCAAACGACTATTCAATACATTCAATCACATTTGCATTCATTAACTAAAGATTGTAGTGAAATTGACTAAAATGACGAAAAATGGAAACTTGTTATAACTGAATATAATCGAAAATAATATTGTCGTCTTGCCATTTTCTTAGCTTACACCAACGCACTACCAATGCTGTAGGGCAAAAACTGTAGCTACCCCGCTGGAAATTTTATAATTGACTTTCCAATGGATTTCATATGGTAATATTGAAAGAAGTGTTTTTTGTCATCACACAATAAGCACTTAATTCGATGTATCTGTATACTTATACAGATCGAAGTACTCTTGGACTACTCTTCTTCACATATTTCCATATAGGATAGCTTTAGCTCGCAAAATCGTCAGTTTCGGTGTAAGTTTGAATAGTACAAATTCGAAAAATCCACTTATCACGTGGAAAGGTGACTTTTTTCATCATACTTTTTACAATCTATCAAAAAAATATTTCTCCGACAATATATACATATACAGAGGTTTCGAACCCGCGCACTTCCGAATGGTAGTCACGTACCGTCCACACCGGCACAAAATATATCAAAATTTCTCTCAATTGCCGAATTGTCGACTTGCATTTGCATTCTTACAAAATTTAATTAGCACAAGAATTGAAGTTAACAGTTCATTACCAACGCAGAAATTTCGGAAATTCGTTATGTGTAAATGATGCTGAAAATAAAAACCATTCCATCTACTGTTTGCTGTGGTTTTTGGGTTAGTGGAATAATTGGCACGTTTTTGTTCGAAGATGAAAATGAAAGAGCTGTTACTGTCAATAGACATCGCTATAGGCAATTGTTTGAAGATTTGTTGTGGTCTGGTGTTGAAGAAATAGTCATAGACTATCTTTATTTTCAACAGTTTTTGAGTTTTTCCGATCTAAGTTTCACAGTCGGTTATTTTCACGTAATTGTGACCTAAACTACCCACCTAGATTATGCGATCTAATTACATTAGACCACTTTTTGTGGAGTTTTTTGAAAAGCCATAGACTATGCTGAATAAGCCAACAACGATTCCAGAACTGGAACACAACATTAAATCGATATTGCTGAACTCAACGCAGCGCGGGTCCTTGAATGTTTTCGTTCTCGTATGACAGCCTGCAGAAATAATGACATTTTTCACATATAATTGCTAAGCGCCGTATTGTGAATAAAAAAAGTAAACCTGAAAGAATCTAAATTTTTACATGTTTTATAGTATAATCTATTTATTATACAATATAACATTACAACATACAAAATTTTGCCGGGCTCGAAAACCATAATCGAAAAAAAATTAAATTTGTTGCAAATCAAAAAAATATATATAATATTTTCATTTCAAAATCATTCCTATTTGTTCTATTTTCATTATTTGAAAAAATCCCCTCTATAACCCCAACTGCGCATTAGACATTCGTTTCAATCGTTTGGAAGAATTATTAATATAACCTATCGGAAACGTACACACATTGACAACACTTCACTATACGGCACAATTCATTTAATGCTTGCCCAAATTTCATTATCATAATTCACACCCTATTTTATATGTATCAGCTGGTAAATTTTGTTATTACAGATAAAATTAAAATTAAAATTTAATTCCCAAACATTCAACAATCACACAAAAAATGTGATTTTTTTCCATAGCTAATGAGACGCACAGCACATATCTACTTACATAAGCACGTATCATTTGTATGTAGCTGATATTATTGAGTAGGCTGACCTACAATTCCCTTATGAGATTTTGTTGATACTTGTGTTGTCTAAGCAGCGTCTTCACACGGCCTTACAAGTGACGTGGGTGTAGTTTTTTGTATTAATACAACCTTTGAATGAAAATGCCCATAATTTTGTCCTATTCATATATAATATTATAGTCCAAATTGAAAATTAAAGTATTCAATTTTTGAGATTTTTGATGCTTAAAATTTATAATTTTATAGGAATTGCACGGCATATAATTACAAAATTACATTCTAAATTTTGGTCGACCTTCTCCTGCAATGTGTGGTGTGCTTTTTGACGTTATTTCCAAAAAATGGAGCGACCTACAGTTTTAGGCCTTATCTGAGTGGCAGGTGGTTTTTTATGAGAACCTTTTTTATAGCAGAAATACGCTCGAAGGTTTCCTATTTTTCGTTTCGGATTTTAAGAAAAGTGACCATTAGTACCTGCTGCCTGATGGTGAATGGCCGCCGGCCCAATCTAGCAGATATTTACATTTTCAGAATATATACTAACACTAATCTACGGCATATTTTATTACTCAGAAAATAAGTAGCATCTGACAGCCCTGGGATCTTACCCTGGGAGGCACAGCGGGGCATCTCTAACTCAATATGTAAGCCAAGATAGATTTTCTTAAGTCAATATAATTATGGCTAAAAGTATGGTTATTATGTAGGATTATAATATCAGATTTTGGGAGAGAAATTTTGTATGGGAAATCTCGCTTTTTAATTACGGATTGGGAGTTAAGCACGAAAAAGTAGATCATCTACTTATATGTGAACGTATTATAAATCTCTCATTCAAAATAAGCTAATAGCTTGAGATGGTGGTCAAACACAATATATAATATTCTTATACGATATTGATGAAAATGTAGAGAAAGAGGTACAGAGTTATCAGAAATCAATTTGGAAACTTCTATGTAAGAGCTCAACGTCAGAAAAGTATTATTTTGAAAGTAGAACGACTAGGACGACTTTCCCGGTAACCCTGCATATCAAGTTTTTAAGCTGTAGCATTAGTATTGAGTGCTAATTAACCTTCAGCGCGGTTTGATAAAATAGGCTGTTACTGTTTGTTTTTCTAACCAACATGAAATAAAACCACACCTCCTACGTTGAACACCTCCTACTCTGTATAACAAATCTCGTTTCATTTGTGCTGTTACATACAACCATTAATTAACCTGTGATTAATCCTGGATCCCTAAACATTCGTCAAAAAGACAACACACGCCTGCAGTTTTGCGAATTGAACATATTCCCGTCTCACCACCTAACTAACAGAACTTTTATAATTAGTTCACTATATATAATGTAATAACTTCCCTAATTTACTCATTTGTTTGAAATAAAAAATGAGATATTCAAATATACTTATTTTTAATTTGTAGTCCGTGAGACGAATGATTAGTGAGATAGTAACACTGATCTAAGTTTAGTGATCTAGGGTTAAGAAAATTATAATACCTTTTTGCAAAATTGCACGCGGGTCTAAAAATCGTCAAAGTATTGTACGATCAATGAGCAGTACTAAAAAGCGCAAACGAAAGTTTCACTTTGAATAAAACATCAACAAGCTAGCAAATGCTAAACTAAATAATTCTAAGTAAAATTAGCATGAAAAGTGTCATTGACTTCCTAAAATACTCGCATAATGAATAGTTTCTTTCGTGATTTTGTATGTGCTTATAATACATTCATACTTATATACATATGTGTACGTATTTAAAGGCCACTGCGCCGTATACGCATGAGACCTCTACAAAATTCTTAATGAATCAAATTTAGTTAATGAATGAATGCGAAAAAGTAGAGTGAAGTGGTCTAGTGTCTCATTACCGCCTGGCGATCGTTCAATTTATTCTACAAATAAAAGAAAAAAATTATAATTTTTTTTGTGCATCATTAAAAAGATGCCCGGTTGGTGAGGTGTTTCTAAAAAGTTGTTTGTTGTGGTCAACCTTGTAACAATTTACACTCAACAAAGTATATAGCATATACATACATATATGTACTCGTACATATGCATATTTTATTTGCACCTCGCTCGCCTGTCATTTACATTCGTGTGTACTTTTCTATTTAGCAAGTATTTTATTTTCGGTGTTATTTTAGTGAAAATTTTCTCAATGAATAATGTTTTATAAATACAATTGATTGTGGTGTTTTCGAAAATTTCGACATTTGTTGAATGAGATTAAAAGCTTGGAAGAGCTATCTACAAGAATTTCAGCAATGAGAAAAAATATATTTTATTTGATAATTGGCTCCGTATAAAAACTAGCGCAGCAGTTTTCACAAGGCTTCAGGCGAATCTTCTATTGCTCTACACAGTGATGTTAATATTTGTCTGTATGTACAATACTTGGCTAGCACCATGGGGAATGAGTTTGCGTACTGTCTTGCTCTGTTGTTATATGTAACGACGTAAGAAAAACAACTCTAATTTGACCCAAGCTATGTCTGAACTGTTTTGTTTTTAGCAGGGAAAGGTACTGTTACGAATTTCTTTTGACACATACGGAGGGACTTAAGGTGCGCTTACTTTACTAGATAGAAAATACCCAAAAGAATTTTTAATTTCATAACCTTCATTTTTACTCTTTTTTGAATTGCTTGACATAATTGCCTTACATTTCTACTTCAGTTCTCAAAATCGTATTTTTGTTTTTGATTTGCAGCTTTGACGTTAATCGCATTGATTATAAATAGCTGTATCATCTTGCATCCGACCCGCAAAAGAAATTGGTTATATTTTAAATTTACCTACTTACTCCAATTGTTGTTAGTTGTTCCATTTTGTTTTGTTTTATATGTGTATTACTCAGCAGTTTGGCGTTTAGCGGGATATGCCTCCAAATACTTTCCAGGGGCGCAATTGTTTCTTTTCTCTCTTTACAACACTACGAGTATTAATCGGGTCGCATATGATTCAAATTCAAAACGGTTATATCAACATAAGGAGGTTCTTTTGTGTTGTTCTTTTCCACGTAATTCGCAAAATTCTGACCTGTAAAAGACTACAGCTTCTCTTCTCATTACGCCGAAGACCTTTCCTTAGTTTTTTTCGTTTTTGCCCTCAAATTTGTCTCTGTATTCTTCAAAACTTTAGGGCGCAGTGAAGATGTTGGTGATATTTTTGCTCTGTCAGCTAGTGCCAAACGTAGAAGCGCAGTTCAGCTTTCTTCCAAAAAGATTTCAGATTTGCGTAAACATGTCCTAGGTCAATTTTGGATATTCGTCTGGTTTCTTTAAAACGATTCAGTTTTGCCAAGGATGTTGTTGTGGTAATTCTCATACCGTCAGATAACCAGATAATCAAATAACATTAATTGAGCGATAACCTTTGTGTTGTTTCGGTAGTTTTATGCTTTTTAGTGAATGTTGTGAACCCGGTTCTGGTACGGTCTACATCCGGTAATCGACTCGTTTTCAGATGACAACTCTTCTCCTATTTTATTTGTTTACTTTTGTCAGATATTTGTACGTGTTGTAATTTGGGGCTGTATTATTTTGTTTGTTATTTTTTTATATATTTTTCGGCTATAAAATTTGCTGTGCGCACATATAAATTTGCTCTTTTCAGATTTGAAAAACAAAGATGGATCGCAACGATAGAGAAAGAATACGTCATCCGCCTGGATTGCGTGGTCGTGACATCGGACTATTTTACCGCAACTTATCAAAGCGAAAGCGTCCAAGACCAGACGAGCCAACAATTAGATTGGGACCTTGCGTGAGTGTCCCGCAAGCTGTGCTGGCAAGGGTTGAAGAAAAACTCTATCGTTTTGCACAAAGCTGCGAAGATGAGAAAGTGTTGAAAGACTTTGAAGCACAATTTCGACATTTGCTATTCGCCGATTTTGAGGATTTCATTGTTACTTCAAAGTCATCCAGTTATGAGCTGCTGGATAATGAATTTCAAAATCAACGTTACAAATCCGATGCTTTGTTAAAGGAACGGGATCCACAGTTCCAGAGACGATACGAGCAACGTATGAAATTGCCGGCAATGAAGCAACATGATCGTATATTAGAAGCGATTAAAGAAAATCAAGTATTACTAATTGTTGGTAGTACGGGTTGTGGTAAGACAACACAAGTGCCACAGCTCATTTTGGATGATTATATCTTCAATAATCGTGGCTCACAGTGTCATGTAGTATGTACACAACCGCGTCGTATTTCGGCAGTAACGGTAGCTGAGCGTGTTGCTTATGAAAGGTGTGAGCATTTGGGTACATCGGTGGGCTATCAAATTCGTTTGGAAAGTGAAATGCCGCGAGATAGTGGCTCCATTTTGTATTGCACCACAGGCGTGCTTCTGCAAAAGTTGCAATCAGATCCATTGATGAATGCCGTAAGCATTGTTATCATAGACGAGATACACGAACGCAGTGTAGAGACTGATTTGCTAATGGCTTTATTGAAAATCATATTGCCACATCGACCAAATCTGAAAATTATTTTAATGAGTGCTACTGTGTCGGAGGAAGAATTTAGCGCTTATTTCAACAATTGTTATACGATAAACATTGAAGGCACAATGTTTCCGGTTAAGGTGAACTACCTGGAAGATATTATACAAGAGACCGGTTTCACACGTTTTCACAATAATCCGCACGAGTGCACCAAAAATAAGGCACGACATCGCTCCAAGCAATCTAACCGCCAGAGCACTAATAATTTGGAGTATTCAGCAATGATCGAGCCATATCTGCGGCAGATTAAAGACAAGTACGATAATCAGGTACTGCAGTCATTGCGTTGTACCGACTCGGAAGGTTGCGAAAATCTACAATTTTTAGAGCATTTAATTTTCTATATTTGTGATACAAAGCCACCGGGGGCGATATTGGTTTTCTTGCCGGGTTACGATAACATTTCTAAACTTAATTCTGTACTGATAAATCCCACTTTACCGAT
Organism: Anastrepha fraterculus; assembly: GCA_037575425.1. Classification (NCBI taxonomy): domain Eukaryota; kingdom Metazoa; phylum Arthropoda; class Insecta; order Diptera; family Tephritidae; genus Anastrepha; species Anastrepha fraterculus. The sequence goes on from JAYXIM010016200.1 coordinate 18,009, forward strand.
TGGCCAGCGTTACGCACGTAAGATACAAGTGTATCCATTACATTCAATGATGCCTACCGTGTTTCAAAAGAATGTTTTTCAATCACCGCCACCTGGCATTCGTAAGGTTATACTCTCAACTACAGTAGCAGAAACTTCGGTCACAATTGATGATGTTGTCTATGTGATCAATAGTGGACGCATGAAGACGAATAATTATAATGTGGAAGCCAATTTGCAAACGCTTGAAGAAGCTTGGGTTACAAAAGCCAATACGAAACAACGCAAAGGACGTGCTGGTCGTGTGCAACCTGGTATTTGTTATAATCTCTTTAGTCGCGCTCGTGAAAAGACAATGCTCGACCAAATAGTGCCCGAAATATTGCGTAGTAAACTGGAATCTACCATATTAAATATGAAAATGTTGCACGTGAAAGATGTAGGCTATTTTTTTAATACACTTATTTCGCCACCTAACCAACAAGCTGTCACAAATGGCATAAATTTACTAAAACGCATCAATGCGCTAGACGTGGAAGGTACATTAACGCCTTTGGGCATGCATTTGGCACGTTTACCGGTTGATCCGCCAATTGGTAAAATGCTTGTGATGGGCGCACTCTTTCGTTGTTTGGATCCTATCACTTCAGTGGCGGCGGGATTGTCATTTAAGTCGCCATTTTTTACGCCACTTGGCAAAGAAAGAGAAGTTGATCGTGTCAAGCGTCATCTCTCGGCCAATCAGAGAAGTGATCATTTGTTGATCGACAATGTTGTACTCAGTTATCGTGAATCGCGTGAGGATAGTTCTGAGCGAGATTTTTGCTACAAAAACTTTTTAAATATTGGCATACTACAACAGTTGGAGGATATGAAACGCCAATTTGCTAGTTTGCTTCGCGCATCCAGCTTTACAGATTCAAGTAATTGCAATGCCCAATCTTCTAATGAGAATTCCAAGAATATTACATTGTTACGCGCTATAATTGCCGCTGGTCTTTATCCAAATATGGCATTTTTGAGTAAAGTACGTCGTACAAAGAATCACGTCAATGCCATACATCATCTTTGCACACCAGAGGAACGACGAGTCAATTTCCATCCATCGTCTGTGAATAGCCATGAAGCTTCATTTGATTCTCACTATTTTGTCTATTTTCAAAAGCAGAAGTCATCGAGTGTTTATATTTTAGATGCTACCATGGTTTTTCCGATGGCCCTAATCATATTTGGTGATGGCGTTGAAACAGGTTATACTGAAAAAAATATATTTTACATTTCAGTGGCTCGCACGTACTTCTTTAAATGCGATCCCGCCACAGCCAAAGTTGTTTTGGAACTGCGCAAACGTTTGGAATGGCTTATGCAAAAGCGTGCACTAAATCCATCACCAATCCTGCCAAATAGCAGCGAAGATTACATCATCAAAGCAATTCAAATACTCTTATCATTGGATGATGTGTACGATTATAGCGATCAATATCTCTCGTCTGATGAAGAGCAACAATAATTTTTTTTTGTAAATGTAAAAGCTTGTAAAAGAGAATGATGTTGAGAAAAATATGTCTTGTAAATGAACGATTATATGTGCATTTCTTCTGCATACACTTGTATAGTGTATGCATCATAACAAATAATAAATGAAATAGTAAAAAAAACAGTAAACAAAATTGTTTAGTATTGGTTTTACCATGACTGAGATTTATTTTGCATTACCAAACCGTTGAGTTTCAATGGAAATTCGGCAGATAAGATAAGTTAACCAGAAGAGCTGCGGTGTGTTTGGTAAAAGCGAGTGCCCTTCAAATTGCTTAGCGATTAATCGAAGAAAATTAAAATATTTAGACCCTAGTAAATTAGTTTAATTATTACATATTCAAGTCATTAGCTTATATAATAATAATATAAAAAATTGTGATTTTGATTTCCGTTGAACTTATTCATCCTTTAAAACGTTAATAAAATCGTATGGCATTTGAATGGGGACTTTTACAGTAACAACACGTACTGTGTGTGGCTCAAATATCGGGTTGATTTTTGGAACTTTTTTTTGCTGACTGTGTTGGGTGTTTTCTTCGATATAAAAAAATGTAAGTCTGAAAAATCAATGTAATTTTTGACCCATTTGAAACTTTCACTTTATTATACTAAAATTTAATCATCTATAAAACTGTATATCAGAATTTTCGAAAAATACTGAGTAAGTTTGAAGTTTTGATGAAAACTTGCCGAATTTTTTAAAATTCTGTACATGGTTTGAAACTTTGCGATATATGGTTTTTGTTTTAATAATAATAATAATAAATAGTCAAAACTTATCATATGGTCGTACCCTTTATGAGTGCTTGAAATATGATTTTAAAGCCATGTTTCTTGATTCTCGGACTAAAATTATCTGTTCCTGCAGAAGCAGCAAATCTTCGGAGATTTTGTGACAAAGTGGGTGAAATGATTTAAAAAGCATGGAAATATTCATAATCTACCTGAACGAGAAAGAACAAAGATCTTAAAAATCAAATTACTAATATTTTTGCATATAATATCCAGTATCCAGATGCCAAAACCCTTGAACATGAACACTTAGGAAGCACGGAAGAAAAGGAAACTGTGGGAAAGCGTTACCCTCCAAAACCAATTAAAAAGGTCAAAAATGTAGTTTTTAAGATTACTTTTATTCAATGTAATTTTGCACGATATGCCTTGACTATGGCCTTGAGACGGTCCAGATACGAATCGCAACCTGCCCGAATGCGACTCGCAGGTATATGGCCCACTCGCGCTTTTTTCAGCGTCTCGAGACTGGTGAATCTTTTAGTTCGGACCTTGCTCTCCAAAATGGCTCAAAGTGAATAATTCCGATTCCATGAATTTCAGCTATGATTTCGGTTCATTTTTAATAAATTTACCAACAATGTCGATGTAGTTTTCGTTGATTATTGATTTTGGGCGGCCCGTATGTTCATTGTCATTTAGGTCCTCACAACCATCTCTGAAACGTGTAAATCACTCATGAACTCTGGCACGAGGTAGACAATCATCGCCATATACTTTGTCCATGAATTCGAATGTTTCGGTAAACGTTTTACCGATTTTAAAACAAAATTTGATATTAGCTTTTTGTTCGAAACTCATTTTTGTACCGATGACACAAACCTACTGACACTTTAGACGTAATAACTTGACTTCCCCTGAACCGAATGTCACCAAGCTTTCATTGGAAGTCTGCTAGGGATGTAACTTTCAACGTACTAAATTATTAAAAAGATGGCGCCATCAAAAATATTTTTATGACGCCAGTCTTGTTTCTTTTGGACTTCGCCTTGCATAATTGGCGCTTACGCCCTTTTTGGGTGGGTGGACGAGCTCCTTCTCCTATTTGTGGTGTGCGTTTTGCGTTTTGATTTTTTTCACAAATGGAGCTACGGTTTTATGCGAAACGAGTTTTTATGAGGAACTTTTTCATGGTAGAAATACGCTCTGGGGTTTGTCATTGCCTGCCATGGGACGACCGCTATTTGAAAAAAAGAATGTTTCTATTAAGTGGTGGTTCATGCCCTCCTCCATAATTACGAGGGTCGTTGAAAAGTCCGTGCAAAAATAAAAAACTATTTAATTGTTTTGAGTAATTTTTTTTTATTTTTCGTCAGTCTCCTTCTAGGTTTATACACTTCATTGAATGTTTTAGTTTGTTGATTCCTTCCAAATAATAGGATTTATCCAATTCTGAAAAACCATTTCTGCAATCCCTTCCTCGCTTGAATGAAACTTTTCCCCCCATCTGTTTCTTCAAATTGGGGAACAGATAGTAGTCGAGGGATCCGAGAGACCCAAGCTAGGAAAATATGGGGATGTGTGTGAACGAGTTGGAATCCTATTCCCTTTAATTTAGGTTGCTAAGGCATGAGCCGGTACGTCGTCGTGTTGGAGAAGGAAAATCACTCGGCTTCCTCGATTCAAACGAATGATAAACACATAGATATACATATACCTATCTGTCTGAAACTTTGTGTGTGTTCTTCTAAGAGATGCTACTAACTAAACATAACCTCGATACGCGTCATTAGTACCATATCTTCGTCTTTGCACGCACTTTTCAAAGGACCTCTTTTGAAATATATTTTGTAAACTTCAAACGAATCTTCTGAAGATCGTTAGATTGTTGAGTGTTATTTCTCATTTATGAGAGCATCTTTGCGCATTCGTCTAAAGGAACTTAAAAAGAATTTGCTGTAGCGTCTTGCTAAGTGACTTTTATATGCTATATACATATCCAGTTTCAAGTTAAGCCGTCTGCCTTTTAACTGTACTTCAACTTTATTTATATACAATTTCGTAGGAATTACAACAGTTTTTACTATCTTTAACTAGCTTTAAGCATTCTTGTTCAATTACTTGCATTTGTACGATTTATGGGAAAATGCTTCATGGCTTTCCGGGCTGAACTTTTGCCTGTCAATATTCCCGCTCATATGTCTTTGATCTGGTTGTTTTGCGGTATCGCGGTAATATTACCATAAAAATGCCCTTTGTGCTTTTTTTGCTGTGACAACAATAAGCGACATGGTCATAATAGGAGTCAAAGCGTGGGTTAGCATTGAGTGTGCCCGTTTTAGGCTGGATAGCAAAGCTGAGTGGAAATGCATTTCTCTTTTCATTGTCTTTTGAGATTTCTGCTTATCGTCAAATTTATGTTCGTCGCTACATAAACGCGCATTTAAAACTTACTATTTTTACGCTTTCTGTGCTTCATTAGATTCAGATTTTTTATGCATATTGTTAGTAATAATTTTGAGAAGCATAAAAATATGAGGAACTCAAAACATCTTTATAATCATATGAAAGGCATTGCCGGTAACTAACAGGCTACCGGACGACAGAGCAGCGATTAATTCACACTCGTAATTACTACTTACTATCCATTAAACATCACCTACTGCATGATTGCTACAGGTAAGGTTACAGATTTTCAAGTAGTATAATTTTAAAGGGTCATCCAATAGATGTGTTTGAGCTGTCTTGATAAAAAAAGCGTTGTGTTTGAGAGAGGTACCACAATATTATAAATATATGTATATACATATATAATTGGCGCTTACACCTGTTTTGGGTGTTTGGCCGAGTTCCTTCTCCTATTTCTGATGTGCGTCTTGATGTTGTTTCACAAATGGAGGGACCTACAGTTTTAAGCCGACTCCGAACGGCAGATATTTTATGAGGAGCTTTTTCATGGCAGTAATACACTCGGAGGTTTCCCATTGCCTGCAGAGGTGCGATCGTTATTAGAAAAACACTTTTTCTTCATTTTGGTGTTTCACGAAGGTTCCGAATTCCGAATGGTAGTCACGCACCAACCCATTCGGCTACGGCGGCCTATATTAGTGAAGTAAAAAATTTTCAACATTTTTTCGCTTTATTTTGACGATGAAATTAGCATACCACAAAAATACCAAAATGTTCCCGAATATATTCAGAAAATTCAAAATAAAAGTCTATTTTTCAAAAATGATATTATCGCTTTCAAAGTACCCTCCATCAAATGTAACGCACATATGCCAGCGTTTGATCCAGCGCTCGAAACATTTCTGGAACTCTGTTTTCAGTGCCGTCTTCGATTTTTCCATTACCTCCTTTCGACTGCTAAAACCCGTTCAGCGTCGTATCAGGTGGATTCGATGACTGTTGAATGGTATTCGTTTCGTTCTTGTTCAAAAATTCTTAGATAATGATGGCATTGCCCGACGCACAATGGGGATTTTTGGACAAATTTTCTTCAATAATCCTAGAGAAGGCAATTCGTGACCGATTTTAATAATATTTTTGCTCGTTAATTGGTCGTAAATGATTTTGGAAGAGATTGTCTAGGTCCGAATTGCAGTTTTTTATTATATCAAGACACACCCTCGAAGAGGGGTACTTTTATGGAAAATTACACCTTGGTAGTTCCTAGGCATGGAATAAGTGTTCATATGGCGGTCCAACTCGAGAATTTCCATGATGACGGGACATAATTTTAGACGAGCTACGTAAGCGAACTAAGAGTAAAATATCAAAATAGTCAAATTAAAAATTATGAAAAATTGGGTAAGGTCATTGATTTGTCATATGAGGTTGCTATGCTTGAACTAAGCATCTCTTTGTTTTTTTTTCCACAATAACTGACCCAACAGCTGCCGCTACCTCTGTGAATTACAAAATCAAATTTCTGACTCACTCATTTAACCATTTCTCTATTCATCAACCAATTTTCTACTCAAGTTATTTCTCATAGCTAAGAATCAAACGTAGGGCTTTCTGAATTGTACTATTTTTATTCGTCGAATTTAACTCTTTGACTAATGCAAAAAAACTAGCGTTACATACCTTTCGGATGCTAGTACCCACTAGAAATGTGTATTAGCAATACAAGTTGTTAAAAAATAATAATATTAATAATTAACAATGTCGGGGTATTGCAAAAGACAGCATTAATCTAAGTGAAAGATAGATAGTGATACAGAAATACAGTAAAATCTTAAACGGATCCATTGGACCCGACATGTAGACAAAGGGATAACGTTCGTTCGGAACTATCGAAGAGAGGATGGATAGCGTAATAGATCTCTTCTATCGAATTTAGTACTCACTGACAAATCGCTTTGAAAAATTTACGAATTCTTTGTATGGAAAAGAGAAGGAGCGTGAACTAGTCATGGTCCTAACTTCATTCGAAACGCATTAGTTCGGTATTAGTGGATTTCCGAGTAGCGACAATATTTACATTCTAAACTGTCTATTAACATGCTAAATATGTGTAAATGCACCTCTATTGGTGCACCCTGTATATGCCTGTGCGTGTATACATATGAATATTTTAATTTCTTTTGCAACTGCTGTTGGTATGTATTTGCTATATACGAGCCGGTTCGGCGGCAGCGTGTTATGAACATAACTACTCACATACCCAGACTCAATTATACTTTTACAAATGTATAACCGTGTTGGTTGGACACCGGTTATGGAAAGCTTCAAGGCATTTTATGAATGAATTTACTTGGTGAACTGTCTACTTGTAGCAAAAAGGTGTAATTAATTTCATTAATAATTTTCAATATTACATGAAATTTCACTTCCATGGGAATGTGTGGGGAAGAGCACAGAGTTGATTTCAGACCTGTACTTAATAATATTAAATGTTTTTATGCACATACACAAATATGTATATTCATTCATATTTTGATGCTTGGCTTTTATCAGCTTTTTTCACTTTTGTAAATTCAACAGACGGCCACCGTAGCCGAATGGGTTGGGGCGAGATTACCATTCAGAATTCACAAAGAGGTCGTTGGTTCGAATCTCGGTGAAAGCAAAATAATAAAAACATTTTTCTAATAGCGGTCGCCCCTCGGCAGGCAATGGTAAACCTCCGAGGGTATTTCTGCCATGAAAAAGCTCCTCATAAAAATATCTGCCGTTCGGAGTCGGCTTGAAACTGTAGGTCCCTCCATTTGTGGAACAACATCAAGACGCACACCTCAAATAGGAGGAGGAGCTCGGCCAAACACCTAACAGAAGTGTACGCGCCAATTATTTATTTTTTATTTAAATTCAACAGAACTCATTTACTTTGAATTTAAGACTCTCCACAAATGAATTTAAGACTGTCACAAATTTATATCTACTTTTACTATGAATATAACAGCAATATACTGGTACATTTTTTATTTAATTTTTTTTGTCATTACCCTAAGTCTACGAGGGGAGGTCACAAGTTCTTGGAATGGAGGGTTTATGACGGAGCTGGTTGGAGTTTTGAATTTTGAAGAAAACTTCATAGATTTTATGGAACAGATGCCATCAGCTTTCTGTTAGTTGACTAAATTACAGTACAGATTATTGTTTACACGCGCGCGGAAGTATTTTGCCGAGAGTAAACGCAAAAAAGGAAATCAGTCAGGTAATCAGTAGTGTGATTGCGTTATATTTGGCTGGAAAATCGCAACCAGCGATTCAACTTCATGGAGGTGGTCATCAAAAGACCGCAACGTCACGTGAAATGGTTCGAAAAGTGAAGAAGCGACTTTAGCGAAATCCCCGACGAAGTGCCAATTAAATGGTGAAAGAACTGAAAACATCTGACCGTAGCATCCGCCGTATACTGAAAAATTATCTCAAAGTCAAGCCTTGCAAGGTCCAAAAAGCGCATGATCTCACACCAAAGCAGCAACAAATCAGACTTGAGAAAACGACGGAGTTGCTTCGCTTGGCCGAAAGCGGGCAATTTCGGAATATTGTGCTTTCTGAACAGACAATTTTTCAAATTGAACAATTCGTAAACTCACAAAACGATAGGGTTTATTTGACCGACTGGTCATACGAGAATTTGAGTCATCGATTGGCCACCAGGAGGCAGCACCCGCCACGCGTAATGGTTTGGCCGCTTTAACCGCAGATGGGCGCATTCCAATCGTTTTCATCGCGCCTGGCGTCAAGGTAAATGCAAAATATTATCGGAAAAGTATTCTGGAGGTTGCTTTGAAGCAAACATTTCGGTGGCAGACGATGGACGTTTTAACACGACTCGGCACCGTCTCACAACCCTCAAGTGAACCAAGAATGGCTAAAAAACAACGTTACTAACGTCAAAACGTCCACACAATGGCTTTTAAATTCACCAGACACGAATCCGAAGGATTATTCTCTTTAGGCCATTTTGGACAGCAAGGTCCGAGCTAAAAGATCCATTGCCCAGTCTCGAGGCGCTGAAAAAAGCCATTGTCCGCGAATGGGCCAAATGCGATGCGTTTCTGGACCATCTCAAGGCCATAGTCAAGGCAAAGGGTGATCATATCGAGCAAAAGTAAATTGATTCTTAATTTTGTATTATTTTCACACATTTTTTACTTTGAGTTGAATAAAAATAATTTTCCAAACTATATTTATGGCCTTTTTAATTGGTTACGTTTCGAATGCCGGAACCTATATGCTATTCGAAAATCTCCACGAACCAGTAGATTTGTTGGTATTGTAAAATTCCAGCTATTGCAGTAGTATTTCTGTACAAGACTCAATTTGACACGTGAACCTTAACTGCTAAATGGTCTGTGAAAATAAAAATCACTCGGCATAAAGTTTCGAGTGCGTGCTTTCATTTGTCTGCGGGTATCTCTGTGCATGTATTCAACTACTTGTTGTGCACAAATATGTCGCAGTTCGGTGTGTGGGATCCCAATTGGATACCTACGTATGCATAATTGTACATACATATATACAAATGTAGATGTATGTACGCTTGTGCTCTTATGTTGTTTTCACTGTGCACCCACCATTGCTGCCACCACAGCTCCCACCACATTCATAACTTAGCATTGTTACTTCGCTTTGTGACCAACATTTCGTTTGCTGTTTTCATTCACAAAAACCTAATATGAAAGCAAACGAAAAGCCAACTACAAACTACATACATACTTGTGTAAAAGCGGTTTTGTCTCGTCAGACTAACGCCCGATAGTAGCAACAATTTACAAGAAAATATATGTATATGTGTACATATAAGCATTTATGGAAAGTGTGGCTTAACTGCATTGCACCATAGTTGCTTATTTTTACAAGACTTTTTCTATTTTAATTAATGTGCAAATATGCAATTTTGTTGCTGTAATATTTTTACAGTTTGCTTTAGCTCCTAACAATTTCATTCATCAACTCTTACGATTACATTTACGCTCTGTAAATATGTACAGATGTATATTATGTTGTGGTATGCTGCTTACTATGTAATATTATGTTGGTATCGTTAATAGTGTTTTTGTAAGTATACAATTGCATACATTGTATTTGGGTACTTGTGCAATATCCCAGCAGAAACTCGTATTATTTCTTGCATTGACGAAGTTTTCATGACGTTATATAAATTTTGCTTTTAAAAATATTTATTCGAACTAGTATTCGACTAGTCACAATTCTCACTGTAAGTAGCCGTTTTTATACAATTTCAATTAAACTATGCAACGTGATAAAATACAATGCGATACATTTTTTCAAACACTGGGAGCGATCTCCAAAAGGTGGTTATATCGAGCAAAAGTAAATTGATTCTTTATTTTGTATTATTTTCACACATTTTTTACTTTGAATTTAATAAAAGTAATTTTCCAAACTAAACTTATGGCCTTTTCAATTGGCTACACTTCGAGTGCCAGACCCTGTATATGCTAGATGTCACGTCTTTTTTCTATCGCGCACTAAAGGAAGTTATTTCCTTAAAATCGGTGCATGTTACAATTCGGGCGAAGGGTGCACTGTTAAAAAATCGGCTTAAATGATTTAGCGTGACATATTTATAATATGTTGATATACTCTTACTCTCTTGACTGCTGGCTGTAATAGTTTTACTTAATATAAAAAAAAAAACTATTATATTAGATAATGCAAAAGGTCTCTAACATTTTTTTTCGCCTTAAATATTCGATGATACAATGAATATAATTATAATTACACTGCATTCGGATTTTCAACTTTTTTTGTGGGTAAAGGTTTTGATAATTCATCTTATTAAATGGGGCCTTATCAATTGCTTAAATTTTAACTCCAATTTTTTGCAAATAACTCCTCCAGTTTAAAAATCATTTTACTTTGCTGTAACTATTTTTTAATATTACCTTAACTATTTTTGAAAGTCATTAACATTGGTTCATTAAACATGATGCGTTACCTATCAGGCAGGTAAGAATATGACATTTAGTACCATTTTTATTTATCATAAATAGAAAGTTAAATAGTAAAGCTCCCATACAACTGATTCTCCAGATATTAACTTACCGTGTAATTTTTAGTATTTGACTTGACTCTGGTTCCAAAAACGAAATATTTAGTACACTAATTTTTTTATTAGTTTTTAACATTTTATTGTATAACAAATCAACTATCTCAAACGTTGCCCAAATTTTGACCTTGCACAGTGTTAGCCTTGCTTTCAAATAGTTTTCTGACTAATTTTCAGTTCGTAGGCAATGATAGGTATACGATTTTGGTGATATGAGTTCTACGTGGATGAGTTTAAGGGGGTAGGAAATGTAAGGCTCAATATTAACGGGTTAATCGGTCCCGTCAAAAACCAAACCTCAAAGGATGAGATGGACTTCGGAACCGATTTTGGATACCCCAAAAAACATATAACGTATATTGTGCGACCCCCAGACCCAACATTTTACACCAAAGTGTAAATATTACATATATTTATATGTACATAAATATCTGCAGTGTTCGGTGTTGCGCGTACTTTTTTTTGCTGGTATACTGCATTTCCTCAAACATTTCGCTTCATTCACAAATCGCGCAAAAATATTCACAAACACTTTTGTAATCTGTCTAGTTTCATCGCAGTCCATACCGCTTTTCTTTCTGTTGTTTTTTCGATTTTGGTTTCTTGCGTTTGCATGGGGCGCCAAGTTGACGTGCAATACAATTTATTGCCTCCTCACGCCACCATTTTAATGTATTTGCAATAAAGTTTTCGTTGATGAATGAAAAATTACGCCACAATTTTGACGGTATTCGTATGACTGGTTAAAAGAGGTTAAAGAGGAATGTGCGGACATTACGTAAATTTATATGGTCATACTCGATTTATTCATATAGGATGTTCCATTAAGTCCTCATATTTTAAAATATAGATATATGTTATATATTATTATTATGATAAATAGAGAAGAATAGAGGTTATGTTTGGATCACAATAACTGATAATTGTGCACCTTCGTGTTATTAGTCATTCTGGAGAACTTTTCGAGTTTCGAATTGTGAGATATTCCTTTCTCTTACAGTCTTTAAACCAACTCACTTAGACCACTAACGATCCATTGTGATACCTGCTACCCCTCCTTAAGCAATTTTGTTTTAAGTGCAAACCCAGTAATTTGGCTGGCACTTATGATATATCTCTAAGGTATCATTCAAGAGTGATGAGGGCAGTGACAAAGCAGATATGTGACTGACTCTTCCCACTTCTCCTTCTTGTAGCTTCTGCAATTGTCGAAATGGGGTACATTCAATCTTTGAGCATGCCGACCCAGGAGACAGTGGTCTCTAATCAAAGCAACTAACAATGACACGTTTTTGTTTGACCAATTGAGTAGCGCCTTTGAGCGCCTGACATCCCATTCTGGCCAAATTCTTTTCGTAGCGGTACATGTCAGACTATCAACTCATATCGTGTTGGTTGAAGAGCATTGCCACTTGCCAGTTGTACCAAGCAGTTTGTAGGTTGAGAGTGGTAAAATGGCGTGTCTATTTCGTTAATCACGTCATAAACTGTGATGAAGTTTTTGGACTTCCTTCACGCGGACGGTCGTCAACATTAAAATCACCGTCTTTGAAGCGACGGAACTAATCTCGGCACGTTGCTTCACTTAAAGCAGCATCTCCATAAACTTTTTGTAGCTCTCGATGCGCTTCCCGCAAATGACGATTATTCGTCACAAAATCAGACATTTTCACAAAATCAAAAGTATATGATACCAAAACAAAATCACTCATGTGTCGAAGCAATTTGTGTGTCCCAGCTTGGTTTATGACGTTTAGGTTATGTTAGAATCGACTAGCACACACTGCTGGCGGCATCTATTGGGAACTTAGTTGCGCACCTAATACATTAAAAAAGCGTTAGCTACGAATATATCATATACAGATATAGGCAGATCTTTTGTCATGGTATTACATGCTTGCTAGAGTTAATAAAATTTTGATCCATAGTACTAATATTATAAAATCTATCGATTGTTCAGCTTTCTGTGGAAGAACAGGAAGCCCGGAATAAAGCTGGCAGACGATCACTACGCAAGAACAGTCACGGAAAGCCACGAAAATAGATTTTGTCAATGTGTTGCTAATAATAATCGTGCCTTTAATCAGCAGGTTTACAGAAATCTGAAAAAGGCGCTTAATAAACTGAAGACATAGGCTTATTGTCCATCGCTAGAGTTAGGGGTTAGGGGCAGTCAGAGGCCCGAAAAAATGATGATTTTCAATAACTTTTTTGCTAGTCAATTGGTTTTTTTACAAAGCACAAGTCCTTGGAGATTCATCTAAAATCGATCGGTCAAGAGAAATTAGTTTTATTAATAGATAATCGTGTGCTTGATCGAAGCTTTTTTTTTAAATGAACAATATAGCGGAGAGCTTGGCATCAGGCAGCCATTTAAGCTCCCTGACCACTGCAGTATCTTTGAAGCAGAAGTCTTTGCTGTAGGTAAGGCTGCGGAAATAGTATTCGCAAATACCAACGCCAAAATAAATATACAGCCAAGCGATGATAAAAGCAATAAACTCATATACAATTTCATATAAAAATATTCGAAGAAGCAGGGAAGCCATAGAGAGATTAGCCGCAGACAGACGGTTGCATATCTATTGGGTACCCGGACATAAAGGCATTGCAGGAAGCGAAATTGTAGATGAGATTGCCAAAATCGCTGTTTACAGACAATTCAAACAAGAAAACGACATACTGAAACCTTTAAATACGGTGTACAATGACATCGCTGCAGACATGAAAATACGGATAGACAGGAGGTGGAATAATCAAGCCACTTGCAAAACCGCGAAAATTATGAGTACACAGAATGGAGATAAATACGTCCGATTCGTACTAGCTTTGTCTAGAAAAGAAAGCAGAACTATCGTAGGTATGCTGACAGGCCACAATTTCCTAGCGGCACACGCGTACAAGATAGGAATTACAAACAGCGATAGCTGCAGATTTGCCATGAACTGGAAGAGAGGGAAACCCTAGAACACCTTCTATGTTTTTGCCCTGCGTTAGCTAGAACCAGATTCAAATGGTTAGGAGCTTTACAATATGAGAAGTTAGAATGCCTCTCGGGGATAGAGCTTCAGAGTTGACTTAGATTCGCAAAAGACGCAGACGTATTACAAGATGTTTACTACAAAGAAACGTAAAGATCTAGTTCCATCTGGTAACACTAAGGATCAATAGGTCTATATGATGGCTTTAAGCCGGCCTGGTCAACATAACCTAACCTAATATAGCGGGCTCAGGAAATATTTTTCAGATTTTGTAGAAAAAAACCGACAATTAATTGTTTAAAAAAATCGAAATTTAAAACAAAAAAAATCCTTTGATCAGGCAGGCTTGAGTTTTTTATGTTTTCAAAAGCAGTGTAAATTTTATCGAAATCTACCACCAATCGGTTTTGAAGTTACAGAGATCACCATTTCAAAAAACATAAAAAAAAAAAAAAAAAAATAATTGGCGCGTACACTTCTGTTAGGTGTTTGGCCGAGCTCCTCCTCCTATTTGTGGTGTGCGTCTTGATGTTGTTCCACAAATGGAGGGACCTACAGTTTCAAGCCGACTCCGAACGGCAGATATTTTTATGAGGAGCTTTTTCATGGCAGAAATACACTCGGAGGGTTGCCATTGCCTGCCGAGGGGCGACCGCTATTAGAAAAATGTTTTTATTAATTTTGCTTTCACCGAGATTCGAACCAACGACCTCTCTGTGAATTCCGAATGGTAATCACGCACCAACCCACTCGGCTACGGCGGCCGCGAAAAACATAGTTTTGAGAAAAACGCATTTAAAGTTTTTCTATCGAGTGCCGGAGCGCCCAAACGCCCTTTATTAATTGTTGAATAGCTTGAAAGTTATTTGTCGGATTGACTTCAAATTTTCCCACAATGTTTTTAAAATATCATACTTTAAGAAAATGTAAAAAATCCAATTTTTTGAAAATTCTGACTAACGAACGCCTTAAGGAATCTACTTATACCCCTGTTGCTTCCAGTCTTTATAATTCTGTCATTTATTACGACGACTATTCGACGATTTTTTCTTCCAAAGGCATCTATGTAGTGCTGATAACGACTGACAGAATTATGACTACTGTTGTTCAAGTTTTTATTGACTTTGCACTCTTTGGCTTTTTTGGTTTAGTTAATTAAATTTTTTGAAAGATAAATTTGAAGAGTTTTAATCCAATGCGTAATATGTAAGTTACGAATTAGGGGAAAATTATAATGCATTAGTTTGAATATAAGAAGCGTCATTAAAGTGTTCCCTAATTGAGTAGTTTCTTATTGTATACATAAGTACTCAATAAGCGCAGTGGGTTCACATCGAATTCGAGACGAGTTCTTCAAATGTCATAATTGTAATAATATTAGATTTATCCCCTATAGTGCGCAGTGCGCTAACAAATCTTATGAGCTATAAATTTCAAATAAACATGCAAAGGAGCTCACCCAGAAGTTCAGGTATCATTTCCACTATCTTCGGTTTCTCAGTTCCACCTAAGCTAATCAGATTTCCAAAATTAACAGCCAGTTCGGAGTTGCGAAGTGCTTTTTAAGAAGATTCATCACTCTAAAAGCATAAATTTCAACTGATTAGTGGTTAATACCAGCCGTAGCAATACACAAATCAGTTAGTGGTGTTCTTATTCCTAAACTGCTTCAAAAGTACTGCTTCTACCAACTTATTTGAATCATCTTATGTTGTGATAATTTTCCTTAGAGACTTAGCATTTTTACTGAATTCAATAATACAGTGCGTTTCAAAAGTGTTCGTTTTAAAGTGTCGCGCAAATTCTTTTCTGGTATAATTATATTTTATTTCCTGTGGTTACTAGTAAATTATTTTTTTATATTGCAATCCTTGGCGCTAGAAGAACAATAACATTTACATGTAATTAGTTTTTAAAATTTGGGAGTTTGGCTGTTAAAACTTCAATGGGAATACGTATAAACAAACAAATATCGAAACAACAGTGAAGTAGGGAACTTATATAGATTTCAAGCCAACTTATATAGATTCGAAGCCAACATATATATATTCGCCTTGCCGCAATCCTTCTAAATTTTCGAGCAAAAGTTTATAAATAGACTTCGGATTAAAAAGGAGTGGTAAATATGAGTTTATGTACAAGGTGGCGCAACATTAATAATACTATCGAAAGATTTGTAATTTGTGCAAATGGTGTCGTACGTCAATCATCTTTGACACTTATGAACTAGACAGCTGCAATATGCAAACAGAAAAGCAATGGAAAGCGTAAAGTCAAAAAAAGATTTCCATCACTCGGAATCATTTTTTGTTTCTAATAAAAAAGTTACTCAAAAACAAAATTGTATGATTAATTTTGCGCAGAATAAGACTAAAATTATCTAAAATTTGAGGCAATGAATGCAATAAAAATACCGCTTTCACGCTTGTGAGTTGAGGAAGAAGTGGTACGAAAATATCAACAATTAAATATGGGTGTGCTTTTAAAAAGCGTTTGGAAGTGATATTTGGTAAAACAACAAAATGCCCAAAAATAAAATAGCGAGAGCCAGGTAGAGCTGTTTTAATTGAAATGCCAACTGCTACCATACGATGCAGACTAATCCGTTATATTAGTTTAGGTGAAAATAAATCCATTATTTTCTCGGTAGATTGCTATAGTCATCGATATTTCGTAAATTATCGATCAACCAATTTAACCCTCCGTTGGTCACCTTTTTTAATACTTTCGGTTGGACGCCCGGGTCTGGCCTTTTAAAAGGTTATATCCGTAAATCGCTAGAAAATAAAATTTTACGAAGCTACCTGGAAACTCAAGTCGTTTGCTATAATAGAAATATGCTAAACTCACGTCCAAAGTCGACCCGGGTGCCAAAGTTTATGGGTTAAAGTTTATGATCGTTATCAACGTGACATTTCACACTAAAAAAAATATTTTGCTGTTTTTTGTTGGTTCCATTCAGTTGGGTGTTAACAACAGAAGTCAACAAAGATAAAATTCGGTACATTTTACAGTTTTTTGTTTATAAAGGCGAAAATGCAAACCAGAATGCAGCCGCTGAAATTGTGAATGGTGCTTATGGTTCCGACCATAAAACAGTTTTAACGAAAGGCACATGGAAAACCGACCAAAATGGAATATCGATCGAGTTTGGAGCAACGGCATCTCTATAGATGAATCGCCTTTTTTTGAACTTTTTGTAGCACTCATGCAAGAGAGATTGGTTAAGAAAAGAAACATGTTTCTCAACCAGAGAGAACTGATAGAATTTACGTATAACTTTAATGCCGAAAAGAAGGCCTAATTATACCAAACAGATTCACTGAACTCAGAAGAAATGTTAATGCCAGTTTAAATAAGAATTGGAAGACAGCTGCTCAAAACACCAAAGCCTACTCTACAAGTCATGGAATCTGGTATATGACTTGGAAACGATAAATTGGGCATCTTAAAGTCCAGTTGCAATGAAGCATAAGCAGGAGAAACTAATATTAGCAACAAGCTGGATTTGATAACATGATTGATAACAATTCGAAAAGAAGATATTTGTTTTTACCTTCTGAAAATATATACAATTCATTCTCTTGTGAGTTTTAAGTATTAGTAACACTTTATTTTAAAACGCACTGTAGGTACTCGTTGGCTGGGTGCGAGGATAGCGTTTAGATTTTCCACAGTTCTTAATGCTAATTAGTTCTGCACAATTCAAGTACTAAGCGGTTTTGTTCGACGTTCTTCTATTCTAAGTCCTTGCTTGTTTAACGAATTGGAATTGAATTGATGCAGAAATTTCAAGTGAAATCAACTGGCTTAATTTTATATTATTCCATCTAAAAATTCACTATCGAGCAGTTATAAAAGTTTGAAAAGAGATTAGGCGAACTAATGAAAAATATATGTATGCTACATGCAATAAATATTCGTATATACACGTACAGATACCGTATATACTTTCATACGTTTATATTTATAAGTAGGCAGACAAAAAGTCACTTAACTACAAGCAACTAAGTAACTTTTGCAAACGAGTTTAATGACAGCATTTTTCTCTAAGCAAATTTGCTAGGCACCAAACCAGTTTGCCCCTCAATTTCCAATACTTAGTTTCTTTTTTGCAATTGCAATCGTATAGTGTACGTAATTTTGATACATACTTATTCATGTATGTACATACTTTAGTGTTTTTAATTGCGCCATTTCTATTATCTTTTTTGTGAATGGTTGCTGGTTTTGCCACTATTTTCTTTAACTTTTGTTATTCGTTCATTCATAAATTTTTGTGTTTTCAGTAAATTTAACTCTTTTGGCATCACTTCGAGCACTCAAAAACAATGTCACCCATAATAATTGCTACAAAAACGCAACGTTTGCTGCTATAATAAGACTAGTTACGGCATTTACACATACATAGGTACATAAGTACTTGAAGCGGAAAAAATAAGCACTAGTAACTGTATGTACTACATACGCGTATGTAAATATGAATGTATTTTTGTGCAAAATTGGTTGGTAACAGCTGATATATTCGAGTGGTTAGGCGCGACTCTTGTGTCGACTAAATTATGAATGAACGAGTGAACGACATACACTAGTCAACAAAGTAATAAGACCGTTTCCAAAATTGTTGCTGACATAAATATAAAATTTATTTAAAATAATGATCCAATTTGGATTAAATATATGGCACATCATTTTGTTCGATAACTACTCGAAATTTTGATTTAATTTGTCTAATTGGCAAAACTTCTTCTGAGGCGGGATTTTCAGCAAAACACTCATGCGCCATATGCAGACGTAGTTCCGAATTAAGAGTTTGGTGGCTTTGGGAGCAGTTCATAATAGATGATTCTTTGCGTTTGCCCTGGGTCACTGCTATTCGACCATGACCGTTTTCGCTTGACATTGTCGTAAGTGACTCACTTTTCCTCACGACCATCAGCTTCAGAAATGACTCGATTTTGTTGCGATTTCCAGATCAAAATTTGGCTAATGAATTTTTAACGTTAACTCCTGTGACACTAACCTTTGGAGTTCCCTCGAACACCTCCTATCCGCACATGGCTAGAAGTATCTCGTAACCCTGCTAATTGTGACGTCCATACATCGAACTTATTTTTGCACTCAGCATTATCCAAGCGGTTTCTATGCGATGTTCAAGTCCTGGACAATCGAAGAAGTATTTACATGACGGTTGGACTCGACATTTTGAAAAAAGAAAAATTGTTTAATTCTATTTTTCTTGAATTATTACCTTATAAAGCACAGCTAAATAAAAAGTGAATAATGTGAAACATATTACGCAACTTTCTCCCGTTTTTTGACTCGCTTTCGGACGTGGCATCGCAGAAGCAAACAATTGCATTAAGCACATACGGGCTAGTTTGTATAAGTGAGGTATTTTTATTTACTTTAGTTATTTACAATTTATTAAAACTAATTTTTCGAATACAATATCAATAAAGTGGCCACCTTTATTAGCAATCAGAAACTGCGATGTTTTGTCTGCGTTTGTCATCACCTTGATTTAGGTACGAATGTTTGCCTTTACCTGGTCGCTAGTTGGCGTAAACCTTACTTTTCAGATAACCCCACAAAAAAAAGTCCGGGGGGGTTAAGTCTCTTTGGCACTAGTCGTCGCTCTGTTTGGCACTAGACATCCCGGAATTTTCGTTGCAGAAATTCAATTGTTGCATTTGCAGTGTGGCATGGCGCACCGTCCTGTTGAAACCAGTAACCGTCTAAGCCTTTCAAACGTATTTGCGGGCAGACATAATGAGCCAACATCCATCGATATCGGTTTCCATCGACCGTTTCGTTTTCTCGGTAAAAATATGGCCCAATGATGGTTTTGGCACAAATGCCGGGCAAACAGTTACTTTCCGGTCATGCAATGACGTTTCGTGGATCTCGTGCGGATTCTCAGTTCCCCAAATGCGGCAATTTTGTTTATTCACGCTGCCAGAGAGGTTAAAATGCGCCTCGTCAGTCATTAAAATTTGCTTTCAAAAATTGGGTTCAGTGTCAACCATTCGAGCGACTGTTTGGCCGTATTCCAAGCGACGTGAATGGTCTGTCGGCAATATTCTTTATTCTTATGCGAAAACAAATTTAAATCATCCTTTAAAATGCGCTGCATTGTGGTTTCACTGACGCCAAAATGCTGAGCGCGACGACGATACGACACTGTTGGTTCCTGGGCAACGCTCTCCCTCACTGCTTCAACAAGTCCATTGGAACGTCTTGGTCGTTGATGAAAGGCGTGTTGACAATATCCTACTGTCCCGTGCGAAACAAAATTCGGCACCAAACGTCGAATAAAATTGTCAGACAGTGCCTGTTTGCCGCGATACTTTTTGCGATATGCGCGTTGAGGTAGAACAATAGAACGACTATTATCATCCTGTATATATGTAGGTGTGAAACGTGGTTGGTCTCTGTATCTATAACACGGAAGCTGCAGACATATGTGAACCGATGTCTAAGAACAGTTCTCCGTATCTGGTGGCCCAACAAAGATTGAATTCTCAATTTTTCTGTAGCGCTTCTGAGCTGCTTGTAAGAGCTCGTAAAATTTTAAACACGTGTTTCTTGAAACCATTTTTTTTTCTTTTCAAATTGGGCAGGCATATTGCCTGAACCCATGGATTGATGTGCTATTTGAAAATAGCTTCTCAGCTGGGCTGTATTAGAGTCGTACAGTTTAGAAGAAAGCACATTGCCAATATTTGACCGTCGTAGCTCTTTAACTCGCTTTCTTCGGGATGACATAGAACATTATCAATAAAAAGAAGTACTTTTTCCGAAAGATTTTGCGTACTGAGGAACTCTTTTACCTGTTTATTTAAGTAATTATTAAATTTAAATTAAATTTGTTCAAAAATAGGTTGATTAAGCCACTCTTATTTAATAATTTTTCTCCGCAAATGTTTAGCCATCGTATACCATGCCTCTTTTTAACATTTGCAACTCACCCATTGCTAGCGTTGAATCCTCCAGGCTTTTCCTGAATTTTGGCATGAAATCTCAAGAGTTTTCGTTTTACTTGGACCGGATTCAGATCTCGAAAAAAACTTTTATGGACTGTCCAGTTCAAAAAGAGCAAAAGAGAAAGTCAAACGCGGTAAAAATGATCTAATCTCGCAAGTACTGAGTGCGCAGTGAAAAAAAATATATTGTATCGCAAGTATCGAGGTGTGCAAGTTTCGAGTATGGGCAAGAATTGAGTTTATACTGTATTTAAATTTTAAAATCTTAAATTTTCTCAAGCTTAATTATTTTTAATCCAATTTGCTTATAGAAAGAAATTGAAGCTGCTAGTTTTTTCACCGTATCTGTATGTATGTAGTTTGTAAGCTCATTAGTTCATTTAACCATGGAACTGCGTAAATGGTTACCCCGTTGCGTTCTTCGCGGCCTGATGAGCAAAAAGACTGGCTGCTCAAGTTGCAAAAGCGTACAAAAAAAAGGAAGCAAAAACAGCTTAAGTAAGAGACGGTGGTGCGCAGCAGCTTCTACTCAAAATATCCATTGTTTCTTATGCCCGTTCATACATATGTACATATATTATATCTAAACAAACAAACATCCATCCATAGCCATATACTATATACCCGCACGTATTCACATTTATTCGTCCATTCACGAAACTCCACCGAACCGTGACGACGCGGCGTCTGCTGCCGGAATTTATGAATGAAAATCGTATTTTTTGTTTTATTATTGTAGCTTGCTTGGCGCTTTTTTATACCCACGCGCACTTGTACACAAGGGTTTTGTAATTTTGTTCACATAACGGTTGTATATAGCAGCATAAAGCAATCGAGATAGATGTATAAATATAGATACCAATATGCTCTGCATTAGGCAACGATTGGATTGAGGCATACCTATCCGTTTTTTCATCCGTCCGTTCGTCGGCATTATAACTCGAGCAAAGATTAATATTAATCTAATTATGAGCAAAGTCGGTTAGCTGGTCGAGCTGTTATATAACAATAATTTTCAAACAAGCAAAAAAATGTTATGTTATAAGGAAGAAAAAAATCGCTCATAAATGTAAACTCAAATGATAATTAAAGATTAATTAAACAAGAAATATAACGCACGTAAAATTTTGCAAAAAATATGCCACGCCTACTTTTGTGTTGATAAAGCTCACCCAAACTTGGCGCACATATTGCTCGCCACCTCATTTAGATCCAACATAAGTATTACTGGAAAATGATATAACCACGCCCACTTTTAATAGGTTAAGACTAAATTTCCGTCCGTCTATGCGCCTGATGTTACAATCTAAAACACTCAACGCTTACGAGTTTATTTGATTTCAAAAATTAACAGCTCAGTTCAAATAAAGTTTTAAGTTTAAAATGTGCGTGGTTATATATTATATGGCGGTCCGGATGGAATTAAGCACTTCCTTACTTGCTTCCATCGGACATATGGTATATGTCACGCAACTATTTGTTGTCATTGCGTGATACTTTCGAAAGGATGGAACAAAACGTATATTGCCATAAGAAAATAAGCGAAAATGTGAATGAAAATGTGTACTTAGAGTGGAGCGTCTTTTTTTTTTTTTTTTTTTGTAAGTAAATTGGGCGAAGACAATCGCACAAAAGTTAAAACTAACAACTCAGCAGCACGGAATTAATTTCACTTAACTTTCATTCTGCCTTTTCATTGCCTGTTTCGCTCATACGATTTGTGTCTTGGATGCCTGCGCCTCTTATTCATCTTGTCTCTTATACTCGCCTGTGTTACTGGACTCTGGCGGTTCGTTGCTTACCTTTGGCTATGTGGTTAATTTCATTCACAAACAAGTTAAACCCATTCAGTGGCCTTCTGTCTCTGCCTTCCGTAGTTGGTATCCATTTTTTTATATTTTGAACTTTTATTTTTATCAAAAAACAACGGAGAATGTTCTGGTATTCGAAAATTTAATGAATTTGCCATTCCATTCATAACCAGCGAGGAATATTAACTACATACAGTGTTGTGCGTTGAAATAGGCCTTAAGTTATTTTCGTAGGCATATAATCGAAAGAATATACTTTTATAACTTAAAGATTGCGCCCATCAGAGAGTGCGTGACGTCACGTGTATCCGAGTTGTGCAGTATTCTCAACCATTTGCTCTTTGCAATAAATTTAGTGCTTTTTATACCAAAAATGCGAAATTTTTGAAATTTGGTGTTTGTTTCTTGTTTTTTAATTTAACTTTAACTTAACTTTAAGTTAAAAAAAAACTGTATTATTATACATACAAAAGAAGGTTAAAAAAGGCCACTCTGAGAAGATTTTGGTGCTAATGAAAATTAGTTGGTTCTTATAAAATTGGATATTTTGAAAGTGTGAATTTTATTTTTTGCTCCTTTTAAGGTTATGCAAGAATATTAAATGTCTCTCTCTCAACTCTTCTTAAGATTGAAAATCTTTTTACATATTTTAAAAGGCGTTTGCATTTACTGAATGCGGATTAAAACCATAGAGGTGTAATCGTTTCTTCCGGTCATCAATACTTAGTGGGACATAGGGCATCAAGAGGTGTATTCATTGTAAAAATAAGCCACAAAATATCAGAAAATACTAAAGAAACCATACAGACATTTTTACAAAAAGAGTACCTTATCTAGTTACATAACCTCAAATATAGCAAACAAGTCGTTCCCTTAACAAAAGAGTCTCGCTTAACAAAAAAAAAAAAACTCATAAATTAAATTGTACATAAGCATAACATATTTATTTAAAAAAAACGCACATTCTAAAGACAATTTGTCACGCATACAAAGTTCTTTAAGTGATTCAATAAAGCTTTGGTGTTTTATTTTCTTTAAATGGGCATTTTAGTGCGTTTTTATATCCAAAGCTAGGCAACACTGCAGTAGCGAGAGAGAGATTTGACTGCCGAAAGCAGAAGAACACCAACAACACCTGCAATCGCGGGCAATGCCACCTGATGTTAAAAAAAAGTAAAGCTAAATAAAACTGAGTGTATTATTTAACTAATTATTAAAAAATGTATATTTGACAAAATTATAAATATTATTACAATTTAATTAGAACAGGCTAGAAAAATGTCATAAAGAAATAACTAAAACTCCGAGAGTAAATAACAAAAAAAAATGCTAAATCAAGTTACGAAAATGGTAATCTGGCCATACTGGTGCTAAAATCATGTAACTCGTTGTCAAATTCGCTGAGAGCAAAGTAACGGGACCACGATAGGCGCCATCTCATTATTCTTTCCATCATGACTTCATACAACCTATTAAAATATGAAATGTAATTTTTGTAAGAACTCTTCACAATTGAACTAAGAAATGTAGGACTAATAGAAAAAGGCTTCTTTTATAATAAAAGCTCAATATTTATGATGCTAATATCTTTTATAATAAGAGTTATTTTGGCAATTAAGCAGAGCTTTTGGCATTTGCGCCTCAAAGGAGTTCGGCACTAATAGTCCGTGAGCCAGGTGCTAATTTTTGTCAGTCATTTCCTCTCAGTCGATAATTCGTAAACTACCTCAGATAGTTGCATTATGAAGCGGTGCGAACGTCAGCTGCGGCTCCGAGGGTGGGTTGAGCAGTTATAGCCACCCTCGCACGTAAAAAAAAAAATTATTTTTAGACATTTCCTCCCGATTAAAACATTGATCAAATTAAAGTTAGACTAATATTTTGAAGAAATAAAATTGTCAGCTGATTATAAAGTGGTGGATTATACGTCAGCTGGTCACACAAATGAAAGAAGCGGGGCTGAATAAAGTGGAAGATGTGACAGCAGATCTTACAAATAGCCGAATAAAAAAAAGTACAGCGCACCTTCACAGATTTATTGATGGTATTAAGCGTAATATCAATCCATTTGATGAAAATTTAGATAAAACATGTTTGTACAACATTTCAACTGGTGAAGCAGCACCCGAAAATATTGAAAATTTCTTGCTCAACGTTGAAGAGGAGGGTAATAAAAAACGAGAAGCTTTTATTAAAAATTGCGTAAATGACCCGAACAAGTTTGAGCAGAGGATTTCTAAGTTGAAGGGTAATACTTTCACAGACATGATTAAAAAAAAAGAAAATTACAGTTGCCCGAGAAGAGATGGAACTGCGAATGCAACGTGACTTATTCGGACAACTGCTTCAAATTTCTCTAAAAACAGAACTTGATTTGGATAAAGTGCTTACTTATCCATTAACACCAGTGCCACTGTCTTTGTGTCACCTTGACGGCACCATTTGCAAAACACAAAAGTCGGCTTTGATGACTTTATTAGAAAAATATAATCAATCTGAACCTGCTCAAGATACAGACGTTATTATATACGATGGATATTTCATGTTACATCAGATGAAAGATGTACCACTTAGCTTTGGAAACATTTCAAAAGAAGCATTGCAAATGATTTGTGCAAACAGAGCAAAAGTCATTAAAGATTAAAGACACTGAGCATAAACTCCGAGGCATGGAACAAGTAAACTTCCGTATCGATGGTCCAGATCAAGTGCGAAAAAAAGATTTTTCAATTGAGTTAAAAAATACCAACTTTAAAGAAGCACTTGTACAGTTTTTTATTGAAAATTGGGAAGAAAATTATATGGCACCATATATTAATAATAAAATAATTTATGTCAATGCTGACGATTGTTTTAAGTACGTAGTTACAGATTCTAAAGTGGTAAAAACGATAGAAAAAAAACTTTCGTGTCCAGCTCACGAAGAAGCCGACACAAAAATAATTTTCCACGTTTGTCAGTTAGATTTTAATGCAAATGTAACGATTCGTTGCTCGGATACTGACGTATTAATAATTATGTTAGCCAATATGGGTAATATTGCAGAAGATATCCAAATTTTGTATGGAAGTCGGCGTCGGAAAAAATCAAAGATTTATCAACATAACAGAATTACATAAAGCATTAGGAGTAAATTTAAGTGCAGCGCTTCCTGCATTTCACGCATTCACGGAATGCGATTACAACCCGGCCTTTTTTAAGAAGGGCAAAAACCGCCCATTTTCAATAATGTCAAAATCTGAAGAATTCACTGAATGTTTCATCCACTTGTCACAACCATCTGAGACTGGACTTTTTTGACAAAATATAAGAGTTTGTATGTAATGTATATGGTTTGAAACGATTAAAGTTTATAAATGAGGCGAGAGTAGCATTGTTTCAAAAGACATACAAATTTCTTGATAATGACAATTCGTTTCGATTACCTAAGAAAGGTATTGATGGCTCATCTCTTCATTCATTCATTTTCTAAGGACGTGTTATATTTCCGAAATTTGGTCTCAAGCACACCTGAAAGTACCAACTGTCAATGAGCCTTCTGACTATGGCTGGGTAGAAATAAATAACAGATATGAATTCATGTGGTTTTCTGGTACTCAGTTACCAACATCCATTGATCAAATAACGCAATCAGAAGAAGGTAAGAATTTTTTTTTTTAATTTTTTTTTTTTTAAACATGTATCCTAAATTATTTTTAGTATTTTTAAACAGATGACGATAATGAAGACATGGTGGAAAACAGGTCTGACAGCGACTCTGACAGTGAGTCAGAAAGAGAAGAAAGTGAGATGAGCAGAAGCGAAAATGAAAATGATAAAATTACCAAACATAATTAAATAACTTTTTGTATTAAATCTTAAACATTATTAATTTAAGTACTGAAAAATTATAAATCAGTTGATTTGCTTAACAAAATATTTATTAATTTCTATTCTTAAGAATCGGAAAGTTCCCATAAAAAATTTGATTTAATCGAAACATTGCCATAAAATTATACATTTCAGTTTGCACATTAAATGTAATGTTGAATAACTTCAAGTACGTCATTTCCTCCCGAAAAAAAAAAGTTTGTGCGGATTGTTGAAATGATCCTGTAAGTAATAAAACAAATCAGCTGGCAGTATGTTGGGGGAAAACTCGTCAGCTGATACATTTACTTAGGCTATAAATGTTTCCGACTAGCTCCTACGTTACACCTTCAGGGCATCAGCTGACGCACATTCCACCTACATATAGCCAGCTGACTTATTTATTTATTAAAAACGATACATAAACTATCATCTGATAAATTTTCGTTTGGGAGGAAATCACTAAAAAAATATTTTTTTTTTTCATATTTGTGTGACCAGCTGACGTATAATCCACCACTTTATAATCAGCTGACAATTTTATTTCTTCAAAATATTAGTCTAACTTTAATTTGATCAATGTTTTAATCGGGAGGAAATGACTAAAAATATTTTTTTTTTACGTGCGAGGGTGGCTATAACTGCTCAACCCACCCTCGGAGCCGCAGCTGACGTTCACACCGCTTCATAATGCAACTATCTGAGGTAGTTTACGAATTATCGACTGAGAGGAAATTGGTCGTGAAAATCTGTCGCTGGCTTACGGACTATAAGATGTAAACATTATTTCGTGAACGGGAGAAGAAAATCCTTCATATAATAATTCGAGCATTGACCTGTTCAAGGTTGTTAAATTACCAGGTTCGAAGTAATGAAGTAATATATTATTATATATTTTTTCGTAAATCACGAACACAATCTTATTTTTTTCGTAAACAAACCGCTGTCATGAGCCAGGTTACGTCATCTCATCATCTGATTCCTTTAAAATCGGTGAGAGCCGGTTGCCGGTCTGATGTAGGCCAAACCTTTGAAAGCTTTTCACCATTCTATTAAAACTACAAGCATATTACACTTATTTCAGTCTCTCTCCCCTTCTTTAGAAAAGACGGCCTCTCTTTTTTCAATTGACCCTACCATATAGCTCGCGTAGTTTTTCCGTTGCAGTATTTCTTTATTTATTTGAATTGTTTTGCACTCAATTTTTCAGCGACGGATGCTCGTTGCTATTGTATGTATATCATAATAAAGAACTCTATTGTGCGCCAGGTCACTATCGTCGATTCAAGTGCCTCGATTCGTATGTATTTACATACTCGTATTGATGGCAGAAAATGCTCCCCCGTTCGTCAGTGATTTTATCATAAATGAGAGAAAGACTCTACCTTTTCCTCCAAACGATTTTAATATCTAGGCCAGATGAAACACAAGTAAGCGCTTCTAGAATTACGTTGCGCCGCGTAATTATCCTCTTATATCAGAATGTGGGTTGTTGAAGGGTCGTGACAGGATGTGGATTGTTCCGATACACTCATTGACCAAAGCAAATCTCTCGGCGCAGATTTTGTCTTAACAAAAATTTAAGGGCCAATTTTTTATTCTTTACTTTGACAGCTTTTAAAGAGGTTAGTGCAGCACATCGTGATTTAACATTACCTTCTCGAACGTCGTACTTTTACCGAGGACATCAACTAGCCGGACAGAGATAACCCTGACGCGTTCTACGCGTCTACGTTACCGGAACGAAACCGAATTTATATCAAGCCAAATATTTTCACGTCAACATAATTCCTCAAAATTCGATAAGAATAATACATGCCAACCTAAATTCTCAACCAAGAGCCATCATAATCCGAATCCGAAATCAATATAGTCTGAGCACGACAGGTTTTCGCGATATTCTGGCACGAGACAGCTCGTAAGAGTATATTTAGATGTTAGGAAGAAAGTGTTCTTCTAGTTGGAGATACCTCAACCTTTAGAAAACTAACATTTCGGTCCACCGGCAGTTGTAGCCGAGGTCACGATACACTAAATAATAGAAACAGTTTTTTCCAATAGCGGTCGCTCCTCGGCAGGTAATGGCAAACCTCTGAGCGTATTTCTACCAATCAAAAACCATTTGCCGGTGCTCCATTTGTGGGACAATAGGAAGAGCTCGGCCGAACAATCAATAAGGGGCTTAAACATCGATTATATATATAATTATTTATCAATGGAGCTTCCACGCGGCTTACTCTCTAGGTATCCGTGTCTTACTTACTTACTTATGTGGCGCTACAACCATGTGTCCGTTTTGGCCTAATCCAAAATAGTGCGAGCTGTTTCTGTCCTTCGAACGGAGATGTGGTCTTCCTCTTCGTCGTCTTCTTTTTTGGAGTACTGTGTCGTAGATTTGCCTTGCTGGAGCAGCTTCTTTCATAGGAGTGGGATGACCAAGCCAGCGTAACCGCTGTATTTCTACACGCTTTATGCCCATGTCTTCTATACATAGCTCATACAACTCGCTGTTCCACCGTACGCGATACTCCTCACTAGCGCGGAAGGGCTAAAGATCTTGCGTATAATTTTTCTCTCGAAGGCTCCCAAAACTTTCTCATCTGCTGTTCACATCATCCATGCTGCTGCGCCATATAGCTGGACGGGAATGATGTGCCTTTTGTAGATTATCAGACTGTATAGTGAATCCGTGTATAGATACCCAAAATTATTATTACTTACAGTGGATGTGATTTGAAAGATGACGATGTGAAGTATTCTCAGTATCTCATCAGTTCTCTTCCTTTTGCTATATAAAATTTAAACATTCTAATTTTCCTTTCATTCACGTCCCGTCACAGCAAGAACGCGACTTTCAAAGGCTGTTCTTTATTTGCATCATAGCTCTATTACTTTGTGACCCAAGCACGTATGTATGTATATTCCTTCATAGAAAAACTTCTTTAACCTACGAGATATAATAACAGTAAAATATGTAGAGCTTAAAAACTGTCCAAACTGCGATGAGTATCAGCTATTTCGCTCTCTTCGAATGTTCGTACACATTAGCCATCTTCTTCTTGATTGGAGCTGTAACACCCAAGTCATCATGTAGTACACATTTATGCAATAAAAAATGCTTCATAGCCGCAGTTCGTTGTTGCTTCCGGCGTACGGTGTTAAATTCATTTAAGAAGTTGGTTAATTTTGAAAGTAAACTGAATTTTTTTCGCTGTTGTTTATTTCCGTGCCAAGTTAGACTCCGCTGCCGTTTTTCGCTTGGCAAATGTTCATATGCAACTTATTTCCGCTCGACTCTTCTATTTTTTCTCTCATATTTCTATAAACGCGAAAAGCTACACATATGTATTTCTTTTGGTTCTTACTTAATTTCTTTGCTTTCCAGTGTTTTTTTTTTTCGTTTGCTGGCTAGATGTGAATTGAGTTTGCGTCAGCAACTTTTTTCATATACAAATGTACAGTTTATTCGCTAAGGTGTGATTCGCTCAGCATTTTTCTATTTAATCAACATGCAATATATGTACATACGTAAATGAGTGTACATATATACATATACATACGTGCGTATGTATGTATACGTATATGTTTTAGGTATTATTAATTTTTATTCATACCCAGCTGGAAACTTTGTATACATAAATGGGCTGTATGTATGAGTCTCTTGATAGGCTCAGTTAATAACATTCAATCAAATAAACCATACATTTTTTAACGTATGTATACAGAAATCCAAGAAGATCTTAAAAGCTTAGACTCGAATCCCTAAGTCCAGTTTTTGCTTCCCCGGTTTGTCGGACACTACTATGTTTCAGAATCGAGCATAGATTAACGCATTACTGTGAGATGAGCCTGCAGCGATCCTTGCCAGTTTTAAAGACACTTGGAGCTAGTTTTTACCGACCAAGTGCCTTTGTGCGTGTTTTGAAGGAGAGAAGCCTGTTATGTTCGCTAGCTTTTGTTGTCTTCTGAAAGTTTGCAAGCCTCGCTTCCATACCATATTATTAATTTATGATATGCTTTGGCGGGCGCGGTAGCCGAATGGGTTGGAGCGTGACTGCCATTCGGAAATTGCATGGGTTCGAATTTACACGCACGCAACACCAAATGATTGAACAATTTTTTTTAATAGTGGTCGCCCCTCGATCACTCTTATTCGATGTACTAATTCAACACCCGCTCTATACAAGACTGTTGCATAGGTGAAAATTGGTCCATCTGCTGAGTCGGAGCTTTTCCGACTACTTCAGGCCCTGCATTAGATGCTCTGATTAGTCTACCACCACTTGATGTTTTCATCCAAGGAGAGGCCTTTACGGGCCATCTGCAGGCTGAAACACCATGGGAACGGGTACGGTCTCTGTACGGCACTGGACAAGAAAGTAGGCATGGACTTCGATCCAACGGTCCCTGCCATACACCTTAGATGAGTTTCTATGGGCAAAGCACATGGAAAAGGTGGGCATCTCAGACAGTGCACTCTGCTCAGCATATGTAGAGGAGGATGAGTCGGTGGACCACTTTTTGTGCTTCTGCCCCGCCTTCTCTCTAATCAGGCTTAAAGTCTTTGGTACTGATATGTTAAGAAGCGACCATCTTGGCTCCTTGGCACCACAAGATCTACTCAGATTTCTTCGGAGATCGAATAGATTTAAAGAAAATTAAAAAGGGAGCCCGAGTGCAGTACAATGGATTTGCTAGTCTGTCCCGACAAAAAAAAAACGAGAACATAACACTGAAGCCAATTTCGAGCCACCAAAATTTAATTAATACGATGTTATTTTAAAAACTAATATTTACTGAAGTATTATTAACTGCATGTTATTTTTTTTACAAGTAAACCAAACTAAAACTTGTCACTCCTCCTTTTACTATATTAAAAGATTAAATATAATTTGCTTTACAGCGCCTTCTTACTGTACTCTAAATAAAAATAGATATCAAAAATAAATTCTTCGTACCAAAAATTCGCCAAGTACAAGTTTTTATTAAAGAAAAATAACATGATTAATTCTTTAGTAAATTTTAATCTTCATAGTAACTTCGTAATAATTAAAGATGCATTTTTTTCTTTAAATTTGGACAGTTCGAAATTGGCCTTACATTTATGCTCTACTGCACTTTTTCTTATAATTCTGATCCGAATCTGCTAGGAACGATGTCGAAAAAATTTGTTCAAACGAGTATAAATTGACCCGCCATAGTAAATATGTATGTAAATATTCGTAGGCATGCACACACGAGAATGAACATATATTATATACTATATTTTAATGAATGGTAGAATGAGTGCCTTGAGCATTTTCACTTCCGCTTAGAAACGTTCACTTACCGGTTTTCCTACGTAGTTGTGATTGTTTTTGTTGTTTTTTTTTTAATTCTCATTTCTCCGCTTCCAGTGTGTAATTGCATACATTTCGTATTTATTGAGGCGTCTGAGGAAGTCGTAAATATGTACATATATGTATGTGCAAAAGTATAAGCATACGATGTAAAGCGCTTACATTCTATAAAAACGTAGCTACTGCTTACTGTTCGAACTTCTGAAGGTTTGAATATACAGTGTGTCACAAAAGTATTCGAAAATTTGTTTTCTCTGCAATAAAGATATAAAAAATATTGATTATTTCCATTTTATCCCTCGATAAAATTATCAGAAGCAGCCTGGGACGTTTGAAGAAGAGTTAGCAGTGGAATATCTCCCTGTCTCCTGTTTAGCATCCAAAATTCACAACTTAGTTGTTAGGTCTTCAGTAAAACGGGTACCCATGCCTGAATGCGTAGGTTTTCATTAATGGCCTCCCAACCGTTCATCCACCCAAACTATTTTAAGCATTGCATTGAGTTTATTATTTCTCTCGCCTGTAGGTGTGCAATTCTCAGCAACAAAACGACTTATTTGCTCTTTATTTCGTTCGACCAACTGGTCTTTAGTATGTACTATATGTATGTATATTGCAAGCACGAATTGCTCGCATACGTGTATTACAGCCTAGTTCAAGGCATAATACCCTTCCTACTTAAGGGCAAGACTCTTCCCGAGCCACATAGCTCAACTTTTTTCTATTGTGGTTGTTGGGCTCCATAGCCAACAGCATGGCCGCCGTAGCCGAATGGGTTGGAGCGTGACTAACATTCGGAAGTGCCTGGGATCGAATCTCCGTGCATGAAACACCAGTTGATATAAACATTTTTTTCTAATAGCGGCCGCCCCACGGCAGATAATGGCAAATCTCCGAGTTTATTTCTGCCAAGGAAAAAATGCTCATGGAAACTAGCTGCCGTTCGGCGTCGGCTTATAACTGCAGCCTCCTTTCTTTTGTGGAGCAACATCAAAACGTGTACCATAAATAGGAGGAGGAGATCACCCAAACATCCAATAAAGGGTGTAAGTGCTAATTAACACATGGGCTGAAAAGTCCCGGGCATAACACATAAAATAGTACTTTGAGTGATAGTTGCGCAAAACTAATCCCATTTTTTTACTGAAAAATTATTTCCAGTGATAAGAATCTTTATTTTCACCTTTACGCACTTCATTGCTTGTCTTTTTGAATATTGAAGATGTCTAGAGAAGATGTAAGAGAATTTCTACTGACTCCTATCGAAGAGGAAGTAATTGACCAAAATTTTGAATAACGAGTGAAAATATATTAGATATTCTGGTATTTTCCGTTCAGAATTTTTTTTTTCGTATACTGTCGAGAGCCACTACATGTTGATGTCCATGTTTGTAAGTGCATGTATGTATATGTATGTATATGTATAAATGCAATAATAGACCTTGGTATTTTCTTTCACTGGTAAATAAGTTCACTTTTACCCGATACTGTTGTTTATTTCCGTTGTTTTCGCTACTCGTTCATTCATAAAATCATAGATCTAGGTATACATTTTGTCGAAAAAGTACCGGGAATTGTTCAATAAAACGCAAAATAATTGTTTAATCATCCAAATTTATTTTGTCGCCTTCAAAATAGGCTCCATTCGAAGCAATACACATGTGCCAACTATTGGTCCAGTCATCCCAGCCACTTTTAAACGCGTTTGAAGAGCTCTTCTTCAGCTCCTTCAGCGAGTTCTCCTTAATGGCCTCTATTGGCTCAAAGCGGCGTCCGCGGAGTGGCAATTTATGTTTTGGGGGGGAAAAAGTCATAGGGGGTTAAATCCGGTGAATACGCTGGTTGTTCGCTGATATTTGTCGAGTATTTTGTCAAAAAAGTGTTCACAATACGAGCCTTATGAGACGGTGCGTTATCATGGTGTAGGATCGATGAGTTTTCTTTCCACAAATTGGGCCGTTTCCAACGCACATTCTCTCTCAAACGTAACATAACTTCCAAATAATATTCTTTATTTACCGTAGAACCATTTGGACCGAATTCCGAGAGCACAACACCATGACTTTCACTTCTGACTGAGCTTGGCGTAGTTTGTTTAGTTCCGACTCATGTGAATAGAGCCATTCGGGTGCTTGTGGACTGGTTTGCATGCCAAACTCATGTACCCACGTCTCATCACCTGTTATGGTGCGCTGGATAAATGTTGGGTCCGAGTTCACTTGCTCAAGCATGTCTTCAGCCACCTTCTTCCGATGAATTTTTTGAGAGAAATTCAACTCTCTTGGAACGAGTCGAGCAGCCACGCGTCTCATGCCGAATTGATGGTGTAAAATGTTGCGAATTTAAACGTGGACCGTTGTACCATCATTCCAGCAAAAATAAAATTAAGATATACATAGGTGTAACGCGTGCTTTTTAAATGAACAATTCCCGATATTTTTTGACAGAATGTATGTTTAATATATATATGTACATATATCGCTGCGTACAAAGTACGTGTTTTCATTTCAAGTAGTAGGTAAATAAGTAATTCGAAATGCCATTTATATTTCTGTATACAAACCCTTGTTTTTTCCTCGCCTCTATTGCTGTTTTTATTTTTCTGTTTAAGACTCTCATTCATATTATAGCTGGCCCGTTTTTCTTTGGACGCTGATCGTGCCTTCTCAATGCTTTTGCTACACATTTGTTGTTGCTTTGCTTTAAATTGCCTTATAAAAATTTTCATGAATGAAGAAGAGTAGTTGCTACTCGTATACCTGAATAAGTTGTGTTGCATACGTGGATGCGGTAAGAGTTCGAAGAAAAAAAAAACAAAAAAAAAACTATTTGCCTATTCCACTAGCTTACAAATTTCGATTTTCTAAAAGTATTTTTAAGCTAAATAAGCAAATTTCTTTCCATTTCTTAAAAAAGAATTGAGTTTTTTGAAAAAAAAATCAAAGAAATGATATCGTTTTTCTATTTATTTGTGTTATTTATTCCTTCCACATCATCTCGACAAAGAGTCCTGCAATAAACCGCTAATATTGCAACGTTTCCCTTGCACTGATATTATTTTTCCATGTTTGCGATATCCTGATGGAATTGCCCCCCATGCGCATCGCTGAAAGCTGAACAATTTACCAGAAAAAAGACCGAGTGTAACTCCAAAAAGGGAGTTTTTGAAAACGTGTTGCAGCCCAGTTCCTTATAGGATGAGAACATATTTGCGAAATATCTTTTTTTAACTTCTAAAGAGATTCAAAGTTACCATCTTTAAATAAATTTCTTGATTGAGCACAACCGAATACGCCTTCTTAACTCCACTTAACCTTCAAAATTTCTGGTGAAGGTATTGAAAAGCAGCAGCATCTTTGTCCATTGCTTTAACTAAATTTTTCATCATCCACAGTTTTATATGCAAAGGTGGAGGTAGCACTTTCTTTAGATCAACTAAAGGGTCATATTCAAAATTTTTTTACCCAGGTTGAGTTGACTGACGATGAGACCAAACCTTTATTTATAATGCTCTTTTCTGTCGACTATCCTACTCGCAAATAAAGCAAAAAGTTTTCGTATCGCCTAATGGCAAGCCAAGCAGTAGAGATACGAATTTAAATCTCCGCAGATTTGCCATTGGTGTTCATACTAAATCTGCAGCATCAGGTTTTTCATATCTTCATAAGACTCTTTCATATTGACTGTGTGACCAGTAGACTCGAAAGTAAAATATTTCTGTCATTTAATAAAACGGCTTTTAGGCGTAACAATCTATGAAAGTCTCTACTTGTTTTGTAATGTTAAGGGCTCCCAGCTGGCGGACTATCTTGGATTGGGCCAAAACCGACATTCGGTTGCAGAGCCACCTAAGTAAGTAAGTAAGGGATCCCATCAAACCAGTGATATTTTTGTAGAAAACTAAAACTTTCAACCATTTTAAAATATTGTGACTACTCCTTTTGTCTACTGCTATTCAGTCATTTTTTAAAGGGTGTTATTGTTGCAGTATCGAGCTTAGGAGTTCTGCTTTGTTCTTTGGCAAGTCTATCCTATGTGGCTGTGATGATTTACCAGGTACTTCGTATTCTGACCTTCCAAAAATTTATGACGAAGTAAATGTGATTTTATCTTCGTTGTCGTCTTACCAGTGCGACAGTGCCATTAAGTTAATTTCACAAACCTGTAGCACACGGATTATAACAAAAATGAGGAACCCAGCTGTATGCTTTTTGTCTTATGTCCTCGCTAAAGTAGAAAAAATAGGTTTTTTTTATTGTAGGCGATAAAGAGCACCTTTGTATTTGGTAAACACATCACACATATTTTCTACATAGACATTTTGCTATAAAATATATTTATTTTTAATACTTTTGTCACTTCATCACTTCTAAAATTCAAAACAGAGCACTAAGCACAGTATCATTTGATGGTAACTAACTGTAGTAAGTATATATCAGCACTATCTTGTTCAATGAGGGTAGACTTATTAAATCCGGAAGATATCGCATGAATCAAAACATGCTGAAGTCGAATCTGACCTCAGAGATATCTGATTTGCTGAGGATTTCCGGCTTAAAAATACAAAAACACGATGCTTGCCTTTATTGGAAGCTATGAAATATAATGAGATATTTTTTTAAAGGTCATAATAGTATCTTCCCCTTCTAGACCCATTTTGTTATGAATATAACATATTTCTGATATCTACATTATCTAGACATTACAATATTTTTTTTGGGTAAAAATTCTGAAAAAAGTGAAACAAATTTTAGATTCCAGATAGATTGTGGTTTGGGTCATAATTATGTATTGGGTCGTAATTAGGTAAATATTTCAAAATAAAAATTTCAAATTTCAAATAAAATTAAAATTATGGGTAATACATTTATGTAAACAACTTTATTTTGGGCCATAATTCTGCATTTTTAAAGTACTGTAAAAAATATAGTATGTTTTATTTTCAATAAAAAGTTATTGATTGTTGGGTTTTTATTATATTATATTTCATTATTTTAGAGAGCGTGGCACCGCCCACGATGATAACGACGAAAAACCAACTTCCTAGGGTCCTTATAGAACCCACAGGAAAAGCTTAAAAATTAGGTTTTTGCGGCCGTATTTGCATCTTGCACTGAAATATCGTTGAAGAGAAATGTATAGGGTGGGCCATGTAAAATTTGATTTTTGAATCGGCTATAAAAAGAGTAATCAATATTTTTTCAAACTCTTTTTTTATTTTGAAGATTGAACATTGTCATTTATGAATGAAAAGAAGACTCACCACTTTGGAAATAGGTTTTCAATATTTCCCAATTTTGTTCAAACGTATAGCGTCCCATTTCGTAAATGTCAAACCTTTAAGTAAATTATGAACACATTTGACATGTCATTTGTGTTACCATTCTCAAAAAAATAGGTGGTTCAAAAAGCAAACGCTATATGGCCCACCCTGTACATTCGGAAAATGCACCTTCCGCGGAGGCTAACAGCTGCCTATCAATTGTAAGGTAGAGCCCAGGTTTATAATTTCCTCGACATTTTTCTATAAATATTTCCCAAACATTCCTTTTTGGAGAGAATCTATCATTAATACGTAAAATTCTTTGAGAACTATCATCGAAGTGCAAATAGCCATCAAGAATGAGAATCGAGATCGACTCATAATTGACGCGTATCTAGTTTCAGAATATTCAGAGTTGATAAGCCATGAGCTGTCAAACGATTATCTTTCATCACCGCACTCAAAACCAAAATACCAATGATTGCCTCAAGCTCAATTTTATTTATTTGCTTTTCAGTGGCAGATTCTACACTACCGCTTTGTTTTCTTTTCTGAATTTCGATATTAGTGTATTGTACTTTTATATCGCAAATTTCCTCCGTGATAAAAAGCTTGAATATGCATAAAGGATCAGTAATACCTATGGGAAGACATGTTGGACTTCTAGCTTGATGCACTATACGACCAGCTGCTCTATGATGCTTTCCTTTATTTGCTGTCCAAATATATCTATTTTTCCATGCAAATTCCTTTTATTTAGCTTATTATATTACCTTGACTTCTTTCTTCTAAATTATCACTGGTTTCTTCTAAATTTTCTGATTCATCATTATTTGAGGAACTTTGTTGTGTCATTTCATCCGATAAACTTGGCGCGTACTCGCTTTCGGAAGCACTAAAATCTTCACCATCACTAAAATGTTCACCATCATCAGACAAATTCAATATTCTTTCGATTTCTATATGGGCAAGCAATCTGGATGTAGCCATTTGCTTCAGTCCTGAAAAAAAGGTACAGTAAACCTAATGTTCGTCGATTCGCCTACGCTACTTTTACAAACACTTATATACTATACCTGTTGACTTAAAGCACACAACACATCTATTGCACTTGACGTCAGTTTCACATTTAAACCAGCTACTGTAATATGAAAGGGTGAGACGAAAAATAGTGAGGTAAAAAAGCTACGATCAAAAAACTAAACAGTAGTAGTCGAAACGACTAACATTGGTTACGGAGGGTTAATAAATTATACATACATATCTTTTCGGCGCAGTTAAATGGTTTTGAAATTTGTTTTTGGCCTTTTCTCGGTCATTTAAGATTGTAAATTATTCGCGCATGAGCTGAGGCACGATATATTTCTACCATATTACGATACTAGCGGCCTCGGTAGTCTAGCGTAAGTGCACTAGCCAGTCGCTCAAATAAACCCTATCGGTTTGGGAGTTTACGAAATGCTCAATTTGAAAAACTTTCCCGTCAGAAAACACAATTTTCGGAAATTGACCGCTTTCGGCCAAGCGAAGCAACTCCTTCGCTCGCTCAAGTCTGACTTGTTGCTGCTTTGGTGTGAGATCATGCGTCTTGTGGATCTTATAAGGCTTGACTTTGAGATAATTTTTCAGTATGCGGCGCATGCCACGGTCAGATATTTTCAGTTCTGTCGTCATTTGATTGGCACCTCGTCGGGGATTTCGTTCAAGTCTTCACTTTTCGAACCATATCGCGTGAAGTTGCAGTCTTTTGATGACCACCTCCATGACGTTTTGCTATGCTACCAATATCATTGTAATGAGTGATTAACAAACACTTTATTTACTTTAAGGTGCCCGAGCTCACAAACAATCGCTGGATGTGATTTTCCAGCCAAATATAATGTAATCACTCTGTTTGAAATCCATTTCTTTTCTCACGTTTACTCTCGACAAAATCCTTCCGCGCGCCTGTAAACAATACTCTGGACTGTCATTTAGTCAACTGTGCACGGGCATCAGCTGCGCGAGCGGTCTGAAGTTGGTTACACTTCGAGTGCCGCACCCTGTAATTGCGGGTTTCGTTCAACTGCACTGACTTGTTTATGCATATGTGAAATTATAGTATATAAATAGAAATATGTTTGTTTGAATAAATCTCTGATTGCAGAGGGTCAATTAGGGTGGTATTGGTTGTTTCTATGTCAGCTTGGCAAACTAACTAAAAAGAAATGCAAAGCACGCATCAGGTCAGGCTCTGCTGCAGTTATCCAAATGTAACCCACGCAGCAAAATGAACAACACAGAGGAAATGGTAGTGTTGACGTTTTACTGGATATTTGTGGCTTAATAGAGTTGTCGCCAACATCATGTTTGCAATTGCAACTGCAATCGAATCACGTGCTGCCACTGGCAGTTGGTTATTGACCGAAATATAGTTATTTTGTCGGGGATTCACATCAGGGCTGGAGGTTTTGTTTCCATTCTGTTGCACTTCATTCACAATTTTGGTACAAAAGTACAGAGACATATACATATGCATGTATGCAATTCGGTATTGAGCTGGCTTTTATGATTTCAGAATGGAAAATGGAAATTAGTGAGGAAAATGTCCAGCTCAAATCGGGTGTTATTTCGACAAACGCGAATGCTGGATATGGGGAGTTAAGTGTTTATTTCTTTATTTATGACTGACTACTAAAACCTAATGAAAAATGAAATCATATGCCTAATTTAATTACAAACTCACATCTAACTATACTAGAAAAGATAGAGTATAATTATGCAGAAAAGTTTACCTATGTATTTACTTATACCTATACTTGAATCATCGCCTACGAAAATATCAGTGTCGTTTAGTAATGCTCAAACCCATTCGGCTACGGCGGCCGCAGCAAACCTAGGCCCATTACCGTGGAGTGGACGAGTCTGCCTTATCCTTAAGTGACCCCTCAGTCTGCCTTATCCTTTCGGAACCCCTCATTCGTGCAGATTTTACGGAAAGTGTTGAGGATAATCTCAGCAACTTCGCATAAATCCAGATAATGATGTGGATTTGTTTCGATACCATAGTGGTCTGGTAGACAGAATGCCTTTTATTCTTACTCGCTCTGAATAAACGCCGCCGCCCATTCTACATATTATCCAGTTTAAAGTCATCTGTGGAAAACCGGGGAAAGTCGTTAGGTTCGAGAACTTCCTCGGTTCATAATTGTATAATAGATAACTAGTAGTCTCTGCGCCTTAGATATGTACCTAAGATTTCTAAGGGAAAGGTACGCAGAGGCAGGCACGTTCATTGGATATTGTGCGACGTCCCTTGTACCATAATTTTCACAGTGTATACAGCAATGTTATTCAGCAGCCGCCGTAGCCGAATGGGTTGCTGCGTAACTACCCTTTGAATGTGTGCGGGTTCGAAACCCATTCTAGGCACGAAACAACAATTGATAGAAAATGTTGACGCACTCTACAAACAGGAGGAAGAGCTCGACCAAACGCCCAAAAAAGCTTAAAGGGTAAATTTTACATACATATACATATATACAAGGTGAAGTCCAAAATAAACAAGACTGAGCTAAAATAGAAACGACAGGATCTTTAAAGCTTTTGTTGCAGGTCATTGACCGGAATGTCCTTCAGGATGTCGGCACAAGCCTTTTGGATGACCTCTACGGACGCAAAACGTTTTCCTTTCCTAAATGCAATTTTTCGAACAGGTAGAAATCACAGGGAGCCATATCAGGCGAATACGACTGGATCGACTTGATTTTTGATTTCTCCAAATGCGATTTTTGTGTGGTGACTCGTCTGGGGCCTTGCATTCGGCACTTTGACGCTCCAAATGCGATTTTTTGGGTGGTGACTTCCTCTGGGACCTTCCATTCGGCACTTTGACGCTTAGTTTCAGGTTCATGTTGGAAACACTACTTTTCATCACCAGTTATCGTATTTTCTCGCCTCTTTAATGAGGTCTTACGAATGTCGCATTCTGAGTAATTTTTGGTCCTCAGTTAACTTGTGCGGAATGAAACGTGCACAGACTTTTCATAAGCCCAAATGATCAGTTAAAAAGCGATAAATCGATGTTTTGGGGATATTCAACTCCGATTCGATGAATTTCAACGATGATTTCGGTTAATTTTTGATAAATTTACGAACAATTTCGATGGAGTTTTCGTTGATTATTGATTTTGGGCGGCCAGTATGTTCATTGTCAATTATGTCCTCACAACTATCTCTGAAACGTGTAAACCACTCATGAACTCTGGCACGAGATAGACAATCATCGCCATACACTTTTTTCATCCAATTCAAATGTTTCGGTAAACGTTTTACCGATTTTAAAACAAAATTTGATATTAGCGTTTTGTTCGGAACTCATTTTTGTACCAATCGTACTGACACAAAGCTTTTTCACTGGAAGTCAGCTAGAGATGTAACTTCCAACGCACTAACTCATTAAAAAGATATTGTAGCGCCATCAAAAGCATTTTTATGACACCAGTCTTGTTTATTTTGGACTTCACCTTGTATATATCTATAATTGTGGCGGTTCCCGCGAGCCTTACTCTGTAAGAATCCGTATCTAGATACCCAAAATTATTATCGCTTATAATGGAAGTGATTTGAAAGATAACGATGTCAATTCAGACAACGATGATATATAAATATTTCCTCAGCTCTCCTGCTTTTGCTAGATTGAACATATTATTTTTAAATTTTTTCAGCTTGAAAATAGTTTTAAATTTAACTTAAATTTTTGTATCTTCGCTTTACTCTTTTCAGTATTGCTCCATTCGGATTGGTCCTGTTGTGAAACGTGATGTGATGAAAGCATCCACCATGCTGGAACATGAGGCACAGTGAGTATATTCGTTACTACATACATATTTATTTCAAAGGAAGTCGAAAGTTGCCTAAGCACTTTGGTATCTCAAAAACTAAAACGTGTCAGATGTAATATTGGGAAACACTGGGACATTTGTTTTTTTATGACTTCAATGATTTGTAACTTGCGATCGGTTCAACCAATTTTCAAAAGGCAAAGCCAATATAAAGTATTCAATTCAGTATTTTATTAAAAGAAACGAAAATAATATAATATTTAAATTATTTGAAAGTTTTCCTGTAAACAAAGCAATAATTTAATTCTACTCAAACATAAAGGGGAACAGTAATGAAAATATGGAAATAAAGGAAGATTGATGAACTAATATTTTGTTCAATATTTGTAGAATATTTTCTCACATCGCTTCAATGGCTGGTTTTAAGTAATTTTTACCACTAACCTGCCGCTTGCGCAATTATCTTTCAATATGGGTGCACAAGTGCCCAATGGGATTGAGATCTGAGGAGAATGAGGCAATACTTTTCTTACATCATTTTAAATCAACCAATCAACCCACCTTACAATGAGCGCTTTGGGCCATTGTCGCGCATAAAGATGTACGTTGCTGGTAACTGTAATTGTTTTGGGAATATGCTCCTTCGGAATTTCTAGACAATTTATTTTAGTCATAGTGTCTTCAATATAACAAAACGGGCCCACTCAATTCGCCATTATTGCTCTCCAAATTTGATATGTCCGCCACTATGTTTCACAGTATCGACCACACTAGACGGATTGAGCGCTGTGCCCGCCCTTCGGCAGACAAAACTGCTGCCATCCGAACCAAATATGTTGAATTTCAACTCGTCGATAAAAATATCGTGGCTCCAAAATTCATTTTGATTGCTAAGGCGCTGGAAAAAATTAATGACTTAAAATATGCTTATTTGCAACCAAATGTAAATTGACATTATAAGTAGTGTCATAATTTTTGAATTGGTGGAAATTCAATTGTTAGGTGCTAAATGGGAGCTTATCACTTGGTTCACCAAATGCCAGTTTTTCTTGCTTGGTGCAAACTAATACACATATACGTACATTTGGAAACGAGATACTCGTAGTAAAAAAGGGGAAAAATGCTCAACCGGATTTTTGCATTTGTAGTAGTTTACCCATTCATTATATACTCACTCAACTTGCAAGTATCAAATTCATTGATGAGTTTTTCAAGTTTTTTATGCTTGTGGTGAATGAACTCGAATTTGGCAAATGATTTATATTAATTGGAAACTGTTAAATCAAGTGACATGAGGCGAATATGAGTTTTTTCTATCGGAAATAAAGATGAAGAAATCAGTTTGCGTGAAAAGGGGTGTTTGGTGTCAATTGGTCATACATACAAATATGTATGCAGTGTCGAAATGCAAATCGTGACATTTTCCTTTTACATGTTATGATGAGCATTGATAAGCTAAGTCGATTTTTCTAGAGCTCACACAAGCGCACTACACTTGTTGCTATGGCAAATTCAAACTTACCGCTACACATTTAGTCACAGCACTAACAGTCACCACTTTATGCATATTTTATATTATTTCTTATATTTATTTATATGTTTTATTTTTTACTTTTTATTTATTTATTAATTACGAGTAGTTTTTTTATAAGGAAATGAGGAAAGCACATTTTTGCGCATATGAAGGAATAAATGAATGATCGGTGGAAAAAAGTGGAATCCAATTGTGAATCAATGCAAGTACTCATATGTATATACATACGATCATATGCGAGTAGAATAGTCATGCTTGTAAACATAGCAGCGCATGACATGGCCTGTAAGCTCACGCTTAAGGAATATCCTCAATGTGGTTTGCGTTTAACCCTCCGTTTGGCTAAACTCCCATATATTTTGCAGGGAAGTTAATGCAATATTGGGCTTATAGAAGTAGATGTGGTCTACCTCATGAGAGGGCGTGCAAATGGGAACTCACCAATGCAGGCCGTACCTATCGCATTGTATCCCGTAAATGAAAGAATCTGCCAAATGTTTATTTTCTTCCGTATAATAATTTCAGCTGATTGCTCCATTTTTGCCAATTTACATTTTTTATTTTAAAATGAATTTAGAAATTTTACATATTTTTCTTCATATAATTGAAAATCATTGTGGAATCTTGGTTTTTTAGGAAAATAAGTATATTTATTATTAATTATTCATTACTATTTCTACTTGCACTGCATCTCTGTAGATATCGCGCAAGTGATTTGAGAAAAAATCATCTTGCGTTCCATATAAAAAAATACAGTGCATTCCTTAGCGGATAGCACATCATCTCAGCGGATAAAAATGTCAAAAATCAAGGCACTTGTAAAATTGTGGTAGTAAAATTGCATGTCTGTAATTGCATGTTGTATATTCAGTTGACTGCCATGAGTCTCCAAGCTTCCCGTCGTTTCATGTTTATCAATTTTGACGTTTGTTTGAGGTTGTAGGTGGGCCATAACGTTTTTCTAATTTTGCATGTAGTCTGGTCTCTCCATCTACAATCCGCGATTCGGTATTTTGAGGAAATTATATTCTTGATTGCACCCAGTGTTGTGAATACCGAGAGATGTAAACAGAACGGCAAAATTTTTATTGAATGTTACCGTCGGGACGATATAGTCTCTCGAGATATACTGAGCTTGTCGTAATAATAGACTGCTATGGCTATACGTTTTTTCCTTCCAGCAACGCGCTTCATTTAATCTAAATGCTCTCTTGGTTTCCATCTTCCTGATAGGTAGATCTATCGGAATAACGTGTGTCAGTGGATTAATAGACACTCTACCACATATTCTGATTGCACCGACCGTTACTGCACAGGCTGACATTTGTATTCTGCCAAGTAAATTAGTGTTGTTATCCCTCCCTAGAGCTTTCCACCAAACAATCGATCCGTGTGATAGAATTGGTCGCCTTATACAACCATAATGTGTATATGAAAACGTATGCTGGAATTTCCCTTAGCCATGGTAGGATACAGTCCAGTGTTTCCTGTAGCATTTTTGGAATGATCCCATCACGCCTCGAAAATTTAAAAAGTGAAAAAGATTTGATTGC
The DNA here is from genome assembly GCA_037575425.1 of Anastrepha fraterculus. Lineage (NCBI taxonomy): Eukaryota > Metazoa > Arthropoda > Insecta > Diptera > Tephritidae > Anastrepha > Anastrepha fraterculus. Next base: position 62,928 of record JAYXIM010016200.1, read on the forward strand.
CAATGCAACTTTCTCCTCGGTAATTATTTCATCTACAATATGCTGTGGGTCATATTTTCTCCGCCTAATACTTCCACTTTCGTGGGCGCTGCATCTCGGAAAATGAGTGTTTAACAGAAGTTCTATTGATTCTTTTGTTGTAAAAGTCCAAGTACCATCTGGTTTTTTGACCCAAGAAGCCACTGAATGATCTTTGGAGAGTATACGACTAAGTCTAGCAGAATCCCTGATAGATCCGATAGTCGAAGAAAACTCCCTCCAGCTCTTTTTTGCCTGTAATAGAATTGAGAGTAGAAAAAGTAATTTCTAGGAAACCGGTGTAGCCGTTAGCTTTATAAACCATATATTTATCTATTACAAAATTATTATTGGAAATGCCGCATTCTTTGATGGATGAAAATGTTCAATGGATACTTATAAAAAAAGTTGAATAACATAAGTGAATACATATGTAAATACTTATATGCAATAAAAAAATTTACGATTTTCATAATTTACGATTCACATTACAACAACATTAATGACTTTCTATTAAATATTTAGTATCTTTGATGATTTTATGATATTTGTATTTTATTCTGACATCAATTTTTATGACTCTTTACCACGCTCTGGTGACCAGCCTCCATTGATTCGCGCGTACAGTGTGTAGCTAAAAATAAGAAATTTACTTACGTATGTATGGATATAAAGATAAACTATTGGAGTGTACACTCTTTTTGGGTGTTTGGCCGAGCTCCTCCTCCTCTTTGTGGTGTGCGTCTTAATGTTGTTTCACAAATGGAGGGACTTACATTTTCAAGCCAACTCCGAACGGCAGATATTTTTATGAGGAGCTTTTTAATGGCAAAAATACACTCGGAGGTTTGCCATTGCCTGCCGAGGGGCGACCGCTATTAGAAAAACGTTTTCTTCATTTTCGTCTTTCACCGAGATTCGAACCTACCCATTCGCGTACGGCGGCCGCCATATACGCTGAAAACAGTAAAAATGTATGAAAAGTTAATTAAACAAATAATTAATTAGATCTTCCGATTCAGTTTAAAAAGTAAGTTGAAAGTTCTTCTCATCCCGGCGACTCATCGGTAACGCTGTTGAAACCACACCGAATTGAATTAGTGAGCAATATTTATTTAAATTTTTCGGCGTGAAAAGAAAAATTAAACAAATAAAAGAAAGAAAATAAGATAAAAGTAATAAGAATTAAATCAAATATAATAAAATGAAATGATATGAAATAAAATTAAAATATGATCAAAGAAATAAACAAATTATTAATTAATGCATAATAAATAAATCTAAATTACAAAAATTAAGCAAAATGAAAAGAAAGGATAAAAAATAAAATAAAATTAAATAAAGCAAAATAAGATGCGAGGTGGGGCAAAATCAGTCCAATTTTGTTTTTATATAATTTTTTGCTAAATAAAAAAAAACCAACAAGAAAGATTTTGAGCTTTACGCGCTCCATTACTTGTCTATTTGTAACACATGGGCTGAAAAGTTTTGGGCCTAACACATAGATGACACCAGTTTTATTGCATTCACCTCTTTTTCACTTAGTACTTTAGCTGTTAAAATTTCATGATATTCTATTCATTAGTTCTTGAGTTATTGTGATGCTGAGAGTGACGCTAGTGTTGTTATTTTCAAAACAATGGATCAAAAATAAGTTCGTGTTTTAATTGCACACTGCTTCTTAATGGGAAAACAGGCAGTTCAAGCGAAGCAATGGTTTAAAAAGTGATATGGGGGCTTCGCTCAATCAGAAACATCAATAAAACGCAGCAGAAATGATCACAGCATGGAAGGCAAAAACAATACACGGTACCCATCTCCATAATCTCGAAATGGGCTGGATAGACGCACAATCATCCAATTTATGGTTAAAAAGAGAAAAATTATTTTATGAAACAGCAGGTTTCGCAATCCAGGACCGTTATCCAGGACCGAGTTATTCCAACCAGTAATTCCCGAAGGTCGATACATGGCGAGGTAATAGAAGATAAGTGCTGAAGCTGCTGGATGTACATAGCTTACCTGGACCCCGTGAATATGTCAATGTAGCAAAGATCCTCCACCAACAACTTGCGATAAAACACGGTCTCTTACAAGAAGAAGTCTTGTTTTTTAAATACGAACCAAAGGCAATATTAACATCAAATTAAAAAATCGAAGTAATTGATATAGCGGTGCTTTTTAATCGCAACATCCAAAGCACATACTTCACTAAAATATCAAAGTATGCAGCTTTGGCCATAGAATTAAAACGAATGTATAAAGCGAGGGAAGTGAATATAATTCCAATAATTATATCTTCCACTGGATTAGTGCCTAAGCTTCTAATAAAAAACTTGAAAAAGTACGACTGCCAACACCTTTTAGAAGACATGCAGAATTCGACCATACGGGACACATGTGCAATAGATCGTAGATTTTTAAACATTTAATAGCAACTCATGGGCGTAGAACGTGCACTACGCTCTACGAGAGCACGATCCCTTGAACATATTATCCGAGATGTGTAGCCTCCGGCAATAGCCGATATGGATTAAACTCAAATAAAATAAAATAAATTAAAATAGCAAGCATAAAATAATATAAAATGAAAAATTAAATAAAATAAAAAAAAAATATTTTTAAAAATTTCCAAAAAATTCCCTTTTGCAGTGTTTTATTTTTATATATATATTTCTATATATATATACATACATATATACCATTGGCGCATACATCCTTTGTTGGGTGTATGGCCGAGCTTCACCTCCAGTTTGTGGTCTGCGTGCGTCTTGATGTTGTTCCACAAATGGAGGGACTTACCGTTTTATGCCGGTTCCGAACGCCAAATGTTTTTTATGAGGAGCTTTTTCATAGTATGTATTTGCTATGCGTATATCCAATTTTGCCACATACTGTTTATGGGTATGGTAGGCAAAAGCGAAGAAGCTCAGCAATTATGAACATAAAAACTAAGTAGTATAGCAAACGAACAATTTGATTGACGTCATAAGCTTTTCAATATGTAGAAAAAAACTAAATACATACTGAATATCGTGAATATGCCGAAAATTCAATAAAACTATATTTACTTCAGTCAAATTACGAATATAAATATGTATGTACATATTTAAATTTTATGACAGTCACCTCTCTTGCTTTGAATTCTGCTTGGTGGTTGGCTGGTAGTGAGCAAACAAAAAAATTAATAAAAAAATAGAAATAAAAAAGATTCCATAAGTATTTGCAGATGAGCATTTACATACATATTTACAATCTTTTTAATTCGTAGTGACACAACATTTAAAAGTAGTAATTGGGAATACTTTTATGGGCTCATAAATGTTTTTATGGCTCGAACTTGTCTGCTTGGGGCAGATGGAACGCCGAGTAAGTAGTAGAGAAGGAGTTTCTAATTCAATTGATAAAATTTAAAATTAATATAACACGAAAATTGTTTGCTCAACTTCCTTTAACTAGAAAGTTTCTGTTGATCGTTTTTTCTCAGTTTCGTGAAGCTAGATTTGCATAGTAATACCAAGTGAAATTAGACCGCAAAGTTTTTAAGATTAATGCCGCTTACAGATTCGCCGAACGTAGACCGAAATTTTAAAACTACATTTCGGCAATTTACATTTTCTATTTAATTCTGATTTGGATTCCGTTGATAAAAATGTTTGGCAAACCTTTCAACCATAAACACTTCCATATTTGAGGACATTTAAAAATTTTTTTTTTGAAAACTAAATTTACTTATAAAAAACTCGATTTGTCCAGGTATTTTCAGATGGGCCCAGCTCACGTAAATATTTTGGTGGAAATCTTAATATACAAGGTGAAGTCCCAAATAAACAAGACTGACAAGAAACGACAGGAGCTTTGTTCTGATAACTTCGAGTTTATTTATTCAAAACTAGCTGTACTCAGCGCGCGTTGCTGCGCCAACAACTGAAATAAATTTTAGAAAAATAACTTTAAAGAAAAATCAGTACACAAATACTCAATTCATTCTAAACCATTTTATTGATTTTGTTTATTTCGAAAAAATCGGTTGAACGGGGCAGAAGTTGCTACTCTGCAGCGCCACCTGGTAGCGAGTGGCAGCAATGAGCATATTCTACAAACCTTCTCCGTGGAAAAATATATATATGGTATATACCAATTTTTATAATAATCGGTCCAGTAGTTTTTGAGTTCATCGAGGACATACAGACATTCATTTCTATATATAAAGGTAGTCCCCTCTCGCCTCGATACACTGTTTTACGCGTTCCAAAAGCTTTTCGAAAGAGGCTTTCAGGTCATTGACTGGAATCTCCTTCAGGATGTCGGTAGGAGCCTTTTGGATAACCTCTACGGATGTAAAACGTTTTCCTTTCATGGCCAAATGCAATTTTCGCAATAGGTAGAAGTCACAGGGAGCCATATCAGGCGAATACGGTGAGTAATTGATGGTTAAAATGCGATTTCTACTCAAAAAATTAGTCACAAGAGTGGATCGATGAGATGATGCATTATCATGCAATAAGCGCCAGCTTCCTCCTTCGCGGTATTCAGGGCGAATTCGACGAATGCGATGCAACAAACACTTCAAAACGTCAAGATAGAAAATTGCATTGACGATTTGGCCGTTGGCACGAACTCCTTGTGGACAATTCCCTTGGAATCGTAAAACCAAATGAGCATCGACTTGATTTTTCACTTCTCCAAACTCGATTTTTTGGATAGTGGCGCGTCTGGGGCCTTTCATTAAGCACTTTGATGCTTAGTTTCAGGTTCAAATAGGAAATATCACGTTTCACCACCAGTTCTCGTCTTTTCTCACCTCTTTAATGAGGTCTTACGAATGTTGTATTCTGAGGAATTTTTGGTACTCAGTTAACTTGTGCGGAATGAAGCGTGCACAGACCTTTCGTAAGCCCAAATGATCAGTTAAAATGCGATAAATCGATGTTTTGGGGATATTCAACTCCGATTCCATGAATTTCAACGAAAAATTAATTTACGAAAAATTTACGAACAATTTCGAGGGAGTTTTCGGTAATTATTGATTTTGGGCGGCCCGTATGTTCATTGTCATTTATGTCCTCACTACCATCTATGAAACATGTAAACCACTCATTAACTCTGGCACGAGATAGACAATCATCGCCATACGCTTTTGTCATCAATGCAAATGTTTCGGGAAAGGTTTTACTGATTTCAAAACAAAATTTGATATTAGCACTTTGTTCGAAACTCATTTTTGTACCAATGACACAAACATACTGACACTTTAGACGCAATAACTTCGCTTCCACTGAACCGAATGTCACCAAGCTTTCACTGGAGGTCTGCTAGGGATGTAACTTTCAACGTACAAACTCATTAAAAGGATAGCGCCATCAAAAACATTTTTATGACACCAGTCTTGTTTATTTTGTGTAATAGATTTTATAGTCCCGGTGAAACCGCATTTTTTTTGTGAAACCCCTTCTTGTGAAGTCCCCACACTTTTTTAATATTTTCAAAGCCTCGTAGTTAGTGTGGTTTTTTTAATTTATGCTGCAAATCAATTGCTGTAGAAATTGTTATAAATAAATAAATAATAATTCCGCACTTTTTATGCTTTAGTAGTAGAATTTACTTTTAGTCGATTTATTTTTTATTGTGAAACATTTCGTTATTCAATTTATTGAAACATTAGCATTAATGATCGCAAATGTATGTATGTATGTACTATTTCGTGTTAGTGTGAAAACCAACTTGGTCCAGGTAAGCAAATTTCAATGAGTAAATTATGTAGGTACCTGCAATTTTAATTAGCCCACAATGTGATTCTTACTTTTATCGGCTTAAAGTATATTGCGGTTGTATTTTTGTTTTAAATCAGCTCCCACCTGTCAGAGAAATACATTGCTAAGTAAGAATTGCTTGCGCGTTGTGCCTTTTTGTGAACAACCAACCCGGTCTACTAGCTGATGATTGTCTACCTCATAGGCTTGAATTGCACACGCCCATTGTTGTCGCTATTTCATAAATTTATGAATCTTGCAAAGGCAATGGCCACACACACTAGATGCACCTACAACTGTGTTCAAAATAATAAGAGCGCGACGAATTACTAAGTTTTAACTATTTTTTGTATTTAATTGTTTTTGTTATAAAAGTGTACTGCCTACTACAACCAAAACCACATAACACAAAGCTCCAAAGTTTTTATAAAATTCAACAAAACTGTTGTCAAAGTTTCCCACTTTTTATTTAGAACTTTTAAAGAATGTACTAAATAGCTTTAAAAAAAAAAAAAAAAAAATGAATTCAAAAAAGTTAAAACTTGGTAATAAGTCGCGCTCCTATTATTTTGAACACAGGCGTACATTATATAAACAAGCTGTCTTGTTTGCTTGTATACCTCATCGCTTGAGCTCTTGCAATTTATGTTACTATTCTCAGCATCTTTGCACATAATGCTTTTGTTTTTAAAGTCACGAAACTTTTTATTTCTAGATTTCAATGCTTCACTTTTTTTTTCAAACTAATATTTCCCTTGTTGTTGAATGCAGTTTTGTGGTAACATTTATGATACTTTCAAAGCTTTATTCGAGTATACCACCTTGATCGAAAAGTTCCTAAAATATATTCAGAAAATTTAAAATAGAAATTAATTATCATCTTCTAAGTACTCCCATCAATCGCAACACTTTTATGAAAGCGTTTTATTCAGCTCTGGACACATTTATTGAACTCTATTTTCGGCTATCAGTATCGTCTTCGATTTTTCCATTACTTCCTTTCAGCTATTAAAGCACGTCATCCGTAATAGTTTTTTGGCTCAAAAAAAAAAAAAAAAAACAGAAAAAATTGGAGAGAGTCATATCAGGAGAATTCGATGGCTTTTGCATGGTATTCGTTTCGTTGTTGGTCAAAAATTCTCAGATAAGGATGGCAAAATCCAGGTCATTCTACAAAATCCACAAGTTGTTTTCCCACAAATCCTTTCTTTTTTGGGGAATGCTTCGCGTAGGCATTTCATAACGTCCTAATAACTTGTCTGACCTTCTGGTAAGAATTCTTGGTGTACTATTCCGTTGCAGTCCATAAAAAGCATTGTTTCCTTTTTTGACTGAGAACGACGTGACATTTTGGTCCTCGTTTATTCGGAGGTCTCCTAATGTCTGAATTGCGCGTCGTACTCATAAACCCACGTCTCGTCTCCAGAATTCAGCCTTGGAAATCATGTTTCTGACGATATTAACGCGCTTTCTTTTTTGCATGAAATTCAAGTCCTTTGGGACCAATTTTTCAGCAACACGGTGCACGCCCAAATCATTAACCATGATGTCCTGAAGGGATCTATAAGCACTGTTCAAGTCCTCTGCCTGCTCCCTGCTGGCTAATTTGCTTTTCTTTCACTTTATTGATGTTTTCATCAGTTTTTGATTGCCACGTTCGTCATGCTCGATCTACGCACGATCTCTTCTGGTTTCCTTAGCCTATCATTCCCGAAACAGTTTCTCAACATTTCTAAGATTTTCACACCATTGAATCCTTTTTTAACGCAAAATTTAATATAAACTCGTTGCAAATTCGAATCCTTTTTTGAAACTGTAAAAAATCGAAAACACGCGCTGAGGTAGATCTACTTAGAACGCATAACTTTTACAATTGTAAGGAATGGCGATAAATGTTGGTAGTAGCGTTAATCAAAGATGTGGTAGCCTAAAAAAAAAACGGGAACAGAATTCAAATCAGTTGATTTAGGGCGACACCTGGTGATTGTTCCGGGAACTTTTTGATTAAGGCGGTGTGTGTACATATGCACGTATATAGGTAGGTTAGGTTAGGTTAGGTTTGGCAGTCGGATCGCTCATAGACAGCGATGCCACTTATACCACGAAATGGGTCCGTTGTGAGCCGCAGGGACTGGGCTACATTTCCCCTTCCATATTCAACTATCTTGACAAAGTGTAAAAGGTTGTTGATACCTAAAGTGTATAGATTATCTATATAGGCATGTAAACGTCTAATCTTCTTGCAAGATTTCCCATGAAACAATGTACTGTGAGGGCCCCTATTAAGGTTCTAGTTTGAAGTCAACATAATTTTATAATATTCTTCGACAGACGTAGATTTAGCTTTGGCTATGTTTGCTTAGCAACTTCACAGGTATTCGCACTAATACATTTTTGATTTACAGAACTGATTAGTGCGTCCTTAATAAGAAGCTTACAAGGTGCGAGAGGAGGTACCACCATAAATTACTTATGATTGGCATACAGGTACCTTCTCTTGCAAGTTGGCCAGTTTCCTGGTATATCTTTGTAGCTTGGAACCCAGCATAAGATAATACGATATTGTTTGGCCATCTCATTAAGAGATTGGCGACAAAGTAAGACACTCCTTGATGTTATTTGGGCAGCTTGGCAGATATCTGTTGATGATATTCTGTTTATCTCTAACAATTTTAAGGCTTCATGAATAGCGTTTATTTCCGCTTGAAAAACACTACAGTGATCCGGTAGTTTAAAGAATTCACTAATAAAAAGCTCTTCTCAATATAACCCTGATCCCGGTGTCCATTTAAGATCCGTCCGTGTAGCTTTTAACGGGTGTGTTGGGTGATGGATCTTCTTCAAGCCATTCCAGTCTAGAAGGGATTTTCGTTAAGAAACAGAGAATGGGAGGGTGATAATCACAATCACTGGGTATATCCGTATAGGAGTCTAAGATGGTTCAATGTCCATGTGTGACAGTCCTCCATTGTGAGCTCGCTCTGAGCCTTAAAGTGGAACAGGCCGTTGTGTATTTTCAGATGCGGGTATGCTTTGCAAACGTTGCGGCGAACTATAACTACTTATACAAGGTGGCGCAAAATAAATCATCGAATTTTATTTTTAAATAACTGTTTTAGTAAATACAAATATGATTGGCGTACGACGCCATTTGAAACAATCATAAATCTGCCTAAGGTGTTAACAATGTTCGTCAGGGTAATATTTTTGTCATTGAAATTCAAATCGTTTGAACCGTTTCGGAGATCAGTCCTGTCTAACAGAAAGGCAAAAAGTTTAAAAATCCATGTTTACATACGAATAACCAAGTAAATGGCTAAAAAAGTATTGTTTCTTATTTATGTACGGGTGGTCTATTTCCTCGTCATCGTTTCAGCAAATTCGGATTCTACATATAATTCTAAGAAAAAAAGTCCATTTAAGTATAGCTCTTAAACCAATTTTGAGCACTACAAGAAGTTTATATTCTTTCAGGTTTCACTACTTTTATTCAAAATACGGATCTTGATATTCGAGCAAAGACACCATGAGCACATCAATTCTGTCATACGAGAATTAACATTTTCAAGGACTCGCCCACGCATTACTGCATTAAGTCCAGAAATCTCGATTCGAATGTTGTGTTTTAGCTCCGGAATATTGGCTGATTCACACAAACTTTAAATTTCAAAAAGCCCCGCAAAAAGTAGTCTGATGGAGTTAGATCGTGTATCACTATTAAGTGAAAGTAACCGACTGGGAAACTTAGATAGCAATAAAGCTAGACGAAAGATCGTCTATGTTTATGTCTATTTTTTCAACCTCAGACCACATAGAATCTTCAATCAGATGCCTATATCGATGTCCATTGACTGTAACAGCTCACGGGCCAATTATTCCACCATCCCAAATCACACTAAACAGCAAATTTATTGATTGCAATGATTTTTCTGAAATTATTCGAGGGTTTTCTGTGAGAAACCAACATCAAGTTCAAAGAACCAATTCACGAAATTTCTGCGTCGATAATGATCTGTTTACTTTAATATTTGTGTTAATTGAATTATGTAAGGATGCAAATGAAGATCCCTATGTAAAATTCGCCAAACAGTCGATTCATGAATGCCTAATTATTGACATCGTCGAGATATCCATACTGAATGTTGTTCAGCAATTCTTTGTTCTGAACAAAACGTGCATTTTTTGGCCTACCGGTCCTTTTTCGATCTTCGACAGAACCCGTTTCTTAACACGTTTTTCCAACAACCTAAAAATCAACAATTTTGTGATCTATTGTTTTAAAGACCATTCACCATTTTCATAATAAGTTTCAACAGTTTTAACGCGTAGTAAAATGGTACATCTGGCTACTTGGCAAAAGTTAAGAATGGCATAAAAACAGGTACGCGTAATTTTTAAGTTTTGATCCCGTGTAATAAATCTCAACCGATTGTAATCGATGAGTTGGGGGAAAAATTAAGTCAAAACCAGCTTTGATGGATCCACACAAAGGTGGCAGCTACAAATTGCAAAACAGCATATGACGTGGGCCGATGAGTGGAGAAATTTGGTGTTTTCAGACAAAAAAAAAAACGTAACCTGAAGTATCCTGATGGTTTTATTTACTACCGGCATGACTTGTAGCCAAGAAGAATTTCCTTAACTCCGTCATTTACCATTTGTTTGCTGCAATCATAAATGCCCTTCTATTCACTTCTTAATTTGCGAATACCTGACTGGCCATATGACAAGGAAATCGCCAATGCTGTATCTTTATTTAGAGATCGAATTCAAGTCAGAGCGCGTGGTTTCTGATATTCACAATTGACTGAGAATTTAATTGCAATGGCCATCACTTGTCTTCAATGTTCATAAATGTTTCGTTTTAAATGCCTTCTGTAAATTGCATGGTCATATTGGTATTTTCTAGGTGTACACCATGCAAAATATCCTCAGCTATATGCAATGGATATCCATCCCAAAACTCTGTTGGAGATGAAAGGAAACAAGCGAATAATGTACGAATTTGGGTTGGACGTACACGCAGCATTAATTCATATATCCCACTCTAGGCTGTTCTGCAATTAATGCAGAGCTTGACAAGCACTGTGGAAGTTGCATGCCATTGACAGTTTTCAATTGCTGAAAACATGAGAAACCAAGCACAGTTACCAATATCATCCAGATGAAGAAATCTTAGTGCTGATTTGGATGCACTGTATAAAGTCTACCAATTGTATGTAAGCGCCAGTCAGAGTTGTATCAGGTGGATTGAAAGCTCTTTGATGCACGTTTGCACCTAAACACGTGGTTCATACTCTAATTGTGCTGCTAAGTGAACCAGAGCTTGATTGCGTTCTTACATGGGAAATAAAAAAATTTGCCATGCAGACTTGTTGCTGAGTGTGCAGTTTCATCGATATCGCATACTGCATTCGTGGAAATTTTTTCCGGTTGGATACCAAAAACTGTCATATCTTTGTCCCTATTCATATATAATTACATATGTATAATACATATGGACTGGATATTAGGCGAAACTGCAATATTCTGCCTTTATATGCGCTATGGAACCACTCAGCGGTTGTTTAACTCAACATGAGCATTTCGAGAGTTGTATATCCTGATGTTCGAAAGTAAATGCTTCGATTCGAAGATCCAGCAAGTAGACTTTTGAATGGCTACTTGTATGCTTCAGTCTGAGGTGAGCTTCAATTTGGAGAAGTGCTCACTTGTTTTCATTATCCGGGCGGTTTTCAGATTTTTATTACAGAGTTTTTGAATACATAATTTAGTTCCGTCCGAACCGTATTGTTCTCAGGCATTCTCCATGACCTTGGTGGCTGCCACTCCCTTCTTGACGATATACTTGTCTTGAAAAGCTTGTCGAAGGTAAGTTTAGGAATAGAATAGTCTATTTCTTGTTTGTGACTGTTCAGAGTGTGCAAAATACAGGCGTCGCCAAACCGCCGTTCTTCCCATAGCGCGATACTTTTGAGTCTAAGCGCTGAGGCGGCGGCCAAGAAATGTATAAAAAAGCTATTCTTTGGACCTTACTCATAATTTTAACGTAACTCGCCTTATGAGCAGATGGAAACCATACAAGTATACATTAAGATTGTCCCAACTACAGAAGTATATAGCCAGTGCGTAACACGTGGTGTTAGTTACCATTTGCTACCAACCGCTTTTTTGCAAGTACATATAAAATGCACCGTTGGCCTTCCTTACTCTTTCTTCAATATTAGATTTCCACGTGAGTTTCCTGTCTAATATAAGTCCTAAGTACTTGACCTTCTCTCTCAAAGGAATCTCCACACCCTTAAAAACCAGCGGGGAATTATAGGAAGCCTATGTTTCCTTGTGAAGAGAATTATTTCAGTTTTTGCGGGATTTATAGCGAGTTCCCTACTCTCATTCCAGCTTCTAAGCATTCCCCTGTTAGAGCGCAGAATGTTCATAAGGGTGTTAGGATATCTGCCTTTAACAGTAATTGCTAGGTCATCTGCGTATGCAGTGACGTGGCAACCCCCTCTCTCCAGGGTCAGCAATAGCGAGTTTACCGCCAAAATCCATAGGAGAGAGGAGAGGACAACACCTTGAGATGTGCCCCTGCAGACCTGTCTGCTTAGAATAGTGCTGCCTAAATTAGCCGTTACCTTCTTTCTGACGAGTATTGCTTCTATCAAGGCAACAACGTGTGGTTCAACTCCAAAGTCTTCTATAGCGCTCGCCCTTATATTGTTGAAGGCGCCTTCTATATCTACGAAGGCAACCATGGCGAACTCTTTATCTGATAAACATTTTTCCACCAACCCGACAAGCGAGTGTAATGCGGTTTCTGTAGATTTCCCCTTAGTGTAGGGGTGCTGCGCCGAGGAGAACTTATTTATTGGTATAACGCCCCGTAAATACTCGTCCGCTATCCTCTCTAGAATTTTGAGGAGGAAAGACGTAAGACTATTGGTCTGAAGTCTTTGAGGTTAGTGTGTGAGGACCTGCCTGCCTTGGGTATGAAAGAGACTTTTGTCTCTCTCAATTCGGCTTTAAATTGTTTATAAAAAATAATATTTATTGGTGATTATTGAGCACAATAGATCTATCAGGTCACAATAGTAAATTCCCTCCACTTACAGTTTTCCGTTCATATCTTCTCTTGCGTAATGTTTATGCACGTTAACATTTACTAACTTTTCGTTACAAATGTTTATTATTTTAACATTTTTCGCTCAATTCTCTCACGTAGCTTCTGTTAAATTACGAAACTGCAAAATTTCTCTTAAAATCCACTTCAAACTTCGTAGTCTCTTTTACTAATATTATTAAATTGTTATTTTTATCGCTTTCTCGCTCTGATTGTATTTTGAAGTTTTTTTCAAAGATTGTTCGGCATCTGGTCTCATGCCCCTCTCATCGCCTCAATTGTATGTGTTGGAATACAAAAAATAACGAAATAAATGAGTATTTTTTTATCCATCATCACTTGAGTTTGGTGGGTATCTTTTTAATTATATTAAATTGCTTTTCAACGCGATTCCCTCTTTCCAGCAGTCAAATTAAGGCAACTTGCGATCTGATTCGGCCGGTTGATGTTGTTCTGTTCTTTTGCTGCTGTCGTTGGTTATTGGTTCGTCTTAATGATCATGACATGCCATTGGCACTTCCGTCTCCCGGGCAATCAGCCGTCGTCAACAACAACACATTGCTGCTGCGTCTTCTGCTGCTGCTGTTGATACGGCAATTTTCAACAACTGCCAAGCGTTAGCAAATAAGACATTGAGACAGACTGTCTATTTGTAGTCGTTTTATGTGTCTTCCTGTTCAATAGCGGCTTGCACTGCCGTCTCTCAATGGCCAAGTCTTGACGGCATATTTATGAGCACATACAAATTAGAATTTTTTTGAAGTATTATATACACATGTTCATATATGTATTATATTATATGCTTATTCGCAGCCCATCATTGCCATTTTAAAACTAATGTTTTGGGTCAAGACTTGAATCTTCCAGAATTCGTTGAAAGGAATTCAGCTTTAGTCTACCACAATTTCCATCGACTTACATATTTCGTTTATATATCCCTACAATAACCGATCTCCGCTTTAACTGTTTTGTTTGTTTATTTATATTTTTCATCGGTGAGATATTTTATTGACATTTTGATATGTTTTTTTCAGATATGCAACAATTTTGGCTTTCGATGTAAAAGTGGAGCGTGAAGCTCAAGAGATGGCAGATTCGTTGGGTGTGAAAATATTCCAAGCTGACATTATTTATCATCTGTTTGACAAGTTTATGGCCTATCGTGATGAGCTGAAGCAAAAGAAACGCGAAGAATTCCGCTCAATTGCCGTCTTTCCATGCAAACTTAAGGTGAGTGTCCAAATGAATAAACACTAATTTGAGATGTGTACGAGTATACTCGTATATATGTACATGACATGCATATGTATCTATGTACATTTGCACATTTTAGGTGCGAAGCGTTGAGAAATGCAATTCTTGTGCATAAATCAAAAATACAAAGTATAAAATTGCTTTTTTCATAACTGGGGTAGAGGACAAAACAAAAAGGAAATAGTATAACATGCACGTGTAGATGTGTGAAAGGTGGGGTAGAACTGAATGTAATGTATCGTAAGCACTTTTTCGACTTTTCCCTTCAACAGATTCTTAAAAAGCCAGATTTTTTGAATGATTTGGCTTATAAACAAATGACAGGTAAATAACTGGAGATAAACTTATCATCTGCAGTAAATACCCAAGACTAGGCCTATATTCTGTGACGAATTTTACAATGTATACGGCTAGAACAAATTCGCAGAAAAAAGTTCCGTTGTTTTTGCTTTTGTTCGTATGCATTGTCTACACATAAATTATACTCAGTTTCATGGCAATTTCGCTGGTTAACAATGGAGTGGGGAGCTAAGGAAAATCGCATTGCAGTGATTGAAAACTTAATTATTCTACGATAATAATTTTTCCCCAACGTCTGAAGTGACAGACAGAAAAGCAAGTGGTCGCCCTCGCGTGGTTCGAACCAGTGCAGCCGTAAAATGCGTTTGAGAAAGAATTCGCAGAAATCTCCTTAGAAAGCAAAAAAGATCCTGATCAATGTCAAGACTAAATAGGGAAGATCTCCATATGAAAGCCTTCCGTCGCTCAACTGAGATGAGAAAATTTTCTCTGTTGAAAAAGTTTTTAATAAGCAAAGCGACAAAAGCTATGCTAAGGCTTCTAAAAACGTAAAAAATGTTGTTCCAAGGGTTGAGCGTGGCCACCATCCATCCTCTGTAATGTTTTGGTGGTGAGTGCCTTGTAAATGCATAATATCTCTGAATTTCTTTCAGCGAGATTTTACCAGCTCCTCACCCTCATGTTTGAATAGCTCAGCCGGTAGCGATCCCACATGGCTCGCGTTGCACCCGATCGCAGCGTGGCTCTATAGGCAGCATCTTTTCTTTCTGTGCCAGCATGACATTCCTCGTTGTACCAACTGTCGCCGAAATCCGGTTTCTTCTTTGGCGGTGGTACGTAGAGGCCGAGAAATGTTGCTTCATTAATCGTGCCTGTAGGTTTGTTGGGCAGTACTCTCTGAGAGTAGAAGTGAGAGTCGAGTGGCGAATCTTCTGGCTGCCTGTTGTGATTGCAGCTTTTCGATGTCGAACATTCTTTGCGTAGGTAGATGTACGTTTTTTTGCTGCACAGAGACGTGTGCGCAGTTTGGCTGCAACAAGGTAATGATCCGAGTCGAAGTTGACACTTCGGATCGTACGTACATATAAAACACTAGAATCAGAAATCACAACATGATCGATCTGGTTTCGCGTTTTTCGGCCAAGAGACAGCTAGATAGCTTGGTGTATCTTCTTATGCTGCAATTTGATACTGCAGACTACTATGTTTCGGGCCCCGGCGAAGTCGATTAGCCTCTGTCCGTTACCGCATGTTTCTTTGTGCAGGCTGAATTTGTATGTGGCGCCTCCCAAACCCAGCGCACAACCAGCTCTTCGGGGATGCTTACCCTTCTCACGTTGACTCGCTCTCAAACGGGTGTTCGGGAGCTATCCAGGGGATACTTGGACTAATCCTGGAAGTTGTGAGCTACTTGAACCATATGTAGAAGAATCGTTCTGGCCACTCCCAAGTGAATGGCAATCAGTAACTATCTCCACTTGCGTGGAGTTCTACATATGGAACAATCCTCCAACAAATTCGCCAAAATTAAGTCCCATTACTGAACTATTTAATATTGAACCAAGCGATTAGTCTGTTTCTTTGTTCGGTTAGTCAGAGCTTACGAAGTTTTCCCTTCACTCAACAAAACTGTACCTGGAAGCACGTTGGAGAGAGCAACTGAGCAACTCTTCCTAGTCTGAACTTACAGGATTTAGTCCAAAGTTTTTCTTCTGACAAGTTCATGAAAAGTGTCTAACGATCTAACGGTCAGTTTGCAAGTGTGTCGAAAAACAGAAAGCGGTAAAGTAAAATTTTTCAAAATGCAAGTAATTATTTATTTTTAATTTAACATATTTTAATAAGTTCTAATTGATCCTTCGGCCAAATCAGTGTGGTACTAATGAATACTCTGAAAGTGTGACCATTTTACAATCAAGGCATATTATTATTAAAACAAGCCATATTATTTTATAAACAAGCCGACTGACGTTTTTGCTACAAAAGTGCATTTTGCGTTCCTTGGTGCAGGAAGTTGTAGTTGTAATATTATTGTTTGACAGTTTCACAGGTTTCAGTGGAAATGTAAAGGAATAGGAATGACTGATCGAGTTTCAGTTTCTGCATTGTAAAATATCGAGTATGCAATAAAAAGGCGGTTTAGGTCCGTCACATCAACCAATACAATATCACTTAGCCACTGTGAAACGCTGGTACAACGAGTTCCAACGTGTCCGTCGATCCTTGCAGGAGGAACTTACTTATAGAGAAGGCCGGTCAAAAACAATTATTGCGCCAAAAACAATCGAAGCTGTGCGTCAATTGATAACGCAACATCTTCATGTCACTTAATGCGAGATTGAGGCATCCTTGTACAGGGTGGGCCATATAGCGTTTGCTTGAACAAAATTGGGAAATATTGAAAACCTATTTCCAAAATGGTGAGTCTTCTTCTTCTTCCTCGGTCACAGTAAATGGCGAGCGTTACCGTGACATGCTCCTCTTCCAAAAATTGAAGAGGATGACATGGATGACATTTGGTTTCAACAGGACGGTGCAACTTGTCACACTGCCAAAGTTACTCTCGAACTTTTGGCTACCGTTTTTTAATTCCGATATCAATTGGTCGCCTCGGAGCTGTGGTTTAAGCCCGTTGGACTATGTTTTGTGGGGAGCCGTTAAGGACAAATGCTATGCGAACGATCCAGAGACGATTGATGCTTTAAAACACGAAATCGAAGTTGCCATTTATGAAATTGGAGCCCAAACAATCGAAAATGTGCTTAAAAATTGGGTTGTTCGAATGGCCTACTGTAAAGTCAGTTGTGGC
This sequence comes from Anastrepha fraterculus, assembly GCA_037575425.1. Classification (NCBI taxonomy): domain Eukaryota; kingdom Metazoa; phylum Arthropoda; class Insecta; order Diptera; family Tephritidae; genus Anastrepha; species Anastrepha fraterculus. The sequence continues at coordinate 80,185 of JAYXIM010016200.1, forward strand.
AGTCATTTGAACGATATTATTTTTCATTCATAAATGACAATGTTCAATCTTCAAAATAAAAAAAAAGTTTGAAAAAATATTGATTAGTTTACATGGCCCACCCTATACATTAGTGGGACCAGCATAAATTCAACATTGCGTGAATTTGAAAATTGCCGGATACATTGACATTTGCCAAAAAAAACTCGCGTCGATTTGTGTAAAGAAATTTTGACGAAATTCAGCTGAGGTGGTTCAAAGCACGTCTATGACATCGCAACAGGTGACGAATCTTGAATCCATGCATATGAGCTGGAAACCAAACAGCAATCGCCAAGCCAAGTTTAATCCAACAAAAGTTATTCGCGGAAGAAGGATGTCAAAACCAATGGACGCGTGTTTTTTTGAAAAATCTGCAGATGTCGCAACTGTACCACATAAATGGGAAAACAAACACTTGTTTGCTAGGAGTTTTCGAAGAATCAGGGAAAACCAACCGCCAAAGACGAATCATCATACTTCACTAAGCCATTATATGTACACATCACGCGCATCAGCTCACACAAGAGATTACATCCCTGATTTTTCACCTAATTATTCCTTTTTGCTCCCAAACATCAAAAATAAAATACGAGGTCAATTTGGAAAAGCTTTTGTTGAATTTAAAAAGCGTGTATTTTAACTAAAAATGCCACAGATGAGTACAGTAGTTTGTTAAACTGCGGGCATCGATAACTCATATCTGTTTATCTGCAGTAGTGTAAAAATATCAAAATATCAATGAGCTGTATCCAAAAAATGCATCACATATATGCATATGTGTATGTAGGTTTACACGAATCAATACCAGAATAGAGAAATACAACTTTGTGAACCATACTTAGATTAAGTGAACCAACAACTAACGCAGCAAGCACAACCAGCTAAATTTCCGCTTATTATCTAACTTTGTTGTTGTTACAGATAGGTGATTTTTAAGAAGCAAAAAGCTAAGTTGAGAAGTAAGAACCAGTTTCAATGGTACATGAACTTCTTAGATTAAGTCAGCTCGATTATCTGTTAGGTAGTGCCACAGTATATACAGATATTTTATTGCATTTTGCGTAGCAGCAGCCAGGAAGTGGAAAAATTGCCTAACGTGATTTCTGTTCATAGGCCATGAAAAAATATGTTGAGTGATCAAGCGGGATTGCTATTGATTGGCAAGTTTATTATTGTATTACTTGTATTTACTTATGTATGTTACAATTCATTTTGAATTTGAGTAATTCAGTTTTCGAATTAGTGATTTCCTGCTAAGTTGGGAAAAAAAGTTTATAAGTATATCTCAATGTTTAGCTACTGGCTTTCTTATCCAGTAGCTACGTCGCAGCCTCACTCAATGCAAAACACTCACAGAGAAAATGCTCAGTGTTATACGCCTCCTCTAAGCAAGAGAGGCAAATCAGGTCCTCAATGACTCCCATGGTGATCATATGTTGTGTCCTGTAATAATACTGACCCTTAACCGAACGTCTTTTCTTCCAAGTTTTAGAAGAAAGTCCGAAAGTTTTCTGTTCGGGCTTGTCATAAAATACTTTGCAGTTCTGCAGCGTTCTAGATCGGACCATCGCTTTTCTTGTGAACTGTATACATAATCGCTGATCCACTTCATGATTTCTACAGAACCGATTCCAATTTTTTATTCTGGTCTCTGTAGGAGAACCGCTGATCCATAGTTGGCCAATTCATAGGCAATTTCTTTCCCGTGAACACCGCAGGGTCCTGGAACGCATATAAGAAGAAGCTTAATGTTTTTGCAAGACATTCTTGAACAATCTGTCACAACTGTCACTTACAAACTAAACATGATATATAGCTAAAACCGTGACATACCTTCGAAACAAGTGTGCCAACATAAAAAAAAATAATAATAATCGAGAGTCGAATGTACGTAACCCAAGAAATTCGCCTTATTTTTTTAACACAACTCGTACATATATACATATTTCGCTAATACTGTGAAACACTTTTATTTTTCCTTTTCTAGATCTTGCCTCAATTTATCTTCAACAGTCGTGATCCGATAGTAATGGGTGTAATGGTGGAGAACGGTATTGTTAAAGTCGGTACACCTATTTGTGTGCCCAGCAAAGAGGTGAGTAAACATCACTAGACGAAATTAATAATCTATTCCATATGTAAATAGGTGGCTAGGTATGAGAATTATATTTTATATTGCCATTTATACTTTGATGAACATTAACAATGAATATCCTTATTTCCATTTAACTGATTCACTCCGTGGGGTTGCAACAATACCTGCTCATTGTTTATGCAATCACTCAATGTTTACGGAAATTTGTAATACGACTGTATTCGTACGCTCCCTTAAGTTACTGTCATTGAAGTAAACAAGTATTATCAATATTACCATAATGTACCTAATATAAACGTGAAAAGGTTATGCCGAGCTTCGCTATTTGTAGAAACTTTAAATTTTATTCCACCGAATTGAGGGATACGTTGCTTTATGTGAAACTTTTTTCTGGCAGAAAAGGGCGATTTGTCATTGCCATATAAATTCGCTTCTACTACTTTTACTACTGTAAAAGTGTCATATTTGAAAAAAAAAAATATTTTTAGATAAGTATGTTTGTTATACAATGAACCATATTTTTGTGAAAAATGAAGGAACAAGATTTGGGTTATGTTAGTACGAATGTACATATATCGAAAATGAAAAATAATTTTATCTTGAATTTCACACACCTTCCATTTCATTCCGTGAACTTTTTTACCGCTCTTCGTTTGATTTATGCGAGTATGTTCCAAGCGACTTTCGCACCTGCTCTACAGCAGCCGCAATGAGCTTGTTCGACAAGCTCAAATTCAAAATCTTTTGCAAACATAATATTGCTAAGTTTTATAGTCTGATTAAGGAGAGAAATGCCGTAATTTCAATCGATTTGTCAGTAGCGCTCACACACGATATCGGAGCAACAGGTACCATCACTCTACTGAGGGCAATTTAAATTTTATCGAGGTTGACTACACAGTTTACGGATCAAACATTGTCAAGAACTTTCTGGCATAAAGAGCTCAAGGAAGGATAGGCAAGCGTGGAAAGTCAGAAACACGCCAGTGACCAGTGTCACAAGCGAAAACATACAAAATAAACGGAAATAGCCAACTTCACCTCATTATCTACATGCATACATTTTTCCCCCAAATATGAACTGTAGAAAGTGTTATGAAGTATTTCGATGTCATACCATAGGAACTTGACTCTTTTGAACTAGCCCTTGCCATGTAAAAAGACCTTGCCTCGAGCCCATTTTCCTGATTTTCTTCATTATACACCCTTTTTATTAATAATTGACGAATAAGATGCTTTTGGTTTCTAGTTTTTCGAGTATATTGACTTTTGTGTGTGTAAAATTGTTTGAAAATACTCGTATGAAATATAAAAATGAAAAATATGAAACGCGATTGTACTTAATTGCTCGATTTTGCTTCATTGCTACATTTGTTTCTAACAGTTTAACGGGGTTAACTGGAATTCGTAAAGTACTTTCCAGAGTCCTATTCACAGCTGTTTAAGGTTTTTACTCTTCACCTCTATTAATCAGGTCGTCTACCTTTTGAGTACTTACAACTCAAATCATTTATATCAACTCGAGTACGTTATTTTGTTTTATTCCTTTCCACGTGATTTTCTAAATGGTCGGATGCAAAATATATACTGATCAATGTTTTGCGTTAACTCCTAGTAGATCATAGGGCTCGAATGCAAAAGAACACAGCTTATTATAATACTTTTTTTGTGGGGACAGACTAGCCAGTACAGCAATCAGACACAATTAAGTCCATTATACTACACTCGGGTTCCCTTTTTAATTATCTATAAACCTACTCGACCTCCGAAGAAATTTGAGTAGATCCTGTGGTGCCAAGGAGCCAAGGTGATCGCTTCTTAACATATCAGTGGCAAAGACCTCAAGACTGACTCGAGCGAAGGCCGGGCAGACACAGAAAATTGTCCGCCGTCTCATCCTCCTCTCCACATGCTGGGCAGAATGCACTGTCTAAGATGCCCACCTTTTCCAGGTGATTTGCCCATAGAAAGTGGACCGTCATCAGTCCAACCAGCCTCCTACAGTCTTCTCTGTTTAGTGATAGGAGAAACTGCGACAGTCGGTCGAACTCTCTCAGCTTGCTAAGCTCGCTTGTGGGTTAGAGTAACCCGTTAGCTAACCGCGGCTTTGATGTCTGCAGAGGGGTGTGGCTGTACAGGCTCCGGGCCAAGGAAGTTGGCCTCATATCCCATTCTGGCTAAAGAGACAGAGATCTCGTTACCCGCGATACCCACGTGTCCCGGGACCCATGTTACCATGAAGCTGTTATGTCTACTGACATAGTTCAGCCTGGATTTACAGGGCTCGACTACCCCTGATGTGGTTGGGGGGCTGCCATGAGCGTAGCTTGGCTGTCGCTACAGACACATTATAGATCTGGCTCTCCATCTGTTTTCCACAACAAAGTTCATCGCTTTTTGAATAGCATACACCTCCGCTTAAAACACAGATGTGTGCATTCCAAGAGGCGAAGTGTAGATTTTTTCCCCTAGATTTCACGTATACACCAGAGCCAGAATCGTTTTCGGCCCTGGAACCATCCGGTAAAATGCGAGAACAGTGTTTGCCGGGCTCATTTTCTGAGTTTGACCACAGTTGAGCCTCTGGCAGCACACCACTTCTCAAGTACGACCCTGGATGGCATGGAGTCCATGGGCTTCGATCCAACGATCCTCGCCATGCCCCCTCTGTTACCCAATGCCGGACCGGGGCCGTACCAATTCCCATTGTGTTTCAGCCTGCACATGGCTTTCAATGCCTCTTCTTAGATGAAAATATCAAGTGGTGGTAGACTAACCAGAGCATCCAATGCCGGACCTGAAGTAGTCGGAACGCTCCGGTGCACAAGATGGCCACAGTGCATTGTAGTCTCGATATGATCCTCTTGACTTCCCCGAGAGAGAGTCTACTCACTGATGCATAGGTGATAGATAAAAGGTCTTATCATAACCGTGTAGATCCATAGGATCTTGCTAGGAGAAAGAAGGCTGTCAGTGCTTTGGATGTCTTTGTTTCAACATGTGACTTCCAAAAGAGTTTACTATCGAGAATTACTCCAAGATATTTGGTTTCTTCGGACAGCTGGATTGTGACTCCTGGCAGAACGAGTCCGTCAAGCTTCCTCCTTCTGGTGAAGAAGACAATAGCGGTCTCGGTAGGGTTCGTACAGCACCAAGTGTTAAACATATCCAGAGTTTTCTGCACTTTTCTGCAGATCTTCATAAGGGAAGAGCCTGTTACCAAACAGGTAACGTCGTCCGCATATGCTTGTGCGTAAACTCCCGCATCGTTTAAGGTGGATCGATCTCATGCGCCAGAGCAATGGAGACAGCACACTGCCTGGGGGGCAGCCTCTATTAATCACGGATGACCCCAGCAGATCTTCCTCTGCTCACACTGTGACGATTCTTTTAGCCAGCATCGAACGAATCCAATTCACTATCACCCGGTCTACGCCTGGATCATACATATATATTGTACATACATATTATTGACACAGGTGGGAGCGTGATTAGCTTTGAATAGTTTGCGGAGTGGAATAAGTAAATAAAATAAAGAATTTTTTCGATTCAGCTTTATCTATATTTGCTTACTTCACTTAAGTACTTGTCTACATACTATTGCCAATTAACACTGCGAGGGGTGTCTTTTTTCACAATTTCAGAATTTTCAGTAGGTTACTAATAATTCTGAAATATTTTATAAATATATACCATAATATTATATATATATTTATAATATATATATATATATGTATAAATAAAATAAAATAAAAAAATGATAACATAAAACAAAAAGTTTTATTTATTGAAAAAAAAAACTTTTATTCAGTAGTTTTTTTTTACCACAAATTGTTCATTTCATACAGTCTTTCCATACATTTGAAATCTCTTTATTAATATTAGGAAGAATAAGAAAAACAAATATGCGAATACAAAATCTCAATAATTCCCTGTTCAAAATAATAGTTCCACCCTTAGGGGTGAAACACAAGTCTTGATAAAACAATATTTAACTAATATTTAAGTGCATAACCGATTTTTTATTAGTGGGAGTTGCTTCCATACATCCTGGCCTGTGTTTCACAGATCTTTGGAGTTTGATGGTCTACGATCGGCAACACTTTTTTTTATAGCCGTACATAGATTTTCTCTAGAGTTAAGATCAGGCAACTGATAAGGGCACGACATCACCTCAACTCACGTGACCCGAAACCACTTGTTGGCAAATTGTGTGTTTTGGGTCGTTTTCTTGCTAGAATAACCACATCAATGGCATATTACAATTCAGCGTATGGCAGCACTACATTTTCTAAAATTTCCATATACTATACCTGCTGATCCCTCGTTTCTTTTATTAAGTGGGTTGGACCGCAATGTTTGACTGTCTTGACCGTGGATTAGCAATTAACTACACTCAGCATTTCGCGGGCGACGGATATACTGTCTAGACTCAGTTCCTTCAAATTAGTTTTATTCGTGCACAAAATCGTTCTCCATTTTTACTTTGACCAATTTCCGGGTTCTTTGGCAAATTTTAAGCATGCAATACGTAGTTTTTTGCAAACCATGGAACCTTTTGTGGACTTTGCGTATCTAATGTGCTCTAACAAATGTCTACGAACTGTTACGTCACTTTCATTAACACTAACCGTACCGCGCCCGGTCAAATGACCGGTTACAAAATTGAGTTGCAAGTTGGCATTTATAACCTCTTGTTTCCTTTGTATTATATAATACAAAAAAAATTCAAATGTGTGATTTATTATTTTACTGTTATTTGAAAATATTAATTATGTATTAGAAAAAATTAAAAATATTTTTGAAAAAACAATTATTACATAACCGGTAAAATGACCGGTTGCGCTAAGAATAGGTATACATGATACACCGGTACGGTTAGTGTTAAGACCTAAACGATTTTTTTTTTTATTTCTGCAGAAAACACTCTAGGTTCTTTTTTAGAGACTTGGAGTATGTGTCGATCGTTTTCTCTGGCAATTTTGCGTTTAAATTAAATTAAATTAAATAATTTTCGCGGAAACAGAAAGTGCTATATTTGCTATGCAAGATGGAGTAGTACCTACCCACGCGAAATTATGTAAAGTACGTCATCAGAGAGCCCAATGCTCCGGCAGACATATGTCGTAGATGTGGCGACCACGGCGAAACTCTAAGCCATGTTTTAGCTGGGTGTACGCTATTAACAAACTCCTTCTACCTTAAACGGCACAACGATGTTGCAAAAATTATACACCTACGACTTGCTCAAATGTACGATTTTTACCGTGAGAAGACACCCTATTACAGATATGTTCCAGAACCAGTGCATGAAGATAAGGACATGCTACTCTATTATGATAAAATAAAATAAAATAAAATAAAATAAAATTAAATTAAATAAAGTAAAGTAAAAGGAAATGAAATGAAATGAAAGTCTAGTCAGCAAAAATATTTCAGAAATTCACACAGAAAACTACAATGTTTAACTTTTAAAACATATAACATCGAATGTGCTAGTCGAAGTCTCGCAAGCATTTTGTTTGGCAGAACATTTTTACCTCCTACCAATTGGTTCTTTTTGTTTTTAAGAACTTACACGAAAGTTGGAAGATTTAAATATTCTACGGAGATTTTAAGTGGAACACTTTACTAGGATTCAACGAAGATGTAAAACTCCTACGCATTCATAAAAAAAAACCTAAAATAGTTCTTCAAACATGTTTTTTTAAGCGCTACGGCAACGGCTTTATATTATAGTAAAATTTAAAATATTCATTTTTATACCAATAAATAAACCCATTTCCTATGTATTTATCCTCACCTTGAATGCGCAGTGTGAAATTTCCTTTCCATTAACAGCAGATCAATTGCTTCCTTTGACGTCAAATAGGAATTTAAATCAATTTGGCGTATCCTCTTTTGATTGCATGAAAAACTTGCTATGTACTGTCAAGCTGTACGTTGGCTACATATTTCGAGGAAAGAAAAAACTGCTCTTCCTGCCGTCTGTATACCAAAACCGCTTTTTGCTGCGACGGTCATGCCACAATATTTATGTATGTCCAAGCTACTGACAAAGCCAAATCCAAAGTGGCTTGTTCCTTTCGCTGTTGCACTACGCTGCTGCTACTGCCGGATTCACATTAAACGCAACGTAATTATAGCTTCCTCAATTATGCCCACTCTGCAACTATCCGCCTGAAACTTTTGTTTGTCGTTCGTCCGCTTGGCCATCGTATGCTTACCACATACAGGATCTTTCAAGTTGGAGCTTCTGTTATAGAAATGTTTTCTTTTGACAGCTGCCATAGTTCGATGGAGTGCCGTTTGACAAATGTCAAATAGAAAATCTAGAATTAATTGAATTTAATTTTTTTTATTTTTCATATGAACATATCTTTGGTGTAAGTGAAAACATGTTGTTGTTGTTTGAGTGGCTGTCTATCCTGAATTGGGAAAAACTTAATTAGCACCTAGCTCCGTTTTAATGCCACAATGCTCTGTGGTTTTGGTGGTTAAGTGTCCACACGTGCTATTCGGTATAGACACTTCGTGAGGAGAAGATATCTAAATTCCAAGACTTAAAGTTCGTGAATGCTTTGCGAAAGGGTTTGACAAAAGCTCGGAATTTTGCTCTTAAAGAACCCGGGAAATTGCAAAGATAGTGAACAAAAAATTATTTCTCCTCCACTTCACTACAACTGCGGCAATATTGTTGTGGTAAGTTTATCCTCCCGCCTGCTCTCTTACCTTCCAGTGCTCTGCGAGAACCGCGGTTAATCTTGAGATGTAGGGTCGACCGTACTCAAGCAGTGTTTGGTCTTTTATACGTTATAGTCAGGCCATGTCTTCTTGGAAATAGCATAAGGAGGAGCATAAGGTTCCCTCCCATCATTTACTTGCAACGCTGCAATAGTGAGATTCTAGTTGCGCCTTGGTTCGGCTGAAGTGAACTTCGCTGTTCCCACTTATAGCAGGCTCATCCGCCTTATCGTTACCCTCAATGTGAAACCATAGATTATCAAAATTTGACAGTTGAACATCATTTCTGGCATATCAAGACGATATTTAATTCACATAGTCAACGAAGCAATCAATTTATTGCAAACAAAATTACCGGGAAAAATAATTTATCGCTAGTCTGGCTGGAATTTTGCTCCCACGATTGTGCGATTTAACGCATTTGTACTATTTTTGCTCTGTAAAATAACATGCAGAGAACGTAAATTTATACAAAAGGCTCAGGAATGAATGGGCAGGTTAAATGTCTAATGCTAACAAAACGCGGCTAAGAAATGTTTATTATTTCAATACGACTGGGGGAAAAGTTAACATACGAGAGTTGACATAGCGGAGCGTAGCCAACAAATTTACTTTTGCTCGATGTGACCACTTTTTGCCTTGACTATGATGGTCCAGAGACGAATCACAGTCCACTCGCGGACAATAGCTTTTTTCAGCGCCTCGAGACTGGTGAATCTTTTAGTTCAGACTTAGCCCTCCAAAATGGCCTAAAGAGAATAATCCATCGGATTCGCATCTGGTGAATTTGAAAGCCAATGTGTGGACGTTATGAAGTTCGGAACGTCGTTTTTAGCCATTCTTGGTTCACTCGTGCTTTGTGAGTCGGTGCCGAGTCCTGTTGAAACGTCCATGGTCTGCCACCGAAATGTTTGTCTTCCCACAGCTTCAAAACAACCTCAGAATACTTTTCCGGTAATATAGTATTTCGCATTTACCTTGACGCCAGGCTCGATGAAATCGATTGGAGAGCGCCCATCTGCGGTTACAGCGGCCCAAACCATTACCTGTGGCGGGTGCTGCCTCCTGGTGGTCAATCGATGACTCAAATTCTCGTATGAACGGTCGCTCAAATAAACCGTATCGTTTTGGGAGTTTACGAATTGTTTAATTTGAAAAATTTTCTTTTAAAAAAAAAAAACAATATTCGGAAATTTCGGCCAAGCGAAGCAACTCCTTCGCCCTTTCGAGTCTGATTTGTTGCTGCTTTGGTGTGATATCATGCGCCTTTTGGATCTTGTAAGGCTTGATTTTGAGATAATTTTTCAATATGCGGCGGATGCTACGATACAATAATGCTTCCGCGCGCTTGTAAACAATACTCTGGACTGTAATTTAGCCAATTAACAGACGCACGGGTGTCAGCTGCGCGAACGGTCTGAAGTTGGTTACACTTCGAGTGCCAGACACGTTAGCTGCAAAGTTAGAAACTTGCTCTGAGACCAGAGTGCTGCTTATTTGGAGGTTGCTTTAGGCACATTCAGACTTTGGATGAAGCCGAAAGTGCCGAATATAACATAATATTTAAGAAATTACTGAAGCTTCTTTGAGCTGTGTTCACCTACAATATTTTTCATAACAACAGAGACCAAAGCCTCAAATTGTTAAAATAAAATTTTTCAATCAATATGCACTTTTTATTTCTAAAGTGTATTACATACTTTTCCTCTTGCACATTAATGCAGAGACCCTGAACTCTTCTGTCGGGCCCTAACAATTCCTATTTCTTCCGTGGTTATAGTGAGAGTCGTCTTTAGTGCCTTTTTTGTAGTAAGATAATCAAAGTCTCGTATCTCTACCATAGTTTTCGGTTTAAGGTTTGTTATAATAGCCGACCCTATAGTGTAGTTTTTAGTGTCTCGCAAAAGGTGGGCTTGATCGACCAGTATCGCTCCCGCTCTTGTTTTTCAAACGGATTTTATTTTGGCTTCCGCGTCGCCAGGCTTTATTTTGCTACGTACATTTCTTAAAACATCCGCGTAGCTGTGCCCTTCTGCGGGCTTGATTAGGAGTGCTTCCGATTGTGGCTTAATTTTAACGGGGTTTTTCAGTTTTTCTGTGTTTGATGGTTGAGGACCAGTCTTGGACCTTCTTCAGCAGCACTTCTAATTCGCCTTCTTTTTTCGCCAACAATTTCCCATTGGCCATCTTCGCCACTTATGTTAGACGAGCGCGTGTTGGAAATTGGATGACTTGTGCCTAGTCGTTTCGCCTGGTATGGGCTAGGTGTGGCCACAATGTTAGCTCGTGTACTCGTATACTTTTTTCGGCATTATTTTTTGTTTTTCTCTCTGCCGTCATCCAATTTCGTCGGTAGCTGTCAATTACGTCGAGCATTCCTTCCAATTCCGATACACCATCCTTTATGTTCATGCTGACGTTCCTCTGCTTTAGTAGTGTAAGCTTCATTTTCTTTATCACTCTTTTACATTTCGTAAGCGATTCTTCTTCGGGCTGCTCTCATTTTTTATATGACCTCCTTTTTTGGAGAACTGTGATAGTACGACAGTAGTTCGGTTTGTGCGCACTGTGTTGACAGCTTCGGTGTTTCGTTTTTCTAGGCCTGTCTTTGGAAGCCTCCTTTGTCTTTTTTGATGGTTTAGGCGTGCTCAGTACCGGAGATCGCAGTACTCGGCGTTTTCTCTATCTGTTGTTTGTTGCTGCTGTTTTTGTTGTTGTTTATTTTTCATTTTTGTATTTTTAGGTCTCTCAAGCCTCTATCACCGCACGATGTACAGTTGTCTTAAAATTAATTCCCTTGGTTATCTATGCAAGTGCAGGGGGGCCACGCGGGGGTTGACACGAGTCCTTGTGTTCAGAGCCAGAATCAGGCAGTAGTCAGGAGTTGTTTCAACTGAACCTGTATCACCAACTTAATGGTAACGTAGCATCGATGTACTTGAAGGCCTACCAGGGTTTTAACGAGACGGAGGAGATTTTAGCATTAACCTCTCAGCCATTTCGGTGAGGTGTCACTCTCCTGTACTGAGGTGATAGAATACTACTTTCACCAGCCCTTAGACTGTTAGTTTCCTTCAACTTCAATACATTTATTTCAATGATTCTTCAATAATTTTATACAATCTGAGTAATGATCTCCCAGAAGCTCTGAATACTACTGTTCCACGCTTTCCACGAACGATTTGTTGCAGGTTTAAGTACAGGTAGTAGTCGGAGCGAGCTTAATCTGATCTGTATGTTGAGAGCTCATGCGAATTGTAGTTTAATTCTTTAAATTTAGCCATAGTCAAAATATTAGTTTGGGGAAAAAGAAATCCATTATTTTCTCGATAGATGGCTGTTGTGATCGATATCTCGTAAAGTATTGATCAAACAATTTAAAGTTTATGCTCGTTGTTAAAGTGATGCACACTAAAAAAAACTCTTTTGCTGTTCCATTCAGTTGTGTGTTGAAGAGTGCTAACAATGGAATTCAACACTGAGAAAATTCGGTACATTTTAAAGTTTTTCTTCGATAAAGGCGAAAATGCAAGCCCTTCTATACCAATATGTATATATTTGAGTGAATACGTGCATTGTCTTGATCAAAAATAGTATTTTTTCCTTTTGAAAGTTAGGTCTTTCTTACATTGTTTCTCATTCAGCTGATCCAAAAGGTTGCAATAATATTTAGAGTTATTATTTTGTATATATATATATAGGTATATAATTGGCCCCAGAGAGATCAAAATCCGAAAAGGTGGGGATATACTTAGGAACATAATGAAAGGTCCAAGCCTCACAATTAATAAAAAATGCAGATGAGATGCCCCTTTTCTGGAAAACCCATTTTGAGCTGGTTAGGGCTCACTAGCTAATTCATTGGCCAAAAAATTCTTCCAATATTGCCACTGGGTATCTAACAAAAAAATAAAAAACCAGCCTCTATTTAAAGTAATCCAGTTTTTTGAAACATGCTTTTTATAAAAAATGATATGTTTAAAAACCGCATTTCGTTTCCTGATAAATACGCTACTTTCCCAGTAAATTTAAACTTGCAACCACTCAAAATACCTACACTAATTAGCTTTTATCCTGCTGCCGTGCCAATGAAGCGGTCGAATAAACCACTTCCACTTCCGAATTCAAAGGGCTTACATTGAGGGGGAAAAAGCAGCTTACTACAATTTACATACATACATAACTTATACATACATAGGTAGTGGCCGTACATACTCATGCATATACCGATATACCTCGGGGTTATTACCTTAGCTGCGACAGATAGCGTGACAATGACACCTTTCTCACCCAAAAATAACAAATTCACCTACAGACACCTTCATGTGGGTAATAAGAAGCACAATACGGTAAATTGACACCAAATATCATTAAGGCAAGGCGCTGGCATACATACATACATATGTGTTTGGAGTATGAACATACTTAGTTATTTTTTGGGAACCGATGATCGTTGACTTCCAGTCCAGCTGGAACCTTTATCATTTCTACTTCAAAGGTTAAATTGTTCTTAGGCTCTGCCCTTTTTGGTTTGTTGGTGTATTGCCACTTGAACTGAACTAAATGGCACATTGACAACAGCAATTTGACACCTGAATAAACCGAATACGTATGTATGTATGCATAAGACTGTCGTCTGTTAAAAGTGATTGGAAAAGGGAAAATCATGTTTTGAGTTTAAACTGCAAACGATAGCGTCCTTTCTGCTTGAACCTGTTCGTATTTTTGTCTTCCACACGTTCAGTGATTGAATTCATGAACGTGCCGACTCGGTATATGGCAATAATTAGCCGCCGTTTTAAAGCAGTGCCTGTCTGCATCTGTTGCTAAAATCCTTCGTTTGGTTGCTCTTCTTCTTCGTTGTCTGTGTGTACAAAAGGTTGTCTACTTCCTCTTGTCACTAAAAGGTTGTCCGCGTGTACACTTTAAAATAACGCATTTAAATGCCAAAAGAGACATGAGTGAATATAATACATACATACGTTTAAGAAGATTATGTTTTCCATGCACAGATATTTTTCAGTAGTTACAAACAATAAAATAAAATTAAGTATACCTGTTTTAGAATAATTTATTTTAGCTTTTTTATTTGATTTATTTTTTTTTTAAGTTTTATTATTGTATTTAATTGTGTTTTTTATTAATTTATACATTTTTTATTCATATTTTTTTAATTAAATTTTTTTTTTTTTTTTTTTTTTTCATTTATAAATTTTTTAAAATTTATTTTTCAATAAATATATATGGGGCATTCTTCGCCAACCGGACACCCCCATCTGCCCAGAACAGTTTTTATAAAAAAATTTTTCCCTATGCCGAAATAAAAGCTTATGTCATGTACTTTAATTTGTCATGTGGCACTTTTTAAATATTCAAGATGGACCTACTTTTCTAAAGGGATTAATGCATCGATCTCTTCTCGATTTTCCCGACATTTTTTAGGCGATAATAGTTCTGAAAAGAACTGTTTGACAGGTATTAGATATTAATTTATTCTTTCAGAATTTTTTATAATAATCTCCAGACAGTTTAACGATTAAGACATATACAGAACTTGTGCTGTCAATAAAACTGTTAAACAATGTTTTACGAAGTTTAGCGATATCGACAACAGATGCGATAATAGTTCTAAAAAGAACTGTTTGACAGATTTATTTTTAATAGTTTATTCGTTTAGACTTTTCTTTAATTTGTTCAAATTATTTCTGTACCGTTTGACATGTGAAATACATCAAGAACTAGTGCTGTTAATGAAACAGTCGAACGTTGCACCAGAATCTCTCTCTCTACTTTTCTTAACAAACTACTTCATTTTTTTTGGGTTTTTCCAACATATTTGTCAATATTCGTTGTCCATCTTGAATATTTAAAAAGTGCCACATGACAAATTAAAGTACATGACATAAGCTTTTATTTCGGCATAGGGAAAAGTTTTTTTATAAAAACTGTTCTGGGCAGATGGGGGTGTCTGGTTGGCGAAGAATGCCCCATATATATATACAATTGGTGCATACATCCTGTTTGGGTGTTTGGCCGAGCTCCTCCTCCTATTTGTGGTATGCGTCTTGATGTTGTTCCACAAATGGAGGGACCTACAGTTTCAAGCCTACTCCGAACGGCATATATTTTTATGAGGAGCTTTTTCATTTTCTGTGAATTCCGAATGGTAGTCACGCACCAACCCATTCGGCTATGGCGGCCGTTTATTCCATTAAATTATCTGTTATATCCAAATATTCTGTTATATCCAAATATTCTGTTATATCCAAATATTCTGTTATATCTAATAGTTGCATATAATAAGCTACAAAGCTGCGCACCCAGAATTTTAAAAAGTTTATTGTTATTTGTTTATTTGTTAGAAAATTTTGTTAAAATTATGAAGCTTTGAGTTGTAGGGTGTTTATTGTAGTATGAACCATCTTTTTATAAAAAAAATAAAAATAAATGTTAAAACTTAGGAATTTGTTGCGCTGCTATTTTTGTGAACACAAGTGTACGTAATATTTAACTTTAATTTAAATGTCAACAAATCGAAATATTAGGTAGGGGAATAAGTTCGTAGCGTTTTTAGCGAAGGCTTTTATTTAAGGGGGTCCTCTAGTTTCTTGGGTCGAAAATATCGAATTTTTTTTTTCATAAATCACATTTACAACATGTGTTAAAAGTATGTGCTGAAGGATTTTTCGATATTCGAAGTGGCTCACAAGTTACGGCCTTGAACGGAGCAGGTATACTTAGCGCGCTCAACGCTGCGCGAACTTTAAAACGCGTTTTTCTCGAAACGCTATTTTTCAAAATAGTGACCACGATATTTCAAAAACTACTGAACCGATCTTGTTCAAATATATACCTCATCTTTAATATATTATAAGCCAGCGATTGAACTAGGATTATCATGATTGCTTCGATAGTTTTTTTCCTATGAGCGAAAAAATTAAGAAAAAATAAGTAAAAAATAGAATTTAATTTTCAAAAGTGTATACAAAAATTAATTTTTGTAATTAAGAATTCATTCTAGTTCAATCGCTAGTCTTAAATATGAAGATTAAAATGTCGTTTGGTTTTTCGATTTCAGATAAGCCAAACAGCCGCAATCTTGGTCACCGTCAAGCACCTCTTTTACTTTATGTCTTCTTGTCGGCCACTATAACTTTTATTCTATTATATATTTTGTCTTCAAAAAATTTGTAAAGCTCATTTAAATGTTACTAAAGATTATGTGAACACAATGAGATTTATTATTTTGATCTTTTGCCCGTTAAAAATGATTGAAAAACCCGAAAAAAAACAGACGAGAAACTTGAGGACCCCCTTAAACAAAAAAAAAAAATAATTATATCAATAAGTCAATCAAGTATATACTGTTATTATTTATATGTTATATCAATTGTAAATATGTTATATTATTGCTGTTTACAACCTCTTCCCTCCTCTCGACCAATTTGGTCCGGTGCCAAAGGAGTTGTTGAGCCAGTTTTTAAGGACTTCTTTGTTATCGAAGGTAACGCTCTTCATATGGTTTGACAGGTTGCGGAAAAGATAGTAATCGGTCGGTGCAAAGTCCGCAGAATCGGCGGATGCTGAAGGACGTCCCATTCGAGCTCTTGAAGTGTGGCTTTGACGACTTGTGCAACATGGGGCTTGGCGTTGTCGTATGGTTTGACCATATCGATCAGATCTTTTTAGTCGAATAGTCTCACTCATTCGATTTAGCTGAGCAATATAGAGCTCCTTGCTGATCGTGGCATTATTTTCGGGCATTTGTCAGTCCACCATGCCTTCCTCCCAGTCCCACCAAACACATATCATGGTCTTCTTTGGATGACTCTCGGCTTTGGCATATCTCCTAGAGCCACCCACTCCTTTCTTTGCTTCATATTGATGTATAGGCACCATTTCTCACATCAAATACTTTCAGAGCTGAAGCTTTTGAATTCATTCAAATGGCTCCTAAGAAGCCTTGGTTCACGCAGAAGGAAAACAGAAATTTGGAAATAAGTGATTTTAAACGCATGAAAAAAAGTTGCATATGTATATACATGTGTACGAGATGTGTTCAAAAAATAAGGCGAATTTTAAAATTTCGTGGACTACGTACATTCGACTTTCGATTATTATTATTTTTATATCGAAGATATGTTCGCGGTTTTAGCTACATAGCATATTTAGTTTGTTTGTGAGAGGCATAAATAAGACAAATGTTTTGCTAGTTCGAAGATTTTATGCTATCTACTCTTGGCACTCCTGGACTCTTCCATTGGGATGATTGGGCTTTCTTTTCGATGTCATAACTACATATATACCCATGATTCGTCACCAGTTATGACCCTTCTAAGCAAATCTGGAACATCGTTGACGTCATACAACAATTCCTGAGCGATGCTCATGCGACGTTGTTTTTGGTAAAATTTCAGCAATTTCGGGACGAGCTTCGCTTCATGTCCAAAATTTCCGAAAAGGTTGCATGGCATAAGCCAACCGATATGCCGACATCCTCAGCAACTTCTCTAATTGTGACTCGACGATTCTCCATAACAATTTTCTTCACTTTCTCAACATTTTCAGCGGTTGTAGATGTGCCGGAGCGTCCAGTGCGAGCGTCGTCATTCACATCTTCTCGACCTTCTGTGAAAAGCTTGTACCACTTGTAAACATTGCTTTGACTTAGAGTACTCTTACCGTATGCTACTGTCAACATTTCAAGTATTTTTGTGCACTTCCATTTTTTACACAAAATTTGATGCAACTTCTTTGATCGATTTTTTTTTTCGATAGCAGAAAATCGCCGAACACGCAAAACACTTGTCTTATTTGTGCCTCTTACAAACAAACTAAATGTTCTATATTGCTAAAACCATATCGAAAACGTATTGGGTTGTCCGATTTTTTAAAAGAAAGTAAATACATTTTTATTAAAACTTAGAATGAACTTTGATCAATTATATATTTCCCATTTTGTTCGATAACCTTTTGCCATCTTTTCGGAAAATGTATTATTCCGCGCTCATAGAACTTCTGGCCTTTATTTGCAAAAAACTGAATCAAATGCGACTTTAGAGCCTCTTCATTGCGGAAAGTTTTACCATTTAAGGAGTTCTGCAAAGACCGTAACAAATGGTAGTCTGACGTTGCAAGGTCAGGGCTGTGTGGTAGATGCATCAAAAGTTCCCAGCCAAGCTCCCTCAGTTTTTGACGAGTGACCAAAGATGTATACGGTCTATCGTTGCCCTGATGAAATATGACACCTTTACGATTGATCAGTTCTGATCGCTTCTAGTTGATGGCTGTACTAAATTTGTCCCATTGTTGGCAGTAGACATCCGAATTAATCGTTTGGTTCCTCTGAAGCAGTTCAAAATATACCGCACCCTTCCAGTCCCACCAAACTGACAGCATAATCTTCTCATGATCGTTTTCGTTTGACGTTATTGTAAACAATCCATTTTTCATCACCAGTGATAATCCGCTTCAAAACGGATCGACTTCATTGCTTTTAAGGTGCATATCACAAGCGTTGATTCGGTTTGTGAAATGAATTTCTTTCAACTCATGTGGTACCCAAGTATCAAGCTTTTTTACCAGTCCAAGACTCTTTATATGCTCATGAACGGTTGATTTTGGTATATTTAACTTCTCCCCAATCTCCCGCAAAGTTACATGACGATCTAATTCGATTAAAGCCTTGGTAACGGTTCATCGACATCACTTGGCCGACCTGAACGTGGCTCATCTTTAAGTGAAAAATCTCCAGAACGGAATTTGATAAACCAATTTCGGCAGTGTCTTTTTTTAAGGCTTTATCACCATACAAATCACGCAACTTTTTAGCAACCTTCTCTGCGCTTTTTCCTTTATGGAAATAATAAAGTATAATATGACGAAAATGCTCTTTTTGTGGGCTCCATATTAAAATTGACGCCATACAAAAAAAAAATAAACAAAATTACGCGCACTTTTTTTCTAAAGCAAGCTAAAAGTGACAGCTAATAACAATCAAAAGAAAAAATTAAAATAAATAGTCACAAGCTGCTCAAAACAATTATCTAAACCGTCTATATGTGTATGTAAAATCGGCAATTACTTTCTGGATAACCCAATATCTTCGAGACGAGTGTACCAACATAAAAAAAAATAGTAATCGAAAGTCGAACAAACCTCGTACATATAAATTCCGAAAATGTTCAAATCAGGACCAATATCCATTCATAATTCGAAATTAAATATGTTTATCGGTTTCCAACGTGTTTAAATTCGTTTTTACAAGATTTGCTCGTTTGTTGTTATTTTTTCAGCCAATCGAGCACTTAATACCCAATACCATATTCCTACATATGTATGTATGTATGTTGTATGTAATATCCGTTTTTGTGCCGCTGCATAAATGCTATGATAAATGCAAGCCCCAAACAAAAGAAGATGCCAACAGAAACCCGCTTCTTCAGAAAAAAAAAACTTTTGTACATACACTTACACACCCGTCCCGTACATATCTCATTACATGATCCTTTCAAGTGTGGTTGCCTTCAAAACTTCTATTCAATCCAAATGACTTGCATTACTGCACGACACGCTGCTTAGTGCCGCTTCGAGTGGATATTTGCATTAGGCAAATGCAAAACGGAAGTATTTTTAACGACTACTTCCGACTCCAACCGTGAAGTAGTGGTATGAGTATATGTATGTTTAAATAAAAAGTATATAAATAATCTTAATTTAGGCTGCATGCGGCGGCATTGAGTAGAATGAATATGGAGATGTGTGTGCGTTTGCCTGGCAGCTGCCCCTTTCAACAATCATTCGCTCGATTGCTGTTTTGTTGGTGTTTGAATGCCTACTGACATACATATATGTATATACTTGTATGTAAGTATGTATATGCAAACGCTCATCGTATGTGACTGCTTTACTTCCGGAACGGTTTATAAAAATTACTTGTTCCGGTTTTATTTTTCATTACTTTCTTATTATTCTTAGCCTTCTGCTCTTCTGTTTGTGCAGCACCGGCTGTTTGTCGCCGGCAGTTTTGGTATTGTTGTTATTTTTGGGTTTAAGGTTTTTTCTTTATTCTATTTCTGTTTTGTATTACATTTGCCATATGCTTTAAAATACAATACGCTAATGCCCATTCATGCTTTGCATGTAGTATTTTGCCGTCTTCATTCATAAATTGAGGAGATTTTCATAGTGGCGACGTTTCAGTCGCACAATCTATAAAATGAATGACTGAATGTGTAGTCTGTTGGATTTGTTCGTGTGAAATATATATGCATGTACATATGTATGTATTTCTGTAATGTATTTTTGTGTGATCGCTCCATATCTGCCTTAAAACTGCACCAGATTTAATGATTGAAACGCTATTTGAAGGCCAGTTTCGCTACTTTAAAAAATAAAATGAATATACCTATAATCAAATAAATTACAAAATTCAAACTTTTGAATAGGGTTGTCCCCTGTCTAAATATAGAAGTGAAGTAGAGGAAGTGCACTTACATAAATGCACTTCGGTACGGAAGTAAAATTTTGAAGTTATCACCTAAAAATGTAAATTAAATATAGTTTGAAAAATTAAAAAAAAAAAAACACAAGTCAATACTTTTCGATATATTAGTGGTTAATTCGAAAGGGCAAATATTTGAAATATATATTATATTTATTTATTAATTGTGAAACACGATTTCATTAATATGGCTGCCTTTGCTAACTTCGTAATAGCGCATTCTGTTCATCCAGTTTTCCAAGACCTTGGGGACGATTTTCAGCTCTATCTCACGAATGGCTTGTTGCTCAATATTCATAAAGCGATTCATTTCATTTCGCGGAGATATGATATTGACTTTCTGTCAAGGCTTCTGCGGGAAAAAGCTGTTGCTGTCAAAATAACATACGCTTAAAAAAAGTATATGGACCATCCTGTGTAACGCTAGTAGTGCCCTGTATAACATAAGAAAGTCTTTTTGATAGGTGACAGAGTGTTAAAATTATATTGTCGAAACTCATTTTTTAGTATAAAGTTTAACATTTATTAAGAATGCCTCAACATTTACTACAGGGTAATTTTCTGTAACTCGTTGCCTGACGCGGCTTTGTTTGTGCTGTGTGTGCATCATCTTTTTAAGTAAGCCAAAGTTTTATGTTTTTTAGCTTATTAGCATTTTTCTCATTTTTCTTCGTCCTCAAGTATACTAACAACGCCATCGAGTTCATTTTAAAGTTGTAGATAGTCTAGAGATGTCGAAATATGCCCAAGTGAATAAAAATAACAATTGGTTTTGTGCCCTTTCTAATATCTGAAATGGCTTTCTTAATTATTGTTTTTTGTTGTATTGTTTTTTCAATTATATTATTTTATTTCTTTTCCCCTTCCCCCTTTGAATCCTTCCTTCTGTCTCATCTTGGTGGCTGAATTGCCTGCTCTGAAAATGGCAAATGCAACCTTTACTTCCTCTCATTCGTTTTCATTCAAAAATTCTGAGAGGTTTTGGCTTAATTTAGTATTTCCTGTTGACAAAAATAACTCCATGAATGAATTTGTGAATAAGAAAAAAGGTAAGCTACGTATGGACATAAGTACATATGAATGTGTTTATATGTATGTATGTACGAAATTTTAACGCATTCGATTTTGTTGCTTCATTTGGCTGACTTTACGCGTTTTCAAGTGACCGTTGGTGGATAATCAAGTGTTTGTGCACTCAATATGCATAAGTACATACAATCGCCTTCGTTATACGGCAGAAAATGCTTAACATCACCAACGGAAAAAATTGTTAAAAATTACCTCACATTTTTTTTAATTTTTATTGTACTACAATTGAATGTGCTATAAAACTGCATATCAAAAGTTTTCTAAAAATTCTGATTAAAAAGTTGAGAATTTTCTTTCTTTCATACAAAGTTTGGAACTTTGATGCACATGGATAGCTTTTGTTAAAAAATCTATTGTTAAAAACTATATTTTTATTGAAAATTAGTTAAAATTAAATTTAAAAAAATGTCAAAATTTATAATCACAAGGGGTGCGTGTGTATTTGTCGACGGGGGAACATCGTTAGTAATCGTTAAACGACAATAAATTGTATTGATAGCTAAACCAAAAAGAAATTCTCAAATATTTCCAACATAGCGTTGAGTCACAAATTCTTTATTGTTTTCGTGTTGCTTTTAATTTTATTGCTGACCGTTTTGTAGTTTCTCGATATTAAATACAGTTGTGGAGTGTGAATGAATTTCGAAAATAGAAGACATCCGGTCTATGAACGCGACCGCTTAAGAATACACAAATATTCACAACCATAGGCATTGTTCTACCTTCCCTGTAGGGAAATTAATTAAATTGCATTTGATAGGTTAATTTGTGTGCTGGTAGATAAGGGTTTAGATAATATTTAAGAGTCTCAACTGTAAAGAGTACTGATTCTATTCTAATATGAAGTGAACTTTTCAATTGCGGATTTTCGATTTGCGAAGGCTTATTTATTGAGGCTTTGAAAAATTGGAGGCCACCATAAGATTTAGCTGTTAGTGACCACAGTTTCTATCTGAAATTAAGAAGCTTCTAAATTTATTTTATATTCGTCTTCCATTTAGAAGTAAATTTTTTTCTTATGGCCTTTTTTTGCAATAAAAATACTTTAAATTTATAAATAAATAATTTACATCGTAAATCTATATGAAACAAGTAAGAAGGTGCTAAGTGCCCGGACCAAATTCTACAGTCCAGAGTATTGTTTACAAGTGCGCGGAAGCATTTTGTCCACAGTAAACGTGAGAAAACCATTCGTAAACTCCCAAAACGATAGGGTTTATTTGACCGACCGTTCATACGAGAATTTAAGTCATCCATTGACCACCAGGGGGCAGCACCCGCCACAGGTAATGGTTTGGACCGCTGTAACCGTAGATGGGCGCTCTCCAATCATTTTTATCGAATCTGGCGTCAAGGTAAATGCGAAATATTATCGGAAAAGTATTCTGGAGGTTGCTTAAAAGACGTGGGCGACAAACATTTCGGTGGCAGACCATGGACGTTTCAACTGGACTCGGCACCATCTCACAAAGCTCGAGTGAACCAAGAATGGCTAAAAAACAAGCCAGTTCATGGGAAATTAGCGACACAAAATCACGATAAACCTCTCTGGCCGCCAAGTGAACTCTTTCTCGTAAGATCAGCTCTTCATACTTATTTTAACTCAATTCCCATGCTTTTGACAGCCATCGAAGCTTTAAAAAATACATTAAAGCCCTTTTTTAAGGGTTGCGTTTTATATTTTCCAATGACAGTTATTAAGATAGTTTGTCTGGTAAGGTACGTCCCGGATATATCCTTGAAAATGATTCGGCCAGATTTCATATGCAATTTGGAGTTTATTTTGTTGTTGGTCCACAACTACTGTACAGTCTAATAACGGCACCGAATGTATAAAGTTTTTATGAGATGCCTTTTTAACAGCAGAAATACACTAGAAACTTTGTGATCGTTTGTAGAATTAATGCCAAATATGCGCTAGTATTTCTGTTATGAAAACACTCCGTAGGTTATAAAATTTGTTTGGGACATATGTACGTTCAGTGGACCATTTTTTGCTACGCGCGTCTCAGTTGACTGAGCGGGAATGGTAGAGTTTGAAACGGAAGGAGGATATATGGGAGAGAACCAATGCGTGGGAGAGTATATCATACTTATATAATCTCGTTGAACTTTTTTAAATTTTTTATTATTATGTTTTTTTTTAACAATTCTATACTTAAGTCGTGAAGAAATCCATGTATAATCTATTTTCGAGAAATAAGAAACTTCCTTAAAATACAAAGATTATATTTGTAGTAGACATCCCAAAATAAGCGGAAGAAAGTCAGCGGCATATTTGTGTAGACAGTCAATTTTTGACCATATTTCTGTCATACATACTCACCCGCTAAATGTTCATTATTTTTATACAATATTAGAATAAAGTTAGTTCTCTAGCAAAAACCATATGGATACCATTTAAAAAAAAAAAAATTAGAGAAATTCCACAAACTTTGCATTAGATGCTTTCATATCTTATTAAATTTTTTATAACAATTTGCATGTTTGGAACTTGCTAAAGATCTCATTACAATTTTTATCCTTGATTCTCTATTAAAAAAATCTGTTTTTTTCTTATGGATAAAACACGCCATACCGTCCAGAAAAAAATTATAAAAAATCAATCAAAATGATGTTGCGCTATCATTTGTCGCAGACTGTATATAATAATAAAGTTGATTGATATTTTCCAAACGGCCATAATTAGATTTGCAGTACTACACTTCCAGCTGAATAACTTCAACCAGTTAATTTCTCTGCAGGGTACGTGGTAAGCCAATTTACACAAGCCAGTGATTTACATGCATACATGCGTACATACAGTACTACATTCATTCGTTTTTGGCTAAAAAATAAATGGAAAGGAAACAAAATTATATTGATTCCAAACTTTTGGGTCAACAAATAAAAATATAAAATAAGAATTTAATGAATGAACGCAGAGACAACATTTTTCAGTACCCAATTCTACATATACGAGTACACATGCATACGTGTATATACATATATGGCTGCAGGCGTGAGTGTGCGCGCGTGATATTTTAGGCATGTGTGGGCTATTGAATGTGCGTATGCTGGATGTGTGGGCGCGCACTTAAATGTATGTATGCAATAGTATGTAAATTGTATATGAAAATGTCCACTTCAAAAAGAAATGTGCTCTCAGCACTCTGTAGGCTGTAGGCACAAATCTGCAGCTGCGCTTCAAAATGCAATTTGCTTTTATTAACTTACATGCACTTCACAGACAGGCATTTATTGGGCGCAATCAACTTTTGCTCACCTCAAAAAATTGAACATTTTAAATTGTTAGTTTTTATGAAACACACTTTCTGAAAAATGCTTAAAACATATATGTATGTATGTATGTATATGTAACTGTTGGGGAGAAGTAAACTAAAGTTATTTAATAGTTCACTGTTAACTTTTAAGTTGGTCCTTATTTCACAGGAAGTGTCGGAATAGCAACATCCTGTTTTTAAGTACTTAGCTCATAAACACACACTATATACATTAGGGCGCCTCATCACCAAACGGCTACCTGACCACTGCAGTGTAGATATTTCAAGTTGAGTTAGTAGTTATCAACCAGACTGCATTGGAGGTCAGCGATTTGTCCGTTGTAGCACAACCGATGACTGAGCTGTCATAAAATTTTTACAGTGCACAATATTTTTTCCAAAGTGGGAAATAAATTTAAAGAGAAACGTTCCTTGAAATTGTATCGCCTGTGAGCTGGCAAGAAACGAATCTGATCTTAAATCACTCAACTCTGTCCAGTAAGTTGGAATCCCGTTCTGCGTATCAGGGCGGCCAATGTTGCTCAGGCCACGGAACCTTCATATATGGTAGCTAGTCTGGACTCCACAGAATCCCTCATCAATCTACACCGACTTTCTATTAGTACAGTGGTTGACATCATCATCGGGCACTGCTTAATAGGAATACATGAGAAGCGTAAGTGGTTTCTCTCTAATGACTTCTGATGTAGCTGTAGCAACGCTGAGGAAATGAAGAGTATTAAACATTTTCTCTAGCACTATTCTGCTTTTCACAGAACGCGATTTCTGGCAGGCTTGGAATCTGCAACTATTCACAATTTTTTATTCTTTATCAGAGAGGCAAAAAATGTGAAATATAACAAATTTCGGGTGTTGCTTTGCAGGACGGATGCAAACGATTACAACAAATATAATATGTTGTATAATTCCGATGGAAAAATAGTACCGAGCTTTTGTTTTGTATAGAGAGTAGATGTACATATATAAAGGGTCCGCCATTTAACTTTACGGAATTAAAAACGCTATAAAAAAGAAACTACTCAATATTTTTCCAAACTGTTTTTTTTATTTTGAAGTACAATCCTTCCGGTTAATGATGGAACGCAACTTAATTCATATGGCTGCCTCGGCTAGCCATGCACCATCCCATACGATCGGTCCAATTTTTCAACACATTTTCGATTGTATGCGGCTGTATTTCAGCTATGACATCGCGTATGTTGGCCTTCAGTACATCAATTGTTGCTGGTTTGTGGGCATGACACTGGTCTTTGACCCCAAAGATAATAATCCAACGGCGTCAAATCGCAGTTCCGAGGCGGCCAAACGATATCAGAATTTCGGCTGATAATGCGATCTTCTTCTTCTTCCCATTGCCGTACGTAATTTTCGCAATATTTCCCAGCGTTCTTTGAGCGTATACACAACCATTGTCGTTCAGCGGAAGACGAAAACTAATTTTCTGTCAAATCAGATGACAGCTAAGTGTTGCCATTCTTCACATAATACCTAGTTCAAATCCGTAACGATAGATGGCGGGCCCGTATAAGTAACGAAAAAGATGTACATATTCATATTTCCTATTGCTATTAAGGAAATGTGCCGTTTTTTTGCTAATTTCATTCATAAGTTTTACGATTACTGTAATGAAAATAAAAAAAATACAAAAAATTCACAGTCGTTCGATACTTTTTTTAATAAGTAACTGTTTTACTAGTAACTAGTAGCTAATAATAATTTCTGTTGTACCCAAATAGTAGGTCAAGGATTACGCTCAATATTTCATTCATTTTAATATTTTATCTTTCATTTAAAGTTCGTGCGTTTTTTTTTGGACTGACCCGATAGTTGCTTCCATTCCAACTGCGCATCGATGGGTTTAAACATCGTCGGTGAAGCGTTGAAGACTAATTACGGAGTTGACGTCAAAGTGCAAACACAATTTGGAATGTCTGAGAAGGTTAAAACGTTCTAAAAGTCCTTTCTAAAGATGCTCACTCAATATATATACATATATGTATAACAACTAGGTGTTTGACTCAAATACACCGCTCCTATAGGGCGACATTAACATTATGATGGCTTTTGCCATGGACACAAGTTGATCGTCTTATGGATCTGCATCAGTACATTTCTAATCCGATATAATGGCCTCCCATATTGCGTTATATTATCATTATTGCGATCCAATGCACTTTGGGGTAGCGAAGTTCAAAAGTAGCCAAAATTCGAAGTCGATCCGATACGACTCGAAACTTGGTACTCGGGGGTTTTCGAGATCGAACGACATGACCCAACCAACGTAGTCGCTGGATCTTTATTCGCTGTGCTATGTCTATGCCGTCGTAAAGCTCATACAGCTCATTATTCCATTGCCTACGATATCTCGTCGTCACCAAGGTGCAAAGGCCCAAAAATCTTCCGTAGAATCTTTCTCTCAAACACTCTAAGAGACGCCTCATCGACGGACAATATTTTGAAAATATTTCAAAATGGTGTAAAACTCGTTATTCGGTGGTTACGAATTTGAAGTCAGATTTTAAAAATTCCAAATGGCGGACAATATTTTAGAAATCTTTCAGATGTTGATGTTTAAAAATTGCCGTTTTAGCCATAATCTTGAGCTTCTGATCCGTAATGCGATGGGAGAATTTAAGGTGAAAACTTCGACATTACGCTTACCTGATAATAAAAGTGAAGAGGGACACAGATGGAATGGGAAGATATTTCAAAGAACATTTGGGAAAATTTGAAACATTGATCTAAGGATGTGAAAACAAAGGGTGTTTCGTTTAATGAAAAAAAGTATGGCATACTAATATTTGACCCAATTCGATATAATTTTAAAAATAATTATAATGTTTTCATATGTGATGTCATTAGTGAGTAATATCTGGACAGTACGTGTTTTTTATGTCGTTTTTGATATTTGTCAAGTAGACAGATGCGCAATATTGCTCGATACAAGGCGTTAAAAATATTGAATCTTATTATGAAAATGGTCGAACAACACGTTCAGATTTTTTTGTTGAAATAATCATCCTAATAAGTCGGCAATTCTGGTTCTAGTTCTGTCGAGTATAGAATAAGCATTAACAGGCAAAACTGGACACACCGAACTGGTGGACACTTAAATGATGTAATTTTTCATATGTAATTGATAAGACCCGTAGTTTGAATAAAAATGATGAATTCTGGAAAAAATTAAATTTTTACGTGTTTTTTTTTTTAAAATAACTACTAGGTGCATCTTTTAAAAGACTCTGTATATAAGGAATTAAAAAATAAAAATTAAATAAATGCTGGTTGCAACTTAAAAATTCAAAAATATTTTTTTTACTATTCCTTTACAGTTTGTTGACATTGGTGTTGTTACGTCAATTGAATCGAATCATAAGCAAATAGAGAGCGCACGGAAAGGACAAGAGATTTGCATAAAAATTGAACCGATTCCTGGTGAATCACCGAAAATGTTTGGACGCCATTTCGAAGCGGAAGATATGCTTGTGAGCAAGGTAAGTTCGAAAATACTAAGTAATAGTATTTATATACATAAATACATTTGACATACATATACATATAGATCAAATTCTCCATTTTATTTTCTTTATTAATTGGTAATACCAGTTACTAATAATGTAAAATATTCAACCATTTGGTCATCTTCAAACATATCACCTTGAACAAAACGTTCCCGGAATACATTCAGAAAATTCAAACACAAGTTTATTCCTCAAAAGTGATATTATCGCGTTCAAAGTACTACCCATCGACTGCAACGCACTTATGAAAGCATTTGAACCAGTTTTCGAAACATTCCTGGAACTCTATTTTCGGAATAGCTATCAGAGCCGTCTTCGATTTTTCTATCACTTCTTCATCGACCAACTTTTCAACAACACGGCACAAACCCAAATTATCAACTACTGTCCTGAACTGATCCATAAGCAATGTTCCAAGTCCTTTGTCAGCTCTATGATGGTTAATTTGCGGTTATTGATCAATGCATCTCATATAGATTTTTTCCAACAGCTTTCGATGGCGACAGCCTGCCGCCGTCACCCTGGATAAACTAACGATCTCTTCTGAAGCGTCCATGCCATTCGTAAACGGCTGTTTTCTTTAGAGTATCATTACCGAAACAGTTTCCCAATATTTTTAAAGTTTTGGGACCATTGCATTTTTAACGCAAAATTTAATACCAACTCTTTGTTTCAAACTACGGCGTAACTTTTATTACTTAATACTGCTTAAACGTTGAGCAATGGCGATACAATTTTGATGGTTTGGTAGTAAATATTAATCACAGATATGGCAGAACAGAACTCAAATCACCTGATTTTGAGTGACACTTGGTGGTTGCTCCAGGAAGTTTTTAATAATTTGCATTTTACTAAGGTTAGGTTAGGTGGGCTGCTCTTAGAGTTCACTTGTTGACAACTGAAAGCCATTGCGGTATCCAGGAAACATTTCCCCAAAATAATCCCTACATGTCTTTAAATCATTCGGATCTTCCGGCGAAACCAGTCAGTCCCGCGAGCGAGACAAAATTACTTACGTTCCCAAAGCAGTGGTTCCTAAGAAATCTGAATGGACTCTAAGTTTTTCTCATCTCTACATCAATTCCTTCTACAGAAATTATGCATAGCTCTCAATCTCTCGGCCGTATGGCCAATAATCCAGTGCCCCGGTAGTAGTCTTGTTTTTGAAAACTTCTATAAGTTCTCTATTCTTCATTCATCGTGTGTTGCCCAAAAATGAAATTTCATCTGCTGTTAGAAGCTACTCTAGCATTCCTGTCAAATAAGTTAATACAAAGGAGCTGTGTACCATAGCTGGCACTCGCTACACCAAATGTTCTGTTTCTAGTAATACGAGTATACTGGTGATTTGAAGGTGTATATGTGAGGTCTCACATTCGTTTGAAGCGTAAAGTAAAAGATCCTTTTTTATCTGACGTCAAAATTTCTACATTCGTCCCACAAAAGCAGATTTGCCGGGAAGTCATGCTTCATTATTACCTTTTAAAGAACAGTGCAGTTGAAACGTGTTGCACATTTATCAATATTTACGGTAATGACGCTCCATCAAATACAATTTGTAAAGAATGGTTTGACGC
This sequence comes from Anastrepha fraterculus, assembly GCA_037575425.1. NCBI lineage: Eukaryota > Metazoa > Arthropoda > Insecta > Diptera > Tephritidae > Anastrepha > Anastrepha fraterculus. The sequence continues at coordinate 110,019 of JAYXIM010016200.1, forward strand.
TTCAAGAGTGGCAATTTCGACGTGAGTGATAAAGATCGCAATGGGCACGGAAAAATTCGAAGCTACTCAACTACAACCATTATTGTAAGAAGACGCATGTCGAACCCTTAATGATATGTCTAAGAGTTGGATGTTGACAGATAAACCGTCGGTAAAGATTTGCACGCGATGGGAATGGTCGAGAAAGCAAGTACCCTGTGTATCACATCAATTGAAAGAGAGGGATGTCGAGTGACGTTTGGTGACGTGTTAGATGATTCTTGAACAGCAGGAAAGAAAAAATTTTCGGCATCGCATCGTCACTGGCGATGAAAAATGGATCTATTATGATAACAGGGTTAACTAAGTCTATCGACAGCGAAACAAAAAAATCCATTCCTCAAAGGTTATGTTGTGCATCTGGTGGGATCAGAAATGTGTCACCAATTATGAAATTCTTAAACCATCTGCAACCATCAGTGGAGATCGTTACCGACTGCAGTTAATGCATTTGAATCGAGCTCTCAAAAAAAAAGTGGCCGGAATGGGACGGTAGACATGACAAAATGATTTTGCTGCCACACGTTGCTAAATCGGTCCAGGAATATTTAGAGGCACTGAATTGGGAAATCTTGACCCACCCGCCGTATTCCCCAGACATTGCACCTTCGGATTACCATCTGTTCCGATCAATGCAGTTAGCCCTTATTGGAAGCAATTCATTCTTACGAGAGCATCGAAAACTCGCTCAATGAATGGATGAAGTCAAAAGAATTCGAATTTCTGTAAAGTTGTAACTTCCAATGGCACACACTTCACTTAATATCATGTATTAGTTAATTGTTTAAATAATTTGCAACTTTGGTTAAGAAAGGACGGAAACTTATTCCCATACCCAATATTTTTAGACAATTCTAAAAATTGATTTATTTGTGGGTTTCAGTATACTCGTAATAAAAAGTAAAGTGAAAATTTTTTGAAAAAAGTTAAATAATTTCGAGACTTATTCAATGTTAAAAATTGCGGTATAGAGTTCTCAAAGTGAATTAGCTTGGGTTCTTTTTAATATTTAACATATGTTTAACTTTATTTTTTTAGTATAAAATGTGCTCTTAAAAAATATTTTTTCGGAATGTTTTTTTGATTTGTTTTTTAAATACCAGCTTGCCCTCGCTTCGCTGAGTATATGCAATTCTGCGTTTTACATTAGGTGTGGTTTATTTCAATAAAACCCAACATATTTCACTCTTAACTACCACCATATTTCTCATATACCCCGTGGAGATAATAATCGTGAATATTTTATGTCACCGAGTTTCGTTCTATACCTTTCTTGCGCATCCGGCAGTACCGTGCAAGTATTCATCGAGACTAGTTATACACGTATTTGTTCCGTTAGTAACAGCCGCTGATCTGAGAAACCTTTGTCAATAAGTTGCCGACAAACGTCCAGCGACTGCTCTCAAGTTTCCAAACGATGCTAGACCTTTAACTTTGATCAATTGCAAACGCAAGTAAAATTCAAAACATAAAACTTAAAACATTCAGCATTAGTTGGATGCACAGTGTACTTAGACACTCGCTCTAAAGCATTATCTTTAAACGCATTTGGATGTTCTTGCAGGTGTTGGTGTTACGTGTGGGGTTGAAATGATTTTGACCACGGGTTTCACTTCTGAGGAATGGCACTGAGGGGCCAACGTACGCGAAATAGACACGCTGAGCCGTTGTGTTCGGTTGTTCGGTGACGATACTTAATTTTTATTCATGGAATGTCTATAGTCTCTTTAATTCAAATGACAAATAGGATTGTGGGGATTGCCTTTTGCATTTATTCGTGAACGAATAACTTTAAAATGCCCGTCAGTGTGAGCCTTTAACCCAAACTAAACCTCCTACCGCCAAAGTATCGATTCCGCCGCTACTACCGTGACGTGTTTCATTAGGTTCAACGTCAGTAGTTACTGTCCTAACGCATCACGCTTCATTCAAGCATTTGAGCACTTTTGTGCTCCAGCTCAGATTGGGTCCGCGTTATAGAGTCCGTCACTGTGAAAATAATTTCTCCCCTGGCGCATGAGGAACTAATTTACTTCCCCGTGCTTCCTCTTGAGCCAAACTTCAATTATGGGATAAGGCGGGGGGCTACCGGTCATTGGTCTACGCTGAGCTTGCGTGCACACTGATCGCTTTGGGTTTGGTTACGCTTCATCATTCTCACGCCAAATATCTAGTGCGCCACCAGGTCGAGTTGACATAAGCTAGCTATGATGAGCGCTGTGACCTCATCACTCCAGCAAGAACCTGCCTGTACGTTTGTATCATGTATGTTTCTATGTGTGAATTTGAAAAATAGCTAAGTATTCCGTGTGTATACTAAAAATTTCTCAATACTCTTTCGTATCACCTTACAATAATATTCTAAGTATACACCTGTGATTAAATTTGACTCTTCAACTAGGCGGCAAGACCTCTTAAAAATATTTTAAAACTTCAATCTCTTCAGCCTCTTTCGTATATCATTATGCATATTTTATGGCAAGATGGCAAGTACATGTTCGAATTTATTTTATATGGAAGAAAAAGCCTAACACTGTCAACAAAATAATTGCCAAAAATCTGCGGTATTTCGTAGTCACTTGAAACTTGTACTTTGTTATACTGAAAACTATAAACTAAAAACCAACTATGGACTATAAAGCTGCATACCCAGAAAAATTATAATTTAAATAATTTGTTTTTCAAAGTTTAACACTCGGCGTTATATGGTTTTTGTTGTAGTATAATGAAATTTTCATAAGGGCTTAAGGGTAGTCAGAGACCCGAACAAATGATGATTTTCAATAATTTTATTTTGCTAGTCAATTGCTTTATTTTAAAAAACAAAAAACATAATACATTAATACATCATGTTTCGACTTGACTTTAGCAAAATTAAAAAAAAAAAAAGTTATATGTAGTTGTAGAATTTATCGCTGTTTGTGTGGAGCCCGTTTCTCTAGAAGTCCCTTACGGTGATCATCACAAATCCTTGGGGATCCATCTAAAATCAATCGGACAAGATAAATTAGTTCTATTTATAGATAATCTAGTGCCTGATTGAAGCTTTTTTTCAAAATTAACAATATGGCGGCCTTAGTAAATATTTTTAATATTTTCGAGAAAAAAACCGACAATAAATTGTTAAAAAAAAATTTAAATTTTGATATCTACCAAGCGGTTTTTAAGTTCCAGTGGTCACCAGTTCAAAACGCATAGTTTTGAGAAAAACGCATTTAAAGTTTTGCTATCGATTTATGTAGAGTTACGCGAATTATTTAATTACTTACACCGTGTCATCTATTCCTGGGCCATACAATAGATCTTCAGCCGTAATAGTAGCTTCCAGCAGGCTTGCTGTTGCCTACGTAGCATTCTACCTTCTCGAGTGTTATCGTTAGCGCGCTTATCTGCTAGCTACTTGCTCTCGAACGTTCCGGAGCGCCCGAGCGCCTTTGCTAATTGTTGAATAACTCGAAAAGTATTTGTCGGACTCACTTCAAATTTTCACACAATATTTTTAACATATTATACTTTAAGAAAATACAAAACGAAAAATCCAATTTTTTGAAAATTCTGACTACCCCTAACCCCATAAGTGAAGTGGTGTAGTATTTATAATTTTTCAACGGGGTGCATGTGAAATGAAATCGTAGGAGGACGCTTTAATAGTGCTTAGAACAAATACATGGTAGCTCAAAATTAATCACCCAGATTTATAATTTTAATAAATTGAGTCGTAAATCAATCATATTTGACGCTTGTCAACTAGTCTGCTGGAGACAAACAATGGCGCGTAAAGGTTAAAATAAAAATATCCATCACTCAAAATATTTTTTTTTGTAGTAAAAAGAATTATTCAAAACCAAAATCGATGATTAATTTTGACCCACTTTGAACATATGTAGTTGAAGTGTTTTTTTAGTTAAAGTGTCGTAGGAAATATGGTTTGAAATAAATATTTTGAATTTTAGTTTTTAGGGCTGTGCTGATTTCCTTTAGATTTACGTTGGGGGTATATGTTTGTTTGAATATCTTTCCAAATATGACAAACATTGTGAGTTTTAACTATAGGAATCCTTGTCTCTGACAAATAATTTTCTAGCAGAAAAATCTTTCTTTGTACTAACTGACGCCAGTGTTCACACTAAGTGAGCCCGAGTTCTTATTTTTGCTCACCACCAGCCATATTTGTTTCGGTTATTTATACACACTTGCCTATAAGTATACCAAAACGAAATTATATTGTTTCCCTAAAATTATGGAACGTTAACGAAGAGCATAGAGTCTATCTTGAAATATAAAGCCATTTGGTTTTGCTCTTCAAGCGATGGCGTTAGCTTTTATATGCTTGCATACCATAAAGTTAATGATTGTCTCTGTATGTATATACTCAATGGGTCAAAGCGGTTACGCGGAAAGGATGAAGTGGGCTACTCATACGCACCGACTTTCTGCCGATATGTATGTACGAGTTTAATATGTATATATGTATGTATGAACACTATGCATAAAAGTCAAATTTTGAGCTATTTTTAAGCTTTGTTTGAAAGTATTATGGTAATGGTAGCAGTTGCTGTTGTTGTCATTTATGACGTCAATCGGTGTGAGTACTGCCCCTTGGCGTCTGTAAAAGGAGTTATGTTTGTACTGTTCACTGTTATGCTGTGACATAGTAGCCAATATGCTTTATTTGCTCATCCTTGTACTTTCTCGTTTAAACTCTTCTTTATTGTGGATAATTTCATTTTAAATTACAAAAGAAAGAACAATATTTGCTGCAGGTGATTGTTTGCTGCTGATTGTTACATAACCGGGTTAGCGTTCATGCAAAACTACTTTTTTATACGTTAAAAGCTTTTTTATTTTATATAAAGGTGTTAACTTGGATTTAAAACCATAATAATATTACTGATTTAAGCGCGGCAGTTGCTGAAAGGCAGAGGTTGGGATAGTCGACAGTAAAAGCATCACTAAAGTGTAAAGAAAAAGGATTTGCCATTTATTTTGCACTCAAAATTCAATTTATTAGCACAGTTATATAGGGGTTTTCAGTAAGAGTGCTTCAACTTTTGAACTTTTTTGAATAAAACACTTTTGAACACAAAACGGTTTGACTTTTTTAACTAATTTTTTTTTATTATCGAGTTTGAACATATACATTTAAGTATGAAATTCGATTTCTTTTGCATGACCACGCGTACACGTTTTACGAAGTCCAATCCTTGAACCCAATTTTCGACCACTCTTTTGCATAAATCGGCCGAAATTCCAGCAATTTTCCGTTCAATATTGGCTCTGAGCTCACAAATCGTCGCCGGATTGTTGCTGTAGACCAATGATTTCACATAACCCCAAAACGGGACGGCTTGTTAAATAGACCGTAAAATCGCCGTAATGCTCTTAAAGTAGCAGCAACAGAACGATTATTTTCATAAAAAATTTGCAGGATTTGCAATCGTTGCTCAAGTGTGTAGCGTTCCATGATGAAATGTATACTAATGAAGTTTACAAATGACAAGCGAAAAATAAAAAATATTGCGTCGTTCGCCCTTCCTATCGGAAAAAAGTTGAAGTGCACCTATTGAAAACCCCTATATGTAATTAACTATTTTTTTCTTGCAAGTTATACATATTTCCTATTTAATTTTACTTGTACATACTCGCATTTTTACCCATACTATATTCCACTCCCTGAATAAGCATTGACGAGGTACGACGAGGAATGTCATGTTGCCGCTGAAAGAAAAGATGCTGCCTATAGAGCCACGCTGCGATCGGGCGCAACGCGAGTCATGTGGGATTGCTACCGGTAGCAAAGAAAGTAAGAGAGACGTATTATCCGGAAGAAAAAACAAGAGGCTGAAATACTTGAGTGCGGGAGCTTGAGATCCTGGCAAATAGGAACAATGGCCGAAAATTCTACCATAAAGTTCGGCAGATTACAGAAGGTTTTAAGGCCTTGCCGTTTTCCTGTAAGAACAAAGACAGCGATCTGGTGACTGACATCTAGAACATACTTAAAATATGTAGGGAACTTCTTCTTCTTCTCGGGCCTGATAAATAGTGACATCTTCACATGTCACAGAGAATGTGAAGATCCCGATACCCCGTTCCGCTACCCGACGATGACGAAGTGAGAATAGCGATAATGCGGCTAAAGAACAAAAAAGCCGCGGGCCGGCAGCCGGTTGAGCTGTTCAAACATGGCGGCGAAGAGCTGGTAAGGTGCATGCGTCAGCTTCTATGCAAAATATGTTCGGATGAAAGCATGCCTGCCGATTGGAATTTAAGTGTCATCTGCCCAATCCATAAGAACGGCTTTGTGCCAATTACCGCGGAATTAGTCTTCTAAATATCGACTATAAGGTTCTATTCTGAAGCTATCAACCAACTGATTGGACCTTATCTGTGTGGCTTTAGACCTGAAAAATCCATAATCGGCCAAATATTCACAATACGCCAAATGTTAAAAAAAAACCATGGAAGGAGAATCAACACACCATCTTGTCGTCGACTTCTAAGCTGCATTCGACAGAAGGAGAGAAGGAGTTACCTATATGCCTATATGCAACTTAATCGCTCAGGCACAATGTTTTATAAGAGCGTACAATTGTTTGCGTATGCCGATGATATTGACATCGTCGACCTTAACAAGCGCGCTCTTAGTTCTGCCTTTTCCAAATTGGATAAGGAGGCAAAGCGCGTGGGTCTGATGGTGAACGAGGTACTTACCTCCTGTCATCAAACAAACAGTCGACGCAATCGCGTATCGGCACCCACGTCACTGTTGACAGTTATGATTTCGAGGTTGTAAAATACTTCGTTTATTTAGGAACCAGCATTAACACCGATAACGATGTCAGGCTTGAAATCCAACGTAGAATCTACAACAAGTGCTACTTTGGACTATGTAGGCAAATGAGTAGTAAAGTCCTAACTCGACGAACAAAACTAACCTAGTGTTCTCTACAAGGCCCGTCCTATTGTGTGGCGCAGAAGCGTCGACGATGACAATATTCGATGAAGCGTTGCTTGAAGTGTTTGAGAGAAAAATTCTGTGGAAGATTTTTGACCTTTGCACGTTGGTGATGGCGAATATCGCAGTTGATGGAACGATGGGCTGTATGAGCTTCACGATGATATACAAGGTTGCCAATATTCGACGGACCCATCTGCCAACCCTGTATCTTTTGACAGAGACGTCAGATCGCTTAATAATATACCGCGTTGGAAGTGTCAGTCCAAGCAGATTTTTACCATGGAACAGTACATGCCACGCGAGCGCTCCCAAATTGTTGAAATTTACATTCAACAAAAGAAGTCAATTGTGAAAACTTAACGTGCGTATAAAACATTAAATAATGTGAAAAGTGCGCCTTCTAAGAACACCATTAAACGTTTGTACGAAAGGTTTTCGACTGGCGATGCTCTTTCTAATCCAAAGAGGCCAAATCAAAACCCACCAAGGGCATTGCTCGGACCACTTTACAACGAATTAGCCGTATTGATTTGCATTTATTCCCGTATAAGATTCAATTGACGCAAAGATTGTTGCCTACGGACAAGCCTCGTCGATTCGAATGGCCCAAAGAGTCATCGAAATCCGTCGGGTCCGTCGAATATGGGCAACCCTGTAGACAAAGCGCAGCGAATAGAGATTCAGCGGCTTCGTTGGTTGGGTCATGTTGTACGAATGGATAAACGCCGGCTCTAAAAGTATTCGATGTGGTACCATCTGGTGGTAGCAGAGGAAGAGGAAGGCCTCCTCTGCGTTAGCAAGATCAGGTGAAGAAGGACTTGCCTTTACTTGGTGTGTCTAACTGGCGCCGTTTAGTACGACTGGTGCGCTTTGCTAAACTCGACCAAAATCGTGTAAGCGGTTATCGCGCCAATTAAGAAGGCGAAGAACAACCATTGAAAATTATAGTCGTTATTTTTGTTTCATTCTATGTTTTTTTCTACGTGCGACTACTAAAATTACGGTTATATGTTAAGTTAATTAAATCAAACAAATAACGAGTTGATAACATACTTCAGTGTATAAGTTATTTATGAGTGAGTTGTAATACCAGTAAACAATATAAAGATCCAGAATTATTTTGGAAGATTCAGAGGTCAATTGAGTGTTACAGTACATATATAATATGAAGCGTCTAATTTTATTGTATGTTTGTCTAAGAAAACGTAGCAACCATCTTGTGCAAGGTTGTGCAAAATCAATCATCAAATTTTGTTTTTGAACACTAAATAAAAAAAAGTTCTATTGAATGATGGGAATTTGTTTTTACTTCTACTCTCTGCATTGCCTATCTGTTTGTGTATTGCAGCTGTTTAGTTCACAAGTGTCAAACATTATTGGCACCATACGCTATTTGTAAAAGTTATAAATCTTTTGCTAGGGTCACTGATTTAACGCTACCTTGTATAATGCCATATAATTAAGGCAAAGTGTGTCATTTCTTGCTTGCCTAGATTTATTCTGGTAAAGGAGGAAAGTGAGAGAATTAAGTATTGTAAAAAATTAAAAGGCTCCTCCCTATGGCTAATTTGCATCCATTTATGGCTCTGCGGCTATACTCGTAAGTGCCTTACTGCACCGTAAGTGCTTTCCTTATTTTGTTTATCCTTAACATCCATTACAAAAAGTCGCGTAATATAAAAGTACCTTCTGAAGAAAAACATATTTTCTGCTGAATTGACGGCTTAAATGCCACACGTCGAAACATGTACACATTCAACTTCGTTAAATTTCAAAGGAATTGTTCTTATAGAAATATAAAACCGCAAAATTCTACTAACTGCTGATTAAGTAATTCCTGACTTTAAGACTTGGCGATTGTGTCCAAAAAGATTCACATTTGCTTGCTTTTTGGCTTATGAACTCCCCAGAGTTTCCAAACATTGGCATATATAAGAGTAGCCATCCAGAATAGATATATATATATATATATATATAAATGCATCTCCACAAATGTTACTGCGCTCCCCGAAAAAGTCGCTGAAGGGTTTGCTAATCGGCTTTTCCTATTTGGTAGTCTTTAGGTCAGAAGCAGCTAAAAATAGAATCTACTTAACCCGAAAAGGTGAAATACGCGCCATTCCAATATTGACAACTACATACGTATATATACATATGTACGTATGCACGAGTGTATGGCACTCAATTCATGCTAATGGTAGTCAGCGTGAAATGTAGGTCAATTCAACTTATGGCGAATGCATACAGAACGAAACAGCGCAAACAAGGGTAGATTTATATATTACTAGAAGAGGAAAAAGAGAACGAAAATGCAATAACCTGAAAAATGGGTTATTGCAGCAAACCAGCCGGCTGAAATGTCAACGACCGACTCGTATAAAGCAGAAGGTGAGCACTGACGTCAGCAAATAGCATCGAATAAGCGAGCGGTACCAGCAGCAAACCGGCAACTGTTAGTGCATTTTAGCCAACTTCTATATACATATGCACACACATACATAGTCACATATGCATTGTATATTGCGCAAGCTACATATTACACATTTCTATTTCCTTGGCCATTAACTACTTCTTTTACTTCATCTCTAATCTTGATCTAATCCATATGTACTTTTATTGGGAGTTTCTCTCACATTTTCTCATCATCTCTATTTCACACATTCTTACTGTAATTGAATGACCTCTAAGACTCTCAACTTTGATTTTATAACTTTATATTGTTTAATGCTCCTAATTAATTTAGACACTGAAGTACTATGTATTAAGTCGTTATTTATTTGATCTTAATAGAAAACACCGGCCAAACACCCAAAAAGAGTGTACGCGCCAATTAGTTATATATATATAATAAAAAATCACGAATATACGACATTGCTTTTTATATCCAGGAAAAATATTATTAAAAACTAACGGGATTGTTTACCAACTTCACACTTGCACTTTGTTATTATACAATAAAATTAATGGTAAACAATAAAACCGCATACAAAACATCTGCTTTAGAAATTCTAATTAAAAGCCGAGAAATTACCAGGAAAATTTTGTTGGCAAACGAAAAATAAAATTGTCAAAACTGGTATAACTGTTGATGTGCCACCGTTTATCGCGGGCTGTAACATAAGACCTCTTCTTTTCGCTAAGGTTAGATGAAGCAACTGGTACAAATAAACATATCTTGGCAGCGCTGGAATAAACATTTTACATTTGTTCGTAAAATAGAGACTTATACGAGTTTTGTGAAGTTATCTACCGCGATAACTTTGTTGTTGCTTTCACATGCAAATTTATCGTCAAGTGAACCAAGTAGAGAGGTAGCGAGTAGAGAAATGGCGAAGAGAAGAGACCTATAGATAAAGTACAGGATCCGGCACTCGAAGCATAACCAACTTCAGACCGCTCGCGCAGCTCATGCACGGGCGTCAGCTGTCTGGTAGTTGGCTAAATGATAGTCCGAAGTATTGTTTACACGCGCACCGAAGCATTTTGCCAAGAGTAAACGCGAAAAAAGAAAATCAATAATGGATTTCAATCGTAATAGTGTGATTGCATTATATTTGGCTGGAAAACCACAAGCAGCGATTGTTCGTGAGCTCGAGCACCTTGAAGCAAATAAAGTTTTTATTTATCGCACTCTTACTCGTTACAATTATGCTGGTAGTATCGCGAAACGTCGTGCAGGTGGCCATAAAAAGACTGTAGCGTCACGTGAAATGGTTCAAAAAGTGAAGAAGCCACTTGAGCGAAGTCCCCTACGAAGTGCCAATTAAATGGCGAAAGGACTGAAAATATCTGACTGTAACATCCGCCGCATACCGGAAAATGATCTCAAAGTCAAGTTTTACAAGATCCGAAAGGCGCATGATCTCACACCAAAGCAGCAAGAAGCCAGACTTGAGAGAGCAAAGGAGTTGCTTTGTTTGACGAGAAAGTTTTTCAAATTGAGCAATTCGTAAACTCCCAAAACGATAAAGTTTATTTGACCGACCGTTCATACGAGAATTTGAGTCATCAATTGGCCACCAGGAGGCAGCACCCGCCACAGGTAATGGTTGGGGCTGCTGTAACGGAATCGTTTTCAATGAGCCTGGCGTCAATGTAAATGCGAAATATTATCGGGAAAGTATTCAGGAGGTTGCTTTAAAGACATGGGTAGACAAACATTTCGATAGCAGACCATGGACGTTTCAACAGGACTCGGCACCGTCTCGCAAAGCTCGAGTGAACCAAGAATGGCTAAAAACAACGTTCCGAACTTCATAACGTCCACATAATGGCTCTCAAATTCCCCTGACGCGAATCCGATGGATTATTCTCTTTGGGCCATTTTGGATTGCAAGGTGCGAACTAAAAGATGTACCAGTCTCGAGGCGCTGAAAAAATCTATTGTCCGCGAGTGGGTCAAAATACTTGCAAATCACATTCGGGTAGCTTGCGATTCGTTTCTGGACCATCTCAAGGCCATAGTCAAAAATGCAAAAGGTGGTCATTTCGAACAAAAATAAATTGATTCTTAATTTCGTATTATTTTCACACATTTTTTACCTTGAATTGAATAAAAGTAATTTTCCAAACTAAATTTATAGCTTTTAATTGGTTACACTTCGAGTGAAAGACCCTGTACAAGCTGTGTTCCACTTTTCAGATATAATAAGATTGACAATAGACAAGTTAAAGAAAGACCTTTCTGAGAAACTTATAAGCTACTCCCGTTGGTACTATCTTTTTCAATGTCAACAGTTTTAGACCTTCGGGAGCAATGACTTCGGCGGCTTTTGTCTTTCTAATGGCCACCTGAACTGCAACGCTGGTGAAAGCAAGCGGTGTACTATTGTTTGGCAAGTTATGAAGTCTTTTGAAAGCACGAGGCTTGGTTTCGACCACCGGAGGATGCGAATTATGATCTGGGGATTATGATGGTGTTGTTTTTTTTTTTCTGAAAAATAAAATAGAAAAAACTCTGACGCAGACTTCTGAATGCGTGTAGGGCAGATATCATTCGCCAGACCCCTTTAAGACAATCCATGGACGAAGCCTCGTCGTTTTGAAAAAAAATGAATATAGTTCCACTGTCTATTTTAATTAGTCTACTATCTCCTCAATTTACAGCATGGTACTACGTATATTTCATTTGCCATTTAATCATTTATTTTGTTAGTGAATAACTTACTTGTAACTAACTCTCTGTTCTTCTTATAATAATCAACTTTCACTTTTTCTTGTCTGCTTACAGATCTCACGACAGAGTATCGACGCCTGCAAGGACTATTTCCGTGATGACTTAATTAAGGCTGATTGGTCGCTTATGGTTGAATTGAAGAAGCTTTTTGAAATTTTATAAGCTTAAAAAGCAAAGCACATAAATAATATTTAAACACTTATATAATTAAATATGCGGAAATACAACACATGAAAAAATAAGCCAAGAAAAAAAAAACAAAAACGCAAATAATATGCAAATGCAGCGCAGCAGATGAACAGACAAACAAAAAGCAAAAACAAACAAAAAACTCATTTTACAACATCCTTTATTCAAATTTATTTCTGCATATAGTATTTTTGTTTTCTTCTTCTTTTTTATTTTTATTTTTGTTTCCGCCAACCAAATTATGCAAATCCGGATACGTATTTCATGAATTATCCAATTGTTCAAAATATGCTTTCAATTACTTAACTGTTACTTCTTACTTACTAAGAGGTCTCACACTTCGAAATAAATAAATGTTTATGCATAATTTGTTATTTATTTCTATAATTTGCACTTCGTCATTTTCAGAAAAAATGGCGTTATTTTAGTATCTTTCGTTAGCTTATTAAATTCCTCTAATCAGACTATAATTTTAAAAACAGAAATTTAGTAAACGCGTGAATTTTAAGTACTTTCGTTTTTAATATACTTTTTAAATGTGCATTCAATACATAATATTTGTAGCAATATATAATATTTATACAATAAATGAGTGGAGAAAATATTTAATAAAAGCGTAAATACTATTTAGTTCGTTATTAAAAGGTTTATGGTCATTAGGTGCGCAACTACGAAAAATTTGCAAGTAACAAACTATGATATTTCTTCACATAACAGCCCATCGTTGTCTAATGCCAAGGGAAGGCGCTAAGGGGTACAGCAAATATGAACTCCAAAGGAACAGATGGTTTTGGGGAATTTATTAAGAGAATAGTGTTCATCAAATGTTTCAATGTACATACATCTAATTGGCGCTTATTCGCTTCTGTTGTTTGAGCTCCTACACCACGTCTTTGACTGTAGATGGTTTTTTTTTTGTTTTTATGAAGAGCTTTTTCATGACAGCTTTTAGAAAACAAAGTTGTTATGATATGGTGGTGTATGCCCTGAGTAGTTAGACTCGGTCAAGCATCACTCATTCGGCTGCGACGGCCTCCAAATGTTCTAATATTTGGTTAAAATTAATAAAATTTAATTTGTTTTCCTTTAGCTGCTATTGGAGTATAGGACTTCTAAAGAAATTTAAAAAAAATTCGACAATTTATTTTCTGACCCTGAATCTCCCAAACATTAATCAAAGCAAAAGTTCTCACATTAGTACAGTGATTCCGGCATTCAGGACGTCTAAAGTACAAAAAACAAAAAAGTGTTAAATTATGAAGAAATATTAAAAAGTAACAAAAATTCAGTATATCTATATTACAACTTCAAATTTCATTATCATGGAGAAGAAAACGGAAAACTACAAAATATTAATGTTTTTAGCCGACCAAAAATCTGACAGTTAGTTTGCAAATTTTTCCAGCATTTTTTTACATTTCTAATTCAATTAAGTTTATTGCAGGGGAAACAAATTAAAAAACAAAAAGCCTATTCAAGTCGCTCGGATGATTTATGCTCAATTTAGAACTGAAGCTAATTAAAAAAAAATGTTTTGAGTAAAATAGAGATTTCATTATTGCACCATGAGTCAACGGTTTGGGTTATTATTCAGAAAAATTTTTCATAGCACGTGAAACTACCTACACCGCCTACTCAGTTTTTCATATTCTCATCAGCTTAATTTTTCCAAAGACTTGAAAGTTTAAAAGGGTAATCGTAAACCGAGTATCCACTGCGTATACTTTATTCTATAGGAGGAAAATTCCACTAAAGGATCATTCAAAAGTGTCGCCTAGATGTCAGTAGTGAATAACTCCTAAATAGTACCTTGTTTTTATGCCATCTTTTACATTCGTCAAGTAGACAGATGTACAATTTTAACCATGGATACTTAACACTAGAATTGAAGCCAACTGATCGTTATCGACGCATCAATTTCATCGATTGGTTCTTTAAACAAACGAAATTGTCGCATCTGAGGAGAAAAGAACCCTTCTTAAAAATGGCAGTATCACTGCACTTATACTTGTCTATACTTGCCATTACATCGTTTACGACCCTCCTACCCTCAAGGGAAGAGTGGGAACGGGACGATGTGAGACGGGGCGAGTCCATCCATGTATACAAAAATGGCTCAAAGCTCGAGGGCGGGGTGGGCGGAGGTGTATATTCCGAACATCTGGGGATCTCTTCAGTTTTCGTCTCCCCGACTACTGTAGTGTCTTTCAGGCAGAACTAAAAGCCGCGGCACTGACACAGTGTGATGCGATATCTGGAAATGATATCTACATTTTCACTGATAGCCAAGCGGCGATAAAATCCCTCACAAAGCAGTCGACAACCTCCAAGGCAGCCATGAAATGCCGCACATCTCTTAATGTCATTTCACCTAAGGGTAACGATGAACTAGCGAGACTCGGCACTAAATTGACTGATAATGACATAGGGATACCCTTACAAACTACTCATCCTTGAAGAAATTGTGAGGAAAGCAAACGAAAGACGCAGGTTTACTATTCTGGGGAAACAATTATTTAATGAGTTGTAAGATCTCAGTTCTACAGAAATTAGTGATATTTTAAAATTTTTGAAAAGCACACACTGGTTTTAGGAGAGATAGGGACAAGTTCCCCACGCGGCATCACAATGGCCTATGAGCCTGAGTGTGTCCCACAGGACAACCGCCTCAACCTAACCTAACCTAACTAAAAATAGTCAAGTGGTGTTAGCCGAAAGCAAAAAGTCAGAGGCCAAAGATTATTGCAGTTATACGTACACATATGTACAGAAATTCATATGTCCTATGCTAAAAATAGAACCAGTTTCAATGAAAAGCATTTCCATGATTTCATTGGTATTCTGAGTCAAGGCAATTGATTACGCATGCAAAAGAACAACAGCGGGTAAGCAGAAAGCAGAAAGCAGCAATCAGCCAGCTACAAACGTTTTATTCACCGAAAATGTAGGTACGTTGAACGTGTGAAAACTGGAGCAAAAGTTCAAGAGTGTGCAAACAGTTCATAAATCTCCAGCGCAAGTGCTATGCAATAAGCATACATAAATATGTATTAACAAATACACACATGCATACGTATATTCGTACTTGTGCTCCCATTGACAAAATTTTGTCCCAGCTAGTATTACATTCTATAAAATTTGCTTTATTGTTGTACTTACTTATCTTCACATAAGAATCGGCTAATTGTTAGAAGTGCTAAGTCGTCCTTGATCCACTTTCGCTGGCAGCTCGTATGAATGACCACTGCCTGCATTGGAGCTATATGCAATTTTGCATATACGTTGGAAATGCCTTGCACTCCATGCCAAGCCGGGTAGGGTAGCTTCTTCTCAATGAATGTGGTATAATATAAATTTTTTAGGCGATTGCACTGCACCGAGCGTCAGAGGCAGCATACGTAAGCAGCTCGTCGGCTATGTTGCTTACCTGTCGCATTGCGCCCATATGTATGTTTATATGTTTATACCAGCATATACATATGTAGATATATGTATGTATATGTATATCTCACAGCGCGTCATTCATGAATGGAAGGTCGTTTCTTGCAGCCGCATATGCTCGCCCGCGAAAAAAAAACCTTTTGTATCAAATATGGAGTAAAAAAGTATAGTAGTTCTTTTGTATAAAAGTAGCACATAGGTTATGTAAGGTTCCTTCAAACAAAAATTATCGGTTTGATTGGTAGAATCCATCTAGGAGCAAATGGATCTATCTCCCCTTTCATGCTTTGTTAATGTGAACCTTCAGCTGAGTGATTCATCGGCCTTCAAAGACATCATCGGCCAAACTGGATAAAGAAGCAAAGCGAATGGGTTTGGTGGTGAACGAGGACAAAACGAAGTACCTCCTGTCATCAAAACAAACAGTCGGCGCACTCGTGTATCGGATCTCACGTCACTGTTGACAGTTATGATTTCGAGGTTAAGAGGCTTCGTTTATTTAGGAACCAGCATTAACACCGATAACAATGTCAGGCTTGAAATCCAACGTAGAATCTCTCTTGCCAACAAGTGCTACTTTGGACTAAGTAGGCAATTGAGTGGTAAAGTCCTCTCTCGACGAACAAAACTAACAGAGTGTTCTCTACAAGGCGTCTCATCATGCCCATCCTATCGTGTGGCGCAGAAGCTTGGACGATGGCAACAATCGATGAGGCGCCCCTTGGAGTGTTAGATGAGTGGGTTTGATGGGACATATGAAAAGGTGGTTAGTATCGTGCGTGGTGCCTTCACATGCTCTCGCACAAATGGAACATTCTAACAACCCACTTTCTGCAAATACTTTTCGTCAGAAAGTTTACAGTTTATTAACCAATAAAAATGTACATACATACATATATGCGTGTAGTATAAAAGCCTCGATTTGTTTTTTAACTTCTTACTCAAATTCTGTGAGTTTAATTTGCGTCACATTTCATGCCATCCATATTCGAGAAATGCATTGTGGGAAAATTTTAGTTATTTATAGGTACACACACGCATACATACATACTATATATTTAGTAGGTAAGTTGCATATATTTGTATAACACAACCAACAAAAAGGCAATATGAAACTAGTTTTTGAGTCAATGCTAGGTCGATGTTTATGTTTTGCGGAAAACATATTAACAATTCCAGGGGTGCTTTGAAACTTACGTAGTTAGGTATGGAAAACTAAATCAACTCGTCTTATATATATAAGTATACATTCATACATACACTTGGGTATGTACTTATATACAATTAATACTTTACATCGCGACTATGGTATATATATCTATACATACGTATGCAGGCGCTTACACCCTTTTTGGTTGCTTGGCTTCCACCGTTACTCCTTGGTAAAATCACGTGTGTCAGCTTGACCCAGTTTCGTTTGTCATTGTGCCTCTGCCACAATACCGACATCAGCAACGTCACCAACGCCGCTAAAACTGCAGCTGCACTCACATATAAGTACTTATATACATATGCATACATATGCACATTTTCAGCTATTCCATTCATGGTTTGTTTTAAGTAAAGAAGAGCAGCAGCTCAATATTTCTATATATGTGGCTTTATGTACTTTTATATACCTCTATATAGGTACGTATATCTTTACCAGTCAGTCGTCTAGGTATCATTCATAGCTTCAGATATGCTCTTATTTCCCTCTCTTGTCTCGCTTATACCTTAATAAGTTTTTCTGTATTGCTAAATGCAACACTCATAGCGATTTCGCCAGGCTGTGTGCATAGATTTGGCCCACATTTTACCGAACCTTATTTACTAGGTTCCTCACGGTTTTCACCCTGCCAGTGAATCACTTATCGATTTTAACCACCCCCATCTACTACGCGAAATGGGCGATGACATCGACTCTTCGGCGTCGAAACGTTCCAGTTTTCTAAGCAAGTTGCGTCCGCTTGTTGCTATAGCAGTCATCATTATACATATGTATGTAACTACTGATGCGAGCAAAAAATTAGCACTACTCTTTTTTTGATATATGCACGAGGTGTGTTGAAAAAGAAAGGTAACTTTCCAATTACGCGTACATTAAATTTTCAATTTTCTTGCTTTATTGTGCTAGTATGTACACAATGCTTGCTGCAATACTTCAGCCCTTTTACTGTTTTGCAACTCAGTTTCATATTGCATTTGCTCGTTGTGATATTTTAATACTGAATTTTTTATAGATGTAGCAGATTTCGTACTAAAATATAGAGTATCACGGAGCTAAATCCTTCAACGGAAATAACAGTGGCCTATGATATGTGGCGAAATTATCATATTAATTCAGTTGTATCTGGGCGATATATATTTTAATTAGAGAGCAAGCGCATCTCCATAGAAGCATAGAGGCATAAGGGTGTTAATGATTTCTAGAGGAATACCTAACCAAGCTTCTTCTGCAGTTTCAGTTAACTTATTTTTATACCAGCTTTGCCTATCCTTATGTTTACTATTTGGCATAGATTTTTTATTGTATTAATTGATTGATTTTTTCGGTTGGTATTTACCTTTGTTCATTTCAAATTGTTTGCGAAGTTGATCAGCCTCTGTCCGTTACTGGATGTTTCGTTGTGCAGGCTGAATTTCCCGCCTGCGGAATCAAAACTTCCATCCTTGCTTACTCTGGAAGTTCCCAAGCGCGATTTTCATGTCGTAGTTGGGGCAGCGCTCGTAGGCACGAAACAGGAACGTTGTTTTCTTCCATCGGTTTATGGGCGCAAATGAACGAGATGTTGAATTGATGATTATTGCGAGATGCTCGTCTACGGAGAGTGAACGAAAGTACTTCGCGACGAAGTCTCTCTCCCACTACAAATCCAACACCGAAACTGCGCTACTTTACTAGGACGGTCCTAAACCCGGAGCACAACCCGATATCCTGGATTGCTTCGCCTTCTCATGTTAGCTCGCTCTCGAATGGAAGTATGCAAAAGAATCGTCCTGGCCACTTCAAAATGAATGACGATCAGTGACTTTCCGCACTCGAGTGGACTTCTGCAAATCTAACCATCTTCCATCGACATACATAAACATTTACAATTACAGAATGTCTAATTCTGAATAAGGTACTAAGCTTTTGCCGTTTTCCTGCACGTGACTGTATAAGTATGTACACTTTAGCTGCAAAGCAGCCACTTAAACGCAAGCTTCGTCCAATGACCTTCTTGTACCCATTTTTTACATACACATATATCCTCTCATTTGTATATGTGCGTGAATGTGTGAGAGGTTAAATCATGAATGAAAAGAAATTGCAGTTGCTGCAGCGTTCTGGTATTAAGCGCAGCACCAGAAACTGATATCAAATATATGTATGTACATAAATAAAGCATGTGCATATGAAGGAGAGCAGTGGCAACAACTAAATTCACTTACTAACAACAATTGCCAGCAACCGCTGGTCTGGCGATATGCTCGCACCAGAACACCCTCTGCCTTAATGTAAGCAGTATGTACTTTTATAAGTATATAAAATATGTGTGCAATCCGATTCATTATTACATTTGTGGTGCCTTTAGTTTTCGCCATTCAACAGTGGCGTCTTCATTTTTCCCGCTGCTTCTATTTTTTATGCTTCTGCGCACTACCACACTGGGTCAGTGTCCTCATGTTAGCGAGGTCGTGTTCCAATTCATAATCTTGCTTTAGTATTTGTGACCGATGAATGGGCTATTCGTATTCACCATACCTCAGTGTATCTACATATGTTTGGTATAGGTCAACGACAAGACAATGACGTCATTCGAGGTAGCATTGCAATTTTAAAGTCATTGAGAAAGTATTTGCTTGAAGTACGTACACATTTGGGCTCCTAGTTACTAGTTTTTTAATAAAACCTAATTTCATACTAATAATAGATTCTTGTATTAAAGGGTCAGTGCATGGTTATCAGTTTCGAAAAACTTCTTTCCTCCTCTATGCTTTTACATTGCCTTCAGGGCTATTGCATGGCGAAGAAATGCAAATAAACTTAGAATATGTACGCGCTGATATATTTATGCAATAAATTTGATTGTTTAAATGTAGGTCATCACTTGCAGTGCGCCAACATTCGCTTCGCTGTGCGCTCTACCCTTTACCAAAAGTTCACTCGCTCACACGTTTGTAGTGTGCAATGGCAAGTCATTTCAATCACAACACACAGTGCGTTGATAAGATAAATGGAGAAACATTTACATATTATACTAATTTTTGATAGTATGTAAAAAATCGCCAAAGTAGTTATTATAAATTATTAATAGTCGTGTGCTCAAAGTGTAAATGGGTAATATTCGTCGTGCAGTTTAAGTTTTAACATAAATATTCGTACAATTAGTATTTGTGTAGTGAAAATATATTCCATTAAATGCAGTGAAATTGATGAAAACCATTTTCAAGCAGCTTTATTAGCTGGTTTTGCTGAATGTTGTATAGTAATATAATCAACAATTAAAGTGAGTATACTTGTATACATATAAACATATGAGTATAAGGATATCGCCCATTTCCTTCAATAGTGCATAGTCCAAAAGAAATTTTGTTTTAGAAAATTAAGCTCTAAAGCTTCTCTTTGGTTTTGTTGTATTCTTTGATAATAAATACTTTTAGATGGCATTTTCGAGAAGAACTAAACATCTAGAACATCTTCCTGCACATATTATCGCTCTTAGTCGGTGCATAGGGCGGAAACAAAGGCTCACTACCGATTCCTGTCCGTCGCCATATGTTGGCGGTGGAAGAGCTCTCATTTAGGATTGTGCACATCCAAGTTTGTGTAATTTGGAATTTGTTGATTTTTGAATTTTGGTTCTCCAAGAACTGATTTTAGCTCTTATTTTATGCTTTGTAAAAAAAATCTACTAAGAGTAGTATTTCGTAAATTTTGTAATATATTTATAGGGTGTGCCAGGTACCAGGTAAAAATTATCTGCCATTTCAAGGCAGCTTAAAACATTTACTGAAGGGTGTAAGCGCCACGAACTAAAGAAGTTGGCTTCTAATCAATTATTTCACCATTCAAAACTTCAAAATCTTACTGGGCATAAGACAGTGCAGCACTTACGACACCTTGTGAACCACCGAAATAGTTTTCAGCACTTTTAAAGCAAAATGGCATGGGTGCTATGACGTTTAAATATTGAATCAATAAATTTAAGCATTTATTTTGCATTTCATAGTGCTGTATTTTCATTTCATTTAATTTAAATTGAATTTATCTTTGTCATACAAATTGATGTGATAAGTTAACCTTTTTGCATATCTTGTTACTGTATTACCGTAACCAATTTTTTGGTTAGGAGTTTAAAATCAAAAGGTCAGAAACATTCAAGGTCAAACATCAAAGGTGCCGTCGCAGCAAATGTATGCGGGGCACGTTCCCACTATCAATGTAGCATATCTCCTCCTCAGCTAATTTCAACTGTGGAACTGCTTTAGCATTTCTTCAAGGCGGAGCCGCATTTATGTCTATTGACATTACAGGTTCCAGCGCCCAAGTTCCGCTTCTGTGGGCGTATGGAGACTTTACTGCGTTCAAAAGCGATTGTGGGCAAATGAAAGATCGGAGAATGTGCAATAGTCCGATACTCGCAAACTATTGTTTTGTCTTCTGTTTGATACTGCAGTGAGCGGTGAACTCAAGCGTCTGTATCTGTCGTCGGTTTGCCTAAAACAGTTCATCTCCACTGAAATAGTTGCTTGCGAAGGTGCTTACAAAACTTAAAAAAAAGCACAAGAAATATAGAGGTTTTTTTTTGAAAAACTTTCGATTTATGACGTAGCTGAATTAAGTACTAACGGACCAGGCCAAAAGTGAAGTGTAAAACCATAAAACGCAAAGTTTTATAGAAAATATATGTAGAGAAAGATATGTAGATAGACAGATAGACTTTTTTATTTCTTTTCTACTGTGCGAAGTTACCAATAAAGTGGCTGGAAAAGGATCATACCTTGGTGTTTTGGAAGCGGAGTGAAATCTGTTTTTTTTTGTTTAATGTAAAATTGGTTAAACTGGTGACGCAAAATTAAGATTAGAAGATTAACAATTTTTGCAGTCGTATTTTACAATTGTTAATAAAACAACTAAATCTTACAAACTGGCAAGTAATGGAGTGTGTAAAGGTCAAAATAAAGATTGACATCACTGAAAATAATTTTTGTTTATTTAGTAAAAAAATTATTCAAAAACAAAATAGGATGATTAATTTTGCGCCACCTGTTCAAGCTCTGTGAAGTCGCATTTCCGCAAGATTCGCTTGTAGCTTTCCCAGAGCTTTTAACAATTTTCAATCAAATTAACATGGTCGACGAAGTATTGGGGACTGAGCGCAATCAGTCTTGAGATAGTTGCATTTTTGTAGCTTTTTCCTGCAGTGACAGTAATGTGAACATCAAATAATTTAGCATACCATAAGTATTATTTCAATTCATAGTCTAAGGAGTCAGCCCTATGCCAGTTATTTCCTCTTTCATTTGCCCTGTAAATCGTTAAATTGTGTTCCCACCTGAACAGGCAGAGTTTGTAGCAATGACTATGCTATATTTTCCTCCATTAATACATTACTCATACGCCCCGGTGGATTAAGCAAACCATTTATTTGTGACTTAAAAAATAATGATAAATATTACCATATATATTTATTACGAAAACAACTCAAATTTATGTATCTTCTTTAGTGAACTTTATCAGATTATTATATTTTTTATAGTTATTTTCAGCCAACATTTTCGTAATTAAATTACTGAATGGTTTAATTAAGTTCGGTGAAGGTTTTGAAATATTTTGTTATTATATGCAAAACACCGTAAGAGAGTGGTATAGGTCTATTTGAAGAAATTTTAACAATGCTGAACTGAAATTATTCTATTCCCGACTTACTTCTACAGTGTAATCTCGTACAATTGTGACTTATACCATTCTTCTTCTGTATAGTGATTTGGTGATTATTGATGGTTTGGCAAAAACTCCATTACATTAAAAAAAAATTAGCGCACATTACGGGGTGAATTCATTCAGAGATTTTTCAAACTGCCATACATATATATGTATGTATGCGTTGATGCATATGTATATGTATATGTGTAAGCGCACGTGAATGAAAATCATTGAGCAAAATTTGTGGTGAATTCCGGATATCAGTGCACGTATGTATTTATGACGATATATGTTTATAAAGTAGAGAAAGAGAAAATATCTAAACTCACGAAAACAATTGAAAACTACAGCGTCACAAATACATAAAAGTTGAGTAGCGAAGAGAAGCAACATAGGGAAAAGAAAAAGGAAAGAGAAAAATTATAATGTTTTTGTATGACGTCATCACCATTGATGAAAACTGTACACAGCAGTTGCTAGACACTCTACCACATTTCAGCACATCTATTCGTATACACACACACTCCTAAAGTCATCATAAAGTCTTTTGGTTTAGAGCGATTTGAAAAAGGGAAAGGTATTTCTTTTATGTATTATTATTAAAACACAGACACACATTTTTAGACCTGAAATATATCTTTTACTACTTTTTTTAAACATATTTCGTTTGATACTCATATTACGACATTTAACTCCTCTGCAGGTATATATGTGTAGATATATGTATGTATATCGAAGAGTATTTTCCAAATAAAATTATTTTAAGCTGTAGCAATAATGTAAGCAATAAGAATTTAAGTTTTTGTATTTCTCCTCTTCTGGGCTTTGCATTTCCAATTCTATGAAATTGTTAGCGTAACTCACATTCTCATAAGCATTGAAGCATTAGTTCTTTCCAGAAGACTATAGGTATATTACATATTTATAGGTATTTTTTTTTGTTTTGTATATCATTATTCACTCAGTAATCTTTGGCCGACCGCGACCTCTGCTGTCTTGCGGGTTCCAGTCCAGTATCATTCTTCGGATGTCTGAACTCAACCCTTGCTTTTTTAGCCTTCAGTTGACATTTGCATCTGCTTCGCCCCACTGTCTGTCATGATGGTTCAGCCGAGGAAGCAGCAGCTTTCGAAAAATTCCACCGGGCACCCGTGAACCATTATATGTATTCCTGTATGCCTTGCTATGTAGATATGTATTAACTGTAAATTACAATTTTCAAAAGCATCTAAAAACTTATTTCAACTTTGAAGGGAAACAAAAATTTTTATGAAAATAAACATTATTTTGGCCGTCCTTCAACTGGTGAAAACATTGTCAATTTCAGACTATTTCACAAACTACGGACAAAGCCTCTGAAATTGAAATTGAAATTGAAAAGGTCGAGCCAAGGAGCACCAGGAGATTTGGTGGCTCCTAAAACACTCAGGCTAAAGAGCCCATTGTATTTAAAGCTCTGGAAAGGGGAGGGAGAAAAGTATCAGAGAAGAGGGAGGGAGGGAGAAAAGTATCAGAGAAAGAGGTAGGAAAGAATAGAGACAGAGATAGAGATAGTTAGTCCTGTGAGAATTTTCCAGATTCTTTGGCAAATCTGTAAATATCCTCCAGTTTTAGAGAACGAATATTACTCATTCTCATGACATCGGAACCCAATACTCGTAGCCTTGCTCTAGCAAAGGCAGGACACTCACAGGGAGAGTGCTCAGTGCTATCCGCCTCCTCCAAGCATGACAGGCATACCGGGTTCTCGATGATTCCAATGGTGGTCATATGCTGACCCCATGGGTTGTGTCCTGTAATGTTGCCGACCATCAACCGAATATCTTTCCTTCTAATTTTTAGTAGAAAGTTTGACAGTTTTCTGTTCGGACTTGTCACAAAACACTTTGCAGTTCTGCAGCGTTCCAGATCGGACCATCGCTCTTTATGTAGATTGCCTACATAATTGCTGATCCAATTCGTGATTCCTGCGGGACTGATTCCGATTATCGGCTCTGGCCCCTGTAGCGGCACCGCTGACAAAGCCTCAATATGTATGATAATCCGGTGCATACAAAAACATAGTTAAGTGTAACTTGTGAGCACAAACCAACGGTATAACCTCGACCAACCAAAACACAGTAGACGATACCTGCAAGGAAATGAGATGAGAAAGTTACTTCTACTTCTTGGAACACACTTTTCAAGCTCTGCTACAGCAGTACGTCAAGAACAGAGCATACAGGGTCCGGAACTGGAAGTGTAACCAATTAAAAAGGTTAAAATTTAGTTTGGTAAATTACTTTTATTCAATTCAAAGTAAAAAATGTGTGAAAAGAATACAAAACTAAAAATCAATTTACTTTTGCTCGATATAACCACCTTCTGCCTTCATCAGAAAGGAATCGCCAGCTGAAAGAATGTGACTTGCAGGTATTTTGGCCCACTCAAGGACAATGGCTTTTTTCAGCGCCTCGATACTGGTGAATCTCAAAGAGAATACTCCTTCGGATTCGCGTCTGGTGAATTTGAGAGTCATTATGTGGACGTTATGAAGTTCGGAACATTGTTTTTTAGCCATTCTTAGAGCACTCTAGCTTTGCGAGACGGTGCCGAGTCCTGTTGAAACGTCCATGGTCTGCTACCGAAATGTTTGTCTACCCACGTCTTTAAAGCAACCGCCTGAATACTTTCCCGATAATATTTCGCAATTACCTTTTTGCTAGGCTCGATGAAGACGATTTTGGATCCTGTAAGGCTTGACTTTGAGATAATTTTTCAGTATACGGCGGATGTTACTGTCAGATATTTTCAGTTCCTTCGCCATTTGATTGGCATTTCGTCGGGAATTTCGCTCAAGTTGCTTCTTCACTTTTTGAACCATTTCACGTGACGTTGCAGTCTTTTTATGACTACCAGTATCACTGTAACGAGTAATGGTGCGATAAACAAAAATTTTATTTACTCTAAGGTACTCAAGCTTACAAACAATCGCTGATTGCAATCACACTATTACCTTTGAAATCCACTACTGATTTTCTTTAACGTTAACTTTTGGCAAAAGACTTCCGTGCGTGTAAAAAATACTCTGTACTCATTTGTACACTCTTGACTGGACTAATATTCAACTAGCAGACTGTTGATGCCCGTGCATAAGCTACGCGAGCGGTCTGAAGTTGGTTACACTTCGAGTGGCGGACCCTGTACTGCAGCCCTGGAAAGAGTTAACAGAAATGAATGGATTATTGTCAATGAAATATGCCCGATACCAATATTGAAGTGAGTTATAAACAGCTACGAATCTTTAAAATCACCTGGTGTTGATGTCATCTGCATGATATTACTCCAAAAAGGCATGGACCAGCTTCTGGAACCACTTACTAGGGTTTCTTAAACATGATTTTCATTAGGGCACATATCAAGGAATATGGAAGAGGGTAAAAGTGGTACTTATACTGAAGGCAGAAAAGAAGGATCTCCTCCTTCAGATCAATTTGTCTTACTTTATTTACATTACAAATGATAGTAAAGGTAGGCAACTAAGTCAGGACCATGAACCTAGCAAATGTACCTCTGCATTCATGTTAACATGCATATAGGGCTGAGTGATTAAACGAGACTGCTCGTGCTTCGAGACAGTATAGAAAAGGAGAAACTGCAATATGTATCTTCTTGGACAGAGAAGGTGTCTTTGATAGAAGAACAGAAAACAGAAAAACATAATACATATGAGCACTAAGCGTGAGCAAATCTTGAGGAAGCAAATTGGTTTCAATGGGTCTTGTAATTCGGCGTGTTTGCTGGCAAAAATGTCAGGTTTTTAATAAATAAATACAAAAGTATCTCTACTGGCTTATATATTTCTACACCCCAAGCCTGTGGTGCATATCTTGAGGATCTTGAGCATACATTAAAGATTTTCAGTCCATACTTCCAACTGTATGAAATATTCTTCCCTTAGAATATTCGATTCGGGGAAAATAAGGGGATGTACTCCAAATTACTGCAATAGATGTGCACGGCTATGGTTAGACCTGTGAGTTCGTACTAAACAGAAGTCTTGGAGTAGTCTTTCTTACAAAGGCTCGAGTGTGTACGCATAACATGAGCCATGCGTACATGTCTTACGGCATCAATGGAGTTTCTGCCAGAACTCACACCTCTTCACATTCATATCCAATTTTAAGTGAGGATTCCTATACTAAGAACAATCAAAACTTTCATTGGCTCAGGAGTTCATCAAAATTATCAGAAAGTTTAATATTCTTGCTGAAGTAACCTCTGCGATTTCAATGCCATGGGGCATGATGCTACCGATGTTCAGTTTTGTCAAACACTTCAAGGTGGAACGGTGCAATAAAAAGACTTGGGAAGAGTTATCTGAAACCTATAAGATAAACTAGAACATGGTACACAGATTGGGGTGCTAGAATGTCTTAATAAGATGAATATCTTAGACCAAAACAACCAGATATGTATCCTATCGGTTTCAGGGCACACAGAAATTACTTGAAACGAAATGGCAGAATAATTAGCCAGGAAAGCGGAAGCCTTCTCATTTGTAGAGCTTTTCAAAGAATTAGTTTTTTGCTAGGAAAATAGAGGACAGACAAAGAAAATCATACTGAGACAAGGGTAATGGAGTCAGAAGAAACACTTCCTTTTTTAATTTCTTTTTATGTTATCAGTACAAAGATTTCGAATAATTGGTCTCCATTTGCATCATATGGTATGTGATGGTCGCATACAGCAGTGTCCGCACGTCGAGACAGAGGGAAAGCGCGAATGAAATATTGAGCATTAAGGTGTTGGCCCTATGCAGGCTGGCTTTGCTGGCTGTACTTGTTTTGCTTGGCTTTGATGTATGACTTTTATGTCCAAGTGGGTGCTTTGAACGCTGTCAAAACAATGAGATGATTCGTAAAAGGAAAAAAGGAAACAGAGAGAAACAGAGAAACAGCGTTTACCATATTCAATGATACATAATACATTTTTGAATCAGGAAGTTAATTAGAATCTGTGAGAAAATATTGCGAACTTGTCTTTTAATAGACGGGCAACAGAAATCTAAATTTTTACTGTTATGGTTGCGCCCGCCGATAATTCAGTAGTTTTTAACTTTTCCCCATTTTTATATAAAGGGTTTTCCAATAAGAGGTGTTTTTTTATAATATAAATGATTGGATGTTTATTTCATTATAAAGAGGAATGGGTTGGTGAGTGACTACCATTCGGAATTCACAGAGATAACGTAGGTTCGAATCTCGGTGAACCACCAATATTAAAAAAAAAAATTTCTAATAGCGGTCACCCCTCGGCAGGACATGGCAAACTACCGAGTGTATTTGGGCCATGCAAAAGCTTCTCATAAAAATATCTGCCGTTCGGAGTCGGCTTGAAACTGAAGGTCCCTCCATTTGTGGAACAACATCAAGACGCACACCACAAATAGGAGGAGGAGCTCGGGTTTTCCAAAGTGAGGTGTTATTTTGATATTCAAAGAAAAATGCTATTTTTTAATATAAATGATCGGATGTTTATTTCATTATAAAGAAAGTGGAAAATATCATCAGGCAAATGACCACCACGACCACGCTTACAGGACAATATCCTTTTCATGAAATTTTCCATAACCGAATCGCAAAGTGCCTACTCTATGTCCTCGATAGCCTCACGAATTCCATCTTTGAGGTCTTGAATCGACCCCGGACCCCGACCCCGGACAAGAAAGGTGGCCTCTCATGGTCTCGCATGGTCAATAGTTTTGTTGCTTGTGTGGCACGTAGCGCCATCTTGTTGAAAATAAACGTTGTCCAGATCAATACCATCCAATTCTGGCCATAAAAAATCGTTAATCATCGATAGCGCAATCCATTCACCTGTAACACCTGCTATTGGAAAACCCTTTATTTGGGGCAGGTAACAGCTGACTAATTACCTCATTATTTGTTACAACCAAGCATTTCTTTAGGTTTTTGCAGTGCCGCTAGACCGTATTTTCAAGAGTTTCAATCCTTCCTTGTTTTCGCATTATCAATCTACCTGGTATTCTTCGTTCACTACCTGGTAAAATTCGTTCACATGAATAATTTTGCAGGTAACGCTCCGGTCGATTCCAAGCTCTTTACTACTACTCCAATTAAAGTTTCTTTGATTAATGAATTACTACCAGTACCGAAACGTTTTATTTTCGTCTTCGGCTTCGCTTCCACTCTGTCTGCAACATAAAATTCACATACGAAGATATACCAAATCAAATGAAATGAAAGACAGAGGTGTCAAATTCCTAATGTTAAAAGCGCGGCAAATAGAACATTGAGTTATTTGAAACTTAGCCGTACTTCAAGCGCTTCAAGCAAAGCTGTTGCTTGGCCTCATTTCATATATTATATTTCAGTATTGTTCTAATCATTTTTGTCAGTTATCGAAGCCAGGCAAGCAAAGGCAGCCTGCATTGTGCGTGCACCTTTAACCAAGTATCGTATAAGTATAAGCAACGGCTAGCCTTGCTGTAAAATTTTTGCATGAATGAACAAGCCCTAAATGCGGCATAAAACACTATCTTAGAATATCACGAAACCCTTTGGTTTGCGGGTTTGCAGACCCATGTTTCTTCAGAATTTTTTACTTCTTTTGATCCAAATTTTGACCTCCTTAAATGTTTTACATTCTTTTTTAACACCCTGTATATTAACTCTGTATTTACAAGAACTTTTTTTCCATATTTATAGTTTGTTGAAAAGAAGTATACTTGTATATTTTGACCTTCTGTGCAGGAAAATTAAGTACATTTGCAAATACACTGTTACACTTGTAATTGTCGGTTGCGCTTTTCGATAAAGCTGCCAAGTATTTTAAACACAATAATCTATAGGCCAGGAAAATACGTACAAATTTTGGTCGAATCGATCTAGTCCGCATGTATATTTATTGTAATCCGCGATCGCGCAAAGACGGCGTACAATTATTTTGGCTTCACTTGCCACGGAATAAAGCTGTGATTTCGGATTTTCACCAACGCTTGGTGGAATACGATTTTCGGCAAGGGTTCCCATAGCATTGCCTTGCGGATGCACGATATTAGATAGGCCAACAAAGAATAACTGCAAATAAAATGTGGAAAATCATTCACCCTAGACAACCCACGACTGCCATATGGTAAGGTTTTAAGTAAAATATAAAAAATAAAGGAAAATAAAATTTGTACAAACAAATTTGTGTTTCATAGTTTATTTCATTAGCTACCATTTAATATAATTTTGTAATAGGAATATTTTAAATTTTTATTAAAATTTTAAATTATAATTTATTAAAATCCTTTGAAAAAGTAATGATACATGTGTGTACTTATCGATGTGCTATATCCGAAAACGGAAATCATTAACGATATCTTTCCTAACTAAATTCAAAGAACATAAACTCAATTTTTCGGCAGTCCAAAAATATTTTGCTTCAAACAATGTTTTTTTTTCTTTAGTATTTTTTTTATGTCATATTGAATTTATTCGTGTACGTGTGGTGACGTATTTTGCATTACCATAGCATATAGTAACTTTGGGTTATTTCAAGTTAACCGATTAACAAAACACACAATGATTTACTGGGTTTGAAAATTGCGGAATATAAACACAATAACTGCAGTATTAGCAATTTTAAGGCAAATACTTGCGGCCACCGTACGTGAATAGGTTGGTGCGTGACTACCATTCGGAATTCACAGAGAGAACCTAGGTTCCCGGTGAAACACCAAAGTTAAGAAAAACATTTTTCTAATAGCGGTCGCCACTCGGCAGGCAATGGCAAACCTCCGAAGTGTATTTGTCGAAAAAGATCAAGAAGGTCTCGGCCAAACACCCAAAAAGGGTGTACGCGCCAATTATATATATGTATTTATATGTACTTGCAAAAATGCATTCACAAAGCTAAGACCAAACAATGTATCTGTGTTTTGTTTTTCCACCAAAATCTTAGAATTCTGAGCTCTGTTGCTCCTAAAATATAGGGTGGGCCATGTAAAATTTACTTTTTGAATCGGCTATAAAAAAAAACTAATCAATATTTTTTCAAATTTTTTTTTATTTTGAATATTGAACATTGTCATTTATAAATGAAAAATAATATCGTTCAAATGACTGCCACGACTGGCTTTACAGTAGGCCATTCGATCAACCCAATTTTTAGGCACATTTTCGATTGTTTGGGTTCCAATTTCATGAATGGCAACTTCGATTTCGTGTTTTAAAGCATCAATCGTCTCTGGATGGTTCGCATAGCATTTGTCCTTAACGGCTTCCCACAAAAAATAGTCCAAAGGGCTTAAATCACAGTTGAGCATGTCACGGTAACGCTCGCTATTTACTGTAACCGCGGCTCTTCGAAAAAAAAATGGCCCGATGATGCCGCCAGACCAAAAACCGCACCAAACAGTGACTCGTTGTGGATGCATTTACTTCTCTACAGTACCGTGTGGATTTTCTGAGCTCCAAATCCGACAATTTTGCTTATTGACGTAGCCACCGATGTGAACATGAGCTTCATCAGAAAAGAAGACTCACCACTATGGAAATAGTGATTTATGTTATTTTAACATACATAAGTAAAAGCCCAAGGCTGAATTACAAGTGACTGCAGGAAATATTGGAAGGGTTATTTGCCGTGCAGAAGTTGAATGTGTTGTACCCATGTATATTGCACATAGTTATTGGAACCCAAGTCCTTTAAGCTTCTCATTTCTCATTATTTCAGGGTTCATAAAAATATACACCAATCGTTTTATTTGCATAGAATTATTTTCAAATGACTAGGGACATTGAAACTGATACAATGTCACTGTTTTGTTTGTTCTCTTATTTTTTTATTTTTATTTTATTTAAAATTGTAAAAGTATTGAATTACAATCATAATGATTTTAAAGCATTAGCAAGGGATTGTTCTCTTATTTATCTCATAGACAATTATCTATTCATCCGCAAACCTCGAACGAATGTATTTCGATTTAAATATTAATTTAAATAATAATCTTTTATTATAATTTTATTAAACTGCTCACTGGTGTAAAGTGCCCTGAAGAAATTCCCGCCATCAGTTTATAGCTGTTACTATCGCTTGCCGATGGCAGAACAGGTACAGCTGTGTTTGGACCAAACTTCCAATCGATACCAATTGGCAGTTATCTCACTGTTTTTCAAGTAGACACTCATGGCATAGAAATTTGTGACAGAGAGTGCCTTCATAGAGATACAATTTTGAGGCAGATCTGCATTTTGTCAGTTGGCCAAGCAGCTGGTTTGCTTCGCAGTCTCACATAAAAGCATCCAAACTCGTTAAGAAATGCTTTACTGCTCTCACTATCCTGGAAGCAAGGTACACCGTCCTGCTGGGCAGGATACCACGACATGAAGGTCATGATGGCAATGAACAGGCGGATTGCCAAGCTAAATTAGGCCTAAAATCTAAATTCCATGAATGAGAACCCTTTTGTAAGCTTATCAAAGCCCACATAAAGGAAGTTTTCAACGACTGGGAATACAACCCAACAGTCACGAACAGAAGCAGGCAAAACAGTTTAGGTAGGCAGGATTTAGAATAATAATAGAATAGAACAAGGAGGGATAGAACTTGAGCTCCGACCTAAAGGCCTTTTGTGTCCTCTATTCTTCACAAGACTTAATTCAAACACTTTTTCAATATCTTTAATAACTACTTAATTTTTTGGGGATATTTAAAACAAATACTTGCTTATATGTAATGTCTTAGAACCAACGTTGTATCTCTCATATACGGCTGATCTACTGATACCGAAGTCACAAAACGGCATGATTGCAACATTTGCGGATGACACAGTCCTAATGGTATCTCATAAAAATATAAAACTGGCAAAACCAAATTTACAACACAAGTTACATGTGACATGAAAAATGAAATGAATTGAAAATGGTTTAAAAAATGATTGGCCCTTAACCCAAATTATTATTGCAAAATAAAGTACTTATTTATCGAACGACAATTGCACCGATCGGGAAATATGTAATTGAGCTTTGGGGCACTGTAATCAAAAGTAAAGGGCAAAAAGTAATATAAGTATACTAAAACAAGTCCAGTCTAAAATAGTCTTAGGATCATGACTGATGCACCTTGGTACATACCTTGTGTAGATATTCACCGCGACCTTGATATCGATGCTATTAAAGAGACAATTTAAAGCACTACCAGAAGGCACATAAGCACACAAATCCTATTATGAGCAGAGTCCCAAATAATGAGAAATCTACACAAAGTCGGCTTAACCGTCAGGCACCAACAGATCTTGCAAAATCTATGTTGTTAATTGTCAACTAATCGTATTTGTCATAGTTTGTCAGTCACTTGTTTTAAATGCTATGTATGTGAATATATTTTTTCTAAATGAGCTGGAGAGCATTGACTTTTCGATATTACCCTCATTCCATTTCTTTGTAAATTAAATTACTTAGATATTGTCTAACGACAGGTGTGTGGAAAAATAAATCCATAATTTTTGCGTAAAATTATTGCGTAAATGGTTTAAAACTGTTTTATGGTCGATCTTTAGCTCCAGAGCGATGCTACGACTATTAACATGCCGGCCATTTTCGACGACATTTTCGAAAACGGGCCTGTGCGAGGTGCATCTTTAACATCAAAAATACCTGAACGAAATCGACGAAACCAAAATTGCACGTAATTAACTGTTACAGTATCGGCACCATAAACACCATTCCCAATTTCAGTGGCCTGGTTTGCATTTTCGCCTTTATGACAGAAACACTGTGAAATTTACCGGATTTTCTCTTTGTTGACTTCCATTGTTAACACCCTGTAATTCACAACTGAATGGGACAACCAAAAACGAGCAAAATAATTTTTTAGTGTGAAATGTCACCTTACCGACGAGCATAAACATTACATTTTTTGATCTACTCGTATACTTTACGAAATATCGATCACTTCAGCCATCTACCGAGAAACTAATGTATTTCTCTTTTCCCCAAACTAATATTTTATGGATATTTTTTATATATGTATATACTTGTATACATATAATTACTTTCAGTATTTAATGCAGGTGAGACTACCTGCCTGTTTAAAGCCGTATTATCTCTTTACTGCTCATTAAATTACTCTATAAGAGTTTCTGATAAATGTGGCTGATGTGGAACTTTTGGGAATGCTCTGGTTTTGTTACTGTAATAGTGAAATCACTGGTTCTGATTTGAGTCGTTCCCGTACAGTGATATGAGAGTGATGTGTTGGATATGAGTTATTCGAAGGAGTTTGGTTTTGTCTTTTTTATGGGCATGAAATATGAATAAAGATTCTCCCAAGGTATTGGAACATTCTCAAAATTAAACGGTGATTGTCATTGCCTTGCATGCCATAAGGTCCGAAGGTTTTAAAAGCTATATGAAGGCACCAAAGAGAGCCACTCACTTTACTTTACCGAGATGAGACTGAAATTGGCAAAACCAATGCTGCAGAAGAATTCTTGTTGAAAGTTAGATAAATTAGTATTGCATATTTGAAGTTTCAGCAAGATGGCTTAGCCTTGTGACGCACTTATAGAAGCTTCAAGTTACCCATATGAAATTAGGCCATTTAGTATTGCTGTCGCCTGCTTCATAATAATACACAGCCAAATACACTTTTAATGTGTTGCGCCGGCTGCGATGACGTGGTACCAACCCTCATAATAGTGCGAAATTCCGGGCGTTCCATTAAAAAAAAAAAGGAAGTAAAATTTTAATGTTTTGAAAAACAAACAAAAAAAAACGCAAAAACAGACCGTGAAATTTAATCCCGTGTCAAATTATATTATTAACAAAAAATTTCAACCTTATCGTAAATATCCAGCAATTATTTTCTTATTATGGTCTCATTATATTTATAGTAGAATTTTTTAAACGCAAATTAGTTAGGGAACAAAGAAAATCGTCGCTAAAATCAGTTATGAGCTGCTCTGTAACTTTTCAGGAGAGCAAGAATATTTCTAGGATCGCAAGCATTTATCTGTTTTTTGTAGTTTCTAAACCGAAAGAGGTATAAAAAAACGGCAAATTCAGAAATGTAGGAAATAGATAGTATTAATAAAATATGAAATATAAAAAAATACAAACAGCACACGACTGTTTTTTTCGGCGCAGCGGCGAAATATTGTTGAAACAATTTTGTTTTAATATTTTTTTCGTCCTCTTTTATGTAATATAGGAGTTCATATCTAAAACATCGCAATTCATATCGCAAATATTCTCTCCGTTATCTGGCAACTGTGAGGCGGGCGAGACACAACTGCAATTAGTTGAGTACTTGACATTGACATTGCACTGGAATTGCAGCAACACTACCAAAAGTTCAGCCCTTCATTACACTCGTGCATTCAGCAACAACACCAACCAGATACCCCAGCATCGAATGTGCTAGTTGCTCTATTTTTAGAACACTAGATTTTTGGCCATGTAATCTGCTACCACTTTGCCATTTTTTATACTCTACATGAACTATTTTATAATTTCTAAATTGAATGGAATAGTAGTATTTTAATTTCATTGAATTATGCTACATATAGGTACAAAAGTATAGACTGTATGGAAATTTGTATATAGAATGAACTCAATTTAATTTTTTTTTAACAAACTCGTAAAATATATCAACGTGTCAATTAACAAAGTTACAGAGGAAGCATTTCTTCATTCTAGTTTCTACTAGACCCTAAATCATCTCGATACTTGGGCGAATCTATTCAGCACCTCCAGTAATAAATCACTTAGATGCTCGAAAAAGTGGTTCACCATTAGCACAGGAAGTATCTCTATCTCATCTGTAAGGCTCGTTATGTGGAGATGTGAATGACATATTTGACCAACCGCCCATTATTTCTCGTTCGTATATACTTTACCTAAGCCATAATATTTTATTCTAACTCCTTAGGTTTCAGCATATTTTTTGATTATCAATCTTTTGTAAAAATAAATACATATTTCGGATTTCCACTCTACAGAAAGCGTCTTGTGTATAATTG
The DNA here is from genome assembly GCA_037575425.1 of Anastrepha fraterculus. Taxonomy (NCBI): domain Eukaryota; kingdom Metazoa; phylum Arthropoda; class Insecta; order Diptera; family Tephritidae; genus Anastrepha; species Anastrepha fraterculus. The sequence continues at coordinate 145,729 of JAYXIM010016200.1, forward strand.
AAAATTACGGGGTTTTCGCAAAATAAGTAAATGTATCAAAGAAAAGTGCTCCATAACATTTCGGACTTTTTTATATATCATACAACAAGTGCTATACTCATTCCCATTTACGTAATACGCGCGTAAATATAAATTGAGGCAGCGGTAGTGGCTCATTTTCGAATGTTTATTTAAATATCTGAATGCAACTTAGTTGGTTAATTGGAGTATCTCTGGGCAGTCAGTCACCTGGACCCACTGCTACTCCTTATGTTTGTTAATGATATTCCTGATTTAAACACAGAATCATCGTGTCAAATGTACGGCTTAAAAATATTTCGTAGCGCAAAAATATCAGCAGATTCCGTTAGATTTCAGGATGATTTGTCCAAGTTGAAGACGTGGTGCGAGATCGATTCTTTGATTCTTAATGCTAACAAATGTCTAATGAACTATAATTTTTTTTATTAAATTTTAAAATAAGCTTTAATAATTTCAATGACTTCGTGGTTGCCAAATCTAGGTCGGTGATTGTAATATTGTAAATTAATTTGTAGTAAGAAACCCAATCGAACTTGTTTTGTCAAGTCATATCTGGATGTTGTAGCGTTATTTGGGATCCAAAAGTTTTACCATATAGGCTATTTATTTACTCGGGCTACCAACTTTCGAAACTCGATCGAAATTCTATTTAATAATGTGCATGTGTAAATAAATAAATAATTGATTGAATAAATAAACAAATAATGAAATTTTCTGCAACACCTTATTTCTTAGGTACGAATTTCAAATCCCGAACTAAATAGAACCATGAACATGATTTTTAGGAACCATTCTACTCCTGCGCCACCTAGCGGATCAATTTTTTGTAGAAATAGACTCTAGCCCAAATTACGCTATAAAGCAAACCTGGCAGTAACACACCGATCGGTATACTTTTTACAGCAACAGAAAGTGTGCAAACAAGCTTTCACTTTTATACATACCAGGTTTTTTAAAAAATAAGGTGGATTTTCAAATTTCACGGGCTACGTATATTTGACTTTCGATCAAGACAAGTGTTTTGCGTGTTCGGCGATTTTATGCTATAGCTCTTGTCTCTCCTGGACCTTTCCATTGGGTCGTTTGGGGTTTGGTTTCGATATCAGAGCAAACTAAACACTCTATATATCTAAAACCGTTAACATATCTTCGAGACGAGTGTACCAACATAAACAAACATAATTATCGAAAATCGAATGTACATAGCCCTTATTTTTTGAACAAACCTCGTATATTAGACGGAGAATTATCAAAATGAGATTGAAGAGATCTTAGACAGTTTTGACAACACTTCGAGTTACTTGCGTTCGCTGTAAAGGTTCTGCTTTGCAACGTGGCTGGCTTTTATGGCTAAAGTATTACATTCATTCCAGCTTGAAATGCTTTCTTGAAAATGGTTACTCTCTACTACTCTACAGCCCCTTTGGGTATTTGGTCGAGTGCCCACCCCTATTTGTGGTGTGCGTCGTGATGTTTTCCACAAATAGAGGGACAGACAGTTTACGCCGCATCCCGAACTGCAGATGGGTTTTTATGAGGAGCTTCTTCATGGCAGAAATATACTTGGAGATTTTCCATTGCCTACCGAGGAACCACCGCCACTAGAAAATACCTTTTCTGCCAATTGGTGTTTCGTAGTCGGGTATCGAGCCTGTGCACTTCCGTATGGTAGTAATGCACCAACCCATGCGACTGCAGCGGCCACCGAGTACTCTCTTCTACTACTGGGTTAATTTGGTTCTGACGAAGGTTACGCCCTACCATACCACAAATTCGAGGTATATTTTGTACTGATGCAAGCACAGTAGTAACTTGATTTCTCGGGTAAGCTAAGGATAAAATTTTAATACTTGTACATCCATTTTTGCTTTTATATTTTCTGTCCTTTTCAGAACATCGTATTTGACATTCCGGTGATTTTTCTCTTGAATCAGTTATTTGTGATCTTGTAAAAGAAATTTAAATTTATGTTTTCAAGTCTTGTTGAGATGATTGCTTAGGCAGTAAGTTCTAAAGGACAGACATTGAAATATCACCGTCACATAAAAGTGTCTGCTGACCTATCAGCAGCAGTCAGGTCTAAAAGGTTGGCATTTTGAGTTCCCTTCCTATGAAAGACCTAACATTAAGTACCACTCTCTGCGCTAGTGCATTCGAAATATTGAGCTGTGCATTTTATTGCTGGATATGTTTTCGGTGCTAGTAGGCTGCTGAAAATGGCTGCAGAATAACAGACGAGGATATCGTTAAATGCAGTTGTCGGCAGGGTTGAGGGTGTGGATTTTGCTAGCATTGCCATTGCCAATGTCTGACTGTGACCTTGAAGAATTGCATGCGATTGGTTCTTAGCCATGCCCACGAGTGTGACGGTTGGCTTGTAATTTATACTCACATACATACAATGCACTTACTACCCACTTTCACTGCCAAGGTAAGTAACAGTCACAGACGCAAATTTGTTTTTATTTCAGGCTAGTATGTATCTGTATGGGGTGGGGATATTTGCAAATATGTATGTATGTGTGCATTGTTGGTATTTTACGTAGTTCACCAAAGACGGCTGGTATATGAACATGAATTTTCTCTCGGGGAGGTAATTGAAACTTATAGTTTGTCACCCACACCACTTTTATGAGCATACACACACACGTAGGTATGTACATGTATATGTGTCCAAGGACTAGTGTTGGTTAGTGGCGGCAACAACGACTGCAATTTCGCTAATTTTGCCTTTGCTGCTGCTTTGTACACATATAAACGTATAGAAGAGCCGAACCTACATATACGCTTTCGGTTCGTTCCATTTCCGCATCATTCGTCGTCGTCGGTATATGAAGACACGCTTCACTGGCATAGCTGATGCGTGGTTGGTTGGAGCTTTGGAGCCTGAACGTTCGTGCTAAATTGCGCCAAAAAGGACAATGCAGTGCAACAACAATATTATGTGGCGAGAATACGCGAACAGCACATCGGTTGTGTCCGATGTAAAGCGAACTATAAGGACCGACCGAACGACTGCAAACTTCCATGCAATTACCTACCCCTACAACTCATTGGATTGCAACACGAATGAATCGTGATAATTTTTGGAAAAGAAAGTCGGAGCTGCTGCAAATTTCAGTTGCAGTTTGCATCCAAACGTGAAACGAAATTATGTTTCTGCTATATTTGAAGGCAACATCAGTTGCAGAAAAGTGTATAAATAAAGATTGACCATCACCAATGAGCAGCAGTAGTTATATGGAGTTCCACTGACAGCCACACTCACATGCATAAGTAATTGTAGAACTAGTGATTAGTAAATGCGAAAAAGTGATAGTTTAGAAACAGCAGTAATAGCAAAAGAGTGTTTTTGAAAACTTTTTGTTGGCAAGTGACAATACGATTGTAAAATTTAAATATATATTCAATCAAATTATTACACACAAGTGAGTCTTAATGAATTTGGCCAAAATGAAATGGTCATTGTTACATTTATGCAAATTTATGTTTGTTCATATATATGAAATACATTATATTATTGCTAAACACAAGCATTTGTATGCGTTGGCGTATCATAAAATACTGAAACACATAAAAAAAAAAAACAAAAAAACAATATAGAAAAAATTTTTAAATATGATAACAACTTTTCAACTTTTATTGACAAATTGTGCAGGATAAAATCCTTTTAAACTTAATAAAATAAGTGAAATAATAAAACCAACAGAAGCATGCCCGCCTAAGTCGACTTAAGAAAAAAGTGAGTTATATTTAATACTTATATACATATGTTGTCGTATTCTACTAACAAAACTACCGTTTTTGTTTTTTGTTTTATTATTAATGGTAAATAATGCATTGGTATCTCCGCCACAGCCGAATAAGTTGGTGCGTGACTATCATTCGAAAGTGCGTAGGCTTGAATCTTCGTGTATGAAAAACCAAAATGATAGAAAAAGTGTTTTCTAATAGCGGCAATGGCAAGCCTCCGAGTGTTATTCTGCCATGAAAAAGCTCCTCATAAAAAATATTTTCTGGCGTTCGGAGTCCGCTTAAAACTGTATGCCCCTCCATTTGTGGAACAACATCAAATCGCACGCCACAAATAGGAGGAGTTCAACCAATTATATATTATATTTATATATATGTACATAAAAAATATAATATTATATTATAATTTGGCTTTTGCTCTTTCTCGAAAACATATTTTTCGACTTATGTGCTTATTTCGCTAGAGCACATACATACATAAAGGGTCCGGACTCGAAGTGTAACCAATTAAAAGGGTCGTAAATTGAGTTTGGAAAATTACTTGACTTACTTACTTAATTTGTCTGCCCAGGGCTTCAAAGCAGCCTCCAGAATATTTTCCCAATAATATTTCGCATTGACCTTGACGCCAGATTCGATGAAAACGATTGGAGAGCACCCATCTGCGGTTACAGCGGCCCAAACCATTACCTGTGGCTGGTACTGCCTCCTGCTGGCCAATCGATGACTCTAATTCTCGTATGAACGGTCGGTCAAATAAACCCTATCGTTTTGGGAGTTTATGAATTTCTCAATTTGAAAAATTTTCTTTTCAGAAAACCCAATGTTCAGAAATTGACCGTTTTCGGCCAAGCGAAGCAACTCCCTCCCTCTCTCAAGTCTGACTTGTTGCTGCTATGGTGTGAGATTATGCGCCTTTTGGATTTTGTAAGGCTTGACTTTGAGATGTTTTTTCAGTATGCGGCGGATACGTTTTGCTATGCCACTAGTATTATTGTAACGAGTAAAACAAACAAAAACTTTATTTACTTTAAGGTGTTCGAGCTCACAAACAATCGCTGCTTGTGATTTTCCAGCCAAATATAATGCAATCACACTATTACGTTTGATTACCTTTTTTTGCGTTTAGTCTCGGCAAAATGCTTCTGCGGGCTTGCAACCATTACTCTGGACTGTCATTTAGCCAATTAAAAGACAGCTGGTGCCCGTGCATAAGCTACGGAGCGGTCTGAAGTTTGTTACACTTCGAGTGCCGGACCCTGTATACATATATAGTAAAGGGTTTTTCAATAAGGTCGGGTAGATGTTGAAATGGAATAAAATGGCGTTTGCTGTGTGGCACGTAGCGCCGTCCTGCTGGAACCACATGTCGTCTAGGTCCATATGGTTCAATATGGGCCATAAGAAATTGGAAGGGCCACCACGTCTACCGAAAAATGGGCGCAATGCGCGCAACGTTTGCGTTAATGAACACTCATTTTGATAATAAAGTTTTATCATTTGAACGTGCTGTTCAATCGTGTAACTTGCCATGATGATTTGGCATAAACAACTGAATAATAAACAAACGATTTGACAGATGTCACCAAAACAAAATGGCTGCCACAGGGCGCCAAAATCGACCCGCGCCAATTGAAAAACCCTTTATATGATAGTTATACACCTTTTGTTCGGTATTTAGTCGAGCCTGAATGTGGTCCTTCTAATAAAGTGTAGTCGCGCGCAAAACCACTCAGCTTTGAGAACCGCCTGTAATATTAAAAATTAGTAACAACAATAATTTTGCTTTTTCGTGGATTAGGGGTTTTAAAATGCCTAACGCATCATTAGAGCTCTTGCCAACTCAATGCTACTTTGTGCTCCTTGCATATTACTTTTGCGGCTAGCAGAGTTTTCACTTTGCGTTCTCATCTTGGCCATCAGAAGCGCCTCGGAAAACTCTTCGGTATACAGACCCATATTTTACATTCATATTGCATTCTGATTGTTAACAAGATTTTGCCAAGATTTTCATCGCCCATTCTCTATGGTCGTCTGGCTTCAATTCTTGCGCCAGCACAATCTTAAACTGATTTAAGCCAAAATCCAATGTCGACTTTCCAACGTTGCCTAATTAAGCTGTTATTGGAGACAATCGTTACCTATGTTTTCTTTTCAGCCTTATTACTTTCAAACTTCGAAGATTCGAAATTTTCGAATTAATACCCTAGGTAGGTAGGTAGGTAGGTACGTGAAATGTTTGAAGTGTCAGTCTGGCACTCTACAAGTAGCACTGAAGCGCCGTTTTGATACCATTATGAGACCTCCATATCTACAGCCAGCCGGAGCTGTTGATGTAATGGAGAAGATTGATGGGATTTAGGTTGGTGCACTGCCCCAGGTTGTCGAAGAAAGGAGCGCCCAGTGCCAAACCCACACATTTATAGGGAAAGTGCTCAACAGCTCTGAAAGGTCCACACAGCTTCTGCAAGGGGGGTTAAATGGTAATCCTAGCTTTTCCGCGTGTGTGCCGATCGTCCAGTGACCGGTAAATACAGTTACGAGTTTGGAAATTGAATGGCGAGGAGTCAAAAGAACTTTCTGAGTCCTTCGTATATCGTATTGGGGCCAAAGGGTTCTCGAAATAGCACATGAAGAAATGGAGCTCCATGTTTTCTTCGCTTTTCTGAGAAATAATTGGGGCATTTCCCCTTTAACAACTGTCAGGGCCCGATGACCGATGGCCGGGTAGGAGGTCTCTGAGGTCAATTCAGTCGCCTTCCTGGCAAGCTCATCAGCAATTTCACTTCCCTCTATGTTCCTATGTCCTGGAACCCAGATCAGAGAAATGTTACCTGCACACACTACACTTTTAGTACCGCGGCTTTTTATTAGTCGTCTATTTTCTTTTCTGCAATTTTTTTTCGAAGTTAATCATCGAGAATTCCCCCCGCATTCTATGTCGTAGAGCACCCACACTTGGGTGGAAATAGTGAAATACTGTGTCCTTGGATTATTTTTGATTGAGGCACGTAGTTCTGAATATGTCTGGTCGTGGCTTTCTCAACAACTCGTCATTTCTGGATTTATTGAAATCTTATTTCTAAAGTCTATCTTATATCTTAATCTCCATTCTGAAGTCTATATAAAGACTATATAAAATTTTCATCAACTTGTCTTATCAGCTAGAAAATGATTAAACGATTATCGAAATATAAGAGTAGCCTATTATTGTATGCAATGAAATGCACATCAAGTGCTGTTTTAAAAGAAGTTTTCTAAGATTTAAAATAGTGTGTAAAGACAATTTATTTTATTTGGAATTTAACCCAAACAATCAGATTTCAGGATCAGATTGAGATGAAGTTACACAGCTTATCTTATTAATGTATGTATAAATATTTATATAAAATGCCACTGTTAGGTTCCATATTAATTTTTAACAGAGGGAAAAGAACCAAACAGGTGGAAAACGGAAGAAGGGGCTTTGGATTAGACGATGACAACAGCGGCGGTTTACGTTTGTATTAACCGCTTCTAGCTACTGAAGAAATTCACCAAGTGTATGATATTTAAGCCCGCAATATCCGCATCTGTAGCAAAAAAGTGAGCGCCCAGATATCTTAATATTTTTTCTAAGAGACTATTACACCTCAAAGTACCTGAAGCAACCACAAGTCTCACTGCATGGACACCTAACGAATAATGTCCGGTAAGGATACCCCCCAAATTCGGGATTTGTGTCTTTGTTAGCCTTACCAGAATGATCTCACGGCTTTGACGGTTTGAGCAATAGCCTAGTGCTCGCTGAGTTGATACGAGACCTATTTTTACAGGAGTAGAGCACAGGTTCTCAAGGGAACATATTACTCTTATTTTACTAAGAAACTCTCTCCAGCGTTCCCTGTCCAGCCAGCGCATAAGCCCAACAGTTTCCCTCTATGTCGCTGTGACTGGGAACTCAGATGAGTCTAATGTTGAAGTATTCAGATGCAGTTGAGAAAGAATTCAGGCATTCCCCGGACTAATTTTGAACGCACGAACAACGAGCTCAAGGCCGCTTAGCTCTCGGAGTAGATATTTACGTCCTTTATAGTAATTACAGAAGTAAGCAACTAATCTACTCCCACTTGATGTTTTCATCCAAGGAGAGGCCTTGAAGGCTATCTGCAGGCTAAAACACATTGGTACGGCCCTGTCTGGCATTGGGCAATAGAGAAGGGAGAAGGCATGGACTTCGATCCAATGATTCTCCCCATGCTTCTTGACTCCATGCCGTCAGGAGTCGTACTTGAAAAAAGATACAGTATGGTGCTCCCAGAGGCTCAATTGTGGTCAAACTCTGAAAATAAGCCCGGCAAATACTGTCGTATTTTCGCGGATGGCTCCAAGACCGAGCACGGTTTCGGCTCTGGAGTCCACGTGGAATCCTTCGGGGCAAAACTACACCTTTCTCATGGAATGTACGCATCTGGGTTTCAAGCGGAGGTGTATGCTGTTCAAGAAGCAATGAACTTTTTTGTGGAGAACAGATGGAGAGGCATATCTGTATGTGTCCGTAGCGTAAAGCAAAGCGGCGCTCATGGCCTTAGACAGCCCTCCAACCACTTAAAGGGTAGTTGAATCCTGTAAATCTAGGTTCAACTATGTCGAAGACATAATATCCTGATGCTAACATGGGTCCGAGGACCCGTGAGCTTATGCGGACCTCTGACTCTTTAGCTAGAATGGGTTCTGAGGTCAACTTCTGGAGAGGAGGATGTGGCGGCGAATCACTTTTTATGCATATGCCCGGCCTTCGCACGAATCAGGCTTGAGGCCTTTGTCACTGGTGTGTTAAGAAGCGACCACCTTGGCTCCTTGGCACCACAAGATCTACTCAGATTTCTTCGGAGATCGGGTAGATTTAAAGAAAATAAAAAAGGGAACCGGAGTTCAGTACAATGGACTTAATATTGCTGAGTGTTGTACTTGCTAGCAGTCCTAACAAAAAAAATCAATCAATCCTGTGGTTAATAATAAACTCAAACAGCAAAAAAAGTCTCAAATCCTTATAATTGTCATCAACAGTAGTAATAAACTGGATGTTGATGCGACGAAAAAATGGATACCCTTTTCTTGATTCAAAACTAGCATCGGAGCATTGTACGCCAATCCAGCTGCATTGTACACACACACATGCATTATAAATTTTGTATACGCGAAGTTCTATCCTTTAGATGGCGGTCCCCGTAGTCGACTACTATTTAGAAGCACGTAGGCTCGAATCTCCGTGCATGAAACACCAAATATATGATAGAAACAATATTTTTCTGATAGCGGTCGCCACTCGGCAGGCAATGGCAAACCTCCGAGTGCATTTTTGCCATGAAAAAGCTCCTCATAAAAAATATCTGCCGTTCGGAGTTGGCTTGACATCGTAGGCCACTCGATTTGTGGAGTGACATCAAGCCGCACATAACAAATAGGAAGAGGAGCTCAGCCAAACAATTTTTAATTTTTTTATATGGCGCTTTATGGGGAATATCGGAAAATGTCATAGAAAAGTAGACATTCATATCGATGTATCCATATCTTTACAAATAAAAAAAGAGTGTTTGTTTGTGTATTTCTTATAGGCTACATTTTTCAAATTGTCTAACATTATAGGCTTCTGTTTGAACAAATTTACATGAATTAAGGCTTTCTGTTGATTCGATACCGGCAAGTACAGGACATCCTGTGATTATGTGGTCTATCGTTTTTGCGTGTATTTGGCATCTGCTTTAACCCTAGATAAAAAGGGCCTCAGATTACTCTGTCGAACACTTACAGGTCACTTTGCCTGTAATAAATACTTTAACACAAATAGAGTTATCTAGTGCAAGATTATGCAGGTTCTGCTGTGATGAAGAGGAGTCTATGGAACACTTAATCACCAACTGTGAGGCATTAGGCCACAGAATCCTGTGCTCGTACCTACTAGAGGAGGAAGACCTATAATCGCTCCCTCCTAAGGAGCTGGTTCGATTCCTCGGTATACTAAATAATTATAATTAAGTAATTAGGGGCGCACAATAGATCAATCTGGTCGCAGGGCATAAAGGCCTTAGACTAACCCGTACAACCATTACCATTACCATAGTAAGGAAAGGAGGTAGTTTTTGAGGTTGGTTAATTATTTCCTTTATTACTCTGGCTATGATGTGCAGTGGTGAACTTTTTATATCACAAATTCTGAATATTGTCTACTTCGGAGCATTTCCAGTTGTAAGTTTTATTGATTATTTCGGTTAGTTGTTCTGTTGATACTTTTATGTCATTGTGTTGTTGTAGATTCTGTGGCCTCTTATCCTCAAATGTGCTGTGTTGTCACGCTGAGTGACACATTTCCTTCCAATAAAGAGTGATTTCTTCCTTCGTTGGTGGGTATCAGCTGCAGTTGTTTTATTTAATGGCTTATAGAACATCTTTTCCTTACTTATGAATAGTCTACCTTTCTTTGATTTGACTCCTTGTATCTTGCAAGTCTAGCAGCATATGCTTTGAGTTTCTATTTTTGAGTGACGAAAATTTCTCCTATTGGTTTCTTGGTTTTTTTATTTTAAGATTTCTAAATGTTTAATGATATTACTTGATCTATTACTTCTTTTATATTGTGTCAACCTCCCCAAATCTTTTCTTGAAGTTATTTATTTTCTTCTCAATCCGGATTTGCCATTTTGGTTTGCGCAGAGAGTGTAATTGTTTGTTTCGTGGTAAAAGTTGCTGGTTATTGATTTGGTTTACAGCCAAAATGCACCAGAGACGCCGTTATGAAATTCCTATGTAAAATCACCGTCTGATTCCGAAAATCAAGGTTAGTTTTTATTCTATGGTAACGTTTTTGAGATATTTACGAATTACCGTTATTTCAAAAAAAAAAAAAATTGGGCCCACTTAATCATATATATCTCGAAAACGAATTGAGCGATTCCAAAACCGTTTAAAGCTTTTAAAAGGTAATAAAATTTGCTATAAACTGTGTGCAAAACACTTTTTGCTAGGCCCTGCAGATTCAAAGATAACGAACTTTCAAACGGATTTTTTAAATTTTTTTTGTAAAAATATAAAAAAATTTGTACTTTGAGAGAAAGGATCTCGAAAACTTTTTACTTTCTCGTGTATTTTTTGTTTTCACTCTAAGCTCTGTTTTATTACAAAAAAAAAAAACTTTGATTCAACAAAATCGATGAACTAATACAAAAGTTACAAACATTCAAGTAAATATATCCATTTAATACTTAAGTACCCTACTGGTAATATGTGTTAGTATTCGCATATCAGTTAGTTACAGGTAGATTTTGGAAGGGTTATTAGATACAAAAAATTGTTAGTGTCGTTATCACAAACACTGATACATTTCAAGCAAGATCATATGTTTAAGGCAGGTAGTGTTTTCTATGTATAACTAGGGAACCTTTTTGTATAGGTAGGCTTACATTTTTAGTTGATCTATGTAAGTATATATAATAGTACATGTGCCTCGTTCCTTCATAATTTCTGCAAGGATCGCCGGATACTGTTCACTTTATAATTGCAGTTTATAATCCGTCATTTACTTAAAAATATAATATGAATAAAAGGGCGTGAGAGTTTGAGTATAAAAATGATCCAGATATGTTCTGTTTCATCTGCGGGGAATTTATCGTTAAAAGGATGCGACGTGTGTTTTCAAATCCTTTGAAATTTGCATACCATAAGTGTTATGGAACTGAGCCTAGAAACAATGAAAACCCATGGACACCGAATACTGTGAGCACCACATGTCGAGTCGAATTGATATTTTCGGAAACCGGAACCAAAAGGTACATCGTAAAAATTAGGAGTTTGCTCTCTTTTAATGCATATCTGACTAATTTCTTAAACTATCTATTTAGGCGACATATGAAATTTATTACACCAATGAAGTGGAGGGAACCAACTTGCCATTCAACGGGAAACTTGCCATTTTGTACTACAAAAGTACTTGGGGTTGGAAAGTCAAGAAAAGTAACCTATGCGAGCGTATCTGCAGTGTCATTACCAGAACTAAATTCAACGGAAGCTACATTGCCAGAATCAAATTTAACTTTAGTTTCGGCTCCAGTTTCATTGTCAACAGCAGTATCTGATTTCGCGGCATCATGTTGTACTGAATTGCAAACGGAAAACGAAAGAACCCCTTTGTCACAAGCACAACTCAATGATTGGATAAGGGCTTTGGAATTGTCAAAGGAAAAGGCCGAACTACACGCCTCTCGTATGTAACAATTTAAATTTGTTTCATCCGATGTTAAGGTAACATATTATAGGACTCGTCACGAACAATTCTCCCAGTACTATACGAAGAAGGAGAGTGTTTGCTATTGCAAAAACATTGCTGGTCTATTTAAACAGTTTGGTGAACCATATGATTCGAAAGAGTGGCGATTGTTCATAGACGGCAATAAATTAAGTTTAAAGGCCGTATTATTGCATATTGGCAACCAAAAGCCATCTATGTATCTCGATCGCGCATGCAGTAAATACGAAGGAAACATATGAGACAATGCAAAAATTGCTTAAATTAATTAAATACGAAGAACATGATTGGAAAATATGTGCCGATCTAAAAGTCGTTGGAATGCTATGTGGTCTACAATCTGGATACACAAAATACTGTTGCTTTCTATGCAAAGGGGATAGCCGAGCACGTCCAGACCACTACATCATAAAGGATTGGCTAGAACGAATCGAGTTTCAAGTTGGGGTGGATAACATAAAATACTCACCACTTATAAAGAAGGAAAAAATAATTCTACCTCCGCTCCACATCAAGCTCGGCCTTATCAAAAACTTTGTCAAGGCTTTGGACAAAGCAGGCGAAGCTTTTCATTATTTGAAAACAATCTTTCCACAGATTTCAGGAGCAAAAATAAAGGAAGGGATTTTTGTGGGGCCGCAAATAAGGAATATAATGGCCAATACCCATTTCAAAGAACTATTGTCACCAGTGGAGGCAGCGGCGTGGGACTCTTTTGAAAAGGTCGTTACTTCTTTTTTAGGCAAACACAAAAGTCCTAACTTCGAGCCGATAGTGAACGATTTAATCAAAAACTATGCGGAAATGGGTAAATAAAAAACACATATAAGACCGTTTTCTCAGTTAACTTTAAAACTAAACAAAAAATTTGAAAGCTAATTTTTAAATTTACATGAGAATATATAGCCCTTAATCTGAATTTATTGCCCTGCTCCGAACAAACAAGAACGACCAAAATTTGTTCTGAATTGGAAGATTAATCCAGCCTAAGCAAATTATATGATAATGTGTCACTTATATATTTATCTATTTCCCTTTTTAATTTTCTTTCAGGAGTAAATATGTCTTTAAAAATTCATTTTCTGCACTCCCATTTAAATTTTTTCCCGCAAAATCTTGGCGACGAAAGTGACGAGCATGGCGAAAGGTTTCACCAGCAAATGAAAATGATTGAAAGTCGGTATCAAGGATTCTGGGATGTCGCTATGATGGGTGACTACTGTTGGTTTCTCATAAGAGAAACCGATCCTTATATAAATAAGCGTCAAAACAAGACACATAACTTTTTCAATTATAAAATAAGATCATAGAGTTAAGACAGAATCATATGTACATATGCTATTATTATATTTGTAGGGTACTTAAGTTTTTCTATATGGATATATTTACTTGAATGTTTGTAACTTTTGTATTAGTTCATCGATTTTGTTGAATCAAAGTGTTTTGTTTTTTAATAAAACAGAGCTTAGAGGAAAACAAAAAATACACGAAAAAGTAAAAAGTTTTCGAGATCCTTTCTCTCAAAGTACAAATTTTTTTATATTTTTACAAAAAAAATTTTAAAAATCCGTTATGATAGTTCGTTATCTTTGAATCTGCAGGGCCTAGCAAAAAGTGTTTTACACACAGTTTATAGCAAATTTTATTACCTTTTAAAAGCTTTAAACGGTTTTGGAATCGCTCAATTCGTTTTCGAGATATATATGATTAAGTGGGCCCAATTTTTTTTTTTTGAAATAACGGTAATTCGTAAATATCTCAAAAACGTTACCATAGAATAAAAAATAACCTTGATTTTCGGAATCAGACGGTGATTTTACATAGGAGTTTCATAACGGCGTCTATGGTGCAGAAAAAGAGTTGAAATTTGTGATCCAGTGTTATTATTGTGGTTATTGCAGATACATATGTATATGCAACTTCCACATACATGTTTTCGATGTCAATTCAGTACAATTTCAACCATGGATTGCTTTACACCGAAACAACCGCAATCGACGCCATAAAACCCGAAATGCTTGACAAGGTGATGACAAACGCAGAAAAAAGATCGCAGCTTGCGATTGCTCATAAAGGTGGCCACTTGATTGATATTGTATTGTGGTTGCTAGTTGTCGAGTCAAAACATCTAGGGGTTGTTGAGTTTCTGATTCCCGCGCCGATCCCGACTGTGACGGCGCTTGTCCGAGGCTCTTGTATTTATAGGAACCGTTTTACACACTGGTGGATGGTTGGTCCTACCCTGTGGGAAACTAGGATTTACGGGTTGTCAGACCCGTATCTTTGTGATTGGTTGGCAGTATGTGAGACATTTTGCGGTATTTTTGTGCCTTCGCCTGTAACTATGGTTTGACGGGGTTGTTAAACCCGTCATCTTCCAAGGAAGATGCCCTTGCGGGCTTATTTATTATTATTATTATTAATTGGTGAAATACAAAATATTCCATCCTAACCGCTGACATGACGTCAATACTACCGTTGTGTTGCGTCGCCGTGTATAATGCCTTTTACACATTCCTTAGTAGAATTCGCTACAGTGTCGAGTCGAAATTTGTCGCTTTGGGCGTCTCTGTGCGCCATTTCATGGTATCTATGTCATAGGTTTGTTCGATTGTTACAAACTATCAAGTTTTGGTGTTCCTGTATCCAAAAACCTTGCATAATAGGGGAAAGTGAGAAACCAAAACGTCATTTCATTTGAGCGGAAGTTACAAGTTTTTACTGGATAAATTCTTAATTGTAAGAATTTGCAAGTAAGAAAAATAGCTGATCGCAAAGTAAAAATTAACACGAAATAAAATTTGAGAATATAGTCAAAGGAAGGTTATTTCTAAGCGCAAGTAGCCGCAATTAAAGAAGCAGTGGACTGGTTGCTGGCTTCTGTAATTACTGCAAAAGAGGTAAAATCTACTCCGGCAGCCAAGCGGCAACGAGGCTCTTGACTTGTTGTTTGTGCGCTCTGGCTAAATAGGGGACCATGGAGACAGCTTCACCAGAAAATGAGAGGATTGGGGCTCCCTGCTGAGAACCTGTGGTCTGCTACTGGAAAGATGGGCCTTGCTTTAACTCAGCGAGTACTGGGCTAGTGCGCAAACGTGCAAAGTCGAGAGATCCTTCTGGCCACGAGTGGATCGAGAGCGCTCGAGAGAACTTCTAAGGCTTGCAAAGCCGCACTTGTCGAATTTGTCAAGTATCCTCCCCGGACATTGTCCGTTAGGTATCCTCTGGTGAGTATGGAATCATCTCAGCTCCTTCTTCACAGCTACCCTGCTCTGGTCGGGCAAAGGTGTAGACATCTGGCCTCTCACATTTTTGCTACACCGGAGGATATTGCGGGTTTAAATATCACATGGCTGGTGAAGTTCATCAGCCCCTTCTAAAGCCCCTCCTTCCCTTTCTTCATCCTGTCTGCGTTCTTCCCTTTTCCTTTTCCCCTCCCTCCCTGTATAGTATCACAATGGACAATTTTAAATTTTGTTCAATTGGACCCCTCACAAGGGCAGCCATTTAAGCTAAGGTGATTAAAATGTAGATTGTAAGTATAATATATTTCATACTTCTGCCTCCAGTCACCGTTGTATATTTTGTATTTTATGCTTCTAGGTTATTAACTAATTTGGCAATATATTATATACACATATAATATGTTCTTGCATAGATGGCAGCAAGGAAAAAATGATGAAAGCTGTGATTGCCACAACAACACAATTGCTAATGGAATATTCTTCATCTGACAGCGCTGATGAAAAGGAACCAATTATTGTGGACAAAATAAAACCATGTGATACTAAAATCTTAATATAAATCATTCTGTTATGCACAAACAAAACATTTAACACTTTCACTTTTCTGCAGTTGCATTTCTTAAATTCATTTAACAAAATTCCAGGAATGCTTGACTCCAAAAATATAAATTTTATTTAGATCAATATACTATTAAAACCGGAAGCAAAATGCATTTGTAAAAAATTCTGGGAAAGCAATTTTAAGTTATTTCTATCAATAATTCTTTAGAACTGTTTTTAATTCTATTTTTATTTGACATTTTTATTTGTAAACAATTATTGGAGACTAATTTTAAGTTATTTTGCCAATAATTCTTTAGAATTAATTTTTACTTTTCTTTTTATTTTACTTTTTCAAATAAGCATTTATTTTTTATTTGAATTGAAGAAATTAAAAAGGTTAAGTCAGTCATAGTCTTTAATTCAAAAGTGACAAATAAAAAAATATTTTTTTTTAAATCGTAATTTATTGTAATTTATCTGCTAAGCTCATTATTTTGCATTTTATTTCCTTTATTTTTGTTTTTAATTTAATACCAGCTGGCTTAACTGAAAATTACTTAGTTTTTGTGATTTTTCCCGCCAACAATTTAATCAGCTGTTTGTAAAACTTGCAAATTGTTACTAACCTTATAACAGATATTCCACTCTGAATAATGTTCACAGCCATGTCTCGTTTATAGCACCTCCAGCGTATTGTGGCATATCAATCTTCTTGTTTTTCTTTATTTTAGCACACCAATCCTTTAGAGGCTTTCCTCAGATGCATTTACCTTATAGAGAGTCCGACTATTCCAGATGCACAAGCGTAAATCGGCTTCTAGCTGTCATTTGTGGATTCTTTTTTTGGTTTTTCCAATGGTAGTGTATTGTAAGTAGGTTTAAGAACGCAACTCAGTCCTATGAGTGGGAACCCATTTAACATGAAGCGCACTTAGTGTTAGGCCGCATAGGTCGGTGTGATTCCACCAGGGCTGGACTCAAACACATGCTTAGTTGAAACTTACTTGATAATTGACAAGAGCATCAGTTAGCCAATACTTAGACATAATTTAACCTGAGTTATTTTTCGCAGAAATTCAGAGTTATTACTCAGCACGTATTCAAAATTACATCAGCGATATTCATTTTTCATTATCCGTGTTTACAATATTTTGGTTTTATTTCTGACAGTTTTCTTTGACGCATTGTCATAAGTCGTATATTTGTACGAAAAATCCTTTTTGACTTACTTTTTCGGGGGATTTATTAGATCGGAAGTTTATAGCGTTTTTATATTATCTTTAATGTTACAACTTTTACAAGGGTAAGTATTCATATGATAGAGCTATTTCTGCTCTACAAAACTATGTTAATTGTATTTTTGAATTATTTAATTTTTTATTAGCTCTTAGGCTTCGAAATGGAATACCAAAGAGGCAAAAATCAATATTTTACAATAAAATTAAAAACATAAAAATAATAATAAATTGCCCGGGTCTCTCAATTTACGTAAAAATTTTATTTAGGAATCTAAAAGTGACAACTTTCTAAGTTGAGTTTTGGCTAATAAGAAACACGTGTTGCTGATATCGTAGGTTGACCTAGGTTGGTTGGTTGGTTGAAGTGGTGATTCATCCAGAATCCAACTAGAGCTTCCGCACCATTTTGTCACCACATCCTCGTTACCAACTTGTTTAACGGTTATTTACAGCAAGACTATATCCACTCTGTGCGGTTTAAGAACCTTATTCGATTGTTGATATCTAAGCCAGACGGTTGTTCGAGTCTCTCGAACAGTGGTTTACCTAGGGTTAACATTCTGTCCTTCCATAGGGCAGGGCATTCACAAAGGAAATGGAAAATTGTTTCCTATTTCTCTGGTTCTTTCTCAACTGTGATAGTGTGTGTTGTGAGGGATGCCCATTGTTGTGCTTGTTCTCCGACAGACCGAAAGCCAGTTATGACTGCCGTTAGTTTCCAAGCGTCTAGTCACTTTATGTTTATCAATGTCGACGATAGCTTGAGGTTGTAAGTGGGCTATAACATTCTGCTAATTTTGCACTTTGGGTGGTCTTTCCATCTACAATCCGCGATTCGAAGGTATTTTAAGTAGATTGTATTCTTTACTGCACCTAATGGAGTCAATACCGATTCTGCAAGAACGTTATTCCTCGCAGATCCCCCTCTTGCCAGTTCATCTGCTTTTCGTTTCGTCTTTTAACTTTATGGTTTTCACTCAAGGTGGCAAGGCTATTCCTACTTTGTCCCTCCCCCATAGAGGTTGTTGTTGCCGAACCCAGTGCCTGGATTGCAGCTTGGCTATCCGAAAGAACAGCAATATTGCAGTTAAAAGAGAAATCTGCAATTAGTAGCCTACAGGCTTCCCCAATCGTCAGTACTTCCGCCTGGAAAACACTGCTGGCATTAAGGAGACATACAGCTTTTTCAACTTTAAGTCTATAAGAATATATACCAGCGCCAACACCACAATCAATTTTACTGCCATGTGTATAGACTGTAGTGTCGAAGTTGTTTAGTGAGAATCCCTTATTCCATTCCTCCTTAGATGGAAAGAGAGTGGCAAAATTCCTTTTAAATGTTACCGTCGGCAGGATGTAGTCGGTCCTCACCGAGGTTAACTGAGTTTGTCGCAGTAATAGATTTGCATGACTATAAGTGCCTTCTTTCCAGCGACCCGCTTCACTTAACCCAAATGCACTCATGGTTACCATCTTCTTAATATGTAGGTCTATTGGAATAACGTGTACCAGTGCATTGAGAGCCTCCCTAGGACATGATCTGATTGCACCGACCATTATTGGGCAGGCTGATCTTTGTATTCTGCCAAGTATTATAATCTGGTATTCTAATCTCTCCCTAGAGTTTTTCACCAAACTATCGAACTATACGATAAAATTGGTCATATACCCGCTTTGTAAAACCATAATATATGCTTAGGTTCAAGACCCCATCTTCTTCCAAGTATATGTTTACAGGCATATAAAGCAATTTCTGCTTTCCTTACCCATTCTTCGACGTTTAATTTCTAACTAAGTTTGGAGTCCAGAATTACCCCTAAGTACATGCACTGGGTGAAAGTGAAAGAGTTTGTCCGGTATTATCTGGTAGGCTCAACATTGGTACCTTGTATCTGGTGGTAAAAAGCATAAGTTCTGTTTCGTGATTGTGAGATGGTGCCGAGGCCTGTTGAAACTTCTATGGTCTTTCACCGAAATTTTTGTCTGCCCACGGCTTCAAATCAACCTCCAGAATACTTTCCCGATGATATTTCGCATTTACCTTGACTCCAGGCTCGATGAAAACGATTGGAGAGCGGCCCAAACCATTCCCTGAGGCGGATGCTGCCTCCTGATGGTCAATCGATGACTCTAATTCTCGTATGAATGGTCGGTCAAATAATCCCTATCGTTTTAAGAGTTTACGAATTGCCTAATTTGAAAATTTTCTCGTCAGAAAACACAATGATCGGAAATTGACCGCTTTTGGCCAAGCAAAGCAACTCCCTCGCTCGCTCAAGTCTGACTTGGTGCTGCTATGGTGTGAGATCATGCGCCCTTTTGTATCTTATAAGGCTTGACTTTGAGATAATTTTTCAGCATTGGGCGGATGCTACGACCAGATATTTTCAGTTCTTTCGCCAGGAATTTCTTCGCCGGGAATTTCGCTCAAGTCGCTTCTTCTTCTTCTATTATATGGCGGTCAATTTCCAACTTGCAGCTTTTGGGTTATTTTGATATTACTAAATATTTGGTTTTTTCAGTTGAAACTTCCATATTGTGTTTTTGCAAGTTATTACAAAGCGATTCAAAAACCTCTGAAGATTATCTTCGCAATTAGCTACCAAAACTGCGTCCTCCGCGTAATATTTTAATGATATGCTTGGATTGTTCATTTTGTATCCAGCCAGCAGTGATTGTAAACGAATTTTTGAAAAATCCCCCACAGCCCAAAAAAATTCCCTACTTTTCCCTACGCTTACAAAAAATGTTCCCTATACTTACAATTCCCTTCCTTTTTTTCTTCTGTGTTTACACTATAATGAGGCACTTGCAACGTCAAAATTGAATTATTTGCTTAAGTTTTGGAATTGGTGCTATTTCCACACTTTATGATAAAAACAAATTTTATTTTAAATATTGTATATATATGTATATAAGTAAAAAAATTCAGCAAAAACACCAAAAATTAGACTTTTTCATTACATTCAGTTCTGTTTAAAGCAAGGCAGAGTTTTTTCAGAATCCGGCACGGTTTCTTTTAAGAGTGGGATTAAATGGTTCACCACTTGCAGCGCGACTTTATGCTCAGCGAAGAACATGCTAAGTCTTAATTCGAAATTTCTGGAACCATTTGGTTTACTCGATTTTTTCTTAAAAAATCTGTTTATTTTAGGTGCATTCATATTTTTTTGGTGCATTTCTGCCGCAGTTCAAAACTTTGTCGCACCCAGCGCATTTTCATTTGAATGGATCGTTAGCCACAGCTTCCAACCGTCCACTAAAATTGTCGTCGTCAAGCCACTTGCTATTGAGCTTTTGTTTCCGATGCTTGCATTGTTTTTTCTGGTGTTCCTCCGAAGAGTCAGTCGAAGAAGGGGAACTCATATATATGTGTAAGTATATATGCATTTTAAATATAAAAAAAGCCAAAACTAAATTATTTGCAAACTTATTTCAAAAGTGAAAAGCTCCAGAAAACTAGCAATTTTCGCGCGAAGAAAAAATCGCATTAGCGTTTACGAAGAAAAAAAACGGCAATGTTGCCGTATCAACGCTTTTAAAAGTATTTTGCCATAAAGAGAAAAAGTCTTACTGCGGATTTTTATTTTAAATGAACTTTTCTAATTTTTCCCGCTATTTCAATTTTTTTTTCCGTCATTCTTGAAAATTCCTTACATTTACAGAATTTAACAAAATCTGTCCTTCTTTTCCCTACACCCACATTTTTCGACAAAAATCCCTACATGTAGGGAATTTTCCCTACATTTACCATCACTGCCAGCCAGTTGCCTTAAGATAATTTTATCCATTATAAGATTGAAAAGTTGTGGACTTAAGGAATTACCTTGCCGTAGCGCAATTTATACTTTTAGTAATTTACCATACACCGTTATTTTTGTTGAGCACGTGGTATTGAGATCGCTGATGACTTGTAGAATTTGTCCAGACGCCTTTATTTTTTCTAAAATTTGCAGTACATCTTAAACTTTCACTCGATTAAACGCTGTTTTGAGATCAACAAAACACATAGAAGCAGGATTATCGAACTCGATTTACTTTTCCATGTGGACTTGCCTTGACGGAAGTCTTGCTGCTCCTCTTGTTCTTGTAAGTAAGGATGAAGTTGCGACAACAAAATCTTAGTGAAAAGCTTTTGAACTGAGCTTAGCAGGGTTATACCGCGATAAGTCTGTGGATCATCTTTCTTGTCATTTTTAAGAATTGAATTGCGGTACTTTTTCATTTCTCAATGAAATGTTGAAAATAAGATAAAACATACTCTCCGTCATATGTAAGCATTTGATTTGCAATACTGTCAAAACTTTTTCTTAAGCATTTTTATTACAAGTTCAACTTACTGAGTTGTTACATTATCATTTCTAGATTCATAATCA
Source organism: Anastrepha fraterculus (assembly GCA_037575425.1). NCBI lineage: Eukaryota > Metazoa > Arthropoda > Insecta > Diptera > Tephritidae > Anastrepha > Anastrepha fraterculus. The sequence continues at coordinate 167,186 of JAYXIM010016200.1, forward strand.
TAGAATAGCGTGCCCGTCATCATAGTGATGCCATTTTTGTACAATTCTTTAGAGTATGATTTGCATTCTTTAATTTGTATAGTATGCATTTTTATTGTTTCATTCACTTCTATCGTCTGATTTCTTAACATGTCACATACGTTGCTTTGAACACTATACATATCACTTTCAAGGGACTTTGTGAAACTTTCCGCGGACGCTTCTTTTATTTCTCTTATTCATTTATTGGATAAATTTCTTTGTTCAGTGTACCGTTCTTTGCTTTCGCCTGTGATCAAGTGCTCTAGGTGTAGGTTTTCTATTTTTTCGTTCGTTTCTTTTTCTATATACGTTTAGCCAATTCTTATCTTACATAATACCAATTTTTGGATCCTTCCGACATTGTCCGAATTAAGTATTCACACATCCAATATATTTTGTGGTGTGAACTGTCTGTATGTATGTATTAATATAGTCGATTATTGACTGTTGTCCTTGAGAATTTTCAAAAATTTGTTGTATTTTTCGGCACGATCAAAGAAAGTGTTGTTGATTCTTAGATTGTTATGCGCGCAGAAGTTTGTTAGCATTTCACCGCTATCATTTCATACTTCTCTACTAAATCTCTATTTAATAGCAGCCAATGCTGTTCTGCCTATTCTATGGTTCAAATCACCCATAATTACATATAACCAGTTCACTACTGTTTATTGTATGCATCTGTTTCTGAAACATTTCGTAGAATTCGAGAAGTTTCTCTCTCGATTTTGTAATGTCAGGGGCATAAACAGTAATTATATTAATGTAATTTTTGTCATTTTTGATTCTTACATGCAGTAGATGTTCATATATACAGTCAATGTCAAAAGAAAGTGTACAAACTTGGAATGTATTAATATTAGCTTTATTCAATACTTTGATGGGTGATACAAAGAAACATATTATATTTTTTTAATTCATATTTAATACTATTCAAGTTTATACAAAAACATAAACAAAATTATTACAACGAAAAAAGTTATGAACGAAAAATCTTATATACATACTTCATAGTTTAGGCGTCAAATGAAAGTGTACAGAAGAGCAGGATGCATATTCAGTATTTTGTATGCTTTCCATTTGCCTTTATCACTGCTTGCAAACGTCGTGGCATAGAATTAGCAAGGTTTGCAGTCACTTCTGGTGCAATTTTCTGCCATTCTTCAGAAATCGCGGCTTTGAGCATATCCTTACTAGTAATGGTTTTTTTTCGGATTTGTCTGTCTAGGTGCTCCCACAGATGCTCAATGGGGTTGAGGTCCGGTGACTGGGGAGGGTGATCTAATTGCTTGGGTACGTGATATAGCATCCATTCTTTGACAACTTTCGCAGTGTGCTTAGGGTCGTTGTCTTGTTGAAATACCCAAGACTTTAAATGAATCGTATACGATGACTCTCACAATAGACGCAACTATGTAACGGTTCTTTTCCAAGTCCGTTATCTGGCAAACACGTGGTCGATGAGTTGTACACTTTCTTTTGGCACCTAATATATGAAGTATTTTTGATTTTTAGTTCACAACTTTTTTTGTTGTAAGAATTTTGTTTTTGTTTTTCCATAAATTCTTATGGTATGAAATATCATTTAAAAAAAATATAAAATGTTTTTTAAAATTACCCAGCAAACGTATAAAGAAAGCCCTTATTATTACATTTCACGTTTGTACACTTTCTTTTGACATTGACTGTAAAAAAATTCACTAATATTTAATTTCATTTTAGCGTCCATTAAAATTCGTTTTAATCATCAATCCATTTACATACACACTATGCATGTAAACAAATGGACAAATAAATATAGTAGTATTTTATGCAAAAACAAACAAAAACTCCACACAAAACTGAGTAATGTAGAGGAAGTGATTGTTTTTCATTTCTCTTTTACTTAACTGTCATTGGCACCGGCCCTTTTGTCATTGTTATTGTTGTTGCTGTTTCCGTTTCGCGGTCTACTTTTTTATTGGCGCTGCTGTCATGAATGCCGTTCGACTGTCTACTTCCCCTGTTTGCATTTGTTCGCCATTATCTATTTGTAAATGTACTAAGCGTACAAACTATTTCTACATGTGTACATACACATATTTACATAGATAGGTGTAGTAGATATTGTGTGGTTTTTCGAAAATAATCAGCGCAAATTGTTGATTTAGTGAATTCAGTGGGGTTAACTCGTTTCCTATTTGGGGTGCGAGTCCATGAAATCTACATACGCAAATACATATGTACATATATGTATACATATACACGAGTATCGTGCATGCACATTCCGAATGTGACATTCAATATAAGCTCTTTTAAAAATAATATATGTATAAGTATATCTAAAGCATAAAGCTTCAGTCGCAGACAAAAATATTACTTTCAGTAAAATACTGTTATCTAGCAGGAATTCGCATATGTTTTTTTACTCTATTTAATCTGTAGTTTTTCATGGAGTGTACCAGTTTTTTAATCACGATTTCATTCTTGTTCAAGTACAGGGTATCCGATGGCAGAAAAGCTGTGCAGTTGCCTGATCTCCAATCGTGCGCATCCCAGGGGGTGGATAGCGAAGCCCTGGCATCACAATAGTGGCCTTCCCAGCTGGGTGAGGTTCCAACACTCGTGTGATGACTCAAAGTTGGTATGGAATCAGGGCGCCATTCGCGAACCAAACTGGTTAAGGAGGAGTGCCGAACAAAAACCGATAAACCCAATGGAAAACGAAGAATTGATCACTTCAGATGGAGCCCCCACAAGTGGCAATCGACCCGCTTCGGCGGCGGCATGGAGTTGGGAGGCCCCAACCATTATCCAAAAGTCTCGCCTTTATGAGCGAGAGCGCATCCTGGAGGAGTCGGAAGTTGCTATCGCAATCTCCTCTCTTTCAGAAACGGAGAATAGTTTCCCGTTATCGAAGGGCTTGCATTGTGAAGCCACTGCGGTGGCCGTACGACCTCCCAAGGCAGCTGGTAAACTGAAGAGTATGGCGAGGAGGGAAAGGAGAATGCGGCTGGCAGAGCTCATGCGCGAGAAATCCTCATGTGGCTCCGTCGACCCTTCTGTGTCTTCCACAAGATCTCGGTCGGCAGAAGTGACACCCACAGAAGCCACCGAGTTCTCGGTGGGAACGGGCGGTCTCAAATCGTCTCGCTCTCGATGTAAGCATATGAAGTCGTTAAATGAAAGTAGCACACCTCCCTGCCCAGAAGCTGCTGCTAATGTCAGCGCCACGAGCCCTCACGGCTGCGCCAACGCAGCTGTCTGCCCAGCGGAAATTTCGTCAGTGGAGGATGCCGAGCTGCTGGCCCACGACCTGTCGCTGGGACCGGAAAACTGGGCGATGCAATGCGAAGAGCTATGAGACAAAGGACAACACTATAAGGGTGACTGGTGGTCAAGGGTTGGTCTATGGCCAACTTCAAGTGGATCAGGATCGCGGTTAATAAAGTGCCCCTATGAGGACCACTCGTTTCGCGGTCTACAGAGAGGAGAGCGTATCCCTCAGGAAGGCCATCTGCTGGATTCCGGATCCCGATTTGTCTACAGCGGATGCCCTGTCCTGCCTGCATGCCCAGAAGCCGGACATAAATACGAGGCTTTGGCGAGTCCCCTCGCTCACCAAGGGTACCAACCGGGAAGGAAAGGAAAGGGCTTCTCTTTGGGTGCGAATGGATGAGGCCAGTGTTGATGTCATGGGCTCTCGGTACAGGAACCGTCCGAATATCTTCTTTGGGACTATCACCTTCCATGTCTATCCCAAACGACTGGCTCAGACTATGGTTCCTATGGTTACCATTCCTTGACGGTGACATATGTAGGTACATAGATTAACTTGCAGCATTCCAAAGACACTACTGCACTCGACGGCTTGCCCAGCTGCACACATTATTCCATATAACAACAGTGCACCACCTTAAACGATGCTGGAGTCTACACACAAGCATATGCGGAAAACGTTGCCTGTTTGTTAACGGGCCTTCGCTTATGAACATCTGTAGAAAAGTCCAGAAAACTCTGGATACGATTGACACTTGATGCTGTTATAATGTGCCTATTCAATATTTCTATGTATGCCCGATATCCAGCTGGCACCGGCGGTGGGCTCCGTGCCACCGAACTTATAGCCCGACACTTTCGAAACAAATCTTACTTGGGGTATCACGGAAACGTCGAATATTTTAACATCAACAAAATATACGACGAGCAGTTGCACACAAATCATTGGCTTTGGCGTACGCTTCGATTGCGAACGCATGTTGTTCAGCCGTCCACTGCTCCCTCCGTGCTCAACGCTCAGCTAGAGAGGAGCTTTAAATTTAAAACCATCCTGTATATATTTCTTTGAGTTGGACTTTTCTGGTTAAGTTAATTTTAGCGACAAGTCTTGCAAATGTTCTAGATGATTCCGGTAAACCCTATTTACTGCCTGATACTAGGCGATTGAAACGGGCAGGGTATATAATCCATTAAGGTTCGTGATACATAATAATAATTCTTGCTAGACACAGAAGCATTTCCTACTGCAAAAAAATCCGCGAAGCTGTAAAACGCAGCGAAATGTACCAGTAATGCTGGTGGACCGCGCTAAGAAAACCGGCATATACTATAAAAAGCCTATGTAAAGTATTCAACGTCTTGGTGCACTCTGCACAACAGGTGCATTGAGTACTACTCCAACGGAAGCGCTTGGAAGAATACTCCACTTGTCACCGCTTTATATTGAGGCGGAATGCCTAGCAGCTAAATCCGCCGTAAGACTCAGCGCGACAGACGAATTTACCTGTAAAACATTCGGACATAGTTCAATAGTAGTACTGACCACTGCAGTATTTTTCAAGCAGAAGTCTTTGCTGGAGGTAAGGCTGCGGAAATAGCATTCGCAAAGACATCAAGTAACGCCAAAATAAATATATACGTTGACAGCCAAGCGGCGATAAAAGCAATAGGCTCATATGAAATTTCATCTAAAAATGTTCTAAAAAGCAGGGAAGCCATAGAGAGACTATCCGCAGACAGACGGTTGCATATCTATTGGGTACCAGACATAAAGGCATTGCTGGAAACAAAATTGTAGATGAGATTGCCAAAATCGCTGTTTACAGACAATTCCAAGAAGAAAACGAAATACTGAATCGAGCCACTTGGAAAACCGCGAAAGTTATGTATACACAGAATGGAGATAAATACGTCCGATTCGTACTAGCTCTGTCTAGAAAAGAAATCAGAACTATCGTAGGTATGCTGACAGGCCACAATTTCTTAGCGGCGCACGCATACAAGATAAGAATTACAAACAACGATAGCTGCAGATTTTGCAATGAACTGGAAGAGAGGGAAACGCTAGAACACCTTCCATGTTTTTGCCCTGCGCTAGCTAGAACCAGATTAAAATGCTTAGGAGCTTTACAATATGCGAAGTTAGAATGCCTCTCAGGGATAGAGCTTCAGAGTTTACTTAGATTCGCAAAATACGCAGACGTATTACAAGATGTCTACTACAAAGAAACGTAAAGGTCCTGGTAACACTAAGGATCAATAGGTCTATGTGATGGCTTTCAGCCAGCCAGATCAACCTAACCTAACCTAACCAGTAATACAATGACGAAGTTCTGCCGGAAAATGTACCAAATCCTTCAAAAAGTATGTATGGGTGTATATAGGGATAATGGATTATCTTTACGCAAATTTACGAATGATGTAAGCGATTTCATTCGGGTATAGAAACGATTAGTAACGAAGAATGACCAGATAGGGAAATGGGCTTAATATAGTCGTAGTACGAGTAAGAGCCAGAGCCATGATTTCTTGCCCATTCTATTTCAAAGAAGTCTTTGAAAATCTTCGTGCATTTACACGATGACTTTGTTTTGAGCTTTTCCTTGTGTGTTTTTTGTTTAAGCGGACAATTTTCGCTGGAATATTGGCGCACTTGAACAAACATGTGGATATGGTGAAAGCGAATTGTCAAAATCGAATCGTGCGCGCGTACATTCCCCCTTGACTTCTCTACACTTTTTGCTACCAAATACGATACGCATGACGCATCGTGTGGATTGGCTCTAAGTGTGGTAATGCTACGCTAGAGCAATATTTCGCACTGATTTGTTGTACATCTGTGAATAAAACTCAAAAATTTATGGAATCCCATTATGAAATTTGCAGGGATCACTAAATAAAACAACAACAAACAACCATTAATAAAACAAAGAACAACTTTTAAAACAGTTTTCAAATGACAACATAAAATATTAATAATTTTCAACAGAAAAATATAAACAAAAAAATTTCCCACAAAAGTATGTTTGCCCTAAAAAATTATAAAAAATTACGAAAATATTCAAAAAAACAACCAAAAAAAAAAACAACAGTAGATATTTCACTTGAAAAAACTCTGTATGAAAATTATCATCTATGATTAAATATTATACTGAAACCCATAAATGAACTATTTTTTATAAAAATTTACGACAATGACCAAAAGAAAAATTTCTTATAAGCGGACGCCAGAGAATTATCCGCGGACAACGGACTGAACAGAGAGCAGAATAACTAAAATTAGTAGCCAAAATCTACATATCATACATACATACATACTTCTGCTAGCAAAGATTGATATAAAACATATGAGGATATGCATAAGCATTTCTAAATGCTATTTTTGTCTACAGTAGACACTAGATTCTTGCACGTAATGAAAACTGCGCTCGGTGCAAATTTCGAAGTTGTACTCAGTACTTGCGGTTTTTATCCAAACAAATTAAAATAGTTTTTTACTGATAGAAATCCAAGTTTATTTGTTTATTATATTAATTAAATACACTTTAAAGCGATACGTTTCAAATTAAAGAAGTTTTAGTGGTTTGCTTTCCACACAATGGCCTGTTCACCACACTATTTCTGCAGAGGCTCAGGGCATCGTTTAAACAAGCATTGTTTTGCTCTGTCGAATCCAAGCATACATACATATATTGAATACTGATATAGCCTCCTCCGTTATAATTTTATTCGTCTTTAACATGGGATGACATGGACCATTATCAATAAGAAAAAGTGCTTTGTCCGAAAGATTTTGCGGACTGAGGAGCTTTTTTACCTGTTTATTTAAGCAATTTTTGATTAAAATTAAATTTGTTTAACCCTTTCGGTCCGAACGGGACTTATATGTCCCGGCAATGTTTGAAGATACCTACAATTTTGATGGGACAAAAGACTTTTATTTCACCCATTGCAACTATTAAACATATAAAATAATTTGTATTTCCGTTAGCGGCTTTCCGTACCGAAAGGGTTAAAAAGAGTTTGATGGCGTCACTCTTACTTGATAATTTTTCTCCGCATATTTTTAGCCATTGTATTAAAGGACTCTTTTTAAAATTGCAACCCAACAATTGCTAGCGTGGAAGCCTCCAGGATTTTTCTGAATTGGGGCAGGAAATCTTAAGAGTTACCCTTTTACCTGCACTGGATTCAGATCAAGCTTTTTAGCTAATGCATTAATGGAAGTTCTTGCATTTGATTTGTTTAGCATGTCAGCTCTTTCTTTTATTGTAAGCAGGCTAAATTTTCTCTTTGCCAATATGCGACCACACTAAGCAAAAGTTAACGCAAAACTGGCATTTCGTCAAAAAATTAATTAGACGGTACTTCCCCTAAATGCATTCAGGTGATTCAATTCAAAACATGTCATTACATTAACATGAATCGGGGAAGCTTCATTCTGAAAAATACACCGTAAAAAGAACAAAAGAGAAAGACAGAACAAAAAGCGTTTCAAGTATCGAGCAAATTTTCTAATGTCACAAGTACTGAGTATGTAATGAAACAAATTTGTGTTGCAAGTGTCGAGTTTCTACTGTATTTGTAAAACTTTTTTACTTTTAGTTCAAATAAGGCCAAACGATATTTCTGACTTCGATGCGCGAGATGATATTCCGATATCGAGATTATAGGCTTTGATGAATATTTTGAACCAATGAGCAAGGCTTTCATGACAGAACTATACTCGATAGTTCGCCGTTGCCTGTAGATAGGCGACCGCTATTGGAAAAACACTTTTTTTATCAGTTACTGTTTCATGCCTTGGGTTTCGAATCCGAGCACTACCGAGTCAGAGCCACGCACCAACCGCTGGTGGCCGCCATAAGTGAACAAAAATTGTGGAACCGCGAGTGTCCGATCGTGGGAGTTTTCACTGTATATCTTTATCGACAGTTCGAACTCAGTTAGTTCGTTGACTATAACAACACTGCTGCATGGGCATAGGGTTGCAATTGACACTTCGTAGGTCATGCTAAAAATATCACTTGTTAGCATAAAAGGTCGAAGATAACTACTTCAACTGCAAAATAAATTGATTCCCAGTACGTTTATTTTTTCTTTGTTCCTGAGATGAGTAGACCTCCGGTTTTCTAGATAAGGATAAATGCTCACTTTCTACATAAGCTTTGGAAATTCAGGGGATAAGTAGAATTCCAAGAGTTCCAGGGACACATGAGCACTCCTCATAGCATTCACTGCTACATACATATGTATGACATCGGACAAACCTATATTCACCTTTACATACTTATGTACACTTGTATTTACTATAATAGTAGTCCGTCATATTGCCAAGTTTTTATAAAAAGTTATGGCAAAAATCTGGACTATTTTTATTTATTTTTTATACAATTAATTTTTATTAATATATAGTTTATACTACAACAAAAACTAAATAATTTAAAGTTTCAAACTTTTCATCAAAAAAAAAAATTACGAGAATATAGTTTTATAGGCCACTGGATTTGGATAAAGTTCAAGTTTGAAGTGGCGAAAAAGCGTGTTGATATAAAACAATTTTTTTTGCAGGCTTGATGATTTTCTCCATACCCAAAAAAATTTTGAGCATTTGTTACAGGAAGCGCATAAAAAAGTCAACAAAAAATTGCTACAAATTAATGTGAATTTTGAACCACTTTAAACTCGCTGAATATTATAACACAATTGAATACGTTACTAAGCTGCTTATCCAAAATTTTTGTAAAAATTCTGACGACAAATGTTGTTGAATTTTTTTTTAATTTTTTTAAATTTTGTTACAGTTTGAAACTTTAAGTCACTTGGTTTTTGTTACAGTATGAAATATATTTTTATTAAAAAAAACTTAAGAAATTTGATAAAAAATATGTAAATAAATGGTGAAAACTTTGCAATATGTCTCTGCAAGTTTTTATATGCGGTACACGTACACTCTGCTAAACTCTGTTGCAAACTCGGGTCGTGGCGTTAGACTAGTTATTTTTAACACAGTGTCGGTACATCTTTCAGTTTTGAGCTGCTTCTAATTTAGGAGTTCTAATTAAAAATTTAGCAGGCATACAGTTGAAAAAAATCATTCAGCAGACGTTTTGCATCAGTTTGAAAACATTTACAAAATGCGTAGTAGAACCACTACTCTTTTCAGAAACAGTCTCAACTTTGACTGCAGGGTGCTTTCACACAAGTACTCACACACGTATTTATATATACATATGTATGTACACACATTTTCTCTATTCGCCTCAATTCGCCCCTTGCACGCTTGCGAGGCAACATGGCATCGGCCTCCATTCATTACAATGGCAGGGACTATGGCTGTCATTATCGCCGTTGTTCTTGCTGTTTGTTGCTCTTCGTCGTTTCCGCCTTTGTCAGCTCCCCCTATATACCCTAGTCGTTGCGTTCACATTAATTCGCTGCACCACACTACTCCACACCGCACTTTATCATGCCATCAACTAATCCCATGCAATTCGGGTTTTCAATATTCGACATCGTCATTGTTGGTTGTTATTGTTGTAATTGTTGTTGCGACACGTTCTTGGTTTCATTCATAAAAACCATTGCGACCCATTGCTGTGCTGATACCTCAATTAGGTTTTTCGTTTATTCGTTCGTTCATTCTCGTTCATTTGGTCGTTCGTTTGCCCCATTCGTGTTTATACATACATCGAATTCATTTGTTCGTTCAATTTGGCTGGTTCTTGGTTGTTATTGCCTCCCCACGATGGCGTCTCTTGCCCACAAAAGCACCTCAGCAAATACTAATGCACATTTTCTTTCACTAATACTCGGAACAGCGCCAACGACCGAAGAGAACTATGATTTTAGTATGTCTGAAGTACTCTCAAGCACCTCTCATTCTCGCTTCAAACATAACATACAATACATATACACATGCCCGCTACCGGCAAGGTGTTCTCATTATCGCATTCGAATTTCTATGCTTTTCTTTTGAAATCATTATTTTTATATTCGCCTGACTCGTCTGTCACATAGCTATTGCGGAATACTCGGAGACCATGTTTGGATCTCTTTAGTGTTTTCATATCCCCACATTCCCCTCAATGTGTTGAACGTGTCAGTACACTTTTCCACATGGATAGGGTTATGTGCATGTATGTGCAAATGAGTTGGAGCGAAGAGTATAAAATATTTTAAATGAGAACATTTTCGAAATCCACTCAATGTGAAAGAAACTAAGCTCCAATGTTTCCATTATCTAAATTTCACTCGTGCTCTCACGGCTTCTACGTACTCTCCGCTACCTGAGAGCACTTTAATGCACCTCTATTCGCCTTGTATGCATCGGTGCAGCAGTGTATTTACGGCGAACAGCGAATATGCAATACTGAATTATGCCTTTTCCCCGCTTCCAACACATATTTCGCCTTCTTCCGTCACCATATTCGTTTGTGTCGTTATTTTCTAATCGTCTTTTTTGGGGTTTACAAGGCATTCGCTTTTAAAGGCGGTTGCACCCACCCACAGCCGCAAGTAAGTACTCATATGCACTTTCAAGTATTTGAATGAGAAAAGTCGACTATTTGGATTGTAGGAGTAGGCTACATATTTCTTCAATGCATATGAATTATTATAATGTATCTACATATCATGTTCGTATGATGCAAATATGTATGAAAGTTCTTATATGTGTATTTATACAATCGTATATAATAAACATAATGCCTTCAAAAATCACCCACCAATGAGGCTTGAAATGAAATATCGTTATTATGAAGTAGCTATAAATTCATTAAGGCTTTCAATAATCAAATTAAAATACGGAAAATATCTCGAAACAGAGCTTGAAATATTCGTTTAACAAACCGAATAAAAGATACGCAGGCATGTCACAGCTACTTCGCGGAGATGTGAAACCATCAAAAATGGGCATAATTTTTAGTGGGCATAACCCCCGAAAGGGTTTGATATTCTAACGATAGTTTTCGATGGTGTGAGTAAACAGCAAGAGTAACAGTAACAGTAAAAAAAATGTCGAACGAGTTTAATAGATTTTCGACCAGGATACACTTCAGGACTCCGCGGAAGCATCTTTGGGTGGAGAATTTATTATTAAGTATTGGCTAATAAATTACAAATAGAGTAAATAAAAGCAAAAGCTTATGAAGAATAAATCTATCAAATACTACCGATAATTTTGAAAACTGTCGGTGGCATTGCGATAGTTGGATTAGTTAGTGTTAGTGTAATATTTCGCTTTATACCTCCTAATGACGATACTGTTCGGAGCAGCGAACGCTACAACTCACAGAGAAAGTCGCATCACTCAGGTTACTCTGTAGTTGCACAACGCTCTTTTGACTGGTTGAGCACTGGCGTAGTTTGAAAAATTTGTCAGTGAATAGCAATAAAAATTAATTGACTCCAATGAACAGTACCTCCTAAAACCCATCTACCGTTTGGAGACGGCATAAAACTGTAGGTCCCCCCATTTGTGGAAAACATCAAGACGCATACCTCCTAAAATAGGAGGTGGAGCTCGGCGAAACTCCCAAAAATAGTGTAAGCGCCAATATATATGTATATAAATATATATAAAACAATACAATTAAAACAAATATCCAATTATTACGTCGGTGGACAGCTAAGTCTGGTAGTGGGTTAGTGGTTCGCGGATGTCGCAAACCCTCTGTATTCTCTCCACCGAGGTATTTGAGGAATCTAGACAATAGTGAAAGCTTTGGGACTTCTAAAAGTTTCAAGTAAATATGTTCCAATTGTTCTTGCTTCGACGAAACATTTACTAAAATTGGAACGATACAGAGAAGATTAGCTAAACAAGTTGGTAGCGCGGATGTGGGAACAAAATGGTTCGGAAGCGTTAGTTGAGTTCTGGATGAATCACCCCTTTATTCCAGTTTGATTGGCTGCTCCAGACTTAATCAACTGACAAGGACACACAGTTTATAAAAATCAACTTCCAAATATTTGTCGACATCCGGCTTGGTCGTTCTTAGAACGCTGAGCTACCGAGCAATAACAAATAGTTAAAAACCATCCTCACCCAATAGTAAAGCAATTCACAAAGTCATTTGCTGAATTCTGCAAAGTAAAAATAAATCACAATTTTTCCAACCAAGTTTTTTTAGCTACGCTCGACTGACTTCCCGCAAATAGGATAGTAGAGAAGATTCTTTCTTAACCAACTTTTTTTTACAGTAGCATAACATTGAATTGATTTTTGCATCACTTACTTTAGTCAGGTGCGTTTGAGGGTACTATTTTCCGAAAGATATATGAGATTTACGAGATTTCACAAATCAAAGGCAGCGACTTTGCGCGACAGTACAACAATGTACATACATACATACACATACCATGTGCAGTGCGGTGTGGAATGGGAAGATATGAATGATATTAGTGTATATTTATATAAACAGGCGAATGTGTGTTTTAAATTAGACTGTCTATTAATATATGTAGACATCTTAAAAGTACCATATTCATCATCAACCCACAAGCTCGCTTTTCGATAGTGTGGGGCGTGCAAGTGAAATGCCTAAAATCGTACCCACATAACCACATACACCGCGCTACTTTAGAGTAGAAAAAAGTAAGGACGTCACTGTGCCCGTCTGTGCGAATGATTTAATACCTGTCGTGAAAATAAAAATTGAAATGATTTACGTAAATCGAATGAAGACGGTTAATAGTAAAAAAAAACAAAAATCAGGGTATGCATGTATGTATGAAGGAGGAATGATATTATTTGAGTATCGAATATATGTTGATATGAATCACGGGATAATTTATCAGATTCCGAGAAAGTTGACATTAATTCTAGTTAAACAATTCTGCACTTTAACGGGCAAAGCATTAGTATAAATGTGAGAACATTTGCGACTTTTATTTGCAAAGTGCTAAGTGTTGTCTAAAATAAGTTAAGATTACGAATTGAAGTTTTGACATCAGAGGCATTATTATACACAAATACTCATAACAATCTTTTAGCCCAAAGGGAAACTCGCGGCGCCTTCGATTCGCCATGCGTTAGCGAGTGGCCAAAAGATGAAGCAACTATATATATATACGAGGGTTGCCTTTTATATTTCGGGATTTGGCAATCCTGGTGTTGCAATCTGGCAACTGACAGCTGTATAGCAAAGTTTGACATTTTTTGGCTTTTACGTACTCAGAACGTTTTGAAATACCAGCGCTATTTGTGTTGTTTACAGTAACTTAAAAGATTCATCTCGGTCCAAAAATGGAATTAAATCGTGAAAATTTTAATCCGATTATTTTTTACAACTTTCGACGTGGATTAACTCAGCAACATTGCATGGATGAACTTAATTCATTTTTTGGCGATGAAGCTCCATCAAGGACCAGTGTTTATCGATGGTATGGTGAATTCAATCGTGGTCGTAGTTCACTCCAAGACGAATTTCGTGAAGGTCGTCCAAAATCAGTTGTTGTTCCGAAAACCATTGATGCTGTGCGCGAACTGATATTGCAAGATCGTCATGTGACCTATCGTGAGATTGAGACAATCTTAGGCATTAGTGGGACCAGCATACATTCAATATTGCATAAGCAAACGACTGTCAAAAAAATTTGGTCGCGTTGGATCCCACACAATTTGTCAATCGCTCAAAAAACGGCTCGTGTCGATTGGTCGAAGGAAATGCTCAAAAAATACGATCGCGGGGCTTCGAAACACGTCTATGACATCGTGACAGGTGATGAATCATGGATTTACGCGTATGAGAACGAAAGTAAACAGCAGTCGACTGTATCGGTGTTTCAAGATGAGCCAAATCCAACAAAAATTGTTCGCGCACGAAGCACTTCCAAGCAAATGGTCGCCTGTTTTTTCGGAAAAACTGGACATGTCGCAACCGTTCCACTAGAACAACGCAGAACAGTAAATTCTGAGAGGTACACAACCATTTGTTTGCCAGTTGTCTTCCAAAAAATTAGGAAAACCAATCGCCAAAGACGGGTCACTCTTCACCAGGACAATACGAGCTCTCCCACATCGGCTCAAACAACTGCATTTTTGAGCACCCAAAATATCGAATTAGTAGGTCATCCGCCGTATAGTCCTGACTTGGCACCGAATGACTTCTTTTTATTCCCGTACGTAAAAAACAAACTGAGAGGTCAACGTTTTTCGATACCTGAAGAAGCGGTTGCGGCATTCAGAATGCATGTTTTGGAGGTACCTCATTCAGAGTGGCAAAAGTGCTTCGACAATTGGTTCAAACGCATGCAAAAGTGTATAGATCTTCATGGAGAATATATTGAAAAACAATAAAGTGATTTTCGATGATTAAAATTTGTTTTTGTTCTCTAATCCCGACATATAAAAGGCACCCCTCGTATAATAATTGGCGCGTACACCCCTTTTTGGGTGTTTGGCCGAGCTCCTCCTATTTGTGGTGTGCGTCTTGATGTTGTTCCACAAATGGAGGACCTACAGTTTCAAGCCGACTCCGAACGGCAGATATTTTTATGAGGAGATTTTTCATGGCAGAAATACACTCGGAGGTTTGCCATTGCCTGTCGAGGGGCGAACGCTATTAGAAAAAACTTTTTCTTAATTTGGTGTTTCACCGAGATTCGAACCTACGTTCTTTCTGTGAATTCCGAATGGTAGTCACGCACCAACCCATTCGGCTACGGCGGCCGACACCAATAGCATTGAATTTTATGGTATTACTGGCTAAAAATAAAAAAATTTAGTAAGTTTGTATTATAAACTCTGATTAATTTCTATCAAGAGTCGGTGTCGGTTTTAGATTTCGCCACAATACCATGGCGAATATAGTTTGGCTTGCAGATAGAAAAATTAGCACAGTCCGGAATGAGTGGCCCTATTTTTGTTAACGCCATAGACAAGTGTAAGATAGAGTATGAATTAAGGCATCTAATTGGATTTAATAAAGGGTGTTTTTTTAGAGGTTAGGTTTTCAAGATGAAATAAAACGTATATAATTTAATGTTATGGCCAAGAATTTAGCTTTATTATAAAGATAAGGGTTTGCCATTATGTTTTAAAAATGATTTCGGGCAAGTGGCCGCCGCGGCTGGCTCGAATAAATTCCAGCCGAGAGGCCCAATTTTCGACCACTTTTTGCAGCAATTGGGGCCGTATGTCAGCAATAACGCGCCGAATATTCTCTTCCAATACGTCAATCGTCTCGGGCTTATCTGCGTAGACAAGCGACGTCACATAGCCCCACAAGAAATAGTCCAGCGGTGTTATATCGCACGATCTTGGAGGCCACGCCACAGGTCCACGGCGCGAGATAATGCGCTCACCAAAAGTTTCCTTCAATAAATCGATTGTTGCGTTGGCTGTATGGCATGTAGCGCCGTCTTGGTGGAACCAAAGGTCGTCCACATCAACATCGTCCAATTCAGGCACGAAAAAGTCATTAATCATGGCTCTATAGCGCTCTCCATTGACTGTAACATTATGGCCGGCTTCATTTTTAAAGAAATATGGACCAATGATTCCCTCTGCCCATAGAGCACACCAAACAGTGACTTTTTGAGGATGTAACGGCGTCTCAGCAATGGCTTGTGCGACAATTTTGCTTATTGACATACCCATTCAACCAAAAGTGAGCTTCATCGCTGAACAAAATTTTCTTGTGAAAATCGGGATCGGTGGCCATCTCGTTTTGGGCCCAAATTTGCACGATTTGCAAACGTTGTTCAGGTGTAAGTTTATTCATTATGAAATGGCAAACCAAACTGAGCATAAATGAAGTGACAGCTGTCAAAAAGACCATCTACGAAAAAAGTAGTGCCAACTTGAAAACCTAACCTCTAAAAAAACACCCTTTATCTCTACTGGACTTGTTGAGGCTCTCGTGAACGCAATGATTGCACAAGATACGTGAACCTGAACAAATTTATCGAGGATCCGTGGTCATATCTAACACCAAGTTCTGGTATATAAAAAGCAATCAAGCCAATATGAAGCGGCTTGTTTCCAGAGCACCGATGGCTTGCTGTTACAGACACTTTCCCCTTTTATCAAGGATGATAGGTTGCAAGCCTAACTACAGCTGTTACGTCATAGGAGGTTTGATAGAAAGAGGGGCGAATGAAATGAAAACAAAATGTGTAAAATGAGATTATTTGAATCCAATCAGTCTTCCAATTATGGTTGCGTTGATTTTTTCGTACATCGCCCATACAACTTCTGTTTCAGCCGACCTCTGTCGCTGTCCTATCTACTGCTTCATCATCAAATCAGCAGCCGTTAAGCGGCTATCAACGATGTTGAAGGAATCTGCTGATTTGATGATGAAGCAGTAGATAGGACAGCGACAGAGGTCGGCTAAAACAGAAGTTGTATGGGCGATGTACGAAAAAATCAACGCAACCATAATTGGAAGACTGATTGGATTCAAATAATCTCATTTTACACATTTTGTTTTCATTTCATTCGCCCCTCTTTCTATCAAACCTCCTATGACGTAACAGCTGTAGTTAGGCTTGCAACCTATCATCCTTGATAAAAGGGGAAAGTGTCTGTAACAGCAAGCCATCGGTGCTCTGGAAACAATTGGTGGGATGAGGAAACACGATGTAGAAAATACAAAAGTACATTAAAAAATTTTAAAAATTATTCGGACATTTTGCTGATGCGTAGTGCCGTCTTAGTGAGCAAAATCGAAATAAATCATATGCCGCCAAGAAGTCACTAAAGTTAACTAAATTAATGCTAAGAATTTCAGTCAAAGCATGGCCATGCGTAATGGAAAAAATGTCAAATAAAACATTAGTTTGAGTTTTTTTGAGGAAGAATATAAATTTTGGAATAAAAACAAATAAAACGTATCGATACGGCATTCCACAAATACATTTTTTTCAATTTACAAAAATGGATAAATGAGGCAAGTAAAATTAAAAAAAAAATGGGTTGTGCCAAAAACACTTTTGGGTAAATATGTACATGGATCTCGATAATGACTTGCTAAACATCACCCATCCGACATTTATGGATTGGATAAAACCATGCCCACTTTTTTATATGTTAAGACTAAATTTCCGTAGTACATAAAGCTCGGTCCAGACCAAATTTAGCCTTCTTTGTTATTTATACACTTTATGTGTGATATTGTATGGAAGGATTTTTGCTTTTATTTCTACGATTTCAGCATTGAAGTTGATGAAACAAATTGCAGGGACGAACGTCGTTTTCCTTCCTTTTTTGATAATTCTGTTTTTTTGTTGTTGTTTTTTTTTTTTGAAGGCTTTATTTAGTTTCCTTTTTGATAGTACAAAAACGTCATGATCATTTTCATAGAATGGATGGTAATTCAAATAAAAAGCACATACTCAATTCATAGGTTAGCATTCAGAACAGCGTCACGTAGATCCGTTCGAAACCGGCAGCCGCTAAAACAGCGAAATGAAAAAAAAAACACAACAACAACACTAATGTGCGCGTAAAATGAGCGCGTCGAATGTGTAAGAGGTGTATGCGGAGTGTACGGACGCGCGCATATTACAAATTCAGAGCTCGTGCCCACCGTCGTTTCACAGCAGCAGTGGCAGCCGCCGTCTTTTCAACAATTTCCCCTCTTCCGGCGATCTACCATAGTCTTGCCAACATGTACGCAGGCGACCGCTAGTACGCCTCTCACACTTCCCACTCACATCCGCATACGTGCTTTAATAAATAAACATACATATTTACATACATTCACATATCCAAATGTAAGAAGAGGGTACATACGAGTATTCATGTGTGTGTTACAACAAAAAGCGCGCGCGCCCCACTAAAGCACACAACAACGCCCCAACGGCATCACAGCATAGGCAAAGATCGCGGCCATATGGCCACCACACTGGCGGACAGACAGTGGCACATACCAAAATATAAACATATTTATGTGAGTGAGTATGAGTATATGCAAGTGTATGAATGTAGTGTGTAGTGTGGAGACAAATGAACGGATGGGCGTACAAAAAAAACACACATATAAAAAGTGCGCATGAATACCCTGTGGGAAAACGCATACATATGCATGTACATAAACGGACTATGGTTGTGTGCAAGGATGATAGATTACAAGGTTTGAACAAAGCAAAATTGTGGGATTAACTTCGGCTGCCAGGTTAAAGGGGACTTGACAATCCAATCAGTCGTTGCGCTGATCTCAGTTTTTGCTGACCAACAACTATGATAATGCCGATTACGTCAGCAAATCAGCTGGTTTCTTCAAAATCGCTGAGAGCCAGTTAACGATCTAATGTTATCTACACCCTCTATATACGTTTCACCAAGGATGTATTTCAAAGCGTCATCTCATCCCTCTGAGATGGGTGCAGTAGGACAATACACATTGAGAATTGAGAATGAAATCCTGGCTTCAAATTCCGACTACAAAAACGTCTTTCTTCGACGAGAGTTGAATTGTAATTTTGGTAGGTAAAATGGCAAGAGTGCCACAGGCACACTTCAAGTAGCACTTACGGGCCGTTTTGATACCATTGTGTAATTTTACTTCTCTAAACTTTTGCTTATTCTGCTTCTTCTTCAGCTATTGGTGTTTAAGGGGGGACCCTCATTTAGACGGTCGAAAAATGCATCATTTTTGGGAATTTTTTTCTCAGGTAAAATAACTTCAAACGTTTTGTAATTCATAAAGTACTTTAATAAATGTCTTGACTGTCTACAAAAATTTTCGGAGAAGAAAAAAAACATTTTAAGTATGGAAATATACACCTCGTCCATGGCACCTCATTCTATCTGTGTACATTCTAGCGCTCTGAATTTTTTTCTGAAATAAAAAAACCAAATTTTTTTTAAAACTTTAGGATAATACCTTCGATGTGACATTTTGATTTAAAAAAAAAATTTCGAAATTGATATTTTTTACCCAGTTTTATGTTAAAAGTGATTTTTCATGCATAAAAATTGACTTTAAAATTACAAAAAAATATGAAAATCTTTTTTTTAAAAAAACACTTAATGTCACATTGAAAACAATTTAATTATCTTTAAAATGAGCTATTGTAAAGCCTGATTGGTTCAATACAGCGTTCTCAATTGTGTACACAAAATCGAAAAATGATGTTTCGAGAAAAACGCGTTTAAAGTTTTGGATACAGGCGATCAGGCCACCCGTCGCGTCCTGTTAAAAATTTTGTCACTCCTTCAAAAATACAGATATCGACTTGAAATTTTGAAAGTATATTCTTAAATAGTTGTAGAATAGATTAAAATTATTTCCAAAAAATCGATTTTTTTGACCCGATAAATGAGGGTCCCCCCTTAATGTTGCTTTTCTGCGCTCACATGCCTCTTGTTTTTGTAAAAATTAAAATTGTTTGTATTTTTAATTACAAGTTTCGCACATTTATTATAATATTTTGTACTAATAATTAGAATTTTTCCAACTTCTTTCAAATTTCATTGGTATCCAATGGTTGCTCAATTAACACATGGGCTGAAAAGTCACGGAACTAACAAATATATGGAACTAGTTTTATTGCATTAATTTATTAACCTGGAACGAAACTCTTCATTGCAGAAACTAGTAGAGTGGTGCTAAAAACACCTTGGCTACAAAGAACATAGTATGCTCGACTGGCTACCTGATCCAATGTGGAAAAAAGTGCATCATGTGCTGGCAAGAAGAGTCATGTGTCATTTTAATGTGGCCGGAACTATTAGGTTGGCTTTTACAGTCGTCATCCGCAGAATGTATGTTGTATTAGTGTTGTCCTACAAATGGACAAGCCTAAAAATTCATACCAGCCCCGACAGCAGATATGGTTTAAGAAAAGCTTTTTCTGCGCAAAAATGTACTCAAAGTTTGCCATTGCTGCAAAGAGGAAAATAATGTATTTCATGTTTCAGTCAATAGTGGACTTCGAACCCTAGTCATACAGAAACCTATGCTGCTACGACGGCTGCTGCCTTGAGGTTAGTCACTAGCTAACATATGGGCTGAAGAGTCACGGTCCTAGCACATAGATGCCACCAGCTCTATTGCATTCACCTCTTTTTCACTTCGTACTAACCTTAAAAAGACAGCTGTTAAAATTTCATGATATTCTATTCAATAGTTCCTGAGTTATTGTGATGCTAAGAGTTGTTTTGATGCTAAGAGTGACGCTACTTTTGTTATTTTCAAAACAATGGATCAAAAATAAGCTTGTGTTTCAATTGTACAATGCTTCTTGATGGGGAAAAATACCGTTCAAACGAAGAAATGGCTTGCAAAGTGCTATGGGGAATCCGCGCCATCAGAAACAACAATAACACAATGGCTTGCTGGCCTCAAACGTGATCGTAGAGGCACCGATGTTGCAGAACGCAGTGGACCTCCAAATGAGGCGGTAATGCCAGAAAACATCAAGAAAATCCACAAAATCGTTTTGAATGATAAAAGAGTGAAGTTGAGTGTGTTAGCTGACTTCGTGACGATATCAAAAGAATGCTCAATTATGTCTACCGAGAGCTGGCTGTCGTCGCTTTTCAAAATAATTCTGTATTACTTCAGCAGTCTTGAGTTGGTTATGATCCACGCCATCTTAGTCGCTATGCCATTGGTATTAAAGAGGTGGTTCCAGGGAAACTGTAAATTTGCGAGCGTTACCGTGACATGCTCTACGAGTTTTTGTTTCCAGAATTTGAAGAGGATGACATGGACGACATTTGGTTTCAACAGGACGGTGCAACTTGTCACACTGCCAAAGTTACACTCGAACTTTTGGCTACCGTTTTTGAAAACCGAATAATCAGCCGAAATTCCGATATCAATTGGCCGCCTCGGAGCTGTGATTTAAGCCCGTTGGACTATTTTTTGTGGGGAGCCGTTAAGTACAAATGCTATGCGAACCATCCATAGACGATTGATGCTTTAAAACACGAAATCGAAGTTGCCATTCATGAAATTGGAACCCAAACAATCGAAAATGTGCTGAAAAATTGGGTTGATCGAATGGCCTACTGTAAAGCCAGTCGTGGCGGTCATTTCAACGATAATATTTTTTATTCATAAATGACTATATTCAATCTTCAAAATAAAAAAAAAAGTTTGAAAAAATATTCATTCGTTTTTTTTTTATAGCCGATTCAAAAAGCAAATTTTACATGGCCCACCCTATATTATGTATCACATTCCCTGTTAAAGACATGTCTCGACAGAAGAAAGATGTGAGAGTCTTATGATGAATACCATATTAATGGTGGGTATATTCTTTATTAGTTGTTTGGCCGACTCCGCCGGATTTCTGAGAAAGTTTTTCATGGCAGAAATTCTGTTGCCTGGTAACAGGAAACCGGACTTCGAACTCGGACCCATCGAATGTTGCCACGCATAAAACCCACTTGGCTACATATTTACTTACAAATTACTTGTTTATCGCGTTATTTCCATGCTATCGGGGGGAACACAACCCGCTCTCCGAAACCACTTTGTTGTCCATTCACCTCTCTGCAGGGTTTGTATAGATCGGTTCAAATACAAATGTACACACATACAATCAGAGTGCATGTAGCTGATGTATGTATGTATTTAAATAAATTTACAGGCACGTATATATGTATGTAGTTATGTATAAAACAACTTCCTCTCTGCGATTTAATAATGACTTTTATAGCTTTTTGTGCGTCGCTTTTGCCTTTTTCTCATTTTTCATTATTCATTTTATGAATTTTATGTCTTTCGTTTTTGGTTCGTAGTTTTATTTGGTTAATCCAAACTGGAAATACACACAAAAAAATCATTCATTAGTGGGCACCGCTTGGTTTAAAATGCTGACAGTCGTCAACGCTGACGGCCACCCGTTGCCGTTCTCCACCTTCATCACTATTTTCTATTTTATTATGCTTCTCATAGCCCACTACTCGTATGAATATAAATATTTGTATATGTACATATGTATGTATATGCTGTGCGCCGTTTTATCGAATGCGCGGGGGTCGTCAACAACGTTACCGTTTGGAGAACTTTAGCTTTCGTTTACCTTGCCTATTTCTACAATTCTTTAAAATAAATATTGTTCTTCTTTCGTTTTCCTTTTTGTGTGTGTGTGTTTTTTTTTAAATATTATTTGTTTTTTTTTTTGGTGTATGTGCTGCGTTCGCTTGTTTGGCTTATTAGGTGCTGGTTGCCTCGTTTTGGCTGTTAACTGTGTTGTTGTTGTGGAGTGACGGCTTTTGTAACCACCTCTCTGTGGCCTGGTTCACCCAACTATGCTATAAGTCACTTTCCTGTCTCGCAACTGCGATCTTACCGATACCGACGCTGGCGCAGATGACACTATGACTATTATCTGCTATCTACTATAGTGTTGTTGGATTTGACTGCCGTCGCCTTCATTATCACCAACATCATTATCATCGTAGTCCCCCTTGATCACTGTAGCGTACCTTGTAGCGCGTTTTGGTGTTGAACGAGTCAGAGAAATTGCTACTGGTTTTGAATTTTTCTTTCACTGCTATGCACACATTTATACATTCATTTGATATGTATGTCTGTATGTAGGTGCATAGGGTTACCAGGTCAAAAAAAGTTTATTAAATGGAATGCTGAGACGATTGCCTAGATGCCAAGCGTTAAATTATTAAATAAAATATGAAAAGGTGAGTTCAAAAACTACAAACTTCAGAAGCCAGCTCGTCCCTTACTGGGGAAAATTTGCTGTCATTAATCCGCATTAAGACTACTCGAAAGAGCAAATATGCAGACACTGTGAAATGTTTATGCGGAAGCAGGAATTAATGAATTGAGCATAGAGAGATGCCTTGGAAGAATTTGAGGGGCTTGTGAGAAGAAACAGCTCAGCTTATTGGAAATGAAGATCTTATTGCCAAATACATGCAATTTCACTCAATTTGTTCCAAGTACTAAGGGAGTAGGTTAGCCATAGCGCAAGAAGGCTTCAGCGATTGTACTTTATAAAGGGACGAATGACGTTCAGCCTTTGTACTAAAACAAAAGCATGAGTGTCGGGTGACTTGATAAATGCTATATGTCAATGCAGCATAACAAGTCATGCAATTCTGATGAAAGAGAAACCTGATGGAACTTGCCAAAAATTAAAACAAATATAACAATAAAATAAAACCTGAAGTAAAGGTACTACAAAGACCATATTACTCACTAAAGACTTGAAAAGCCACAAGCCTCTCTGAAAACAGCAACAAAGTTATCGAGCAGGATTCGCAGCTAACGCGTATGGTTGCACCTCATAAAACTTATATAACTCACTCTTTTACAAATAAATGTAATTTTAGGCAACTCTATTGCCGCGCTGCCAAGATATGTTTATTTATAGCAGTTGCTTCATCTATTCGCCACTTGCTAATGCTTGGCGAAAAGATGAGGCCTTAAATTTGAGAACAGCAACAGAATTAATTGAAACCATAAAGGACTTGTGATGCTTCCCTGATTCTTTCTACCCTTTAATGCACCTTTGTGCAATTCAACTAAATAATTCATGAACGCATAAATTTAGTATTTATTCGGAGGACTTAGTTGATTGGTGCAATAGTCTCCTTAGCGACTTCACCTAAGCTTAGCAAAGCGCGCGCCAGCCAATTATAGGGTACCATATTTCAAATACTTATAGAATGATGCCAGCTAGAGATATAGTAGAAACTTCAAGTGTTTACAAATCAATTTTCAATTTGATTCTTCTACGGCTAAGGAAGTTTTCGTCAACCACTGCCAGCACTAGCATATACCAAATCGGAGGTGTATATCAAATCGAACGACATAACCAGCTAGTAGAGCAGTTGAATCTTAAATCGCTGGATAACACAGTTGATTTCGATAATATCGGCTTGACTACCATTTGTGGTAGCTCAGGGCAAGGCATCAAAGGTTCAAGAATCTTTCAGAGAACTTTTCTTTCCGACACTGCGAGGGCATTGTCATATTGATTATTGGAAAGCGCGATGAGACCAAAACCTCTAGTCTTATACTAGGCTCTAGAACCACTGTTGATTGGGTTCCTTAAATGGTTCGTGGGACTTAATGGTATCCTTTTTTGGGATATGTGCAGATAACCATTTTTAGACAATGTTTAAGTTGTTAATTGTAAATAAGTATTGATAGTAAAAAATTCAGCTTAGATCGAACGTTGTAAGCCCGTGCACATTTTAGTAAAGTTTATATTGAGTTAACTTTTAATTTTTAAAATAAAAAAAAAAAACATTAGCAATGAGAGTAAAGCTTGTGAGCTCAGGTGGGCGGATGGAAATTTAGGCTTGACATATAAAAGTGGAAGTGGTTTACGTCCGGTCTCAGTAATATTTACAGCGGCTCTAAAGGAGATGAGGGCACCACGCACGCCAAGTTTTCGGCTAGTTTTATTAAGTCGATATCGAGATATGCGCACTTACCCACAAATGGACGTGGCACCATTCATTTTTTAAGTTTTGCCTGCGGCGTTTACCTTCTTATAGCTTCATCTTTTGAATAAAATCTGAGTAATTTTACTTCATTTATTTGCCCTAACCACAATTGTTGACAGTCATGAGCCGAGGTTGTAAAAGACTTAATTTATTTAAGATAACAATGCCAGCCGGGAAATCCAACAAAAAAATCTCTCTTGCCAACAAGTGCTACTTTGGACTAAGTATGTAATTGCGCAGAAGCGTGGACGATGACAATATCCGATGAGGCGTAGATTCGAGTGTTTGAAAGAAAGATTCTGCGGAAGATGGTTTGATCTTTGCACTTTGGCGACGGCGAATATGGTGGTGGCAGAGGAAGAGGAAGGCCTCCTTTGCGTTGGAATGATGTGTGGGATGATGTGTCCAATTGGCGTCAGTTAGCACGAGAAAGAAACGACAAACGAACAAAGCGCGACCTTTGTTAAATTCGGCCAAAATTGCGTGAGCGGATATCGCGCCAATTAAGAAGAAGAAGAATAACCACTATTAATCCGCATTTCTACGATTTCTTCTCATATACACCCCGTTATAAAAGGCACAATTTAAAGAAATCACTCTTGTTTTTATAAAATATTGTTCATAATGCAACAAACACTATATGACGCAAAAATTGACACCCCAAAATTGTTTACAATGTCATCGAAAATTTCAATTTTTTCCCCCACAATTATTCAAAATTTTCCGGCCGATTTTGCAAGTTTCAAACGAGTACAAAAATTTTTCGAAAATGTCAGACTTTTTCTTCTATATGAAGTACGTGCTCGGATATTTTTTTTTTAATTTCTTTTTATTCTTTTTGATGATCGGTCAGTCGTAATTCGAAGTTGATGTGAGGGTATCAACCGCAATCATCGAAAAGGATAACAAACCACTGGTGGCGAGGTTCCTGCTTGTCAAAATCTACCTAGTTCTTTAGTTCTTAGGTCTTCTATTTCGGAATTTGATGTTAGAAAAATCAGGTCCAAAGCTCCGATGTGGACAAATGTTTGTTAATTGTAATATATTTTTAATCAGTGATTTTACAGCACAAAGTGCAAATTAGCACCGCTATATGCGGCCGCCGTAGCCGAATGGGTTGGTGCGTGACTACCATTCGGAATTCAGAATCTCGGTGAAACACCAAAATGAAGAAAAACGTTTTTCTAATAGCGGTCGTACTTCGGCACGCAATTGCAAGTGTATTTCTACCATGAAAAAGCTCCTCATGAAAACTATCTGCCGAAACTGTAGAACCCTTCTTTTGTGGCACAACTTCAAGACGCTCGCCAAACACCCAGAAAGGGTGTACGGGCCTTTTATATACACAATATATATGTATATTATAAAGTAGCACCGCTTTTCCAAAGTCGGTGCACCGTTACAACCAGACTCCGCCACGCGCTTGATTCCGTATATATACCCTGTAGAACCGGAAAAAGCTGGAGGAAGCTTTTGCCAACAACAACTGCTCTAGCTTCTTAGTGTACATATCTAGATCATTTTAAGCATATTTTCCCATACTTAGCATATGAGTTAGCTTTTTAATCTGTAGAAAGTTAAGTGCTGAAAGCAAAAAGTGAAAAAAAAACAAAAATTCAAAATTAACTCAAACCAGCCGCTAAGCTGTAATTCAGACCAATGAATAATGCCAAAAGCTGGCCCCGGAGAACAGCTGCGATGGCAATAACAATCACAGCAGCTGTAGGAAAAAATGTTATTTCAATATGCTCAATAACTAAGTGAATGCGAGTTAGAGTCAATACCCGGTTGCAATTCGGTACTCCAATAACAAAATCAAAATCAGCCGTAGCAAGCTTGCTGCTGGTTGTCGATAACTGAGAGAGATCTTCTTGATCTGAGGGGTCGGTGCTTTTGCTGCTTGCTCAGCAGCTGAAAGTGCAGCGTGGCGGTGTAGGTAGCAGTTGCAGCATCAAAACCGCATTGATAACTAACTGCATCGGCAGCAAAAGATCAGAATAGTTCCACCAATAACAACAAACAGTATCATTCGAATCCACAATTTCAGCGTTATTATTGATGCCTACGAAGAGATGCGCTATCGTACTTACTCGGGTACTCAAGTTTTTATACATATGTATGGGGTGAATAAATGTGTGTGATTGTAAAGCAGTCATTTGAGTTTTCATGCAGGTTAACAAGACTTAAATACATATAAGTAATAGTATTTCTGTAACAATTCTGTGCCCAGTAAGCAAAAGATTTTGATTTCGTAGAAAATTTGTCAATTCATTTGCATTGTCCAAAACTTAATCCTCTTGAGGGCCAAAATGCAACTCATCGGATGATTAGTAGGCTATAAGTAGATGTCATAGATTTCTGTTTGAAAAATTACCTTTTAAAAACATATGTTGAGGGTAAGTTTGCGGGATAAGTGGGAAGCTAGCTTTTTACACAACATTACTCCTAGTATTCTCTGAAGAACCGAATATTTCTCTCACTTTCCGACTGCCGTCTCCAGGAGTACTAGTCAGTTCGAGGCAGCGATACTGTGCTTTCCCCTTGGCGCAATTAAAAGAGAATTATGCTTGTAATTCACACGTAGCATATTCAGACCAACGGCAAAGAGTCACAAAAAATACCTTCTCGGGACGATTATGCGACATAGACCACAGCACGAGCATGCATCATAAATCAACCAGCGCACCTTCCGTGCTGCAGCTATTTCAACCGTGCTGCAGCAACAAATTCACATCGATGTGAGGGTAATTGGAGGGCTCTGCTGTAAGCCTCTTTGCGGATATACAAGGTGAAGTCCAAAATAAACAAGACTGAGCTAAAATAGAATCGACAGGAGCTTTTTTCTGATAACTTCGAGTTTATTTATTCAAAATAGTACCCTCTGCCTCGATACACTGTGTTTTAGGTCAATGCCCGAAATGTCCTTCAGGATGGATGACCTCTACGGACGCAAAACGTTTTCCTTTCATGGCCAAATGCAATTTTCCGAATACTTAGAAATCACAGGGAGCCATATCGGGCGGCTATGGTGAGTGATTGATGGTTAAAACGCGACTTCTAGTCAAAAAATCAGTCACAAGAGTGGGTCGGTGAGATGGTGCCCTATCAGGCGTTTTAAAACGCCAAGACAGAATAATGCATTGACGGTTTGGCCCATTGGCTTGAACTCCTTGTGGACAATTCCCTTGGAATCGTAAAAACCAATGAGCATCGATTTGATTTTTTACTCCTCCAAACGCGATTTTTAACGTGGTAGCTGGCCTGGGGCCTTCCATTCGGCACTTTGACGCTTAGTTTCAGGTTCGTGTTGGCAACACCGAGTTTTATCACCAGTTACAGTGTTGTAAGGGAATTTTGAGCAATTTTTGGTCCACAGTTAACAGTTTTGTTTTTTTTGAACTTCGCCTTAAAGATTAGCAGGGGGCACTCAAATCCCTTGCCACATTTGATGTAAAATTATTATTGGTTATTGAGTGCCTATAGAAAATAAATGTACTATATGGAAGTATTATTGTATTACTTACTTACTCTGGGTTCGAAACCATAGAGACATAACGGGGAACAAGTACACAGATATCTTGACAATAGAAGCACAATAAAAGCACTAATGAGGTCCTAACTATTATTTGCAGTGGAACTACGCATCATCAGAAACTACAGAGGTAAGTGCGCTGGCACCGAACTTTGATGCAATGCCGGAGAAAGAAGCTAGTTGGATAGTACG
The DNA here is from genome assembly GCA_037575425.1 of Anastrepha fraterculus. Lineage (NCBI taxonomy): Eukaryota > Metazoa > Arthropoda > Insecta > Diptera > Tephritidae > Anastrepha > Anastrepha fraterculus. Next base: position 195,568 of record JAYXIM010016200.1, read on the forward strand.
GTGGAAAAATGTTGCAAGCACTCTTCAAGTAAGGATATTGATAGCTAATCTGACAGGTCACTGTAGATTTAGAATTCATATAAAAAGAAAAACTCTGCATACAGTCATGGGACTAATGTTGGCCCTGTGCCAGAGACTTATGTGCATATGCAAATGCACTTTTAAAATGCGACACAATATCCAGGGTTTCGGAACCCTTAGGTACGCTTGCTATTACCAAAAATCCTCGCCTTCATATATCACCAAAATCCGTCTATAAGGGATTTTAGTCTAACCGAAGCATTGTGAAGTGGAGCAGATACTAATTATAGCTCTTACGATTCTAGTGCACATATCTGCCTAACTATTCATATACGCATGTACTTGTGCACCCCACTGTTCTTGATAGATTTGTAACCCATTGGCGGCCAAGTCAATCGCCTGCACACCCCCTGGGAAATGATTTCTTTCTTTTAAGAATAATTCGGCTTGCGAATTTCTAACGAAATTTGGTATGTAGTTGAATTTCGAACTCGACGCGATTTCGCGTGTATTGCAGCTCGAAATCAAAAATTGGGTCATTCGTGTAATATATTTTTGGAAATGGTTTCATTAGGATGTAGAATTAAAAAAGGTTCTTACAGAAAGTGTCTTGTTTAAACGACTTCGGCAACTTTGGATTGGCGAATTTTGAAGTGCATGTGTGTGCCTAAGTGTGTCGATACGTTGGTGCCGCTGTGGCTCCATAGAAAAACATCCATACATGTATACATACATCCGTTCGTGGAAAACCCGTTCGACATCCGCTGCAATGAGAACAACAACAATAACAACAATATCTGAAAAACCAACACTCAACAGCAGCAGCAACAATGAAGAAAGTTGCAACACTTCTAGTCGCGCAAATATAAATACATACACACACATGCACGTATGTAGTAGTGTTTGTAGCACACATATACGAGTATTTATACAGAAACACAACAATAGTCACTATTGCAACTTTTTCAGAGAATTAAGATGGGCGAATTCGCCGCTTGTAGAATATATGCACACACAACTGCACTTTTCTTACATGCAAGAAAATCGAAATTTGTTGTTTTGCTGGTAACTCGCTTCGACTACTAGTATATTAGATAGTAGACGTAAAAGAGTGACTGCTTCAAAGCGAAACGAAAAATCATTCATCGCTGCAACAACAGCCGGTTTTATACAAAAAGGTGGAAAATAAGCACAGATTAACTGAGTGAGTGTATATATGTACATACGTACATAGATTGCCGCAAAGGGTAATGCATCGGAACCTAGTATACCAGACCGGACAACTAGTGTACATGTGAAGTGTGTGTGTGTGTTTTTCTTCAAACTTTTCCTACCTGCAATATCACTTACGTTCTGTATATGTGTGTTGTTTCATAACACCCGTGTGTATGGACGTATGTATGTATGTATGTATATATACGTTTGCCACCTCGTTGTGCTTATTTTACTTGTCAATGGTATAGGCGTCTTAAATACCACCGACAAAACATACATACATACATACATATATAGAATTGAACACCATTACTGAGCGCTCAACACCAGTCCAACTTCAAGTTTACTCAAATCGACTTGATTTCAATCGCTGCACATCATGTGCGTTGACTTGTGCTTCTGCCGCTGCTACTCGAGACTGTTTGATTTAAATTTAAATGAATGGAAGGCATAAATAAATTTTCGCCGCTGTACGCCATAAATGTTGCTGTTGGATATACATATGTACGTACATATAAATATGGGTATGCATAAAAGGGTATATATATATACATATATATATATATGCACATATCTATATAAATACACAAGCATCAATATTTATGCATGCTATTGCTGTTGTTATTGCACTTCCCGCCACCCGATGGGCAACACGGTCCTAAATGCTCCACTCGCTGTGCATACACGAGTGAGCGCCCACAAGTTGGCATATTTTCAATTTCCGTTTTTGACACACAAGCATACATACAGTTGTATGTAGTACGTAGATAAAACGTATATGGCCATGCATTCGTGCACACACTTAGCTACACACATGCATATATATGTACATGTGTATGTGTGGTATATTTACGCAAGCACCTATACATATGAAAACAAACGTAATACAACTACTTTCATGAAATAGAATTACTATTCTGAGGCGTCGTCTTGGCAGCGTGGTTTGGGGTCGCGTGAATAGTCAGTCGACAGTGTTGCCAGGTGTACGTTTTTCCACTATGCTCGCCACGTGTTCGAACTGAAAAACAAAAATCGGTTGTCATATGTTGAGTGCATGAGTTTGTCAAGCAGAGCCTATCTGGGGGAAGTCAAATTATAATCTGTATATGTTGGCCATTAGAGGAGGAGCTCGACCTAACACTCAATCAATGATTGGACTGAACGTACATATGTGCCTTTCTTCTAGCTGCAATTGTCCGCGATATCTCAATTTTCTCCGCGATATAGCGCTGCATTCAAGGAGAAGGTGTATTGGTTGGGAATCGGCCACAGAAACGAATAAAGATAGTGGACTATATCTCAATTCTGTGCATATGAATGCGCAATCTGCAAGGCCCCGTTATACTTACGAAGAGTTTTCTAAACGTCTCTTGAGTGTACCCCCAGCAAGGGTTTCGCTGGTGTAGCCCCATAGTTTGGTGCCAGCTAACCTCTATTAGTCTTAGTTCTTCACTCCTAAACTTCCCTTGAGAGTGTGTTGTCTCATAGCAAGGAAGTGCTCAGGTACTATTAATAACGAGTCCGCAACCTCTGCTACTTTGTTCCCAGTTGTACTCCTGTGACTTCCCCTTTATACTCGTATTCCGTAAGAATCAGATGATGTCAACTATCAACGAAAAAACCGAAAAATTCGTACCGCGCTACGACACAATACCCTCCTCCGAGGAGAATAACCTGCTGGCTTCCAGCCAAGATACGGCTGGGTCAGTAAAGAGTACGGTGAGTGTCAGCCACAGTATTTCTTTACCAAACAAGCAACAACAAGAAACAATTCTACCAACAGCATCACAAACGGCGGTAGACTATACTCAGAGAGACAACCAGGCCACAAAAAACCCCAAATCAGAGGGTGTTCTCATGAAGACTCGCTATGCGAAGGCGCGGTTCATTCTAAACTAGATTGCTAAGAATGAACTCGTTGGAACGACTGACGAGCAAGACGTGGCTGACAAAGTAAAATACCAACAGGGGGTCAAGGAGTATAAAGACTTCATATCCAAAAAACCTAAAACGGACAACAACAAAAAAGGCAATGCGACGAAACGAAATAGGTCACAGGACGTGATCGTTCAGGCACCGAAGAGATCGAAGGTGAGGTGTCCAACAGCATCGAGAAAACAACAAAACAACGACCATTTAGCGAGGTGGTAAGGGATAACCTCCTCTATGCACTGATCGATGAAAACACTAAAAGCGGCAGAGAAGTCCTGCAGAAGTTGGGGCAGGTGGAGGCCAAACTGTCCAAGCTCGCGCTAGACAAGCATGTAGTTGGAGCACAGGGCGATGCTCTTCCTTCCTTCGATTCGGCAGGAGTACTTCGAGGCTGCGGGATAATCAAGTGCGACTACGACTGGTCAAGGGTTGTCCTAGAGAAGTGATGAGTTGCTGACCTCACTGGAAGTTTTAAAGCTTCAGCTCATTCCGGCCAGGGACATACCTTGCCCTCCTCGCGCTCGCATTTGGCTACCAGTCATGCACTTAAATGGTGCAGATGTGCTAAATAAAGTACCTTAAGTCACACAACCCTGCGGTGCCAATGGCCGACTGGGCAATCGTGAAGGCAGAAAAACCGCAAAAAAGTAGCATGTCATTCATTTTACTGATTAATGATGAATGCTTACCAGTACTTAGAAAATCTGACAACAGCATGTGGTTTGCTCTGAGAAAGGCCAAACTGAAAATATTCAAAGCAGACAGCAATGAAAACGAAGACGATCTCGATGAGGTGTACAATAACATACAGCTAGAAAAGCTAGAAAAACTCTACCTAGTTGAAGACGACAACCAACCCGTGCAGCACTTGAAATGTGCTACAGAGAACTTGGATGTCTTCCTCAATGAGGGGGACATCGACACCGGATTCAAAATTAAACGGCGTTAGTCTTATGCTAACCCAACAGGCAAAATACTTAGGAGTTATCTTAGAACCCAAATTTAACTGGAGGTCCAACGCACTTTACACGTGTAAGAGAATGTTGGGTAAAAAATGGGGTATCCAACCAAAACTATCCAATTGGTTTTACACAGCCACTGTAAGGCCAGTACTAACATATGTGGCACTAACCTGGTGGCCCGCAATAGAAAATAAATACAACCCAACCAAGTTGAACAAGATACAAAGAACAGTGTGTATTTTAACTACAGGAGCGCTTAGCACCAGTCCTACTGAAGTGCTCAATATACTAACTCATCTATTACCATTAGACTTACATATAAAAACAATCGCTATTTGCAGCGCGGTGAGACTTAGAGATATAGGAAGCTGGCAACAAGATCGTACAGTCACAGCAGGATCCGCCTACAGCGACCCTCGCTGCTCAAAAACAAATCAGACTACACAGTCTCTGACCTCAATTTCAAGAGAGACTTTGGAATGGAGGAAAGGGAATGTGATTGGTAGATTTGACGTCGAGATCTACACTGACGGTTCTAACATGAACTGTGGTATGAGAGTTGGCTTCTATTTGGAACCGCTCAACTTATCCAAATCAATTCGACCTGACTATGTCAGCGTGTCCCAGGCAGAACTATTAGCAATCAGGGAAGCTTGCGAATCACTGAAACACTACAAAGAAATTGGTGCAAGAGTAGCTATCTTTTCAGACAGTCAAGTGGCTATCAATGCCTTAGATTCCAACTCCATTTCATCCAAAGTAGTCTTACGGCGTAGAGAGGTACTAGACTTGCTAAGTCATTGGCTTAAAATTACTCTGATATGGGTTCCCGGTCATGGGAACATACGAGTAATGAGATAGCGGATGAGCTAGCAAGAAAAGGTTCGACACTAGACATAGCAGAGGCGGTGGCAGTCGCCGCCCCACTCAACACAATAAAAGCATTCATTAGCTCACAGTATCATGCTTTAGCCGAAAGAAGGTGGAAACAATGAACTACATGTATTACAACAAAAAACACATGGCCGTCGTACAAAATGCAAAGGACGAATTATCTGTTAGGATGATCTCTACCAAACATTTCACGCATCACTGCAACTCTTACAGTCATTGGAAGGTAGGGGATCATGCAACCAGACTCAACCTCCCTTTCAATCCCATCTGCAGAAGCTGTCAAGCGGAAGGGGTGAAGGAAAGTCTTTTTCATTACTTATGCGAATGTCTAGAATGCCCAGCTAGCACGACTTCGCTCTTTTTTACAGCAAATTAATGAGATCTCAAACATCGAGATAAAGAATTTGCGCCTATACTTGGATCCCACAAAATGGTACTGACTTAGAAACAGAAAAAACAAAAAAAAAAGGAACAAGACATCATCACACGAGAACAGTGGTAGTAAAACGATGCTAGTCGCTAATTAGGGTTCTTTCAGTAGAAATACTCAACCATTTCAACAACACCAACAACCCCTGTGTCCTGGGACCAAATTAAGCGGTACTCACAAATTCCACACACTTAAGGACCAGACTTAACATCACATGATGACAATACATTGAGTGCCGCTTGACTGTCGCTCAGAATGGCCATTCGTTCATTCCGGACATATGCATATGGTGTACTTCTCTCATATAGATTTCAAAATGTTTCATATAAGGTTATTCTTGTGGGGAATATCCGAGGCTTTGACATTGATACCGGACGGCAATTATGCAATCATTTTTATCGAGCCTGGCGTCAAGGTAAATGCGAAATATTATCGGGAAAGTATTCTAGTGGCTTTGTAGCCGTGGGGAGACAAACATTTCGATGGCAGATCATGAACGTTTCAACAGGACTCGGCAACGTCTCACAAAGCTTGAGTGAACCAAGAATGGTGAAAAACAACGTCCACACAATGGCTCTCAAATTCGCCGGACGCGAATCCGATGGATTATTCTCTTTGGGCCATTTTGGAGAGCAGGTCTGAACTAAAAGAGTTAAGAGTCTCGTGGCGTTGAAAAAATTAATTACCCGCGAGTGGGCCAAAATACTCGCAAGTCACATTTGGGCAGCTTGCGATTCGTTTCTGGACCGTCTCAAGGTCACAGTAAAGGCAAAAGGTGATCATGTCGAGCAAAAGTAAATTGATTCCTAATTTTGTATTATTTTCACACATTTTTTACTTTGAATTGAATAAAAGTAATTTTCCAAACTAAATTTATGGCCTTTTTAATTGGTTACACTTTGAGTGCCGGACCTATTATATGTTGTTTGTATACTTGCAAGCAGATAACATCAAGTAGAAAAACATGAAAGCATACGCATGATTTTTGCAATACCCGATATCTATAAAGCATTTAAATTGATTTAATTTTATTTTTAAGAATTTGAAGGGTATACGTTAGGTATTTTATATTATATCATGTTATTTCTAAACACCTATTCGTGTATGTATTTACGTATGTATGTATGTACGTTCTCGCATATGTATGTATTGCCGGAAGTGGGAGCTACCCTAAATATACAATGAAAAGTTGTTTCTATTTTTTTCTCGTATGGTAGCTGTGGTTGTGACGGTAGTGGCCCCTTGTTTTGCTTATATGTATGTACTATTTAAAACCGTTTTGGGACCATTACGACAATCTGCATTTATTAACTCATTCGGTTGGTATAGGGCTAATCACACATATCCGGTGTGTTCGCAGTCATTGAGAACGTCACTTTATGTGTGTGTGCATAAATATATATGTATATGTATGCGTATGTCTGTGTGTTAATGCTCTAAATTTTTACCGTTGCGGTAACTATTTTGATTTTTTTTTGTTTTTTGTTTGAGACTTTATTTATTAGAAATTTGAAATTCAAGACTTCTTCACTTCTTTTAATAAATCCATATTTTTTATTGCCAAACTAACTACATAACTACAAATATTTAGTTGCCAAGCTTGTAACTCATAGGAAGTCAACCGTAAAAGCTTTATTTTTGGTTCTATAATGAGATCATGCCATCAATAGCGTGCTAGGTACGACTACTAAGAATATATGTATTATATATATCTATCAAACCGGAATTTTATATTAACACATTCGCACATTCGGGGATCGAGAATTCTCGTTTTGCGAGAAGTGTGCTTTCCTGAAATGAATAGAAATACTTTCCCTAAGCATATTTACATCCCGGTCTTTCTTTCTGTTTACTTCGAATATCTCATTTTGAGTTTTCCCCTATTCCGATCCTAAATAAACAAAGCTGTTGGCGATTACTATTTCAAAGGGACGGTCGGACTATTGCCTCGACCCGAACAATTTTTTGTTTAAAAATGCGATCGGCGACAACCTCACACTATCTTCTCACTCATCGCGTGTTATTGTTCTTTCAATATTCCCCAATTAACTGATTTAGGGGTTAGAACTTACTCCAACAAAATGGGGCGAAGTGCGGATTTACCATTAGAAATGCGTAAAATTGTAATTAAATTGCACATGGAAAACAAGTATTTGCGCGAAATCGAAAAAAAATTGGCAAATCCCATTATACGGTGCAATGTGTTATTGCTAATTACGTTAATACTGGTAAATTGGAAGCTAATCACCACCAAGGCGAAAAATATTGACTCCACGTGAGGATCGCAACAAAGTAGCATCATTCGCGGAAAATCGAAAAATAACCTCCACGATACTATGCCGAAATATTCAAGAGCCTTTACATAAAAAAGTAAGCCCACAACAACTTCGTAATTGCCTGCATAACATTGGTTATCATATAAGAGTGGCACGCCACAAGCCCTACATTTCAGATATTAACAGAAAAAAGAGATTGAAATTCGCCAAACGCTATATAAAAGAGTCAGATTATTTTTAGGAAAACGTCAATTCAGTAATGAGTCGAAACTTAATATTTCCGGATCAGATGGCCCTCCAAAAGTTTGGCGAAAATAAAATACAGAAATAATGAAAAAAATTGTATTCCTATCGTTAAGCATTGAGGCGAAAATGCAGTGGTAAAAATGGTTTTTATTGATGATAAAATAGACAAACATTTGTATTTAAACACTTTGAAGAATTATTTGCATGATAGTGCCGTTAAACTTGGACTGGATGCTAAAGGGTTCTTGTTTCAACGAGACAATGACCCAAAACTCATCTTATCTCGTGCAAGAATGGCTTATTTACCACTATAAGCAGCTTAAAACTGCAACTCAATCACCGGATCTGAACCCAATTGAGCATGTCTGGGAGCTCTTAGAAAGGAGAATCAGAAAGCACAAAATAACATCAAAGGTGTCATTAAAAACAGCTTTAAGTGTTGCGAGGGAGAAAATTGTAGCTAATGAAACCAAGGTATTGGTAAAAAGTATTCACCGACGCTTGGAAGCAATTATTAAAAAGCTAAAGGTGGCCCAAAAAGTCTTAAATACTCGTTTTTTTTCTATTGTTTTTTCAATAAAATATTATATATTCAGTAATATGGCTATGTACGAATAATATTTTTCCATAAAATTGTGCCTTATTTTGTTATTGTCCTAAGTTCTCTAATTCCAGAAAAGAATTTGGAAGTTTTTGGTTTTTAAATATTGAATAAATATGTCATTTTTTACGAATATATCCAACTTGGGTTCTTTTGTGTAAATCGAGCTAAGTATCAGATGTATCTGCCTATAAACTGTGAGTGTACGAATAAATTGTGTGACCACTGTATGAATCAGAGGAAGATGAAAATACTGCGAGGCGAGTGAAGCAGAAATAGATATTAATGTTTTGTGGCATGCAATTGATATGCCACCACGATTAGAATTATTTGAAAGAATTCCAGGTAAGACGATTGAAGAATTTACTGAAAATATGCTTGAAATAGTTTGTAATGATGACTTCTTCTTGTACCTGTGCCTTGAAACAAATAAGTATCACAATGAAAGAGTAACTAAAGCCCGAAACAGAATTGGGGCGGGACAGCGGGTGGACGGGTTCCACTTCAGTCGGAAAATTCGGTAAGATTAACACAATTGCGACGGGGACGGGGAAATCTTTTTATTTGGTATATTTGTGAAGCAACCCATTGAAGCTCATTGTTTCAAAACACATTTTCTTTCTAAATTATTGAAATTTTTTGGGGTTTCTTGTGAAAATTGAATATTTTTTGCTTCTTATTTGCCTGATGTTGCTTGTAAGCAAGCAAATTGTCAATAAGTGATTAGAAAAGCAACCCTGAATCTTCAATCCGTCGGAGGAATTAGAAATGAATCTAATTACATTTTTTTTTTTGACGTGAAAATAACTGCCTGCAAGAAATCCGTCCGCGCCGCAATTCTTTGCAATTTTATGCTATTAAATGTGTCAATCCGTTATCTGCTATCCGATGCAATTCTGTTAAAGGGGTAAGTATAGAGCTTACAAAAATGCGTTATAGTGAAATGAGGTTACTACAATAGAAATGAAGCGATTTCTAGGACTTATAATTTTAATGGGACGGGTAAAAAGAGAGTATATCCCTTGTCAGAAACACCAATATTTGCAAACAAAAAATTTACTTGCACAAGATTCCCACAATATATACATATGGACGTTTTTGCTCTTTAATGGCAACACCCAAATAAAAGATGATTCTGACCGATTAATAAAAATGCAGTCTATTTTGGAATTTCAGGAATTTTATTGGCAATCACGAGAGATTTCTTTAGATGTAGGAAAGATTCCTTAGAAAAGAAGGCTTTCATTTAGAACATATTATCCGGCTAAGATTATAAAATATGGGTTGCATGTATGGGCAGTACGTGAAAGTAAGTCCGGATTTCTAATGAATGTAGAAATAGGTATACAATAAGTACACGTGTTTGATGGCAGAGGGCGTTCCTGAGGGAAGTTGGTGTTAGCATCCTCCCAGTGCTGCCACCTATCAAAGGACGGCAAAACAAATTTCAGTCTGATTGATAGATTAGTTTGGATATGTTTTGTAATTTTCGCTAAGATGGAAAAAGACCAGCATCGTACGGTAACTCGCGTTTTGTTTTTGGATGCGAAAAAATGCGAGGAGATAAAAGCAAAGTTGGATGCTGTCTATGGGGGCGCTTCGGCATCTATGACCACGGTTAGATATTGGTTCCAAGAATTTAAATGTGGGCGAGCTTTGAAATCTTCGCTTTATTTTTTGAACACACCTCATATGTGCTCAGAGATCCATACGTCATTACGTTGGTGTTTTTTAAATACGTGCTGCCATATCAGACATTGCACCACAATATTTTGTTATTTGGCGACCGAGTTAACATAACTCACCCATATCTTTAATAATGATGGCATTTCCGCTTATAACAAGTTCAAGAGGGGGTGTGTTTGTTCTTACATAGGTATACACATTTCCACAACTTTATGTTACAAAAATATTGAATGTTTCATGAAAAACAATACTTGAAGAAATGCTTTTTTGCGGCAGGGGCACCCCCATTTAATATTCGATGGGGTATTTATATTAATAATATTTTAACTGCCCAAGGAAGTCTGTTTTTTATGTTGTTTTTAAAAGCTTAAGCTTTTCTTTATCATAATATGGTAGGTAATTTTGTGTCATTTATTTTTTGAATAGGATTTCCGCCATATGTTCGCCGCGGCTATGAGTTACATGGTCCATTCCATCAGTCCAATTTTAGTCTTTCCAATAAATCTGGCCATATGGCATCAATGGTGGTTTGAGTATGTGCCGTATGGCAAGTTGTCCTGTCCTGTTGGAACCAAATGTTGTCGATGCTTAACTGATGAATTTGAGGAAACAAAAATTCAGTCAGCGTGACTCGATAGCGCTGCCATTCACCGTATCGGCACCTCCTTCCCCATTTGGAAAGATACAAGGAGCGATGATGCGGCACGTGAATGATGACTTACCTGTCAAACTATAACTAGTTATCGATATCGATAGTTCTCATGCAGCAAAAATTAAAACTGTAAGGAACTTTGTACTATAGATTGGTATAAATAAATAAAGAATATAATAAATAAATAATTAAAATAAAATAAATAAATGAATAAAAGGTCTGTAAACTCTGTTTGATACGAAAAAATAATGCTTTCTAGCCTAGGTTGAATTCTCTCCGACCAATATCGTAAATACATAATTTTGCCCTTAAACGCATATTTATTAACATATCCATGCATATGTACGCGTACTACTTTGATACGCCCTGCATTAGACCAGCTAGGGAGGAGCTCCAAAAAAAATCCGACTACATATGTGTGGTTAAACAAGGCGCTTGACTAAAAATAAAATGTGTGAATGAACTACTTACCTTAAGCATCAGTGGACAAATATGCGAATTAATTAAAACGGTGTAAAATTATCACACATCAAAAAATTCCATTTGAAAGTCTATACAAAACTACGCATAGCACTTAGTGTGGCATTTACGAAAACTTTGTAACTTAAAAATTTGTTCATATGTTAGTAACAAATACAGTGTAAGAAGCGGAAAATAAATTAAATTGAACTCGTTTGCTTTTGTCGCCGCCTTTGCTGTTGAATTCGCGGCGAAAACAAGAAAAAGTAATCAAAAAACGTAAAAAAATTCAATAAATGAAATAAATGAAAACACTCCTCAAGTTAAATGAATGAATGAATAATTTCCGATTCGCAGCATGGGCACTGACTCTCCGGGTCGGCGAGAGCGCGGGAGAGCACAATTCCTTTTGAGTTGTGTAGTTCAATTTGAATTCGCCGACAAACCAACATTCATGCGTGTGATGCCTATCCAACTGGGACAACTGCAAACAAATATGTGCATATGTATGTTGGTGCATACGCTCTTCGCCTCACACTTGAAACTGAGTGAAACGTGTGTATAGGAGTTGCATGCGGGCAACTCTCACTTGCTCATCAGTTGCTAGAAGTATTTTCGTGAGGACGGTTGGTTTAAGTAACGTCGCAAACGAGAGAGTGTGTGTGTGTGTGTAAATATCCGAGAGTCTTGCGCGACACTAACGAAATAAGCGAAGCTAAGGCAATGGGATATAATACTTTCGTATTTTGTTTTGTTCTGTGGTTTATAAAAATAAGTGGTGAAAAGCAAAATATTGTAAATTAATGTAAATAATATTACGTTTTTAGTTTAACGAAAAGTAAAGCCTGTGAGAAATGTTGTAAACCTTTTTGTAGTGCTATTGCATTTGCATTTTCAAACAATTTTATATACATTTCCAGGCAATTGTGCAGGTGTATTAAAATAAATAAATTAATATTCATTAACAAACAGCAAACGCCTTGTTACCATAATATATACAATTAACACAAAATTTAAGCCAAGTACACAAAAGTTCCAAAACAACAACCGTTGCAGTAGCCAGTCGATGTTTTCCTCACTGAACAGCAGAATTTAATATGAATTGAAAAGTAGTACAACTGATTTGAGGTGCATACAAAATAATTATTCTTAAAAATATCTCAAAACGTCTAAAGTGTCCGACCTACTCCTACGAAACTTCCCAGAGCACATCCATCCATTAAAATCAGTCTGGCAAATGGCTGTTTCACCTTCCTTGTATACCCCTTCCCTCTCTCCCTGCATCACAACTTTCCTCGTTTATACATACATGCGCAAATGTATGTGTGTATGTAATCCTCCCTTACAACAATTTCACACTCACTCTCCGACAAGCTCTCTGCCAACGCGTCCGCTCACTTGCTTTTCTTCCCAACACTGCCCACCGAAACGTCCGTTTGTGCCATCGCACAAGTGCAAATTCATTCATTTCATTGACAAATGAAAGCAACACAAGCAGCAACAACAAAAATATTCAGCAAACATTTATAGCAAGTATGTGGTGTGCATTTGTGTAGCAACGACAACAACAACAATAAGAGTGAAGGCAACAATACAAATGTATATCACACCGGCGATCGAGAAAGCGTAACAAACAAAATTAGCAGTCACAAAAAAAATAAATTACGAAAACAAAAAAAAAAAAGACAAAACACATGAAAACGAACATAAAAAAATTTTAATATTGAAACACATGTAAAAAATAAAAACAAGCCTTCATATTGTACAAATTTATGTACATATGTACATATGAACATATCTAGTATATCTATACACAGGCATACATATAATATAATAATGAAAAATAATTGAAAATTTGCTCTCGAGCAGCAGCAATGGAAACTGTGGGATGAGGGTGGTTGGTGCATGCAGTAAATGAAAAACGGAAACAGTCGATCTAGAAGCTGCCGTAAAAACACAACATGTACATATGTATGTATGTACACATTTGGATGTTACAAAGAATGGCAACATCAATTGCAGCGTTAGCAACAACAAACTACATATACATGTATGCACATACTAGTTTAAACATACATACATATACACATACATATGTATACATGTAGTAAACCACTTGAGTTGGCTCGACAAAACCCACATTTAAAGCAAATTTGTTACGATCGCAATGGGAATCAAAGGAGTGGGGCTGGCTGGGCAGACAGCCTCCTTAGTGTGTTTCAACAACGCCAACTACGATTACAAACCACAACAACACGAACACATGTAAATTCGTACAAACATATACATATATGTATACATACCAACTAAATAACAACAGTCGCAACATCTTTACAACAATAATCGTCATTAATTTCTACGTCCGTCATGTGCCCTCTTTGACTGTGGACCGACGACCACGCTTGGTTAACAAGCCACCACAGCTGTCACTGTAAACGCGATCCGGTTCGCGATCCCTCAACACAAGTACGACACACCACGGCGTTCAACATGGAGATGGCGGTCCAGTCAGTCTCTCAATCCAACTAACTAGAATGTACACAGCCATATATACATACATACACACATACAAATTTACTCGCTTATGTTTATATACATACATATGCATGTATGAATGTATGAAATGTTCAGAGTTGTGCGGCTTAAAAATCAGTTAGTGAAGACTTAACTTAACTTAACATAAGAGGTTTAAGCAACTTTTACTTAACACGTCAATCTTTTGTTTATGTATTTTCTATTACAACTGTTTAACAGTTCAGATCAAATACATTTTTTTTTCAAAGAAAATTTATCTGTAGATACATTTATTTTCAAGAATTGTAAAATCGATCATATGGCAAGCGCGTTTTTCCTACCGCTTCCAATTTACATAAGAACGAAACTTAACAACTTAAAATTTACAGGTTCTTAAGTCTTTTAAGTTAAGTTAAATTTGAAGTAATCGTTAATGCAGCTTACCATAATGAACTGGGCAAAATATTAAGATCAGTTAAGTTACGTAAATTAAGTCTACACTAACTGAGTTTTTAAGCGAATTGGTGATTCCGCTGTTGATTCAATGTTGAATAAGTTAACTGATCATGTAGATCGTTAACGCAAGCATGTATCTACAAACATACAAACATACTTACATACATGCATGTGTGATTGTGTGTTCATAGCCAAACTGAAAGAGCAAAAATTGCTCATTCAGTTCATTCAGTATTCAACTGCCACGAACATAGCGACTGCGACAGCGGATGAGGACGATCAACACGATTAAGAATACGATCATCAACATACAAACGCATACACATACGTGCGTCTATGTACGCATGATATACTTATATATGCTGTGTACCCTTGGGTACGCATCAACACTGAATCACACATAAAATCATTGGTTCCTTACCTTATTGGTTCGGCTACCTTACCCTGCATCTTACTATGTTAATGAATTTAACATAGGCTTAGGATGCTAACCCATGGTGTTTAGCAATAGCAATCCAGGGGTGAACTGTTTCTGAAAAGTGAGTGCTGAATTCACAACTGATTTTTTGTCTTTCACAATTGATTTCGATGTTCGATTCTTCGCTGGTGCAATTAAATATGAAGATTTACTTTTTAACTTTTGATTTGTGGTGTTTTAAATTCAGGCCGCCGTAGCCGAATGTGTTGGCATATAAACCTGCTTGAAGCATTGATTGTATGGTTGTATGGTTTCACGAATCTGCATTTCCGGGCTGCATGGCTCCGTTTCCGATATTTATTCTAAAACAGGAAATAAGAATAAAAATCTAATAACTTTTTTCAGAGTTTAATACTATGCTTATGAGGGAATAATTTCAACGCCATCAATATTCATTGCTAAATCACAAAGCCGCTACACAAAACTGAATTTCAAATAAGATAAATAGGTATGAACAAATCTAATGAGATAGACCTTATGCATATGTACTTTGTTTGTGTAGTTAAAAGACAGTTTGGTGCACAATCAAAGGCGAAATAAGCCGGTTCTATATTTGTTGAAGAAAGTTTTCAGAAAAATCATAGTTTGATTCATTCATATTCGGTGAATTTTTTTTAGTTCGGAACCAGATTTAAATTTAAGTCCACCATGAACTGGCACCAGAATTGCCTTTAACTATTGAAAACTAATAAGAATATTTAATTTTCAAGATATTGAATGAGATTTTAAGACACCTTCATCCATTTGGGTTAGATGAAAACGCATTTTATCAACAAAAATATATAAAAAACCAAGGTTAATTTTGGGTCACTTTAAACTGATACTTTATTTCACCAAAATTTATTGGATAAATTTCCTTACCGAAATTTTTCTAAAAATTTTGATTAAAAAGTTTGAAATTTTTATGAAAAATTTATATTTTATGAAACTGGAAACATCTAGCAAGAGACAGGAATCTCGTAGAGAAGACTAAAACCCCCACGGGTTTTAACACTGAACGGAAAAAAAAACAATAAAAAATATGTCAGTTTGTTCAGTTTCAAAAATTAGCAGTCCGCAAAAATTTAATTTTTTTATAAAGTGTGCGTGCATGTAAAGTTCTGTCTAGACCGAATTTAGCACTTCCTTACTTGCTTAGGTTGTGTTTAAGAGGCGAGATAAATAAAAATTCCTCTGCTTTCGCCTACGTTTATTTTACTATCTCTTATCCGGATAGGGTATCCGTAAGTGAATTAGCTTACCATTCATGTTTGAAGTCATGACTTGATCACATCTGATTTCAGCGATGAAAATGCAGTGATCACTACCTATGGTATGCAGTACCTGAGGCGATGTATGTACACTTGCCAGGAAAAGTATCCGTACACAATTGCTGATTTGTGTTATTCAACAACCAGAGCTTAACATTATATGCAACATTCTAGGGTCATTATCATGGTGAAAACAGAAATCCTCACCAAGAAAATTGAACCATTGTTGACTCTATAAAAGCAAGTTCTCCAACTCCGTGCGCCGCCATACACCCCCAGATCATCACACCTCCCCCGCCATGCTTCACAGTTGGTAAACGATTCTCTTTTTCGAGTGCAGTACCGCTCTTACGTCACACTAGTTTTCTTCCATTAATGCCAAATATGCAATATTTGCTTTCATCCGAAAATAGAACACATTTCCAAAATTCTGGAGTTTTGTACATATTCGTTTGCAAAACCATGCGTTTTTCTGTTGACTTCGGATATGTACGGTTTTCTACGTGCTACGGGTATGAATAAGCCCGAATCCCTGTTTTTATGTGTACGGACACTTTTTCTGCTTCGTTGAAGTGAAGTTTTCTGTTTTTGTTTCTTAAAATTTAATTTTTAAGGATGTACTTAGGAAAAAATGTATAGGAATTGTATAGAAATTACTGACTAAACATTTCTCATAAAAGTTTAAAAGGTTTTAGTTTTTTTTACAATGGATTTCTTAATATGTTGCTTTCACTTCTTTGCATACAGATACTTTTTCCGGTAAGTGTATGTATATGTAGGTAAATAAATCAGGGGCATACTCAAAACGAGTGTATAGTAGGTCTAACTATATGACGACAAACCCGGTATGTCAGCTTTTATTGCCGTCAGTTGGCAAGTTTGACTACACATGTAGATATTACGCCTCGTACTATTATGTATGTATGTATGTATATGAACATGGAGGTTTGTTTGTTTGTATGGACGCTCATCCGGCCCCATCCGTTCGTCTAATTACATACATGGTACGTACATATACATATATGCATAAATACAAAAACACACACATGCTTATGTGCATATATGTATGTATGCATACATATCTTACAAACATCTGTTCACACGAACCTAAGCAACGTATAATGGCCGGTCGGCTGATCATTCGGTTTTTTGCTGCCACAGCAAAAATTTGAGAATGAAAAATTCGTTCAATTAACAAAAACGATTGAAAACAATAAAAAAACACTGAAAAAAAGTACGCAAGCGAAGAAAGAGACCAATAAAATCGAAAGATATGTAGTATAAAAGCGGAAAAATGAATTGAAGCAAGTTCTACACACATACATACTTACAACATTTATATGTACATACGTCAGTGTACGGCTTTGTGCGGAGAGGGCGAATTGAATGGGTACTTCCAGCGAATTGGACATTGAAATATACATATGTATAAGCGTGCCTGACTATGCTCCCATTCTCATATGCATACATACATAATCACATATCTATGTGCATGCACAAATATCATACATACATATGTAGGCATATCTACACACAACCATAAATTTTTATAAGAGTTCCATGTAAACAGGTATACGCATGCAACGATTTACACTTACGAAGTACTTTCATTTTATAAAATGGTAATCTTTTTGTTGTTGCTGGCAATCGTGTTGATCGTTCGATGGCACCGGCATTCATTCAATTTCATTCATTTCGAAATGAATTCGCCGCAAGTGGGCGATCGCCAACACACTGAAATACTGTAAAATAAAAATTAAAAAAAGCATACGAGTGCACAATGACTATAAATGCCGGTAAGGAACTCAGCATTACAATGTTTTTTAATGTTGAGCATGCAAGAGAGTTTAAGCATAGTTATAGGATTTTAACATTCATAGCACTATGATCTCTACTCTAGTTTGCTTCTCATAAACAAAGAAATTTCCGAAATCACTCGAAGCGAATTGAGTTTTTGTTTTTAGAACATTTACCAACTCTTGCTACATACCGCGTCCAACACGTATACGATTTTGTTCTCTCTGCCTCTATCTTCGCAAATTTGTTATCTTGAACTGCTGCTGCCGCTCTCTCTCCACTCTAATATTCCCACTCCACACATACTTATAGCGTTCTGTGCTCAGTTATACTCTGCGCCCACTGCATTCGGTACTTGAGTGTGCTGTTTTCTTTGGTAGTATAGGTGATAGATGGCATGTGGGCATTAGCAGCAAGAAGGCAAACATTTTGTCGGTTGGCGGCTCGTCGCGCACATTAGCGTAGTTCATTTCGCTTAAAAAAGTTTGTGAGTTAAAAACTCATCAAACCTAGCGCTCGTCGTGCTATCAGATCATAAGCGTGTGGAACGGATCAAACGGTGCGCGGATATTTTATTTTCCAATTTTTCTTTTTTCGTATTTGTACCGAACGAAAAGGCTCATTCACTGAAAAGAAAACAAAAAAAAAACGCTATGAAATTAACGAAAAATATACATTAAATGTAGTGAAAAGATTTCCGTCATAAAAATATTCAAATGGGCTATGTTGTTTTGTTGAAAGTGCAGTGAAAATATACAAAATTCATTCAATTCTTCATGTGCGTCCAAAAAGTAATAAAAATTGGAAAATTTTTAAACTTTTACTTATTGCTTTTTACTGTTCGAATAGAAAAAAGCGAAAGAAAATATTTACACAATTACCCTCAAGGAAAAAGTGACAGCAACAAAGGAATTATCTGGCATTAATTGTAAAAAGTTTGCGTGATAAATTATATTTATATATAAAAAAATATTTAACTGCTTTCGTAATTTTTTTGGAAAATAAATTCGTTGAACACGAATTCGTTGGGCAGTGGGTTGGAAAGCAAGCTAATACCTGAAATATTTTTTTCCTCAAACAAATTTTTACTTAGTTTTTCTACAAAATCTCTAATCTGTGCATTTGTATGTATATTTTTAGATACTTCTTCAGCTGACATAAGCCGAAGTTAAAGAAATATACAAAGCTGAATGGCGATAAAGTGGAAAATAAGTGAAATCAAAACAAAAAAATCTAAGCAAAAGAAAAACCAAAAAGCAATTAACAAAAATTGCCGATCCAAACGAAAAATTCCAAAATATTACATACATCCGAAAAAAGAACGTCGCGAGTTTTTTACGTGCTGCGAATGAAAAAAATTAAAAATTCACACATCAGTAAAATTAAACATACACATATATACATATTTTAAAAAGCCGTTATCAGCAAGTATTTTGGCGAAGCAGTGTCAAAACATTATTGACACGAAAAAGAAAAAAAACGCGAATGTGTCTGTTAAAAAATTGAATATATTTAAATTTTACATTTAGTTTCGTTTTCTCGCCGTTGCAAAGAAAAAGTGCTTATTTTCTTATTAAAAAAATTTGAAGATACGAAATCTTAACAAAAAATTAAAATTATATATTCTGCAAAAAATTTGGAAAGAATAATTTATGCAATTTATTTAAACCACTTTGCTGACTTGTGAATGTGTATTTTTCAAACAACGCTTGGATTGCTTTTAACATTTAATGTAAGTTGGCAAAAACATTTTAAATCAAGAAAATTAATTAGGCATTTTTGAGTTCGAGTAAAATATTTTTTTCAGCAAAATGAAAAGCGCAAAGTTGTACAACTTACAAACCGCTCACCCGACTTGCGACATATGCGACTAGAGGGCACGTTTCAAGTGCAATCTCCTTTTTGAAAATAAAGTAAATTGCAGAAAAATAGTTTGAGTATTTGACAATTTTTGTATTATAGAATGTCTTCATTAGCAGAAGCAAATATTTCAATTTCGTTTACACTACAATTTCGTATTGTAGCAGCATTCAAAAAGCGCTACACTATACAAAAGGAGATGCTTATTTTTATTTTTTTAGGAATTTAATTAATTACTAAGCGTTTAAACAGTTTTGATGCTATGAGCACACTTAAATCATTGGAGACTATTTATTTTTATATTAAATTTGTTAGATTTACTACCGCCTTTTAAAACTGAAAATGACTGGGAGAAGATTCCTTAAAAGAGTCGTTCAGTTCTTGATTTCACTGTCGGTGCAAATGTGTTCGAATTGTAGTTAATTTTCGCAGAATTGCTTAACAAGAATTTTGTGGGGTAGAGATTTTAGATAAAGGAACCGTTCATGTTTCCTCCAAAAGTACACTGGTCTTGGTACCAATGTTAGGTCAGTAGTAATTTCATCAAAGATTCAACCTAATCTAGAAGAAAGTAATACGAAAAGAGAGTAATTTTGCTATGAAAAAGCTCCTTATAAAAAATATCTGTCGTTCGGGGTCGGCTTGAAGCTATAGATCCATTTGTGGTTCAACTTCAAATAGGAGGAGGAGCTCGGCCAAGCACCCAGAAAGGGTGTATGCGCCAATTATATATATATATATTAGGCCGGCTCGATTTGTGGGGAGGCAAAAAAATTGCCCATTGCTCTGTGAAAATCATATTCTAGGGATCAAAATAAGAAACTTTGCCGAAGGAACCATACCTCTAAAACGAATTCTGATGTCCCCCAATTTGTGTCGAACTTTTAGTTTCTTTTCTCATGTAAAGGCCAAAAATGGTGATATTTTGAAATGATTGTATGGGGAACCCCCCAGGGGAGTTCCAGGAGGTGTGCCACTGGCATGGGTGGATCGGCCGTCCAAAGTTAGTGGGGGTCGGTCATACATTTGGACTCGATTGGAGCACTCTAAATGGGTCAAAGTGGGATTTTTCGTTCGACCCAAATTGGGGGACATCAGAATTCGTTTTAGAGGTATGGTTCCTTCGGCAAAGTTTCTTAGTTTGATCCCAAGAATACGATTTTCACAGAGCAATGAGCGATTTTTAAATCGGCCCGCCCTAATATATATATATATATATATATATAATACGAAAAGATTCCATAAAAAGCCTTTCATGTTGTTTTTATCAGAAATTATATCTTGAAACCAATTAGCGAAATTTGACCACAGTTAGTCTTCGATCATGTTTTGTTTTTTTTATTAAATTGTTGGAATATAAAACTGCGATACTTTTTTATCGATTCAATAATCAATTATATTCACATTTGTATCAAATCAATAATCAATTACATTCACATTTGACAGTTTATCATGGCACCTCGTTTTAATGGCTTGAAGTATGACTAAAAACAATGTTTCATAGATACATTTTATTGTGGCTATATCATCGTTTTTGTTTTTTTTTAATTTCATTTATTAAGTCTATGGTTACAAAACCTTACAGACTAGAGCTGCAAAACGACTTAAATATAATATTTATAGATTACACTTATTCCAGCTGAAATAAAAATAGAGCTCTAGCAAGTCCGAAATCAAGATAGAGACGATTAAAAATGCTACTAATTTCATGAAGAGACCTAGTAACAGGTGCATCTCTTAAATAATTTGCTTTAACAATTTTAACATGCAACGGAGAGTGAAAACGTCAAACCCTTTGGGGAATATTGAAGCTTATCTGCCCCAGTAGATCTAGACAATCAATGTCATAGATATAATTCCTTTTAATGTAAAAAGAAAATTCATTGAAAAATAAAATATTATTGCACTTAAATTTGCCACAAAAATTATGTTTTGTTTTTTTCCATGTTCACTCCTCTCGGGAGCATTTGGCTTCGATAAGACTCAGTCTTGCGTTAGTTTCGTTAAACTATTTTTGGATTTCTAACAGAGTAGGTGATTAGCCTGCCGCTTATTAAATATTTTATTTAATAAATCCATTCTTGAATGAAATATTTTATTTTTTTATTATTTAAATATTTGGCAATAAATTTTCTTTATAAATTCAGCACTAACAACAATTATTTCATATCTGAAGGCTTAAAAACAACTAATTATATGTACTGCTCTTGGCTTCTATAAGCAATTAATATATTTAAGGCTTCTATCAATCATAAAATGTAAATAAAAATATTCTATTTTTGATGCTTCAAAAGCTAGCAAAATTTTTAAATCAAATTTTTTGCAAATTTTTTTTTGGAGAGTGAGAACCATTGGGTACATTTTTATGTAAAATAGCAGAATGCAGACAATCAATTGGTTTTGTAATACAATTTTCTTTCGCATCGCTTAGCAGAGTAGAGTTCCTGGCTTCAAGCACAAAATGTCGCATTCAATATGTAACAAAAATGATGAAAAATGATAAAAATCATATAAAGATGTAGAAATGAAGATGTGTAAAATTCGAGATAAACATTTTTAGTAAAAATGCATAGTCATTATTTTTCACTATTTATTCGTTCTATCGAAAAGTAAAATTTCCAATAATTCTCATTTAATCCTGTGACGGCGATCATATTCTACGCCATGTCAAAAGTTTGATGGAGCAGATATCCTGCCTGTAAAAAGGGTGAGAACTTTCTACAAGTAAAATTTTTTGCTTATGCGTGTGTGACTATTTTTCGGTAGTCCGCAGAATGGATATCCACTTTAGACAAGAAACATCAAGTAAAAGCTTTTTTAAGGGGGCGTCCAATACTCGGTACTCTTTCTTTCGAGCAGATTTTTGCTTCTCATAAAAACAATTTACCGTTGGTTTCTCGTGACGGTTCGAGTCTCAAATTGAAGGATAAGCTCGACGAGACATCTAACAAAAGATATAAGCGCCTATTATATGCATGCAAAAATATATATATACAATTTGTGTATGATTTGGGACAGATTACCAACTCGGCAGTTTTTGTGGTGCCACATTTGTCCCTCATCGATATTTTGCATTGTTGCCTAATTCAGTTTTTATGTATCTAATTTGGTTTGTTAACATTTTATATTATATTAATGGGGTAATTGCCTCTTATGATGAAAAAAATAGCAAAATCCAATTACTGCAAAAAAAACTTCCAATTCCGATTTCTGCTAATATCAAATAATCACTACATATCGTTTATTTGAATATGTAGACGAAAGTAATTTGTCAAAATATGAAGGCTACGCTATTTCTCCATAGCAAATTAGCTACTAAAAAACTAAGCAGTTAAAAATTTAGTAACTATTAATAATCCAAAAAAGGTAAATTTCTTAATAATTATTTTTTTCATAATTCAGATAATATTAAACGTTCAGAATTAGAAATACTATGTAAATGATAGATATAAATATTAAAATCTAATGAAAAAATAAAAACAAAAACTATAAAAATCAAAAACTAAAGAATGTGATTACTTTTTCCCCTCTTTTTTATTGTTGACTATTTTTCATTAATTTTTTTTTTTTCAATTTATTCAAAAGAATCGTGTTATGATAAAATAAAATATTACAATTCTTTAAAGTTAAATTAAAAATACTCGATATGCGCTAGCACTCAAAATCTGTAGTTATTATTTAATATTAACCACTTAAGTGAAAAATTACTACTTACTGTAATTAGAAGCCCAAGCAACATTGAGTAGCTTCGTCCAATTTGTCACTTGCCTGTTGAAAAGATTGACCGCATACCTCCATTTTAAAAAAATATACTTCGAATCTAAGGAAATTATTTAAGAATTTCCAAACAAAAAAATTTGCCTTATTTGATTCATTAATTTTTTGTTGTTGTTTGTCTCTGATATTTGCTGATAGTCTTTTAATGATAAATAATCATAATTAGTTTTAATAAATCATTGTAATTAAAACACACAATCTGCTTGGAAATCATTAGAATTAATAAACATTAGTTAACAGGTTTGTTAAAAAGCTGTAATTAATAGTGTGGCTCATTTTAATCTTTAAACTTTATACAGAAGTCTTGTTTCTGAAGTAGACACAGAAAAACGCAACGCAAATTTTATAAGGCTTTAATGTTTGGAATGAAGTTTACTTAAAAGTTTTTTTTTATTCAGCTCTGATACTCAGTTTCACGCTGATTGTTAATAAAAAAAATTAAAAAAATGTATATAGCAAAACTTTTATTCCGTGTAGCAAACAAAATTTGTTTACGTAGTTTCTTATCAAACAAAACACTGTAAAGCAAAAAGAAACAATTCTAATAATTTCAACAATTTTGTCACCCAAAATGGCGTACTCAAACTGTTTCCTCTATTAAGATCAGTAAATTGTACTCCAAAGCATTTGTAATGCCCGGCTCACATCCGGTGTTGCTATGCGCGCAGTCAGTTTCTTGTGCCTACACATGTACGCTGTTTATTTGTTCGTGTGCACATTCCCACATTCATGCATACTTGCTTGTGCGACGTTCGCCATAATCGTTTCTGCTCCTCTCCACAAAACACACACGACACGATCTACTAATCTTTTGACCTCGACTACGGCTGCGTCGCGCCATGCCTCGCTTCGCCGTTTCATTGCTTATGCACATATGTATGTATGTGTGTATACAGTTGCAGATTATATGTGCTTCATTATTGCCATGATCACACATTGCTCGCCTATTGCCGATCGAGTTAATAGATCAGACATGGTGACGAGGGGGCGGCAGTAGCCGCTTTAGGAATTCATTCATTCATTGGTAAAAACACATATATATTTTTATGTACATATAAACTATATACCCATGTGTGTGTATATTCATGTATGTATGTAAGTGCATATTTATTCATATGTTCATTCATCTCATACGCGGGCCATTCGCACACACACATACGCATACAATTATTGGTTACATATGCGCAACAAATTGTTATCGGTCGTCGTTAAGAGTTTTAGCCGCTTGCTGTTGAACTACAATCGTTAAGTTAATGTTGTTAAGTAAAGCTAAGTAGAAACGAAATTCGCTATACTACAACAGGTAACGATTTCAAGCTTTAATTTTTAGTGCTGAATGGCGATGAAATGAAATGAATTAGAAATTTCGGTCATCAACTATCAAAAACCCAAAAGCACAAATTAATTAATTGTAACTTACGATCTTTTAGAATACATACGAGCGTAGAAGAATATCATAAATTGATGCTTATTTGTTGTTTTTTTTTTGGCACAAGTCTTGAAGTTGCGCTCAGGCAAATTAGTGGCCCTTACAAACTTAAGTTTTTGAGACTTCTCCTGTATTCTATAACCTCAACCATTGAACTTTTAATGAATTGTGATTTTTTCCGCCTATATTACGATTACGCTAAACTTGAATGAAACTTGTATCTAAGTGGCCTAAAGTGTTCATAATAATGTCTACAACAAAGCCGAAAGAAAGGTTTTAAAAAGATGAGCTTTGATCACAAGCTAGCTACCCTATGCAATAAGCAGTAAAATACCACAAGATTATTCGGCTGTCTATCTATTCAGCATTTGCCACTAAAGAGTTAACTCGGCTTTTTCGCCACCCTACATTCCTTCACACTAACTAAGTGCTTGAATTGGCCTTGTGAGTGTATTTTCCCCGAATTATAGGAGTCATTTCTTAAGAGGACTTAAATAGTCTAGGAATAGCCTCCTCGAATGGGTTGAGCAGATTTACACAAAACTCAGTGTGATTTAAAGATCAGCAGGTATGAGATTTAGGAAAATTATTATTTATTGCTTACCTACATATATTGTTCGTTTGCTGGAAGAGTGTCACAATCAAAACAAAAATTAAAAAAAAAAACAGTTTTTATTAGAAAAGTGAAAGAGAATGGTTAAAACACTTCTTACATATTGTCACATAAACTCAAAGTGTTACCATTTAAAAGAAGGAAATATGTAGTTCGTTTTTATTTAGAACTGACCTCTTAGGTTCGACGAGCAGCCTTACCCAATCAAACTGTAATATTGTTTAGCGCATCACTCCTGTTTTCGACATATTTGATGTATTTCGACAATTCAGCTAAAGCAGTAACTGAGTCAACACCGAAGAAAATAAAGAAAAAGAAGAAAAACAGCATTCGGGATGCGCTTTCGCAAAATAAACTTGTGTCTTACTTGTTTTCCAATGAGCTCTGGCAGCTAGTGCTCCTTTTATTGTAAAATAATAATTTATTGTTATTTTCCATATATTAAATAAATATGCAATATGCAATGTTTTTGCAGGTTAATGTAATTTTTTTGATTCGGTGAAGAAAAAATGTTAATTTTCTTGGTTTTAAGAAGAGGATTCTCCTTTGAATTAAATGACCGCTTGCAAAATTCTTTTTTCTTCTAAGTGGCTCTTCAGTGGTCGCATGATTGCCACACTAGAGTTTGGAAGTAAGCGAAGAACAAGTCTGGTGCAGTTGTCGCAAAATTTCTTCTAAGATAAAGCTACTTTTAACGGTCGCATCATTTTGAAAACAATTTAGTAAGATGCAAAAAGCGATCTGCTATCGAATTATATATTTGTTATGTCCCTAGCCGATTGTGGGCAGTCCTTACAAGTTATTTAATTATTTCGAAAAAAATTGGTTAAACTCCCTTGCTAAAACCAACCTTTTGACATATTCACCGGACACCCTTTTTTCATTACTTACATCTTGTACATACATACAAATAAATATAAGTAAATACTGTATTCATCGATACTTATTCATTCCCGAAGTATACGTATATGTCCTTGTAAACGTACATACACGCGCATTCAAATACAATTAAATAGCGACTACTACAAAAAATGTGTTTAACCAATTCAATCTAGTGGCATCAAGTGCTCATCAATGAGGCCATTTGACAGAAAAGAAAAAAAAATTGCAATTGAATTTATGAGCTCACCCATTGTGTATGGAGGTTACTGGACTGATGGCAGACGGCAGCCCACAAGTAGCTACATATATTAGGGCAGGCCAATTTTTTTTGACATCGTTCCTAGCAGATTGGGTTTCTACATTAATTTCTGAGAAAAAAAATCTACTAGAGCTTAACGAAAAGTCAATTCTGCGCTCCGAGATTTTTAAATAAACTATATGTATTTAATTAGTACGAAGTTAAATTATTATATTTTGTTGTAAATAAAAATTTATACTTGGGGATTTTTTGATACGAATCATTTATTTTTGATATCTTTTTCTTATTTAAAGAAATTTGCAAACAAAAAAGTTACATTTAAAAGAATATACAATATATATATACGTATTTACAATTATAGGATTTTAGATAGTTTCTCCTTTCAACAATAGGGGTATTTTTTCTACTTTGTCATGACTGCCTCCCAATTTTCGTATTCATTAAATACTTTAGCTTCTTTAAAAGTTTGGGGGACCCGAAATGGATTTTAGAGCTATGCTCTAATGGACTTTTTCATAGAATTTCATGTGTAATCCGAATCAGATAGGAACGACATCGAAAAAATTGTTTCATACAAATTGATCCACCACAATGTATATGTATGTTTATATGATCGTGAATATATTTGTTAGGATGTAAAAACGCATGTACTCACATCCATATAATACAACTGATGCATGACAAATTTTTTCTGTAGCAGCGATTTTTGAAATCAATTCGCTTTATTATCACGTAAATCCAAGACACTGTCTGAGTCCTTCTCAGAACAGAATCGTACACTTGTACCCTTTTGTAGAGGAGTTGTAAGTGCACAATCAATGAAACCTCAGTTAAGTTTCCGGACACATACTGTATAACATACAGTAAATATGTTTAAAGTATATTATGAGCAAGTTGAGAATTGTCAGCTGAAACAAAGTTTGGTGAACAGAGGGTTTTTTTATTTAACACTTGATAACCATGGAATAAAGTTTCTTCATACCTATATATGTACCCTGCAAAAAGCCTTATTGCAAATAAATGCTTCTATTATCACTATCATACATTTCAAAAGGCTTAGCAAACTACTCATTTTTGTTCTAGCCTCGGGATATATTTTTCAGATTTTCGAGAAAAAAACCGACAATTGTTTAAAAAAAATCGAAATTAAAAAAAAAAAGTCCTTCGATCAAGCAAGAATTTTTTATGTTTTTCAAAAGCACTATAAATTTTATTGAAATCTAAGGTTTTTAAGTTACATTGATCACCAGTTCAAAAAGTTTTGAGTAAAACGCATTTAAAGTTTATGTTTGTTTTTGCCCGTGCGCCCTTTGTTAATTGTTGAATAACGCGTAAAGGATTTGTCGGATTCACTTCAAATTTTAACACAATACTTTAAAGATATTATGCTTAAAAAAAAAATGCAAAAAAATCATTTTTTTTTTTAAACTTCTGACTACCCCTAACCCTTTAAAACGGGAGACGTTGCTGAAGCTGTAGAAGAAATGGATAGAATGAATCGAACATTCAACTATTTTGGTGAATGCTCCGCGCAGTGCCAAAATATATTATTATTAGCACTAGTAGATGATCTCGAAGAAGAAGAAATGAGGTGGAAGACAATGTTAGAGGAATCTGGAGCTAGATTGCTCTGGTTTACACGAAAAAAGTACTGCCTTAAAAAAGTGTTTCTCAACTTGATTTGTGGTTGCTTAAATCGAAGCAATAATTTCACTTATGTTTCAAAAATATCATTTTTGAGGTATGCGCAAATACAATGTTTTCTGAGCCTTTTTCCAGTTATTGAAAAAAACTCCAGGAAAGCGATTACAACTAACCTTTTATGGATATCGTTGGAAAGGCGTAATTCCATCTACTTGTCAACGATGCTGCGTTTTTTTAAACAAAATATTTGTATATTATTGTGAGGTGTGAGCGACTGCTGAAGTTACGAAAAAAGGTTAAGGGAGGCGAATTTGTCGGAACTGCGCTGGCATGGTCATAAATCTAAGTTTAACATTTTAATAGCGACACAAGCGCATACTTACATATTTAAATAAAAATCAGTTCCACACAATTTTTTTTTGTAATATGAATAGGACATCTTTTTAAATGTTTTTGACAAAATATGAATTAGAGATTTGCCTGGAACAGGCTAATAACCTACCCTGTCAGTAATCAAAATAGATGACCAAAACCAACGGAAGACTGAGTCTTGTCGAGGCCCTATGCTCCCGAGAGGAGTGAATAAGGAAAAAAAATTGCCTGAAAATATATTTATCGCTTGATTGCGTTGAATATTGGGGAATAGTGAAGGCTATTTCGACGAAATACCGACAGCATAACCGTGCAAATTTTTAGTCTGTAATTCTAAACTCAAGATTTTCAAATGCGCATGCATATTTACATATTTGCATATAAAGGGAATTCTCTGAAATTTCATTCCTCGTTCATTGACGTCTTTTGAACGAAAGAGCCGAGAATTGTTAATAAAATAGGAAAGAAGAACAGTGGCAGTCTACTATAGCAAATAGCACACACAGTAAATAAGAACGAAAACAACAACAACTCCAACAACACGAACAAAATTTACAACAACAGCAATATCTTTAACCACAAGCGTGTGCCGGCTGGGAGGCTAACTGTGGCCGCAGCCTCTCACAGTGTTAACGCGTCATACAAAATAGCAACAACACTTGTGCAAAATTGCCCCAACACACAAACACACATGCAAATGGCACACACGTACATACATATGTAAGTCCCAGCGCATTCATAGAACACTGTCGTAATTTCTCAAGATACTTATGTACACTTTGGAAACAGCAAAAAACAAAACAAAAACACAAGTCAAAACGAAAAATAACGGCGAGAAAGCGAATTGTTACCGTAAGCAAGTCAAAATTGTTTTCGTAAAAATTGTGCAAAAACAACACACATACACAGATACAAAATTATTGAAACGCTGCAATGGTACCGCAACTGCAACACATTTGGCAGCACGATCAGCGCCCGTTGCAGCAAACATTTGATGCAAAAGTTAAAAATAACTGAAAATGTTCAGTATCCGCTGGGGCCAACCGAGTTGTGGCGAGTGGGGGTGGGGGTGCATATAAGGTTGAGAGCAGGCGAGCAACGCAAGGCAAGGAAGGTTACCCATGATGCGGTGTCATTTGGTGGTTTTATTTTTGTGCTAGATGCTGTTATTGTCGTTCTTGTGCTTAATGTTGTAGATGATGCTGCACCATGTCTCAGTTGTTGTTACTATTGCGATTTCTTGGCTGATCGCCGACTATGATGACGATCGTCACGTTGCTGTTGGTTTTGTTATTGTCATTGCTGCTCTTGCTGGCACATGGCTGCGTCAGCATTTGTCGCACACACTCATTTTGCGAAAATTACTTTTTATACCCAAGTGTATCGGCGGTTTTGTTGCTCGTTTGTTGGTGTGCTTTTTGCTGTGCGGCGGCCATAAATAACATTATCTATCTTTAGGCGATGCAGCACTGCACTGACGCGTTGGAGGAGGCGTGGTTAGTTTAGTTAAGTAGTTGGCAAGTTGGCGAGTAGGCAAGCTTAGAAGTGCAAATAAAGTGCATACATCTGTGCATACATATACATACATTTGTATGTAAAACCAAACTAAAAACCAAATACAAATTTAAAAAATACACAATTTTTTAAATTAAAATTTTCTTTTTCAATATGGTACAATAATGAACTGTCTGTCGCCTACTTAGTGCCGGCAGTGTAAAACATGCAAATATGTATTGGCGAGTGTATGCGCGTGCGTGTGTGCTGTTTGTGTGTATGTGCACATATGTGTCACAGCGACTGGCTACTACGCTGTCAGCACTGCTTCAGACATTTGTGATGCCGCAATAACCTGCAATCTTTAGCAAAACGTCTAGCTTCAGTTATTTTTTTTTTGCTGATTTTTGGTTGAATTGTTTGTTGCAACAGTTATTTTTATTTCAATCATTTTGGATGTTGCTCTTCTTGCTGTGCTGGTTGTTTTCGCGTGTATTTCTCCCATTGTCCTACTCGTCGTCATCGTTGTCGTCGTCTGCTGATAATAAACGATTGCGGCAATTCAACATTTCAACTTCATTCAGTAAATCAGCGTTTTTCACACTTTTTTACAACTACGGACGCTTGGTTCTTGTTGTTGTGTTTGCTGCTTTGTTTTTATTGTGATTGTTGGCATTGTTGCTGACTGGCAACACATTTTAGTTGGCCAACATTGTTGGGTGGATGGATGCCTTAAATGACTTTTTTTATTCATCCGAAGAGGGAATCTTACATAGATACCGTCAACATAGACGGCATGCACGATTCATACTGATCGCTAAAGGTGCACCCCATTCGAGACCACGCACAGTCAGTATTAACCTACTGAATTGGACTTGCGAAACAGTACACCTACATACATACCAAACCCTAACTCCGACCTCTGTAGCTTTAGTTTGCCCTGCGGTACCACCGTTTAAGCATTACATCGCAGGACCAAGCTGGCCAGTATGGCTCTTCATATATGTTTCTGTCTCTGTCTACTCTACGTTTCTTGTTTGCCTTCTTTCTTTAGTGCGTTCCTTATCTTTTTTCCACAGTTCCTGTAACTTATTTTCATATACTCTTTGGTTTAGCAGCTCTTGCGCAGCCTCGCAATGGTTTAGATGGATCTGCTCAATCCTCATTTCTTCGCCTTAACGTACGTCGCTTGATACAGAGGACATTTTCTGCTTCCAATCATACTCCAGGAATCTATAGCATCTCCTCAGGTCAGGTTTCTCTCTTTTTCGGCATACCACCCAGGCGATTTCGATTTTTTGCTTATCATGCAGTCGCTTTGCGTCCAGCGCAGGTAGACTTATCACCGCTGTTTGCGTGCCTGCATACGCCGCTCTAACACTTTTTATTGCGCCTTCACCAAATAGGTTAAGCTCGGTCGCTTGCGATCGTATTGCCTCACCTATATACTCTTTGGTTGTGATTTCATCTAGATCACAGATCTCGACCCACATTTCGTGGGTTAGGACCTTGATTTGCGTCTGGTCACCCATCACCTTGCCAATCTTCTTCTGATATATCTGCTCTTTCTTCGCCTTTGGCCGTCTTTCTTATGCGCGTAACGTTCGCGCCAAGTTCTTGCAAGGCATCATCTTTTTTTGCCACCCTGAGAATGTCACTGAACGTCATGTTTCCAGCATGCGCAATGACAAACGCATCCCGCCTCGGCAGTGGCTTATTTGCCACTTTCTTCTTGACTGGTTTGTGCTTGACACTCATCCAGACATTTTACATTTCTTCCCCATTTTTCTTCTTGGCATTACTTTGTGCTCTTCCTCGTGTGTGGTTTTGCTTTCCTTGGGTGGCATTTTTCTGCTCGGCTGTTTGTCGTCGCGTGGTCTTTTCGGTGTTCCTTCAGCCATTACACTTCCAAGACCGTTTCGCTTGGCTTCCGTAGCTTAGTGATCGTTTCGAGGAGTTCTCTTATGTGGTTGTTAATCGAGCATAGCGGTAGACGCATCAACTTCCCAATGGTCTCACCAGGAAGCGTGAAGGTATCACCCGATTGTGCTGCTTTCTCATTATTTTCTTCTAATGCAGGTGGCGACGATTTTGGCTTTCTATACTGAGCGTCTTGGTAGGACTCCGTCTCAACTTCGGTGCGCGCTTAAAAGAATCTATTTGTCACCCTAGTAGGTTTCGGTCAAGACATTTTTCCTAATTATTGTGATACAATTTCTTTGCTTAATATGAGAAACTTAAAGTGATAATATTTTAAAAACTAAAAACAAAAAAAGGTATGCGAGTTTCGGCGATTAAAATATTTCTAAAATACTTTACAGTGTGTTTCACAAACAAAAAAACACGTAAAATATTTAAGTTTTAATTTTTTTATTATATACATTTTTTTCATCTGTTAAAAAGTCGCTTAGTTTTCTTTGTCTAGTTGCGTGAAATACTTACAAAAAAGATGTTTTAATATAATTCTTGTAGCCGAATACGCTTCGTTAGAGTCCAAAATTTGGTAACTTCGTACCTTTCCCGCTTTCAAATGAAAATTCTTTTGCTGCAATATATTTTAGAACACATTTGTTCTAGTGGTTGTTATTGCATCTATAATTTGTGCATCTGAAAGCTGCAGGAGTAAGTGTAACAATCAAACCGGCACCTTCGGCGAAAGTTTTTAGTAGCATTTCGTTGTGAGATGCGCGCAATAGATTCTCTTGGCATTTTCTCAACAGTTTTAAAAACGTCTACAAGCTTATGCATACCTAATGACGATCTTTCCAAACCAATTATCTACATTAAGGATTTTATTATTCTGCTTGTTCGACGCCGTATTCAAAAAATAAAACAATCATTCCTCCATCCTTCTTTTCCATGCCCACTGGTATCAACAAGCATGTAATACCAAATGAGGTTAAAAATTTGTTTGCCACTTGGTTTTTCTAGCACACAGGAGGTCTTCCTCTTACTCTGCCTTTCTGCTGCATCCTATTCATCCATATTATTTATAGCTATACCAGCAATATAATTTTTCTCCCGAACTATTTTTGATCCTATGAAGAATTAACAAAATTCCACTATCCGAATGCGGTATCGCCAGCGGCTTGAGGATAGTTGACATTTTCACAGCTGATGGCCTTGAGCTAGTGCTGTTCTTTTTTCCTGCTATTTTCTGTATATTCATATACTTAAAATAAAACATAATTCTGATTCTGATATTTTAACGGAATGAGAAAGCCAAGGTCAAAGCACTTCCTTTACGAATACATACTTAAATCATGCATGCACTACCTTCGAATGCACTAGCGGCTTATCAGGCAATTTCAATTGAAGTTGTGTATCTATTTATAAATATAAATATGTATATAGATGTGTGTCTATACAAGTGGACCTATATTTAAACATCACCGCGTGGGTAATATCAAAGTAAATTGGTGAAATAGTTGAAACTTGGATCCCAACTGAAAATTACTCGTATATACTCGTTTGCAGGTATCGTTTCCAGTAATCAAAGATTATAATCGGATATAAAGAAATTCAACAGTAAAGTAAAAAAGATAAACCCAACCTAACTTTTTAATTTTATAGGGTTTCAACACCTTCATAATAGCTTTCATTGAATAAAACTTCGAAATCCCAACTTATATAGAGTTTTATGTATAAACTCAACACAATCAAATTGCCTGATAAAAGTTGTTGATAATTTCTAATTGGTAAGATATAATTTTTTTACTCAGTACTACTGTTGTTGGTAGCAGTGATAAGTGACTTTTATACATGCAATCCCATTTGTAGTGTAGGTCTTCAGTTTTTTTTTCAGAAGTGCAGGGACCTACAGTTTTATACCGCCTCCGAACGGCAAATGTTTTTTTTTGTTATCCGGGGAAGAAATACACACGGAGGTGTGCCATTGCCTGCCGAAGAGAGAGCGCTATTACAAAACAAAAAAACGTTTTCTATCATTTTGCTATTGCTTGCCCACAGCGGATTTCGAATCTGTGCACTACCAAATGGTAGTCACGCACCAACTCATTCGGCTACGGCGGCCGAATTATAAAATAAAAATTCTAAATAAGTGTAACCATGCGGTACGAATTTAATTTGAAATTTCAAAAATATATAAAAATTTAAGTTTAACCTTGCATCGCTGCCTTCAAATCCTTCGAAAGAATGTTCCCTACTTTCGCTGCCAATACAAAGAACTGATACATTTGCCGAATGCACTCGTTATGAAACATCTGTTGTGGCTCGTGGTTGTTCGCTGAACAGAAGTTCTTGACTTCTTCGACATTGTGACAACTGCAGTAACTGTTATTTGCCGGCTTGCCAAAGACCAGTTTTAATTCGAATGACTTTAATCCGAATTCTTGTATGTTCAAAGTGGTAAAATCTATTTTTGTCGCCGTAACTGCTATATTGAACTTGCAGAAGCCGGCTTAACTTTGTTAGCAGGGTGTTCAGTTGAGTAGTAAAGCAAGAATTATCTCCACATCTAGTGAAAACTTTCGGGAGAGACGTATTCGCAATTACCTTTGGAGCTTGTGATTTTAATGATATAAGCAGAAAGGTGAAGCGATCAACTTTTCGATACTTAAATTAAAGAAATGATTGTAATATTATATTTAAAATAGGGTTACTCTAAGTTCAGATTTCGAAAGTTACTTAAGATAGAATATATATATATATATATATTTATATAATTGGGGCGTACACCCTTTTCGGGAGTTTGGCTGAGCTCCTCCTCCTATTTGGAGGGACCTACAGTTGTAAGCTGTCTCCGCGGCAAATATATTTTTTTTATTTTTATGAGGAGCTCTTTCATGGCACAAATACTCTCGGAGGCTTGCCATTGCCTGCCGAGGGGCAACCGCTATTAGAAAAAACTTTTTCTTCATTTTGGTGTTTCACCAAAATTCGAACCTGCGTCCTCTCTGAACTCCGAATGGTCTATTAGCAATTTGATATTGCTATTAGCAATATGAACAAATTTCGAAGCTTCAGAAATGCCAGTATTCGTCGAAAAATTGTAAGTGAAACTACCTTCTCCTTTGTACCGTGGATCAATCTAGCATATATATTTATGGCATGTACATACTCGTCCATTTTTCAATATGATGGGCATACAACAGTGCTCCAAATATTTACGATTCCTTCTTTAATATGCTGCTATTTCTTTGTCTACTTACACATGTAGAGTTACATATGTGCTTACGTAAATATGTATGTACAAGGCAAAAAATCGACAAAACTGGGCAATTGCAGGAAAAAACATTAAATAGGAAAAAACTTTGCGTAGGCAGAATTTATTGCATTTTGCAAATAAAGTGAGCCAATAGTTTACAAACAAAAGCAAAAACAACAGTAACAGTAAAAAGCCACAGTGCACAAACAGAAACATACATCCATGCAGATGTATTTTTATAACACTTTGGTATGTAAAGGGTCTTTCAAAAGACGCGCCGTTGTTTTAAAATAAAAAATATATTCTCTCATGTTTCACTATTTTCATTCACAATACGCCTCTTATTTGACCTACGTTCTCTCTGAATTCCGAATGGTGGTCACGCATCAGTCCATCCGGCTACGGCGGCCGCCAACAGTTATAGAAAAAACTTTAATTAACTGGTTTCTCTGTGTGACGAAGAGATGGAATATATTCATGTATGTATATGCATTTGTGCACAAAGGGAGTGATTTAATGATAAGGTCAACACAGTTGATATGATGTGGCTACATTTTTTTCTTCGAATTATTTTTTATTACTATTATTTTTACAAAAGTTTTTTCATTCAATTACAAGAACTAAATAAATCCTAGTTTCAAACTTTGTGCACAATTTTTAAACATTCATCCACTTCCATCAAAATCTCACATTGGTTATTCAGAATATGTATGTATTTGGGTATGCAGTTTTATAGTAAGTTGGAAGTGATTGAAATTTCTTGTTGACTTGGTACATTATTTCTTGGCAGTACTGCGCCATTTCCATTTCCTTTTTCCATTGGAGAAATGCAGACATTTTTTTATGTAGAGAAAAATGCATATTTTTATAGGTATTGTACAAAGTTTGAAACTTAGATTGTATTATGAACTATATTTTTATAAAAAACAAAAAAATAATTGAAACTAAAAATAAATAAATAATATTAATATATATCATATATGTATGTATTTAAATATGTATCAGACGACTCGCCACAACAACAACTAATACACCAAAGTGGTAGAAAGCACAGGTTAAGTGGATGTGGCAATGCAAAGATAAAATTTTCCAAATTTAGTGATTATTTCAAGTTTTTTCATTGCTTGTCTACGTGCTTCGCCGTTATTCGCTTGCCTCGTTCATCATCCTATTTTTTTGTACTCAAATCAGCTGTCCATACGACGACCGGTAAGTGCATTCTAATAACATAAGTTCTCTTTTCTGTGGGAGTAGCTGGTGTATATGAATACAAGGCTTCGAGGAAATATCAATCAAATTATTTTAATGGCTGTTTAGCACGCCAAGATATCCACCTTTTTGGCTCAGGTAATTAAGCCAATTTCGCCGTAGTCCATTTTAAACCAACATTTCTAGTTTTGAAAGCTTCGAAAATTTAAACATTTTCACTGCGTTCCTTTCAGAAATGTTAACTCTTTCCTCCCGCGCGATACACATACATATTTATATATGTACCACCAGCATGTAAGCATTCGAAAAACTTGATCCTGCAGGTGATGCTGAAAACTTAGATAGTGAAAGTTTCAAAGCTCATCTTCTGCCTCCTTCAAAGAATTATCTTCTATTTGGTGTAAAATTTCCGCTTCTTCCGTAAATGTTACCATAAGAAGGCAATGTGCTCATTCCAACAAGAATAAAAAACTGCTTGCGAAGCACATAATGTGCCCTGTGCTTGTGTAAAGATTGTTTCAAGTTATAAGGTGGTTTCGCCATAGCAGCTGATTTGTTTTTATTTTTGTTTTTTGCTCTTCGCTGGTTGGAGTAAAAGTACCCTGCTATTTGTTGTTGACCTATGAATTTAGTTTACTCGCGAAGTCATCTCCTTTGAATTCGTCTTGAGTCATACCCTTAAAAAATAAAAAAATATTTTCCCAAAATATGTCATATGTAATCTATTTTTCCTCCTTTTACCTGGTGGTACCAGATAAAATTCTACAACAATAACTTTCGTACAACTTTCACTCCCTCAATGTAAGCAAAAAAATTGTCCTCAATTCTTTCGCTGTAAATATTATAAATTCCTTGAAATTTTTTTCGAAAAATCTCCTATCGTCTATGGGCGAAGGTACCCAAAAAATGTCAAAAAGGTATAAAAATATTATTCGTAGGATCAATTTACTTAAAGTATCGGAGTATTTTGTAAAATGTTTTTTTTTTTTGTTTGCTGAAAAATTCATCAAAATGTGTGCAGCACCTGGAGGCAATGAAAGGACACCATCAATTCGAACTGGTCGTAAAACAAACCCCTTTGCAAAATTTCTTTTGATTTAATTCATTTACAACTGTGGAGCCATGCAATTTGGATATGTGAGAGTCAGAGAGTGTATGCAGTTTATATGTATGTAGTAGACACATATGTATGGGTCATGTGCCAGCGTGTACTAGTACACATTCGCATATTTAAGTGCATGCGTTTCAAGTGGCCTTTAGCTTTCGCTACAAACCTACATTTTATGTAGACCAGACTAAAATGTTCAAAAATGTCAGAAATTTTAAAAAAATTTAAAAAAATTCCATAGCTCACTATTTGTCATTGAATGTTTAATAGCCGTAACTCTCCCTTAGTTCTTTTTATTTTGTCTTTTCTGCCGTAAGTTATAGTGAAAAAATGCTACTTTATTAAGTCTCAAATACTCAATAAACATGGCCTCAAGTGTTACTACAGCAAACGAAAACAGAGTGGATACAATGGATGACTTGACGGGCGGTTTGTTGAAGATTTAGAAAATAAGCCACCGCATACGCACTGTTGCTTGTGGCACCAACTGCCCTGCAACTGGTAGGTAGGTAGCAACCGTACCAATAATACAATCGAGTTAACTACATATCTATGTACATATGTGCATATATGTGTAAGTATGTTAGTATGAATGCGAGTAGTGTCAGAAAACCAATAGTCAGGCACTCAACCGATCCCACAAACGATCAACAATCAGACAACTAGTGAACTAAACAGTCAAGAAAAAGTCGAAGAGGTAAAGAACTACAACAAAAACAAAAACAAATATTACTATACAATCCTATCAACTAAAAACCGGTTTGGCCACTCCACAGTTACTTACATTCTTAAGTATACATTTATATGTATATGTGCATATGTATTTATGCAGATACCCAGCTGGAAATTATATTCATACAATAGCACGTGTTCGTGTTTGTTACTTCATTCGTGCTAATGTTCTGCGAATAAAGTGTGTTAAATAATACAGCACAGGGACTTTTCCACAAGCTTATTTTCCCAGTTTATTTATTTCTTATTTAATTTTAATATTTTTTTATGAAAACATAGTTCATCTCCTACAAAAACTGTATAATTCCTTCAAACTTTTTAATCAGAATTTTCAGTATTCTAGTATAGTAAAGTGAAAGTTTAAGGTGGCTTAAAAATACATTGATTTGTTTAAATTGGAGGAGTTTTCTTCCATATCAAAATAATATCGAACATTTCTTGAACTTGCACAAAATTTGAAGATCGAATGCATATAGTAGTTTTTATATAAGAATAAAGTAAAGAGACTTTAAGAAGACGCGCCTAGATGTTGTTTTAAAATAAAATATGTAAAACTTTAGATCCTTTCCGGTTTCACTGCTTTTATTCAAAATATGGTTCTTAACAGTTATAAGTGATAAATTACAACATAAATATCTATCAAAAGCACATCAACAGACAACAGCCAAACAGTCAACTCATCAATGCCTAATTCATGACAACGTACCGTTGTTAAAGATGGTTCAGCAACTCTTTGCGTTCAGGAGCAATATTCTCAAAGAACTTCCAGTCTTGGTCTTTGGTCTCTAAGTTTCAGTAAGTTTAACAAGTCGTTCTATCGTAAAAAATTGTATATCTGTTTGCCGTCTAGGAATTATTCACTACTGACATCTAGGCGTAACTTATGAAAGACAATTTATATTTGCATAAAAAAATTATTACAATTAATTAAAAACAAGTTAAATGTCAAGACTTTATTAATAAGTTCTTGAACTCATTAAACCTTAAGTCTTTTCTAATAGTTTTTTCTAATAGCGGTCGCCCCTCGGCAGGCAACGGCAAGCCTTAGAGTGTATTTCTGCCATGAAAGAGCTCCTTATACAATTTATCTGCCGTTCGGAATCGGCTTGAAACTGTAGGTCCCTCCATTTGTGGAACAACATCAAGACGCATGCCACAAATAGGAGGAGGAGCTCGTTCCAAACACCCAGAAAGGGTGTAGGCGCCAGTTGGCACCAGGTAATTGAAGTAAAAAAGGTATTAGGGGAAATAGCAAGGTTCTAAACATATTTAGCTGACAAACAAGTAGATCTGTTAACGGGAGCATAATCATTGTTTTTAAGAAGGACCTTAAATGTTTTTTCTTTTGTGACTAAAAATTAAAGATATGTTGAATGCCTGGAAGTAATATTAGTGAGCTATTATGTTGTATTGTTTTTTGTTTTTTTTTTGTTTTAATCTTTCATTTTTCAGTGTCTGCTTTATAAATGTTGTTCGGCTTCAACTGACTCAAATTTTGTTTTTTTTTTCTTTCTAACGCAAATTTCTCTTTAAGAAACTGTCTAGCACTGGCATGCTGAACTTGGCTAGAAGTCTTTTAGCAGACAAAGCCGATTGAGCCAGCGCATTGCCATATTCTATTATAACACTCACATACATACATAACATCATGACAGCGAAACAGGAACAAAAAATACAGAACGCTAAGTCATTCAAAGGAAACGGTAGAAGCTGGTAGTCGCTGGCCTATAGTCACTCTTGTTATTTAATAGACCCACCCACCCCCTATTATCAATACTCATACTTGAATACTTTGTCGACGTGCACACTTTCCAATTGGGTCAATGCATTACACAATTACTT
Source organism: Anastrepha fraterculus (assembly GCA_037575425.1). Taxonomy (NCBI): domain Eukaryota; kingdom Metazoa; phylum Arthropoda; class Insecta; order Diptera; family Tephritidae; genus Anastrepha; species Anastrepha fraterculus. Next base: position 235,825 of record JAYXIM010016200.1, read on the forward strand.
ACATACATATGCGCAAACTCAATTCCAATAGATATCCAGCTGCATGTGGTAAGAAGCAAGCAACCTAATTGTTCATGCAGCTTGTACACGTACGAATTTGTCTATTGCATTGTAATTTTGTATGCAAGAAGAAGGTAAAAATGACGTCCAAGAATGTTCAAGAACAAAAAATATGTATGTATTTGAAGTACAAGTAAATATATGTATATGATATAATATTTATAATGCAACGAATAACTTTATGCTGTTAAAGGCTAAATGACCACTTATACTCCAACTGGTACAAATTATTAAATACTTAAAATAAAAACAAAAAGTCGAGAAACACTTGAAATATTCTTTTATGCTTGTTGTTCTTTGAATATTACGAGGCAAAAATTGAAAAAAGCGGTTACTATCATAAGATTCTGCGTAAACACGATTATTTATTAGCTCCACCCGAAGCGGTGGCACGTTGTTCCCATGAAGTAAATTTGATGCCTTAAGAGACCAATGTGTAACCATAGGCTATATCGATTGTGAAGGGAAGTGGATATCTTCAAGTCTACCTAAATTACCTACTATAATGTCTTAATAGCCCAGTGCTTTGCCCCTTTCTTGGTTGTATAGCGGCAGTCAACGTATAGCGATTATTTGTTTCTAGAAATTTTTAACGAAAAAACAAATCTAGTAGATTGTAGGGCAGGACTTTATCTTTCATACGGCAGTCAGGCTCACGTTGTTGTAAAAACCGGATATACACTCACTCTGTCATTATTTCCCAACTGTTTTGTGAAGATTTATTTTTCAGTCGATTTTAAGCGTTTATTTGATTTTTTTTTAAATGTTTTTGAAATCTTGAGCATAGTTGAAGTTCTCGTTTTACATAAAATTTAAAAATTCCAATTATATTTGGAGTCAAAATGATTTTGTGTGGTTTAATGTATACCATATATATTGCTCATAAATTTTTTTATGCAGCTACAAAGCCCTAGCTAGCCTCTCTGTGCTGCTAAAAAGCCTTTTCATATGTAAATAAGTATGTATGTATATGGGTGTTAAGTACTATTAATTACAGAAAACCTCCAACCCAAATAGGACCTTTTTTAAATGTATGTACATATGTATCCCGATCTCAGTGCCATCTAAGGGGTCCATTTTTGATTGCAATTACAATGGCAAATATATTTAATATTACTCACATTTGCACGCTGAGATCTTAATCTCTGCCATCTACTTTGGTGTTTGCCACTGGCGTCGATCGTCGACGCTTTTACCCCTTAGTAGAAGTTGGCGCGCTGCTACCATAATATAGCATTTGCCAGGCCAATTGTTGTGTATGATAAATTTAGCGAACTAAAATGTTTAAAATAAAAAATTAATAAATGTAAAAATATAAAATAGTACTAAATCAAATATTTTACGATTCAAATGTTTGGCTTACCAAGTCCATTAACCGAATGGAATGGAATGACATCTATAAGTCTATACGTGTATATGTATGCGCACAACATACATTCATAAATACTATAATCTATTCTTACATTTTCTTTAGTGAATGCCGAAAATAAAAACACACAAAAATTGCATTAACGGAGCTATGCAGTGACAGCAAAAATTTATTGCATACTAATAATAAATACAAAAAGAACAATCAGTATTATAATGTCATTAAAAACAAAAGCCAAACAAACATACATATAAATACTTAAACATGAATGTATGCACGCCACTATTTATAATACGTGTCTGTATAAGAAACCTCCTATATATAATATATATACTGTGTACTCTCTCTTAAGCAGGCACCCGGGAACAGAAAATTTTGTACGCTTATGGGATATGTCCGCTTATGAGAAAAATTTAAAGAAGTTAATAATATGGGCCAACGTGTAATGGGAGGTTTGCCCGCTCAGGGGAATATTAAAAAAAACTCTTAAGGATTTGTAATTTGTAATGAAAAAATGTCCGCTTAAGAGACCTGTACATATATGTGTGTGTATATATGTTGTTGCGTATCGGCACCCACGTCACTGTAGACAGTTATAATTTCGAGGTTGTAAAAGACTTCGTCTATTTAGGAACCAGCATTAACACCGATAACAATGTCAGCCTTGAAGTCCAACGTAGAATCTCTCTTGCCAACAAGTGCTACTCTGGACTAAGTAGGCAACTGAGCAGTAAAGTCCTCTCTTGACGAACAAAACTAACACTCTACAAGACTCTCATCATGCCCGACCTAACGTATGGCGCAGAAGCTTGGACGATGACAACATCCGATGAAGCGACGCTTGGAGTGTTCGAGAGAAAGATTCTGCGTAAGATTTTTGGACCTTTGCACGTTGGCAACGGCGAATATCGCAGACGATGGAACGATGAGCTGTATGTGCTTTACGACGACATAGACAAAGCGCAGCGAATAAAGATCCAGCGGCTTCGTTGGCTGGGTCATGTCGTCCGAATGGATACAAACGCTCCGGCTTTGAAAGTATTCGATGCGGTACCAGCTGGTGGTAGCAGAGGAAGAGGGCGGCCTCCTCTGCGCTGGAAAGATCAGGTGGAGAAGGACTTGGCTTCACTTGGTGTGTCCAACTGGCGCCGGTTAGCACGAGAAAGAAACGACTGGCGCGCTTTGTTAAACTCGGCCAAAATCGCGTAAGCGGTTATAGCGCCAATTAAGAAGAAGATATATGTTGTTGATGAAAGCTCAGCCAACAAAAGTAAACAAAGTCCTTCCGATTTCTGAAAACTTTGATAAATATGGGAACTGTAAAATATCATTTATAACGCTATTCTCCTCTTCATTTTCTTTGGTACCTTTCTAATTAAGAAAATACAAAAAAATCACTCGACAATGTTTCATAAAAATGTATGTACATAACTTTTGTAGACATTGGAATTTATTGTAAAAAGATAATAACGCCTTTGTATTTTTACTCTTTATTACTAAAGCGAGTGAGAAAACTGTAATTTTTGTATAACTAGTAGACCTGAAGAATATATGAAATATATGCCCCAAAAATTGAAAAATGTGTAAAATTATGACCTACCCTAATGTCAGATACCATATAAAACACTTGCATAGAATAAGCACAGCACAGCTGATTAACAACATGAAGACGTCATTTCACGCATGTGACCAAGTTTTCGACATTTGTTGTTTTAAAAGACATTTTGCAAAGGAAATCAAAGCGAATTAAGCATTAATTCGTTGGTGGCTGAAAATACAAACAGTGCCAAGAACTGATACAAATCCATAAAGGAAATGGATTTTCAAAATAAAATGAAATGAAGTAAAATAAAATAAAAGCAAAAACTTTAAAATGAAAAAACAAAAATACATATATTAGATTCAATTGAGTAAAGTAAAATTAAACAAATTGAAATAAATTAAAATAAAGTAAATACTTTAACACAAAATAAATAATGCATACAATAAACAAATAGAATAAAGTAAAATAACATAACAGGAAATTTAAAAGATTTAATTAGAAATAAAGAAATAAAATAAAATAAATTGGAAGGAATAAAATAAATGTAAAAAATTAAAAATAAAAAAATAGTAATTAATAATATATATATATACCTATAATTGGCGCGTACACCCTTTTTTAGTGTTTGGCCGAGCTCCTCCTCCTATTTGTGGTGTGCGTCTTGATGTTCTTCCACAAATTGAGAGACCTACAGTTTCAAACCGACTTGAAACGGCATATATTTTTTAAGAGGCATATTTTTCATGGCAGAAATACACTCGGAGGTTTGCCATTGCCTGCGGAGGGCCGACCGCTATTAGAAAAAACTTTTTTTTTTCTTAATTTTTTGATCTTTCACCGAGATTCGAACCGACGTTCACTCTCTGAGTTCCGAATGGTAGTCACGCACCAACCCATTAGGCCACGGCGGCCGATAATTAATATTAACTTAATTAATGATAACTTAAATTAAATTAGACTCTGGAACGCAAAATATCATTAACTATGTTAAATTAAAGGAAATAAAATAAGAAATAGGTAAACTAAAATGAAATAAAAGAAACTAAATTTCAAGGAAATAAAAGTATAAAATAAAAAAAGACTTTAATTAAATTAAATTGAGAGAAGTAAAATAAAACAAAAAGACTGAATGAAAATTGAACTAAATTAACTTAAATTATAGAAACCAAAACAAATGTCTGGAATTAAAATGAAAGAAAACAATTAAACTAAAAATTAAAAAACAACGGCATGTAATTCAATCCAGTAAATTGAAATAGAAATAAATAAAATAAATAAATAACTAAAAAGTAAAAAGAATTTATTTTAATTAAATTAGTAAAGTAAAATAAAAAAACAATTTAATTCAGTGAATTAATATTGAAGAATTAAATAATACAAAAAAAAATGTATTTTAATTTAAATGAGCAAAGTAAAATGCAATAAAATAAAAAATAGCATTCAGATAAAATGGAAACAAAAAAGTAAAGTAAAAGAAATGTATTAAATAAAATTGACTAAATTAAAATAAAACAAAAACAACTAAAATAAAAACGCAGTAAACTAAATTAAAATTAAAAAATAATTAAAAATAAAAAAATTAAGGAAATGGAAATTAAAGAAAAAAAAACACAAAAGTAAAAAATTTAAAAAAGGTAACTGAATATTATTCAATTCAGTAAAGTAAATAAAAATAAAAAATTAAAAATATAAATAAAATAGAGTAAAAAATATTAAAATAAAGTGAAAATAAAAAAGTAATAAAATTAAAATAAAAAAAAATTAAAATTAAATTAAAACAAAAAAATAATAAATTCAAAATAAAAAAGAAATTAAATAAAGTTAAAGGCTTTAAAACAAAAGTAAAAATTTAAAATAAAGTAAATTTTATGAAACGAATTTCAAAGGGAATTAAAAAAAAATTAAGTACAATAAATAAATAAAATATAAAAATAAGTAAATAAAAAATGTAAATAAAGCAAATTTATGAAACGAAATTTTATGAAACGAAATTCAAAGTGAAGGAAAAATTAAAAAAAAAAATGCAAAAAAATTATAAAATTAAAATATCAAATAAATTTATAAAAAATAAATAAAATATTAAAATAGAATAAAGTACAATAACATGGAATAAATTAGAAAATTAAAATAAAAAAATTAAATGAAAAACATTGAGTGAAGTAAAATTAAAAAAAAAAAAAATTAGTTGAGAAAATATCACCTCTAACACTGCAAACGTAAGTTTTTATTGCACTCAAAACAATTGATGTGGAAATTGTTGTTGAGCAGCAACTTCAGTTTTGGGTAAAGGAAAAAGCCATTTGTCCGACTCAAATCGTTAGCTGATCGTTGAGTTTTTTATTTTAAGTGTTTTTTAACGATATTTTTTCAACGTGCAGACTCGTTTTCGGCATGCAGAGTGTACGAAAGTTCTCAATTCCACTCGATACTTGAATGTGCATATGTAGGCGTGTACCTACCTTACTTGGAGAGAAGTGGTAGCACTGCTATTTCCGCTAGAATATTGATTGTCGCATATTATATCTGGAACCCAATTTGCAACAATCATGCTTTGAAATCGAATGGGTTGAAAGGAAATTGTTTCATTTCATTCTGCAGCCTCTCAATTATTCCGATCCGTTTCCATCTAATAATGTTGCTCGCTGTAGACTAATAGATATTTGAAAGAAAAATAACTATTCAGTTACTGATGTTTCTCTTGGGCCTGGTTTGGGGATACATTGATTTCCTTGAAGTACTTGAGCAAATATGTAGATTTCTTTACATATTCTTATATCCTATGTCAATCGCCGTCTTATCTTATCTTTATTATAATAATTACTGGGTATTCCTTTCGGAATTTAATACCATCTGAAAGAGAGTTGATATTGAATTTTCTCTTAATGCGAATTTTGTTGAGTTCTCAAATGTGGTATTAATTTTATCAATTATAATTAAAAAAGAGAACTACAGTTTACTATAAATAAAATAAACTTTCTTTGACGTATTTCACACTGATTTCAAAATGATGTCAAATCCTCCTCACCGCATGTCGCTCAAAATGTTATATATATGTATAATTGTTTTTCACAGCCTCTCGCCTGAAAATATGCATTGAAAATTGTAATACACCTATTAGAGCATATGCTCATATAGTATTTTACAATAACAAAAATCATACGATTCTGAATGTGAGTAAATGTGTGAGTTATCAAGCAGTTTGTAATTTGCAAAATTTTGATATTATATAAATGGAATATAATGGCTTTTCTGAATCTACATATAAGTGTCAGTCATACACGTGCACTTATCCATATACCTAATTATAGATGCAGGCATAATTGAAAAAATATGCATTTACCTATGATTGCCATGAGATTTGCTATATGGTTTTTGTTTTCAAGTACCATATTATTAATTTGTTTTTGTACTTCTTCATTCTGCAAAATTCGATCTTAAGCTTGCTGAACTTAATTGCTTGTATGTATAGATATGCACATATTCAATTAGAATATATTAATCAGCGCTTTCACATACTTACTTAGGTAGAAATTCGTCACACACAATTAGAATTGAAATAACTGAGGCCAATGAAATCTAATTTATACGCCCTATGTGTATCTCTATTATGGAGCACTCAAAGTTATAGTTGGTAGTGAAGCAAATATTTTATGGATAACCCCTTTTTAGGCCGTTAACCCCTTTATTTCCGTTCCTAATATTGATTTCTGATTTTCATTTGCCATTAATATAACCACATTGGTGTGAACATATATTGGACAACTTTTTAGATAATCTTTAAAATTTAGAATGTGAATGTATGGTTAAATACAATAATCGTTTAAGTCAAATTAGTTGATTTATACTTCATTCCCAAGATATACAAAGATTATAGCATTTTAAGTTTTACTTGAAAGAATAAACAAAAAATCTTTATCAGTGAGGAAAACATTTTTGTAAAATTTCCCAAGCTTTTATGTAAGTGTTGAGGATTATTGTTTTCTAGGAAATACTCAACAAAACACGCGCAACAAAAGGTGTTGGGAAAATGAATACATATTTACATGCATACATACAAATATTGGAAAAATACCACAGTTATAAAAACAGTTCTAAATATACAAAAACACAAAAACCTATATTAAGGCTGTCAGCTGTGTGTGGAAATGTTCACTATTTTTAACAAGACAATAAAGGTTTGAGTGTAAATGAATTTGCGAAAATAGATGCCTCAAAACCATGACACTGATAAAGTGGAAAAATGTGCAAAGACGGCATAAAACAGAAGGAAGGGTTGAAATGGCATCCCAACGTTGTCTGTGTTCCAATGGAAATGTTTGGCTAAAAATAGTAACAGCCAAAAGTTGAAAAGTTCAAATATAAATAGCTTCTATAATGGACAGCGTTTTTGATGCTGTAGGTTGCTTCCAAGTTCTAAAATGAGGAGGTTACATAATACGATTGAACGTTTCTACTCTGTTTGCCACCTTTCTAAGAAGTGTACAAGCTTAGAATGAGCCAACACCACAAGACATTCGATGCTATACAAATGAAAACTTTAGGACATTAATAGAGAAAAACAAGCTTACGATATGCTATTATTGGTTTTTTGGAAAAATATGTATTTTGAACGCTGCTTAAAGTATTTTTGATTAATTTCCCCGAAAAGGTTTTTCATTTTCATGAAGCATTAAATACCTACATACATACATATCTATAGTATAGACATTGCTTTATAAATATCAACATACTAATACACAAACGCACACACGCTCACAAATGCTTATGCGTATATGTATCAGAATGTGTACACCTCCACTAAAGTGAAAACTTCTAAAACGCTTGATGAGGTATGATAAAAACGAATTTTACTTGAGATGTGAAGAATTGCAAAGCATACATGTAGGCGTCTGCGCGTGGATAAACATTCAACGCGCTCTTATACACACGCACGTCGTTGCTTTTGTTTACTTTCTAGTTAGGCGGCATTGCAGACGAAGAAATATATATGAATATATATTAGGCCGGGTCGATTTGTGGGGAGGCAAAAAAATCGCCCATTGCTCTGTGAAAATCATATTCTAGGGATCAAAATAAGAAACTTTGCCGAAGGAACCATACCTCTAAAACGAATTCTGATGTCCCCCAATTTGGGTCGAACTTTTAGTGCCTTTTGTGGGGTGGCAAAAAAATCGCCCATTGCTCTGTGAAAATCATATTCTAGGGATCAAAATAAGAAACTTTGCCGAAGGAACCATGCCTCTAAAACGAATTCTGATGTCCCCCAATTTGGGTCGAACTTTTTAGTTTCTTTTCTCATGTAAAGGCCAAAAATGGTGAAATTTTGAAATGATTGTATGGAGAACCCCCCAGGGGAGTTCCAGGGAGTGTGCCACTGGTATGGGTGGATCGGCCGTCCAAAGTTAGTGGGGGTCGGTCATACATTTGGACTCGATTGGAGCACTCTAAATGGGTCAAAGTGGGATTTTTCGTTCGACCCAAATTGGGGGACATCAGAACTCGTTTTAGAGGTATGGTTCCTTCGGCAAAGTTTCTTAGTTTGATCCCTAGAATACGATTTTCACAGAGCAATGAGCGATTTTTAAATCGACCCGCCCTAATATATATGTATGTATGAATATATATATGTGCACATGTAAGAGAGTGTGCGAGATGGACTAACTGTTCAATAAGTACGCAGATCGTCTTACACCGACACATTCATGTACATACACTACAGCAAGAAAATTGTCTCATTATGATACACCCGCCAACAGACGTACGAGTATTAGGATGGTTACTTTTCTTTCGAAATCAGCAGAAATAAAAAGTTTTGTTTTTCCACCACGGAAAGTTTGAGTTATTCAGATTGAAATATGATTTACAAAATTTTGGACATTAAGTAAGGAACAGCTTTCGCATCAAAGTACAAACCTACTTTATGTGCCCGGCAAACACTGTTTCTCATTTTCACGGATGGCTCCAGGACCGTGGCCGGTTCCGGCTCTAGTGTCTACGTGGAATCCAGCGGGACAAAACTACACTTTGCTCTTGAAATGCACGCATCCGTGTTTCCAGCGGAGGTAAATGCGATGAACTTTGTTGTGGAAAACAGATGGAGAGGCAGATATTTTTAGAGATATATGTTTGCAGCGACAGCCAAGCTGCGGTCCTAAGACCAGCCCTTCCACCACCTTAAGGGTAGTTGAGTACTGTAAATCCAGGTTAAACTATGTCGGCAGACATAATATCCTGATGCTAACATTAGTCCCGGGACATGTGGGTATCGCAGGTAAGAAGATTTTTCGAAGGCACGGTTAGCAAATGGGTTACTCTAACCCACAATCGAGCCTGACAGACTGAGAGAGGCTACAGATGGGCAATATTAATGTTACCTGTCATGTCCCACCGACTGTCGCAGTTCTTCCTGTCACTGTAGGAGGCTCATTTTACTGATGACGAGCCACTTTCGATGGGAAGTCACATGGAGAAGGTAGGCATCTCAGACAGTTTACTCTGCCCAACATGTGGAGACGACGATCCACTGAGACGGCGGACCACTTTCTATGTCTGCCACTGATGGTTTAAGAAGCGACCACCTTGGCTCCTTGGCACCACAGAATCTACTCAGATTTCTTCGGAGGTCGGCTGTACTTGCTAGTCTGTTCCGACACGAAAAAAAAATATGTGATGCAAAGGAAAACGGATGCCATAATAGTGCTTCATATTAATTAAAATTAAATGTTGCAATGTCGTTTATGTGAGTACATAAAAAACTAAATCTTCACTACCTTTCGATTCATTTTAATACTTTAGCGTACCTGAACAGAGGTTTTCGCGACTTATACGAAGTGGCGCAAAATTAATAATCCAATTTTGCTTTTGAGTAATTTTTTGCAAAATAACCCAAAAAAAAAATAATTTTGTTTGTTGGAAATCTTTATTTGACCTTTACGCACTCTATTGCTTTTCTGTTTGTATACTGCAGCTTTCTTGTTCACAATTGTCAAATATGATTGACGTACGACGCCATTTGCAGAAATTGTAAATCTTCCGATAGGGTGATTAAATTTTATGGCGGTTTTTTTTTTTTGTTTGTTTTTGAATTCGCGGAATATGTAACCGTAGGACGCTTCTCACTCGCCTTCACACGTGCTTCTAGTGTACAAATATTTATGCCTACATATATGTATATGGGCGTGTATTTATACATTTGTTTGGTCTTTATATGTATACATAGATATTTTTTCCTTCCTTTGAAAATATTCGCCCTTTATGAAAACGTATACATACTGGGTTCACCAGCTGAGTATTTCCATACATGTTATGTACATGTGTATGTACCTATATGTGTATATAAAGAATCGGTAAAAAATGCCCCTTTAGGCGCATGTCGCTACTAAATTAGCAGTGTTTACCCCACTGACGCCTACGTTTTTGTTTGTTCACGTGCTCACTTCTTGCAATCTATTGCTTACTTCCAAGTGTAAGAATCTTAGTATAAGTACAGCTACATATATTGCTGAAACAGAAATAGATGCATAATTACTGCGCTTATTAAGTATATGCACGTATTGAAATACATATGTACATATGTACATACATGCGTATATGCTTGGTAGAGCATAATTCTGTTATATCAGTTCTTGCTACATTTGCAAGGAGCTACAACTGTAAAATCGAGATTTACATTTCAATTGAATATTTATAGGTGAACGGCAGTAGAGCTTGTCCATTTCATGGTAAGTTAAATCCATTACAGTAAAAGTGGAGTAGAACATGAAGGGCTGTGGCAACTTATTAAATCCAATAAGTCCTGCTTTGTTTCCCATCGGCATTTTACTTCTGAGAAAAATTTGTAAGCCCACCTTTTCATGTTGCCAATTTCTTTAAATTGAATGTGTTTTACCATGAAATCAGTAAGCCTTAACTTTTTTTCCGAATATAATGAACCCACAGCTTTAAATTTTGGTTACTCAAGACTTACTTCTGGATATACAATTAATGGTATTAATGGTTTACAATAATCTACGCAAATGGATGTTAATGGATTTTCCACCTTTATACCGTCAAGCTATTAAGGAATTTATTTTTAATAAATCTTTTACACTTATCTTCAGAAATTGCATTGCAATTGGCCACCGACACCTTGTGACTTTTTTCTTTGGAGGCACGTGAGAGAGAAAGTCTACGCCAACAGCCCAGGGTCGATTCAAGAGCTCAAAGATGGAGCTGGTGAGACTATCGAGGATATAGGGCAGCCACTTTGCAATTCGCTTCTGGAACATTTCATGAAAAGGATATTGTCCTGCAAACGTGGTCGTGGTGGTCATTTGCCTGATGTTATTTTCCACTATTAACGGCATACCTTCCTCTTTATAATGAAATAAACATCCGATCATTTATATTAAAAAAGAGCTTCTTTTTTTTAATAACAAAATAACACCTCTTATGGCTTCACATTATTTTATTACGTAAATTAGCTTCTCTCGGATTTCATTCTATATTTACGAAATGGTTGAATTCCTACGAATTTAACAGGTGTTGCTAGAGGGAATAAGCTCTAATCCCTTTGTAGCCACCTAAGGCGTGTCCCATGGTAGATTCTTAAGAATTTTACTATTTATTATTTTTATCAATAATTATTTACATACATATGTATGTATGTCGTTTCCCGATTCTTGTTCTGCAGAGAAAATTTGAAAGTTTTTCAACTGTAAAAAATGCTAAATGTAAAATGCAGTACAGCAGCTTCAAGAGGACGTTACTAAATTATATTGTTACTTTATATAATATTAGTAAGTGTTATCATCTAGCATTATCCACTAATGTATTACACACGTCTTACTGTTACTGCTGTCACAATACTGTTCCTCGGACTGTTAAACTAACATTAGGGCATATAGTTATATGTATTTGTGAGAAGTAGTGTTTTGATTGACAAATTTCAATGATAATTTTGCTTTCGCACAAATATTATATGTATGAAAACTATTAAGAAAATAAAAAAAAATGCAGGTTCAGTAACTTCGTCACAACTCTTTTGATTTTCATGGAGGATTAACAGCTTGCTGTTAAGCTAACAGTGGCATTTAATTATAACATTAAAGAGCATGGAAAGTGATATTTGAATGTTACAACGTATCTCTTGTTCTTATTTCAATGTCTTTGGTGCAGCAATAGACGAGAATAGATGATTTTACATACGTATGTACATTTCCATAGGCATATGGCGTGAACAGTGGTTGTTAATAGGCAGACTCAAAAAATGCAGATACTAAACGATGACTCCAAACTTCATCTGTAAGCAAAAGTTAATAGATTATGTAGTTTAAGGTAATGCGAATATAAGATAAAGCATACATATTTACACGTATACTCACAAAATTCTAGACTTAAAACTAACGCCAAATAGTGACCAAAGTTGAAAGTATGTAACACAAACACATAAATATAAACATATGTATATGTGCCTATGTGCTTGTATACGTATATGTATATATATTTTTATTATATTATGTATTATTATATATTATATTATATGTATGTACATATGTGTATAGCAAATACAGCCAAAAGTGCCAATTTCGCAATACCTACACGTAGTTACATACATTGACGTCATCAGTTCTGTTTGTCCTTCTAGCTAGTCCTTTTAACCATCCATACATTAACGAAGTTGAGAGGTTGCTATAAATGTTGCGAAAATATGTTTGTATGCCGCACGCTTCATTCAATACACCTTCATAGCCCTAGGCACGCACATTCCTACACATATTCACATACATACTGTACATATGCGCTTCTCCCAAACCCAAACATTCCACTGTTTACATGGTTATGCATATATATAATATATATGTGGTATGAGCCGTTCGCAAACGAACTCTTTCCATTTTCGGCTAATTTCGTTAAGTGGGATATGGCGTCGCTGATGGCAAACAGCTGTTGGCAACTGCTGAATGAAATTCATGAATTTACGTTTGAGTATTGGCGGCACCAATATCAATAGTACGACAGCATACCTTTAATTTTAATTTGGGGGGCGCGCTGTACAAGTATCTGTGCGTGGGTAGATGTTACAATATACAAGTAAATATTTAAATATAAAAAATCAATTTGTAGGTACCTAAGCGTTTTCATTGATTGGGATGCTTGAAATGCAGTGGCATACACATACTTACTCACATATATGTATGCATATGTATGTAAACTATTTCCCATATATTCATCTCGTATATGGTTGCAAGTGTGCGCGTACTTATTAACCTCTAAAATATCTTCATGTTCATAGATATTTTCCCCACATTACAATATTTTTCTTCACCGACATTCCATTCATTCATCTATAAACGCCCTAAGGTATGTGTGCATGCTTGTGTCTATATATAAATATGCATATACATACATATGTATAAATAAATAGTTTTAATAAACAACCATGTGGCTTGAAGCGTTGGCGTGAAAGATATGAAGCACACACTCAAATTAATTACTTTTTTTGTAACAAATAAGGAAGCTCTAAATTCGGTTGGGATCGAACTTTATGTGCCCATGTACATTTAAGAAATATTTCATTCCAGACGACTATTAATTTTTGAAGCCAAACAAACTCACACACAAATATAGTTATAATTTGTAACATCAGACAGATGGACGGAAATTTTGTTTTAACATATAGAAACGGGGTGGGGTTTTTATCCGATCACAATCATATTTATGTCGTATCTAAATTAGATTGGGATCAATACGTGTACTAAGTTCGGGCGAGCTTTCTTAAGTTGTTCTTGTGGTCATTGAATCACCCAAAATAGGTGTGAGACAGCCCATTTCTCAAAATTTTATTGGCTCATATTTCATTTTTACACTAAATGACAATAATGTGGCTTCATTTATGATAAATATATCACTTTTCTCTTTTAATATTGCCATTATATGGGAAGTGCGCATGGTTACTGACCGATTTCGGCAATTTTCAATACCACCTACCTTGGACGAATATTAATATAGGTAGCAAGTTTATTTGAAATATACCAGTTTGGGGAAAAAGAAATCCATTATTAATAACAATAATAATTTTTGCTAGAGTTTTCGTGCTCACTGACAGACGGACAGAACAGCGAAAATATTATAATACCCTTGGGTACAAGTACGCGCGGGTATACAAAAACAGTAGCTGAGTGATTGAAAATAGCATTTTTCACTTCGTATATTTTAAATTTAGATTTAAACTGTTATAAACAAACACAAATATTTATAATATCCTTTTCGGATTTTTGTATTTTTATTTTAGGTATGTTAGTAGTTTTTTTTTTGTTGTAATACAATTTATAAGCAGTTTCTAACTTTGAATGTAAATTTTTCGCAGATGCCATAATAAACGTACATTATCCAAAAAATACTAAACAGACTACGTACCATCCGTTTGTAGTGCTTTCGAGTTCCCTTACACTCTTCAAGACAAGCAAGCGCTCGATTGAATTCAGGCGTAGAGATTGAGTAAAGTGACCAATTAGCAAGTACACAAGTTGTTAGCAAGGTGGCGCAAAATTAATCACCCTACCGGAAGATTAACAATTTTTGGAAATGGTGTCGAATGTCAATCATATTTGACACTTGTGAACTAGACAGCTACAGTATGCAAACAGACAAACAATTGAGCGCGTAAAGGTCAAAGATTTCCAATACTCAAAATATTTTTTTTATTAGCAAGAAAGTGATTCAAAACAAAACTATATAGTAGTGGCGCGTGCATGCATCTCTTCTTAGGTGCTGGCGACTTTCTGTGTCAATTGTTAGTGTGTGTCCTGATATTGCTTTCTAAATGGAGGGTATTATAGTTTATTTTGAAATCGAAAATTGTTCTTGAACCAATACACATTTGAATTAACAACAAATATTTGTGATTTATAGACAAATGAAAACTAAAAATTTGTCCCATTTCATATAGAAAATGCAAACTACTCATAGGGAAAGGAAAATACTTCTAAATACACAATAAAATTTCTATAAAAAACGAAGTTAGGAGCTTCTGCCGTAAACTATAAGTTACAGGTCAATCATATTTTGTACTAAGTGAACAGAGATTTGTGTATAATGAATAAATATTTGAAAATAAGAAATTGGCTTTTACAGTATATGGAAAATAAATTGATGGAAATATTGTAATAAATTAATGAAAATATTCTAACGATAGAGGAATATTCGGATAATGACTCATTTCATGGCATACTGCAGTAGCTGCTTAAAGAAGGCTCCAGTATTCTGTTATTCTCAGCAAAAGGAGGATTGCTCGAGCACAATTGGTTCACTTAACAAGATCGATATCAGTTTACAAAAGGATTATATCAATAAGCCATATAACCATATGAAACTCACTGTTTTTTTTTTAAAAGACACAATATCATATTATTAATTAATTTCAAGTATTCGTATGATTTATATAAATACATACAATATTTTATCAACGAATGAAACGCAATGAACGTAATTTTTGTATATATAGTACATACATACATAATTTATATTTGATGTCAAGACGAACACTCTGTTGGATAGTTGACCTCAGTTCCCTGGAGTTCGTTATAAGCGAATTGCAACGTGCATTTGTATGTACATATGAAAATATGTATCATAGTTACACAATTCCCTATAGAAGTGATCGACCTTTTGTCAAGACTGCTTTTCTTTTACCAACAACAAAATGACTACTTGGCATGGGTAGAAATGTAAGCAAACTGTTTTTGATGATATTGTTGTTGTATCATTTGACTCCATTCGTAATGGTTTCGTTAATCCGCACGATCGCTAACACAAACGACAACATTTGTTGCAGCTGTGATATCACTTCAATGTGTATTGCTGTTGTAAATTGTATTTTATTTTCTCTTATAAGTGACTTCATCTGTATGGGTACATATGGATGTGTGCACACACATTCATGATACATCTGTGTTTTGCGTTTTCTACCTATTCTTTTCTCTCGTATAGAGATTTCTTTACACCTGTCATTATAAAAGAAAAAACAATTGTAAGTACCACAGGAAACCAGTTTAGTTCATCAATTAATCACTTTTCATAATTGGGAAGTCGAAGAACCACAGTATATATGTATGTATTTGTATATATAGATTTTCCGGCTATGTGATATAAACTCCTACAGTGGGCGTTCAGAATTCTTAAATAATTTGTTCCTTAGTTAATTAAGGCTTCCGAATTATTAAGTTTTCTTGACGAGTCCTAAATAACTTTCCCATTTATTATTCGTTTTTGTTACACTTCCAATCATTTTAATTAATTTTTTTTATAAGGTATTCCGGAAATAAATACTTGTACCATATGAACGTTTATTTTTTTGAATCTCTTCGATGAATACTGTTCATATATGTATATACATAAGTATGGAATACTTTGGATTTTTTATTTATTTTTATAAAGAAGCTTCTGACTTTGATTTGTTGTGGTGTTTTCACTCTTTGTTTCTTCACAATATACGTACAGAATCAAAGGTGGAGAGGATTCAACATACAAGAATGATAGAACCCACTCTCTGATGGGCGCAATCTTATTTCTATCATTCTTGGTTTCTATCATTGGTGCAGTTGTATGAGAGAGATTGAAAATGAAAACCAAAATGCAAGAAGAAGAATGAAATGCACAAATGCAACGTCACACTTATACCGATTCTCTCAAATTCGCTGAGAGCAAAATATTCTCTCCATAGTGTTTGACATGCATTTGCTTCACAATTAAATCCGCACTCTTTTCTCTCTTTACTTTATTGCATATGCAACACCATTCAAAATTTTTCGATTAAAGCAATTCATTTCCTTTTTCTGATACACATACTAATTAATTCCTATTTTTCCAAAAAAAATTAATTATTGTATATATATTTTCTTTTTCTGTTTTTAATCTTTATTTTAATTTTTCGTCGGATAACTACACTTCCGTCCCAGTTTCGCAATAAAACAAAAATATTTTCCGTATACATATGAATGTATACACACGTGGTCAGCTAAATAGAAATTAAAATATTTTTTGACTATTATAAAAATATAGTTCATTCTACAGCAAATGTCATATAAATTAAAGTTTCAAACTTTCCACAAGATTTATAAAAACTCGGCAAAATTTCTTCAAAACTGCAAACTTTTTAAACACAATTTAATTAAAAACTGAAAGAATGTGGGTATGCAATGTATGAAGAGAATCTGTACATTCTTTTTATCTACAGCTTATATGAGCACACAACACTGTACGGCATCCTCACTTGTCTTATTTTTCTCTATTTTATTTACGGGTATGCTGCGTTCTTTGATATGTTGGAAGTGCAGCATCACACATAGACACTTAACCACTTAATAAATACTTCAAGAAATTATATTTGAGTGTGTGAGTAATGGAGTCAGCGACACTTACGCACAATTGACATCCGCTGATGGCAGCTGTCGACCGTGTTGTTGATAGAACTCACTTCTCGTTGTTATATTATATTTTTCCAGCAGCAATTTCCCAGGTAGAATCTTCGAAACATCCGGAGTGTTTGTTCTTTGTTTGTTTAAAATGAAATAAGCACAACTTTAGGTGATGTACAGGAAACGGAAAATGTTTGCCAGAGTGTAAGGTGTTGAAAACCAAGTATGGAAAATGTACTATAAATCTTATCATAAAAAGTAGAAAATTCATAAATGATAATTGTTGTAGGCTTGTAATGTATGTATGATTGTACATATGTAACAAAAAAAGGGAACGAAATAGAGAAGGGAACGTGAGCACGCTAACTCGCGTTAAAATTAAAATATTACAATGAAACTTGGTACTCATACTAATATTTATCTAAGGTAGTTTTGCGAGAGAACTCGGTTCATATGTTCATGCCCATTTCCCATATTATGGCAATATTAAATAAAGATAAAAGTGAAATATCTATCATAAATGAAGCAAAATTATTGTCATTTAGTAAAAAAAACGAATTACCACGCCAACAAAATTTTGAGAAATGGGCGGTGCCACACCTACTTTTGGGTAATTGCATAACCACCATAGCGACTTAAGAAAACTCGCCCGAACTTAGTACTCGTATTGCTCCCCACCTCATTACATACGACATAAATATGATTGTGATCGGATAAAAACCACGCCCACTTTCTATATGTTAAAATTAAATTTCCGTCCATCTGTCTGATGTTACAAACTTTAACTCTATTTGTATGTGAGTTTGATTGGCTTCAAAAATTAATAGTCGTCTGAAATGAAATTTTACTTGAATATGCATAGGGTTCGGTCAGAATTTACTTTACTACTATTTTAGTTTACTACTTTACTTGCTTTAGTGGAGAACGTTTGCAGATGTCCATTGCGAATACTTCTAATCTTTTCTTTCATTTAAAAACATTTTTTATAAACCGACATCAAACACAAAAGCAAACACCAGGGCAAACAATACCAAGTAAATAATTACGACATATTAATAACGAGCACACTTCGTATAACCTGGTTAACAACCTATGAATGTTTGTTAGTATGTACTCGTATAATATGTGCATACACATGTATGTATATATGTCCGTGTGTATGTATGTATTATATATAAACCGTCTGCTAAATTCGCAAGAATTGGTTAGACTTTTGCTTGGTTGAGAAAAAAATAAATTGTTTCGTGTTTAAATCCGTAAATGCGCATACATATGTATACATAACATACATACATATGCACTTGTCTCGTAGGCAATTACAGTAAATGTATTTTTTCTTTTAAAAGTCGCCTGCTGATTATATTTCCGTTCTCGTCTGATAATAGTAACGACAAACAAAAAAACTAAAATGCGAGCACATGAGTATTCCTTTTCAAGCCGATAAGCATTTACTCACACACACGCATGCCTGCTGTGATGTGCACTTTGAATTGAGCTGAGCTGTGGCTTTGGAAAAGTAAATAGGCTTATTAAATATTTAGTATATTGTATGTAGGTATGTCTGTACGAAAAATTGTACAATTACTGCAATCGGACACACATAAGAACATACAATCATAAATATATATATACATACATACATACATACTAAATATACATTTTTTTACCGACTTATTTAAGAATTATTTTTACTTTTAGTTTGAAATTTTTTGAGTATTGCATTTTAAAATTGCAAACACACTTACTCGTACATAAGTGTAAAATTGATTAACAAACAAATAAATGCCGAGTAGTGATCTTTGGCTGAATTGTTTATCAGTATTTTTTTCCACACTAGCATAATTATTGTAATATGTTACTAATATAATTATTTTTTTTATAATGAACTTGTTGCTTCTAAAAATATTTTTATGAAAAACATATTTCGGTTGTTTTCGTTTCATTTTTCTACTCATTTCTGGTTTCAATCCGAAACTTAGAGAAGTCTTTCATAATTAGTTGTTGATTTATGCAGAAAAAGATTAGTGTACAAGCAGATATGTCTATAAACACTACATGTTTTAGCGTACGAGTTCGTATGTTTGAATACAAATTATATACAATCTTTTACTTTGCTACTAAATAAGTTCATCTTATTATTATCTTATTATTATTGCAAAAAAAATATCAAAATAGCGGATACTATTTCAACTTTGCCCTAGATCTTCTTTTCAATAGCGGTTAAAATTTGTATTTAACCCTTTGCTGGCATTCTGTGATTTGATAAGCTCATGGAAGGCTCGAGAAATATGATTAGGCGCCACATTGCGTTAAGCGGTACGCCTCTCGTCCTCACGATCCCAGTAAGAGTGTAGTAATTTATCAATGGTCGTTTTCCTATTTAACCACTGAAAATATCGTTACTAACCGCGTAAAAACTGAAGTGGAACTTGTTAGTTCAGAGACAAGGCAAAGGGCTAAAATCAAAATCGCTATTCATTAAATTATTTTATCGGATTTTGTGCCATTATTATTCGCCCTGCTTTATTTCATATTACTTCTACTTATTTCACTTTAAGCTTAACTAAAAAATTTTAAAGGCACATCAATTAATAACTTAATTTATCGAGCTGAGGGTTTAGTAAACTTTTGTGAGATTGAAAATGTGTTAATCGGCGTGATAAAACGTAGTTTTAGGTATTGAGGTTGAGGTCAGTTGGGGAAACGGCCACTCCAGCTAAATTCTGCTGATGTTTTCGCCAATTTTATTATAAAATTGGTTTGTTCATGTACACACATACATACATATATACTGATTATATCAAGCGAAAATATCAATAAAATATTTTAAAGTATGTGCCTTCTTGAGTATTTGGCACCCTTAGGAGTATTTGCCAAACGTTTAAAGGAGGGACGCCACTGAAGCTTTTTATGATAAGACTGTTATTTGAAGATGTTGTTTTTAAAAGAATATATCCAATAAAAATAGATATTCACCGATCGCCTAATTTCATAATCATCATCTAATCGTGCAAACATCGAACAACGCCCGATTTGCTACGTAGGATGAATATTTTATAAATCTTTTAGAAAAATGTATCTTATTTTGAAGATATTGTTTTCGAAGGAACACCCATGCACTTTAAATCTAACACTCGTCCGCCGTCAGCTTCCCTGATAACTACTTCAGTACTGATGAGAAAATAAGCTGGACTTTCAGTGCACAAAATAAAAATAATATCAAAACAAACCTTTTTCTTTCAAAGTAAATTTATTGCGAACGCCGTAGCCGAATGGGTTGGAGCATGACTACCATTCGGGAGTGTGTTGGTTTGAATCTTCGCGCGTGGAACACCAAATTAAAAAAAAGAAATGTTGTTTCTTATTTGTACACCTCCGAGTGTATTTCTACCATGAACAAGCTCCTCATAAAAAACACCATCTGCCATTCACAGGCGGCATAAAACTGTAGGTCCCCCACAAACAGGGGTAGGAGCTCGGAGACCCAACAAAAGTGTGTAAACGCCAATATATATACTATATGGTACATATGTATGCTATGTAATTACATATATACATTTACTGGTATGCCTTGAATAACCCGGAACCAATTAATTCAGAGATAACGCATCGCGGCATTCAATGAAATGAACTTCAATTTGAGGCCTATAAAGATTAATTGCGAAATCTATTTCTATGTATTTTTAGTTGCATGTTTGCATTAAAGTTAAAAAATAAAACTTAAAAACTTAAACTTTGAAAAAAATAAATCTGTTTGAATCTCTATAAAGTTCATAGATCGAAGTGTTGAAGAAGACGCCGAAAAGTTGATTCGCCGTCATTCTCAACTTTTGGCCTTTGACTATGTCGCAAATTTTACGTAAGAATCTTGGCTTATGGGCCCATAAGATGCAGCACGTGCAAGAATTAAAGCCAAATGAACGTCGCTTGCGTCGCATATTTGCTGATTGGCCTCATTTATAGTAGCTTATTATTCAGATTTATTGGATAAAGTAGCAAAAAATTGGACTGAACGAATGAACCATATAACTCGTGGCCGCGCCGGATTTAAAAAAATTCCTATGAAATTAGCTACCACATTGTAACAAAAAAGAACAGTTCCAACAATATTTCTGTCTTGAATTATGTTTTCTAAGTGCTTGAGAACTTAAGAACACCCGATACATGGTTCAGCAAATTTCATGGAAGTAGTTAAATTTGGCATTACAGAATAATAAAATGAAAAACCATAACTTTTTCAAATACTACCCATAAAAAATCGATAGCACGTAATTGAAAAAAATGTGTTTCCACGAATTAAATCTTCATTCGACAAATGCTATCAATTAACTTAAAAAATATTATATTCTATTATACAAACTCATATAGACATATGTATATGTGGGTGTATTTACGAAAAAAGAATTCAAACGAAAACTTTACGCATGCTGCCAATAAAACGCTCTGTTAAAGCCATAATTAAATAAATTAGGCAGTGGCGCAATTAGAAATCGATAGATTACACCGTGTAACACAAAAAACGTATTAGTTGAGTTTATGGTGGTGCTTTTCTAGGAGAAAATTGTTTGACTTAAACACCTAAACATGTTCTTTAAAATAATATTATAATAAAATATAAATGTCTTTAATGAAGTACCAAACCTAATATTAAAGTTGTATTTCATTCTGGAGTGCTTATTTGTTAAACAAAAGTTCTATAAACTTTAACAAAATATATTATTGTAAGCATTCAAAATGGACTTCCTCAAATAGCTATACTTTTATTTCACACCCATTATCCAACGTGTATACTTTGTACTGATCATTTCGAGTCACTTTCAATTTGTCATACAGTGTTTACAAAAACAAAACCAAAAATACAACTCAGATTAAGAAAACTCATCAAAGATCTGTTATGTGGCAACAAAACGAATATCATGTCATGCATCCAAAAACTTGATAGAAAATGAAAATGAATTGAAAACGTAGCCAACGCCCCCGAATTGACGTCATGTCCGGTATTGCGCGCGAGGCAGAGCAACGCAGCAGGCGATCAGCAGAATCGATTCGACCAATTGGCCTCTTAAACTCAATGGCTGTTATTCACAAGAAAACAACATAGCAAAACAAATACATATGTATGTATGTATGTATTAAGTAACTAATGGATTCATAAATGAAACAAGTAGAGGCTCAACAGTCTGTTGGTAATCATTTGCCTTCGATTGCCAAGGAAAGTGACTATCTAACACTAATTATGTGAAGCATAAATTTGTATAAAGCGATTTACATTTATATTTATTCATTTAGAGTAGAAATGAGTGAAGAGCATACTGGCCTTTGGATAGCTTTGCACGTGAGTTATGCCTGCGTGATGGACATTACTAGGTGCTTTTATTATTTAGGTCTTGTTTGACTATGAGTTGCGTCATTTTCATCATAGTTTCATAGACCTAGCCTATTGACTTCAGTATAGTCAATTATATTTCATAATCTCCTTGATATATTCTACAAAGTGTCAAGTGTAAATCTTAAGTGCATCGTACGCCGTCTGTAGTTTAACGGTCTATTCTGAAGTATTTTTTATGCTTTCTGGAGTATTAATGTATACTTACTATGGGAAAAAATGTAGACCGTGTTTCGAAAATTTATAATTTCTTTATAGCATATCAATATTAACCTACCACTGTAATCCATCTGCATAGGTATGATAACCATCTCTGTAAGGTATTGATGCTAACATTAAGTGGAATTTGACTACATTTTCTGGTTATACTAACGAAATAAACTAAGGCATTCGGCATTTGGTTAAGTAGCCATAAATCAAATCCTTATTCCTCTTATAATTTTGTATCGTAGTCGGTAATTACAGATATCTATTAATTGAAGGAGTGGTAATGTTGTGTCATAAATCTAATTATATATATAAATCATGTAGTTATTTTATACTATTATGCTTTTTAATATTTTTGATTGGTTTTTGTGGTTAAGTGAACTTCCTCACGTTTTTATGAGATTTTTGTTATTAAAAGCTTAAAGACGGATTTTATTCAAACTTTGTATGTACGTTCCATAATTTATAATAATCTGTATATACCATAATTTACCATAATAAAATTTCTTTTCTGCAAATAGAAAACCTATAGTTTTATTCCGCTACAGAACAGCAGATGGTTTTGCAAGAATATCTCTAGAAAAATATGTTCTGGGTTAGACACAAAATTTTTTAGTGTTTTTATTTTTTAATGATGGCAAATACCTAAAAGCTTAGTATATCTATAAAACAAATATCGAAAATATTACATAAAGCATTTTTTCTAATTTACTGGGCACAGCTCGTTTTCTATTCATTTCGATATATAAAGAAGATACAGAAGGTATTTCTCATTAAAGATTGTACCAAAAGTGGAAAAATAGGAAATCAAATTTTTAAAATGCCAAAAAATTAAAAAGTGATACCTCAAAATATTGGGTGTTTTTTTAGCTGCGTGAAAGCTATCGATATCTACAGCTGAGAATGGCAAACTGTGTTGACATTTCTGTTCAGTAAGGTTTGGCAAGTCATTATGAATTGTTAAACGCCAGCACAACGATTCCAAAATGTGGAAATTTACTTTGAAAAATAAAAAATTGTTTGCGACGTTCATAGCGCACGGGCGACATCATCGGTCTTAATTTATTTCGAAATGAGGAAGGAGCTGCCGTTACTGCGCTATCGAGCCATGCTTACTAAATTTTTATTTCCAAAAATTAATCAGCTAAACATCGATGACATTTGATTCCAATAAGACAGCGCAACATGCCATTGACGCCATACGGCCAGATTTAATGGGAAAAAGTCGTGGAAAATTGGATTGATCGAATGCAAGATTCATTCCAACAATATTTTTTTGGTATTTTTGTATTATCCTTTAAAGTTCTCAAGCTCTTAAAAAACACCCGAAATAACAAACAAGCCTTCTTAGGCAATTAAAGTATTAACAGTTAATATAAATACCCTATTAAACATTTAAATTAATAATTTTTATGCAGGCACCCTCAGTTGTATCGCAAAAGGGATTTCTTCAAGAATTTTTTTTTCATGAAACATTAAACATTTTTATAGAAGCTATTTAGTATCTAAATGAAAAATATCTTTACTGCAATTTTTTTGCAATTTTTTTACTGAAATTTATATCCAGTAATCGTTAAAAAAAATGTTACCTCATTTTTTCAGTAATCTGTTAAAGTTTACTGGTAATGCAAATTCATTTCAGTATTAGTAGAATTTTATTCATTACTGTTATTTTTAATGCACTAAATATATAATGAAGTGTGTTCATCTACGCCGGATATCATATTAAAAAAATAAATACCATATACCATCCCTGATTATAATAAAAAAAAATTATTCCAACAATATTTCTGTTTTTTTATTTAACAACTTTCTCAAGCTCTTAAAAAACACCCGATCGAACAATAGAACTCGTTTAATTACCTCGCCTCTTCAATGAATTGCCTCGAAATGGCAAAATAGTGCATTCAAGCCAGTACTTCGATATTTTTACTATCAATAAATGTACGTTAATTTTTATACACATTTTTATACTTAAAAAGAACTAATGCAATCATCAAAATACCTTAAATTGCTCCTGATTAAATATACTCCTTCGTCGTTTTTAAATAAATAAATATATGTTTGTATGTATGTATGTTTAATGCAAGAGCAAACGGAAACAGTAAAAACATGTTGTGGGAAAAGTCAACAACGACAACGTGCGCTTGATTAAATGAAAAATATGTAAATGCTCTTGCCAAATTTCATTCGGTATTTATGTGCATATATACAAGTATGTACTTATGTATGTTTATCCTCTTCCTCAACGTAGCATTTTATATTTTTAAACATTTTGTGTAATTGTTGCTATTTTTCGGTTCTTTTTTAATTTCAAATTATCTTTTTTTGACTTGTTATTTTTGGATATTTTGATGCTTATGAGCGTTTACACTTGCGCATGTGTGTGTGTGTATTTGTGTGCTTGTGCTTTAGTATATGCATGTTATGTGCGCGCTCTTAAATAATTTCATTAATAAGAAATTTCGTGTAGCACATTAACAACAACCGTAGACGTAAATGCAAAAATATATACATATACATATATATATATATATGGTATATGTTTGTATGTATAATTGGCGCGTACACCCTGTCGGGGTGTTTAGCCGAGCTCCTCCTCTTATTTGTTGTGTGCGTCTTGATGTTGTTCCACAAATGGAGGGACCTACAGTTTTAAGGCAACTCCGAACGGCACATAATTTTTATGTGGAGTTTTTTTCTTGGTAGAATTGCCTGCCGAGGGTCGACCACTATTAGAAAGAACTTTTTCTTCATTTTCGTGTTTCACTGAGATTCGAACCTACGTTCTCCCTGAATTCGGCTACGGCAACCATTAATTCAAAAAATTATTTGTGAGCTTTTACTCACAGTTTGATATTTCATTTTTTTTTCTTGAATGTACCGGATTAGGCGCTCGAAAATGTGTCAGAGAAAAAATAAAAAGTTTACTAAACAGAACTAAATTTTTTTGTTGTATTTAAATTTTTCTTAATTGTGTATTTATTTCCTTTTTTTGGATTGTTATTCTCTGCCTTTGCCGGCAAAACGTCAAATATTCCATTCATTATTTCGACAGACAATATATTAAATCGACAATTAAAAAAGCGAAAAACAAATAAATGAAAGAATTATAAATTATGCAACAAAAACATAAACACGCTCAGCATTCGCCGCATCTATTCATATACATATGTAGGTACATATACATATATGCATGTGTATATTGGGGTGTTCAATAATCGGCGCTCAACCACATTCCAATCAAATGAACTCAAATCCAAATACATATGTACATACATACGTGTGTAAGTACATATACATATATGTACTAGGGTCGTTTGAAAAATCCGTGCAAAGTGGCGCATATCGAGGTTGTGTTGAGTTAGTAGCATCTCTTGGAAGAACACACAACAAGCTCCAGCCAGATCGGTAAAATTCGTTTGAATCGAGGAAGACAAGTAATTTTCAAAAACGTCCTTTTCCATCGCGACAACGCATCAGCAAAATTAATGGAAATAGGACTCCAAATCGTTTCATATCCCCACTATTCTCCAGATTTGGGTCCCTCGGATCCTTCAGACTACTATTTGTTCTATAATTTGAAGAAATGACTGGCGGTAAATATTTTTTTTCAAACGAGGAGGTGATTGCAGAAACAATCTAGAGCAACGTTTGACTAGGTGTATAAGCCAAAAAGGAGACTATGTCGAAATATAAAAAAAGGTTTACCCCAAACAATTGACTAGTTTTTATTATCGCGCAGACTTTTCAAACGACCCTCGTATGTATATATGTAGCCACAAAAGAACCAAACTATTAATTTACCAATACTCGGCAGTCACTTCAGTGTTCAATGCTTGTTACTTAAGGATGTATGCCCACATATTGGTAAAGGTGTGTCTGGTCAATGAAAACAAAAAAACTTGGAATGAAATTTTAATACTTTAAAGTCAGGATCATAAATTTATTATTACGTCGATTTTTCAAACATACATATTTACATACATATACAAGTGCATGCCTGTATATGGTACAACAGAAAGAGGTTCCAAACTTTGGGAAGCCTTTGAAGGCGCCAATTACCAGGTAGAGGACGGCATCAAAACTTTGTTTAGCTCTCGATTAGTTCTTGCATTATTTCACAAAACCTAAACACTATAAAACAATACATTTTTTGTGGTTGGGTAAACAAAGAATTTCTTGTCGAGTGTTTTTTTTTAAATATCCACCCTCTACTCAATTGGCTCTAGAAAATAATTTGATTGAATTTCATATGAAAAATTTTAAAACATTTTGCTTACTCATTCACCTTGAACACCAAAAACGCGCGTACATACGGTTATATGTGTATGTGTATATGAATATATGTATATCTCTATAAGCCCTGTAAGAAAATCGAGTGATCTTGAACAGTTGCCTTTTCCACTCACTTTTTCAACACTTTACTTTTCGAGCTTTTCACACTGGAACAAGGACAACGTTTGCGTTATGAAACCCTTACTCTGAATTAAACTTAATAAACTTCAAAGGACATATTTTTTACGATGAGTGTTACGCGTGTTACGAGTGTTACGCACTGGAATTAAATTTGAGCTTCTACTAATTTATTCGCACTCATTTGCAACACAGCGCCTGTACATATAATATTAAGACTCACTTACAAACTTAAAGTTTCAACTTCGCAATAAGTTATCAGCTTTTTGGTTTATATAAGAAATTTTTTTAGCACTTTTGGAACATGAACTTGTTACAGAAAACAGAACTCAATAAAACACTACGGTTCAACACAGTTTAGAATAAAAAAATAGAAAATCCTTTGTAAGGGAGAATTGCTTAAAAATTTAATCAAAAAAGTAGCAAAAAAGTGGCGAATTTATGTTTAGCTCCCTTACGTTCACGAGATCATCTTCTCCCAATAGGGTATTTTCAAGACCATATGTACATCATATGTATGTACTAGTAAAATATTTTAAATATTTCCGAAATCGCTAAGTATTTATAATAATTTTTTGTTTATTAAGTAAGGAAAAATGTTGAATTATTTTTGGTTTAGCGCAAAATTATGCATTGTTTCAGCTGTGAAAATAGATGAGTGCAAATGTAAAGTACATTCAAAAGTACGAGTATGTATGTGTCTTCCTATATGGGTACGTTCGTAAAAATATAAAAAATTTATTATGCTTAGATTTTCTTAATAAATTCAACTGTAATATACAACAACAAAGCTTGCAACAGATATCAACCATTACTATCATATCGTCAAGCAAAGAGTATTGAAGATATACATAACTTCCAATTTGAGGCATCTCAGCTACTGCAACGCGTTTCAAACAGATATGTAATTACAAACAATATAATCAAATCTCTCTTAACTACTTGTCCACATGTAACACATTATAGAGAACTTCTGGGCTGACAAGTTCAGTTCGGTTCGATCCTAAACTTTTTGTTAAAAATATTAGTGTTATGATATCGGTATTCTTATTATAAAGTATGTATTGAACTATTTCTCTTCATCTTCCTTGTTGGTAAATGGTAAGCGCCTAAGTGATTTTGGCCGGGTTCTTCCACTGTAATATAGATATAACGAAAGTACTAGAAAACTCATTTGCATGACGATTACTAAACTCAGCGCACAAAGCCACTCTGTGGAATTTAAATTTCAAGTACTTTTTTGAGAGCGGTCGGCTTGCGTAATATTATACAAACGTCTGCTTGCAGCCCCGTCCTCTTTTGAAGAGACTCTGCATACTTTAAATGTACACAATATATATGTATGAGTATATCCTTATTATGAAATTAAAGTTGCCGTGAAATTTCAAATCTCTATATAAAAAAATTCCGCTGCATAAGTATACATATTCAATATATATGTATATTGTTATCAAATCCCTTCCATTTCAAATGTCATAATTTCTCTCTATCTAATTCTCTCTCTCTATCTCTCTCTCATTTTAGAAAGTCAATCGCTTCACATTCAACGCAGCGCTAATTGATTACCCTTATTTCGAATCGCAACCTGTCGATTTGGCGTCATCATTTGCTAGATTCCTTGAACAACAGAGCAAAATAATGAGGGAAACTGATGGTCCACGGCTAAGGTACCGAGGGCACTGAGGTTTCTTCAACACAAGTTTGAAAACTACATGGATCGTAGAAATGGCGGCGACATTTTGGCGCCACCACGGCCCCCAAAGCACTTACCACGTGTACATCGTCCTAGAGCACCCGAGCCAGAGACTATGTTGAACGAAATACAAATGCAACAGGAGTGGCAGCAGCAACAGCAGCGGGAACAAGAGCAGCAGCAAATGACGACGACGGCAGTGACATCGGCAACAACGACGAGCACCGCAACACCGCAACGTACAAATAGTAATAACCAGCAATTGCAGCATAATTTCAATAGCAACAATTTTCCAAGTCAATATAGTATTACGGGCGTAGACCGGGGTGTTACTACGAGTGGTCAAAATGATAATATTGCTATCGCTAATACACTGATGCAACCAGAATACGAAGATTACGAAATCCATCATTTGACGATACTGCCACAACGGCCAACCACCCTAAATCTAAGCCGCAATAACAGTCACGTAAGCAACACATCTTCTTCGACGTCGTCGTCCTCCATAACTGCAGCAAATACATTTACACGGCGAAGGCAATTACCGCCCACGCCAGGTGCTGCCGCACGACTACTTGTTAACAACAATACAATCAGCAGCAGCGCTCGAAGTCAGTCGAGCAATAACAGTGGCCTAAGTGGTGGCATCACTGGTTTACTCAGTCATTTCCATAGCACCGAACCAGCTGTTGCTGCATCAGTCACGCTGGCTCAACCGCGACCCGAGTCCCAGAGGCTCACCAATGAGTACGTGGATACTCCGTTCCGAAATGCTGTAGGCAATACGGTCATACCGAATCAGTTGCAGCTGCAACACGCTTCCCGTTCACAACATCCAGCGGGACAGCACGATGGCGGCCAAACGACAACGCACCATCTACTACTGTTGCCCCAGCGTGAATTCCGTCTGCAACAACATCAGCATCAGCAACAGCAGCACCAACATCAGCTACATTCGAACCGCTTGGCGGGAACAGTGGGTTCGGCGATCGTCACGGCGGGTATCGATGGCACAGACGGCTTCTTACATTCGAATCATAATCACAAAACGCCCACGTCCACTGCAACAACGACAACAACCTGCCCGCATACCGGCAAGGTGATTCCAGTCGCGCAGAATGGAAACAATAGCGGCGGTTTAGGCAGCTTCACAAGCTCCCTAAATACGGAACAGCCATTTACGCCGGCAATAACAAAACAACCCGCCTCAACGACAACCAGCCAAACATCGCACGTCGACAGCAGCAATTGCAAATTTGCTAAAGATTTACCCGCATTCGATGACTTGCTAACCATGCACAATATAGCGACAGGCATCGCTACGCCACAAGGCATGATATCCGCTGTACACGGTGCTAGTCCGCTTGGTACACCCATTATGATTGGTGGCGACACATCTTCCCTAAATCAGATCACCTGCCCACGATGCGGTCATTGTCGTTGCGAACAGTGCCAAAGTCCACCACACCTGCCGCAAACGTGGCTCTGCAACAAGACCTGCCTATGCAGCGCCGAATCAGTCATCGATTATGTGTCGTGTTTATGTTGCGCCAAGGCATTATTTTATCATTGCGCTCGCGACAATGACATGGACTGCGATGACGGCTCCGGTACACCATGCGTCGACAATCCCTGCTCATGTGGGCCCTATAAACGTACTCAACGCTGGGGTTGGCTGGGCGCACTATCGCTTGTATTACCCTGCCTTTGGTTATATTGGCCTATGCGCGGTTGCGTATCCTTCTGCGAAAAATGCTACGGACGAATTGTAGGTCGAGGTTGCCGTTGCCAACAAACAGATTCACCAACCAACATCATACCAATCTCGCAATTGGGTTTAACTGGAAATGGCAACAGTGGAACGGCAAGCATTTTAAGCAGCAACAATGCTGGCACAGATATGATAAAATCGGCCGAAACACACCATCATCATAATCATCATCACCATCACCATCATATGCGAAAAGGCGATCTGACGCCCAAGAAACGACTGCTCGATTCGAATGGCGAGTACTAAAAGGAAATAGAGTAATAAATGAAAATAGAACATATGAATGTTAAGGAACATGCCATTTAACTAGCGTACTACCGAGTACAAGTTGGATCGGGTTAGAAAAAGAAAATTAGGAACCACTGCAGGCGGTGGGTTGTGGCGAGTGCTAGGACTTAGAAAACGGGAAGGGAAGTATGAGAGTTATGTTTGGGCGGAGCGGTAGACGTCGTAGTTCAGCTGAGTGCAATCAGTGCTTATTGCAAAACACATTCAGCTTATTAACGGCGCTAACGAGCAACAGTATTTTAATGTACAATGACTTGCATTTAGAATACAAAACTGGCTTCCAATCCTTCACCCTCACTCTGACTCTCTCTCTCTAACTCTCTTTCATTCTCGATGCGCCTTCTGTTTGAGTGCACCCTTCAAATCAGCAATGTTAGAACTTTTTGTAAATAACTAAAAGAGAAAGCGATGCCGCAACAAACGTAAAACAACTTTTTTTCAACAGATAACTGTTTGTAAATAATTATTTCTTAAAATAATAATGAACAAGCAATTGAAGGGCGTTTGGGCAATGAATAGTTGAAGACAGAGGCAAATAAAAAGCGCGGTCTCTTGCAGACTTCAACACTCACATGTGTTTATGTACATATACGTATGATTGAGATACATATATTTAGTTGCCATTTTGTTCGTATTTTAATACAAAATGTACAAATAAATTCTAACCGCTGGATAGGGATTGAAAGACGACTGACTCTATGCTACAAAGCACCAAGCCCACCACCACGGCAGTTGCCTAGTGAATATGGGCGAAAGAATAGAGAATGAAAAAAGAGGATACTAAAATTTTAACTGCAAAAATTTTTATAAACTCAAAAACGCAGAACGAATGAAACTAAAATAGAAAAAAGGATAAAATAAATTAAAATTACAATGTTGGTAAGAACAAAGTAAAAGGAGATGAGAAATTCATTATTAAACTACATATACATATATTTTAGATTAAAAATTTTAATAACCAAAGACTGCAAACAGATAATTATTAATTAATAGAAATGTTATTTAACAAACAAAAAAAAGAAAAGAAATTAAAAAGCGTAATGCCTTCTAATTTTAATTGTTTAATATTTCATTGCTAATGTTTATTTACTTTTCTTTACGAAACAAAGTTTGATTTAATTTGATTTAACAGTGAAAATTAATTACTGTTATCCCGTCGCATTCAATTTTTGACAGTTCGAAATATTCAAAACGACAAAATTTATTAATTTAAAGTTTCTCGGACACATAATTTAAAAAAAAATAAAAAATAAAAATTTGGGTACAATATTTTTCCATAACATATTTTTTTATATTTTTTTACGCTGTTAATTTTCTTTTTGTTTTTATTTGTTCACCATCTAAGTCAGGCCGAAGTGTCACACATTGACATTTGCATTGAATACTTTTTAACATAATTCCATTAAAAAAAAAGAACGAAAATAAAACAACAAAAAATAAATCAATTGTATATATGAATTAGAAAACCAGGCTCTTTTATAAGAACGAGAGAAAATTAGAAGTAAACAAAACACAAAAACATTAAAAAAACACCGAAACGGAGAAACTTAGAATCGAAATAAAGAATTGTGTGTATGAAAAAGCTAAGAGCTCGAAAAAACTACATATGGTATACATACATATGGATATACGAATCAATAAGGCAATTTAGGATACGCTTTTGAAGACACTTGCTACTGAAAATGTTACAAAGAAGGCTTATAGGTTATAAGTATACATACATACATACATCCATGCATTCATGCATACACAGACATACCCACACAACCATGCCTAAACATATAGCGTACACCAACTTTTTTTAAATGTTTTGTTTTTGTCTTGCAAAAGTACACACATAGATACATAAATATGTAGAATAAGTGAAAAAATATGCAAACATACCAAACAAATGTAAATCTGTGTTAGTTAAAAACTATTACCTTGAGTATTTGGATTCACTCCAAAAGTCCAACGGAATACACTCATATTTAACAGTTTTACACTCTTTTTGAGCAAAAAAAAAAAAACAAAAACAAAAAAAAAACTTTAATTATTTTAATACTTAAAAAACAAAAACGCAAATGGATATCGTAAATGTGCGGTGTATTTCAAAAGCTATTCGATTTTATGAAAGCTACTTGCCTTTAATGTTCGTTGTACTCCTAATACTTTGCATTTCATACATTAACTATTCTTCTGATTTCCTTAGCAAAACATACAAAAAAAAAAAATTGATTAATGAAATTAAAAAATAAAGCGAAATAAATATTTAATCATAAAATATACAAATGAATATAAATACATGCAACAACAACATGCTTGTATGTATACACATAAAAATGGAAAAATTAAAAAAAAACAAATAAATAACGGAACTTCGTAAAATGTATTTTATATAAGAAACTTTTTTGTAGTGTAAACAAAAGAAAAAAATAGAAAAATAAGCAAAACCATGTATGAAATTTGCTATTACGTGTATTATAAAAAGAAGAACGAAAATATTTTATGGTTAAATTGGTTTTATTAAAATAATTTTTATCTGTTGTAAGTTCAGTTAGTTGTGTTTTTGCATTTACCGTGAAGTGAGAATCGCTCGCACATGAGCTTTCAAACTATTCAGCTATTATATGTGTGGAAAAAATCTCCAATTTGTGCTTTTTTAGTATTCTAATAATAATATAATTTGTTCGCATCGGCTGTTTAATTTGATTTCACAAAAAGCTAATTAAAAAATCCAAATTAAAAGTTTAACAGCTGCGTCAGTTTTTCAGCATCATTTTTCAAAAGCTTTTCAAGTTTTAAAATTCCAGTTTATGTTATCTGCTATTTAAAAAGTTACAATTTTCATTATGCTTTGAATTTGAACTGAAGAAAACAACATGAGCAAAAGTCCTTTGCTTTATGTTTCTTTGGTTGTGCAACCCAATAAACTTATACCACTGTGCTTTTTTTTCGAGAAATGTGTAAAAACGTCTGTGTGGGGCTTTAATCCAAACTAAACCTCCTACCGACAACGTACCGATCCCGCCGGTACGACCGTTAAGTATTTCGCCGGGACGTCGTAACTCGAAAGTAGCGTCAGCTTGTTACCACCCACTGTTTAAATCGTCTGAAGATTATACTAGTGTGCACTCAACGGCCTCGGTAGTCTAGCGTAAGTGAACTAGCCTGCCATCCCAGAGGTTGTGTGGATTCGAATCCCACGTAAAGAACGGTCCACGCACTTTTCCAAACTTTTCTACTTTCCTAGTTTCTAAACAAAAAAAAAAATGCCATTCCTCAACCCCAAAAACCGTATCCTTCCTATTCTTACTCCCGCAGAAAAGTCAGCGCATTAATTGCATTTTGGCTGCCAACACAAGCAAACAAAAAAAAAACAAAGAATGTAGACACAGTTACACATTGCATCAGTGGCGCCAGCAAGGGGAATAGCGCAGACACACCAAAATTTAGCGAAGTCCTCAACCATCTGTGTGATCCTTCTTACAGAAAAATGTGAAACACAGATGGCGCTCTAAACAGTTAGAAGGTGTTGTTCCTAAGCAACGACAGGTGTAGTGGGAGGACCGGTAGTGACAAGCTAATACTCTACCTTACCAGAAAGCAAAAATAGCTTAACGAAACCAACGCAAGACTGAATCTTGTCGAGGGCCTATGCTCCCGAGTGGAGTGAACAAGGAAAAAAAACTCAGATTTAAATGATCATAGCGTTTTCGAAGTATTGTACGTATGTTTATAGTGGCGCAAAGGTCTGATTCATTTGAATCAGTACTCGCTATTCTAGCACTTAACGCATTGCTAGAAGTGGTACCCATGAGTATTGTCAACAAAACTGCCGCTGCACGTGCCGCAATCAGACTGAGAGACTCGAGTTGCAAGCTAGACTAAGCTACGAACACTACACCTTATATACATTGAATTTATACTCGTGGTGGCTAATCAATGCACACCCACGCTGGGTTCGAATCGGACATTCTCCATGCATATTTCCTCAAGAGTAGCGTGGGCGAGGTGCAGCGCTAGGAAGCAGGCCTTGGTGAGCCAGTTCACCGTATATAGCAGCTTTGAGGCTAATACTAACTTCACAGTCGTGAAATTTCACCAGCAACATGCATTTGACTTGTCGTGAAATGTTGCTACCTATATTGATTGTCAAGTGTGCAGAAACGTCAAATTTATGAGCATCGAATGTAGACATAAAAAAAATTAAAGAAGATTTATTTGGGAGGACGCTTCGCTTAAAAATTCCATATATTCGGAATATTCGAACTCAGACACTTTACTCGTAAGCGAACTGTCAGTTTTCTCTCTATTTTTTAAATGACACGTGCATAGTTGTGAAAAAATGTTGCTAGCATCATGTTGCTGACAAGTTGCGCGGTATCTCCACGTAAACTGAGTATTACTTTGCCGTGAGATGCACACAAAATTTCACGCATATTTCACGGTAATGCAATTTGTATGGATTTCACAGCCATTTCACGTGAAACGGGAACTTAGTACTATGCTTTTGATGAATCTCATCAGCAGTATGAGACGTTAACACAAGCGTAGGTAGTCAGCGATCGCTTTACTCCTGTTACTCTCGCCTATTTTTTCTCTTTTAAATATCTCAAAGCTCGAAGCTCTCTAGTGAATATTCGACTCAGTTTGCTACGAATTTGGTTTTTTACTCTATCGCAAGTTTTTAATGAAGATATTGCTGACATATAAAATATAAAGTTTGACTTTTATTGAAAGCCGATTTGCGAACTTTTTGCATACTTTGTTTATACTTTCTTGTTTTGCGTTTATTTATTTACTAAATTGTAGTTTTTTATATTTTAATTATTATTTTTCCCCCTCACTGTTTGAATAATTTTCTGCTTGTTTCGAAATTATTTAAATTTTATTAGTTGCAAAAAATTAAATCACATTGAAATCTAACCTAAAGCACTGGCTTGTGAAATATTGATAGACTCTTACAACAAAAGTAACTGCAAAGACAACATCAACTGTTAACTTATCACCAGACTCGATCATTTTTGGCCTAAAAGCGATGGACTACAAAAACCATTATGTTATGAACTAGCAATCGCATGTTGCATGTGCATACATATATGTGTATGTATATATATATTTATATACATATATAAATACATAGTGTATGTACATGCCTGCATATACATGTACATATAAGTAAATTAAGCCCTTAATTAATCTTATATTATTTAGGTTTTCGTAGCACAAAAATTAAGTTTGAATAAAAGTCTACAAAATTTTAACATTTGCATAATTTTTATAAATCTGGAAAATTTTTTTACACTTTAACTATTTAAAAAATAACATTCTTTTATTTAGAAACTGTATGGATATGTAAATAATATACTATATATATCTGTGCATACGTATGTTTATAGTACATATGTATTGTGTATGTATATATGTTTATATTTGCATGTTTGAAAATAATTATGACATGAATTGTGCAAGCAAACTAAATTTTAAAGTCGTAACTAGGCGATACTGTAAATTATTTCATGTAATAGAAAACATAGTAAATAATAAGAAACTAAAACCACTAAACTTATTTACACTTACAGTTGTATATGACTATGAAAAATAAATGTCACTATCAAAAGCAAAATTAGGAATACCTATAAATTGAACAAAGAAACAAAAATCATAACCCAATCTAATTTTAGTTATTAGTTTTAGTTATGTCATTAAATTTAAAATATTTAATACTATTATTATTATTATTATTAATATTATTACTATAATTAATTATAATTACTATTATTATTACCATTATTATTATAATTATTATTTAAAATTAAAGAGAAAACTATATTATTGTTACATAATGTAATTAAAATACAAATCGAGCGAAGATAAAACTAAATTGTGTATGTAATTAAAATAATATAAAATTGAGACTAAATTGATGTGTAATGCAAAAACACAAAGAGAAAATATAAAAAAAAAACCACTAAAAATTAGAAATCAATTGAAGCAAACAAAAACGAAAAACCAACTCCTTATCTTTGTATGTGTGCAAGTACACTGCAAGAAGTAAATGTATGCAAAACACACACACACACACACATATGTAGCCATACATACATACATACATACATTCATTTGCATAAAAAAATTTAACAGTGCACCTTCTTTATTGGCACTAATGGAAAAGCCTTAATGAAGCAAAAGCAGTTAGTAATTGTACTGTACCTATACAACAGCAAATTGCACATCGGTATACACTAACATGATGTTGATGTTAGTGTTGAAGAGATGCGTATAAGCCGATGTGTGTGTGTGTGCATTTGTATATGTATGTGTGAATAGAACAAAATTCGTTTAGATTATGTTTTTTCTGCAGGACGAATATTATTTATTTTTTTTGTAAAATATTTTACTACTACTAATAAATAAATCAAATAAAAATAGATTCAATAGGCGAATGTTAAAAACAAAATATTTGTAACTACAATGCATAGTATGTATGTTATGCAATATATGCTTAAATATACACATACATATGTATGTACACGTTAACTAAAAAAATATATATAAATATGTACATACAGTTATGCATGTATGTACATGTGTACTATGGCAACCACAGAAATCAAATAAAATAGAACAAAAATAACAAAATTGGCTCCATGCACGCATACATGTACATATGTATGTATATCAAATATACATAAATAGCATATATACAAATGCCCACACATACAAACACACAAAATAAGGCAAATGAGAATGATGTTAATGATGATACACTCATAGAGTTGAAGAGATGACGATTATTATTATTAAATATGGAATAAATACACAAAAAAATGATAAAATACTAAAATTTAAATATATTGCATTTTTATTTCCTTTTGGCATTGCCACATATGCATTCTATGCTTAGTAATACAAGTTTACATGCATACATCCCTACGTACATGGTAATGGTAATGGTTACAATGCACTGCGACCAGATCGATCTATTGTGCGCTCTTAATTACTTAATTATAATTATTTAGTACACCGAGGAGTTGAACCAGCTCCTTAGGAGGGAGCGAATATAGGTCTTCCTCCTCTAGTAGGTACGAGCACAGGATTCTGTGGCCTAATGCCTCACAGTTGGTGATTAAGTGGCCCATAGACTCCTCTTCATCCCAGCAGAACCTGCATAATCTTGTGCTAGATAACCCTATTGTGTTAAAGTGTTTATTACAGGCAAAGTGACTTGTAAGTGCTCCACAGAGTACTGAGGCCCTTTTTATCTAGGGTTAGAACAGATTTTGCTCGGTTGGTATTGAAGTTAAAAAACATTTTTTAGTGATTAGAGTTATTGGCCCAAGCGACCGTGCGTTCCAATGTTTCCTGATTTTAGTTTGTATCCATTTTTGGTTTCCTGTTTTATATTATTTTTGTTAAAGCCGAAAAATGGGGTTGGTCTAATAAATAGCCCTTCTGCCCTTTTTTTAGTATAAAAGTCTGCCTTCTAATTTGCTTCGTGTCCCCCGTGTCCTGGTACCCAAATCTGTGAGACCTGATTATGAGTGGCATGTTCATTCAGTGCATTGTTACACTATATTAGGACTTTTGGCTTGAATGTTAAGCTTTTCAAAGATTTGAGAACCAATTGGCTGTCCGAGAGTATTTTAATTTTTACTTTCTCGAACCCTCTTGGATATGATTTCCACTGTACTTAGTGTTAGGGATTTATGTGCTCTAGACCCCACTATTCCTGCTCCTTCTCCTTGGAGCGGTTTGGAACCATCTGTGTACCATTTTTGTGACTCATCATTTATCCATACTGGGTTAGTCTTCCACTCTTCCCTACACGTGAAGATAGCCTTGTATCTCTTTATAAAATTGAGTACGGGTTCCGTGTGGTCATTCGCCTAGGTTATGTAGGTATACTGCATGTTGAAGCCTGTCCATGATATTCAGGTGTACAGTAAGATCTCCTGGTTTAAGTTTTTCTTTCATATGAAAATAAAATGCTTGCATAGTAGCTTCCTCTTGCATTGCTAAATGTAGCGGTGGGACATTTAAAAGCGCTTCCATGCCAGCAGTTGTGGTAGTTCTCACGGCCCCTGTTATGCTTAGGCATACAAGCCTTTGTAGCGTACACAGTTTTGATATAGCAGTAGTTTGATTTGTTTTAATCCACCATACCAAAGCCCCATATATAACAATAGGTCTTACCATTTGGGTGTAGGTCCAGAAGGTCATTTTAGACTTCAGACCCCAGGATATACCCAAGAGTTGTTTTGTTGTCCAAAGGTTTTTGTTGCCTTTTTCTTTACTGAGTTGAGGGGGCCTCCCAAGTGAGTTTTTTATCCAAGATAATTCCTAGATATTTAACCTCTTCCTTTAGAGGTACGTCTATTCCATTTATTCCCAGGGTGGGTATATTTAGAACCCTTTTCTTGGTAAATGACATACTAGTGGTTTTGGAAGGGTTGATTGATAACTTAGGGTCTTGCCCCAAAGAGGCTGTGATTATCGTTTGGTTTAGCGAGTTGCTTGCCCATTTAACAAATGCTGGATCGGTTCCCTTATTCGAGAGTGCCAGTTCTATTGCTTGAAAGTTCACGTTATCAAATGCACCCTCGATGTCCATAAAAGCACAGAGGGCTATTTCCTTTAGGTCAAGAGCCTTTCCTATATCGCGAACTTTTTGATATACAAATTGCATACATACATACAAACATACAATCATATGTATACAATATATATGTATATGTATGTATCTATGTTTTATCTCTGGGAACAGCACCATCACTTGCTCGAGAGCTAAATATGTATTTCGTCAACGGGCACAGTATTCCATGTTGCCAGCTCAATCGCGCTGCAAGGGAATAAAGTAAAGGTAGGTTGTGATGTATTACTAATATGCAGACCTCCGATGCGGCTTTTGTGGATTTTGGCTACAACGAGTTAAGCGGAATAAGCAATTACCAGTATTTTCGATCATTATTAAGCTTAATGGATATTCGTATTCAGAAATATCATACTTTACAGAACCGTGCCGCAGGGATGTTTTTTCCTTTAGCTGAAGCTTTGTTATATTGGTACGAGTATTGATGTCATCAGTATTAACAACCACGCACCGTTATTTCTGCCTTTTCTAAGCTGGATAGAGAAGCGAAGCAAATGGGTATGGCGGTGAACGAGGACAAGACGAAGAACTCCTGCCATCAAATACTTGCGTTGGTAGGATCAGGTGGAGAAGGACTG
This sequence comes from Anastrepha fraterculus, assembly GCA_037575425.1. NCBI lineage: Eukaryota > Metazoa > Arthropoda > Insecta > Diptera > Tephritidae > Anastrepha > Anastrepha fraterculus. Next base: position 276,167 of record JAYXIM010016200.1, read on the forward strand.
GGCTTCACTTAGAGTGTTCAACTGACACCGGTTAGCATGTAAGGACTAACGCGCTCTGTTAAACTAGGTCAAAGTCGCTGAAGCGGTTATCACGCCAATTAAGAAAACGCTTTGTTGTGCATGCTGATTTTACTATTGTTGTACTAAATTTCTCTCACCCCAGGCAGAAAATCAGAAAGGAATAGAAGTACTCCCTATGCCTTACTTATGGGGTTAGGGGTAAACAGAATTTTCAAAATATTGGATTCTTTTTTTGCATTCTATTAAAGTTTGATATCTTAAAAATATTGTGTGAAAATTTGAGATCCCACAAATAATTTTCCAGTTATTCAACAATTAACAAAGAGCGCTCCCGAGCTTGATTGCAAAACTTTGAATGCGTTTTTCTCAAAACCATGTTTTTTGAACTGGTGATCACTATAACTTAAAAACTGCTGAGTAGATTTCAATAAAATTTATGCTGCTTCTGGAAAACATAAAAAACTCGTGCCTGATAGAAGGTTTTTTTTAAATTTCGATTTTTTTAAACAATTAATTGTCTGTTTTCTGTAAAATATTTCCTGAGGCCGCCATATGGTTAATTTTGAAAAAAAACAAGCTTCGATTAGGCACAAGATAATCTATTAATAAAACTAATCTCTCTTGTCCGATTGATTTTAGATAAATATCCAAGGACTTGATCACCGCAAGCGACGGGCTCCACTCAAACAGCGATAACTTTTACAAATATGAATTTTTTTTTTGGAAATTTTGCTAAAGTCAAGTCGAAATATGATGAACAAAAGCTATGTTTTTATTTTTGAAAAATAAATCAACTGACTAGCAAAAAAAAAAATATTCAAAATCACCATTTCTTCGGGCCTCTGACTACTCCGAACACCTTATGCAAAACCCTTGGTAGGTGCAGGGATTGCACGAATTGTAATGACACGGCAACAAAATTTATATACATATGTATGCAACAAAACATTTGCAACGCCAACAAATATGGCTCCACTCGTAGTACTCATGTACAAATGCACATAAATATATTTCTTTTCAACGAGGCAAAAGCCAATCCTCTTAATATTTTTATATCATTGCAATACTTTTGTGGCGTTGTTGCAACAGCATAAAACATGCCACAAAAAGTTGTTGGGGAGTGCTGTTGAAGTGTCAGTCTTTGGCCGGATATTCATTCGGGTCACTTCACTAGCGGCGACCCGATCCACACTCGCATGGTCGGTTTATTGGCTCATGGCAGGATTAAAAGAAAGTCGCAAAAATTTCCCCGCTAGATTTATAGAGTAGTTTGCATGTTAACGACAATGCATGGAATGAAAATATAAACAATTGTTATTATTGGAGAAATTATTGCTATGCTTTCTCCACCTGACGAAGGGTTGCCGTTTTTTGTTTATTTTTTTTTTTTTTTTTTTTTTGCTTCAACGCTAGGAAGCAGAAAGTGAGTTCTGCATTTTCATTTTTCTCAGAAATAAGTTCTATCAGTTCCAATGGAATTTCAATTTACAAAAGTACTAACCACCAGTGAAAGTTTAACGTGCATGAGTCAGTATTGCGCCGCAAATCCGATTTCTGTCGATCTTTGCCCAAAGCAAACCATGCGTTCTAGCCTGAGTTTTCAATCAACCAAACAGCAGATATTATTGTATGTATAAATAATCGAAACATTTTATAGTCGCCTGTCGCGTTTTTTCATTTATTTTTTTGATTTTATCTCTTCCTATCGTCTTTCATGTTCTATGTTGGGCAACTTCCTGTCCCACAAGAACTGAGTGATTGTTTGGCGCAAGTAATCTGGCATTTAGTAACCCTTTAAGTCAATTTAATTTAAGTCAATTTGGATGGATCTAGAATGTTTCTTTATCGCACGATCAATCGTTTTTCCCAAAGCTTTAAAGTGACAGACAGAAGCCGTTCGAGAAGGAATTCGCAGAAATTCCCTTAGAAAGCAAAAAATCATGTCCAGGGAAATTAATGTATAGACCTGACCCATGTCCAGACTAATTAGAGATGATATCCACATGAAAGTCTTCTGTCGCTCAACTGGCCATCTTCTGACAACGCATTCTTCAACTCGACAGATACAAGCAGCTTCTTCGGTGGCATGCGGTTAACGGCCATGAAAATATTATTTACACAGATGAGACAATTTTTCACGGTTGAGGAAGTTTTTAATAAACGAAACTTCTAAAGAGGCAAAAAATGTTGTTCCAAAGATTCTGTGTGGTCACCAACCGTAGGATGTTGGGTAGTGAGTGTATTGTAAAGGCGTTTGATGGAGAGTGTCTTGTAAAGGCGTTACATCTCCTCATGTCTGCGAAAACGGGGTTAAGGACGGGACAAAAGTGTACCAGGAGGATGTCTGCAAAGACATGGTGAAATATTGTAGATGAACAGCACTCTATTTAATGGAGAGCGCTGAATCTTACAGCAAGACCACCCAGCAGTGGCAAACAATCCGCAAAGATTGGCCGTCTGACAGTCCCGATCTGAATGCATTGGACTACAGTTTAGGTTCAGAATTGGAGTACATGGCCTGTCGACGACCTCACAGAAATTTGGAGAGTCTCAAACAATCTTTGGTTCGAGCAGAGACGTGAGTATCCATGGAAACCGTGCGTGCTACAATAGCTGAATGGCCTAATAGTTTGAAGGCTTATGTAAAAACAAATGAGGACTACTTTGAATGAAAATTACTTTTTGTTATTTAATACTTACAAGAGTAAATAAAACTAACTTCATTAAAAAAAGATATAATAATTTTATATCCATAACGGACTTAACTTATAACAGAACTTATGGCAGGACTAAGAATACCTTTTTGGGTATTTAGCCAAGCTTCTTCCTTCTATTTTTGGTCTGCGTCTTGATGTTGTTCCCTAAAGAGAAGGAGCCGCAGTTTTAAGCCAACCCCGAACGGGAGATGGATAAGGAGGTTTTTTATGTACTCGAAGGATTGCCATTGCCTGCCGAGGGGCGACCGCTGGTGCCTATCAAACTTAGTGTAATTATATGTACATAGTAACCCTATTCTAGAGACCCAACTTTTTTGTAATCAGCAATTTTTACTTTATACGCCTTGAAATTATAATCAATGAGACATTCCACAGGCATGAGTTTTCTATGGAATCGATTAGAATACATTTTTTAACAAGTTTGGAATTTTGTTCCATTTAGGATGTATTAGGAACTAACCCCACAGTTTGCAGGGGATGTATTTCGCTTATTGCATTAAATTATTATTATATTATATGTCTATTATATTTTTTTTCTAGACAATGATAATAATTTCCACCCTATCCTAGTAGAGACTTACGGCTTGCAGATGAGGCTAATAAATAAACAGCTAATTTGAGTCCAAAATGCTATTCCAGCAATTATTCTCGTTTTATACGTATAATTCAATAGTTCAACTCAATTATTTTATCACTCAGCGCATAAAATTATGGCCGTGATGCAGGAAGCCTGGCAGTAAGATTAGGTTAGAACTCACCTCATAAATCGTTACCTTTGCTTCAATCGACTGCTTATTCCAAGCCTGGAATTATGTTTTTGGAAGAATATTACTTGAACGGGTAAGCTCATCCATCCTTTCTAGATGATATAATGGCAGCAATATTGTCGGCCCAAATCAAATGTGGTTTGTAAAAATTAAACTTGGTTTTGGTCGGTTTTTGGAATCGAACGAAAAGCGCCTCTTGCCGCATACGCATTAATATGACTCTAATTTCCAATAGACGTCATTTACCAAAGTGTATAGCCAAAAAAATATAAAGAAGATTTACTTGCGTAGACGTCTCGCTCGGAGTATTCGAACTCAAGCACTTTACTCGCAAACGAACTGTCAGTTTTCGCTCTACTTTAAATGGACTCAACTTGCGCGGTATGTTCACGTGAACTAAGCACTACTTTGCCGTGAGATATGTACAGGGTGTACGATATGAAGTGTTACATATTCAAACTACCATAACTTTTTTGTGTGAAATTAGTTTTTATTGATTTCAAAGACAAAATTGTTCAAAAATGATTACAATTTTAACATACAATATATTTACTTTGGCTCGATATGACCACCTTCTGCCTTGACTATAGCCTTCAAACGATCAAAAAATGAGTTGCATGCTGCACGAATGTGATCTTGAGGTATTTTGGCCCATTCTCGTATAATCGCTTTTTTCAGCGCTTCCATACTGGCATATTTTTTAGTCCTCACCTTGCTCTCTAAAATGGACCAGATGGAATAGTCCATCGGATTTGCTTCTGGCGAATTCGAAAGCCATTGTGTGGACAAAATGAAGTGTGGAACATGATTTTTTAACCATTCTTGGTTCGCACGAGCTTTATGAGACGGTGCCGAGTCCCATTGGAACGTCCATGGTCTACGACCGAAATGTTTGCATGTCCACGGCTCTAAAGTGGCTTCGAAAACATTTTCCCGATAACAAGTCACATTCACTTTGACACCAGGCTCGATAAAAACGATTGGAGAGCGTCCATCAGCGGTCACTGTGGCCCAAACCATTACTTGCGATGGGAAATTGCTTCGAGTGGCCATACGTAGGCTCAAATTCGCGTATAAGCGTTCGGTCAAGTAAACACGATCGTTTTGAGTGTTTTTGAACTGCTCAATTGGGAAATTTTTTCATCAGAAAACACAATGTTAAGTAATTCGCCACGTTCGTGCAAGCGCAACAACTCCTTTGCTCTTTCGCACTGAACTTTTTTTTGCTGATGTGAAAGATCGTGTGCTTTTTGGAACTTGTAAGCCTTGACCTTGAGCTTATTTTTCAATATGCGTAGAATACTGCCTTGCGATATTTTCAGTTCTTTGGCCATTTTTCTTCCACTTCGACGTGGATTTCGTTCAAGTCGAGCCTTCACTTTCCGAACCATTTCTGGCGTTGTTGCGGTTTTTTTTTGGTCCACCTCCATAGCGTTTTGCAATGCCACCAATATCATTGTAACGTTTTATAGTGCGATACACAAACATTTTATTCCCTTTGAGGTGACTGAGCTCATAAACAATGGCTGGTTGTAATTTTCCAGCCAAATATAACGCAATCACACTATTACGTTTGAATTCCATCACAGAAAAAAAAAATTCAACAAATCTGAGACGCAAATGCTTTTGATGGCTTATAAACAATATATTGAACTGTCATTAGAACAATTTTGACGTTGATGTCATGAGCTGTTTTACAGATAAAAGCAGTGTGAAGTTGGTAACACTTCATATCGTTCATATGAATGGTGTATATACAAAATTTCACGGCACTGTATTTTGTATTGATTTTGACAGGCATTTCACGTGAAATGAGAACTCAGTGCTATGCTTTATAATTACAGAACGGCCGAGCTTCGGCTTCGGCCATGCTCGTCAACAAAATTACAAAATTTCGGGTTGTTTTCGGTTTCGGTTTGGCTTCGACCAAAAAAGAACCAAACATTTTGGTAAATTTTTTTGTTCAAAAATTGTATCAAATTTTAGTTTTTGTAGCATTTTTTTTTTAAATACTCATTGTAAAGCCCATGAAATTTTCTACCTTAAACCATGCCGAACTTTAGACAAATCCAATAAGTCACTCCATTGAAACTGTTTCCATCTGCTTAGATACTCGAGTAAATAGCCCACCAAAAATCTGCAGAATTCTGTTCTTTCGCAGAAGCATGCCGGTCGTTAGTATTCGAGTGATAAATCGTATTGTTGATTTAGATACATACATATGTACATACATAGCATGAGCAAGCTCAATATTCTTCGTTTTTTCAGTTCTTAGCGAAAACCGATACACTTTTCCTGTCATCATCATCATCACCAATTCCTGGAGCTCAAAGTTGAAACATACGGCCACATTTTTACTATGGCGATTTGAGAATTTTAGATATCGCAACGCTAAAAGGTAATTGGTTTAAATCGCTTTGAGCTTAGAACAATTATTAATTTTCATGGCGATGGAAATACATAGATTTTCTAATGGTCTCAAATATAATATTATAAATAAAGACTTTAAAATCCTATAAATCAATATAAAAATATATAGAATAATGATAAAATGTGTCAAAATATGATACGTATAGTCCATCCAGTAATTTCGTAAACAGAATTTGATTTGTACTGGGGTCAATCGCGTTACATGTTGGTATCTAAATACATACATATGTGCTACGGGCATTTCGCATTCTGTGCATTAAGGGTCCGGCACTCGAAGTGTAATCAATTATAAAGGCCATCAATTTAGTTTTGAAAATTACTTTTATTCAATTCAAAGTAAAAAATGTGTGAAAATAATACAAAATTAACAATCAATTTACTTTTGCTCGATATGGCCACTTTTTGCCTTGACTATGACCTTGAGACCGTCCAAAAACGAATCGAAAACTGACGTGCAGGTATTTTGGCCCACTCACGGACAATGGCTTTTTTCAGCGCCTCGAGACTGGTGAATCTTTTAGTTCCGACCTTGCTCTCCAAAATGACTCAAAGAGAAAAATCCATCGGATTCGCGGCTGGTGAATTTGAGAGCCATTGTGTGGACGTTATGAAGTTTCAAACCTTGTTTTTAGCCAATCTTGGTTCACTCGAGCTTTGTGAGACGGTCCTGTTAAAAGGTTCATGTTCTGCCACCGATATGTTTGTTTGCCCACGACTTCAAAGCAACCTCCAGAATACTTTCCCGATAATATTTCCTATTTACCTTGACGACAGGCTCGATGAAAACGATTGGAGAGCGCACATCTGCGGTCACAGCGAACCAAACCATTACCTGTGGCGGGTGTTGCCTCCTGGTGGCCAATCGATGACTCAAATTCTAGTACGAACGGTCGGTCAAATAAACCCTATCGTTTTTGGAGTTTACGAATTGTTTGAAAAATTTCTCGTCAGAAAACACAATTTTCGAAAATTACCCGCTTTCGGCCAAGCGAACCAACTCCTTCGCTCTCTCATTTCTGACTTGTTGCTGCTTTGGTGTGAGATCATGCGCCTTTTGGATCTTGTAAGACTTGAATTTGAGTTCATTTTTCAGTATCCAGAGGATGCTACGGTCAGATATTTTCGTCGGGGATTTCGCTCAAGTCGCTTCTTCACTTTTTGAACCACGTTGAATCACGTGACGTTGTAGTCTTTTGATGAACACCTCCATGACGTTTCGCGATACTACCAGTATCATTGTAACGAGTAATAGTGCGATAAACAAAAACTTTATTTACTTTAAGGTGCTCGAGAGCACGAACAATCGCTTGTTGAGATTCTCCATCCAAATATAATGCAATGACACTATTTCGTTTGTAATCCATTACTGTTTATCTTTTTTCGCGTTTACTCTCGGCAAAATGCTTCCTCGCGCTTTCAAACAATACTCTGGACTGTCATTTAGCCAACTAACAGAGAGCTGTGTATTTCGTCTGTCCTATGGAAGTCAATATTTTTTTCTTTTCATGCGAAAGGCAGGAGACGAATGAAAACCAACGAAAAATAGCTTCATAAACAGTGCAAAGAAGTGTGCAGCAGCCACTGCAATTTTGTTTTGTTTAATGTATTTAAGGTGCGTGAAGTTGACTAGCCGTCTTTACCTGCTTGAAAATCTCGCTTACGTTTTAATCTATACTTTCCCGCAAGCGAGATAGAGTTTTGTTGACTGGGCATTTGAAAGCAAGCATGTTGTCTAGCAGAAAGATTCGTGGGCTGCGCGCTATTTTAGTGTGAGTTCACGCCACAATGCACGATGGTGTCACAAAAGATGTTACGAAATGAGAAAACGCATGGCTGTCAAATTACAAAAATAGCAGTTGAAAGCATCATCAAGTAAGCGGGTATTTCAACCAGATGAAGACAAAGAGAAACTCTAAAAAACTACTGGTTGTTTTATTGTCGTGCCTGGTCCAGGGTGATAGATTTCATGGTTTGGTCGTCCGAAACACAATTGTGAGCATATTTTTGACTGCTATTTCTTAGAGAAAGATGTGCATGAAATGAAAAGAAGTGTGCAAAGTGAGGTTAATTGAATGCAAGAAGTCTTCCAATCAGTCGTTGTTCGGTAAGATGGGCAGTGCTTGCCCACTCTATGCGTTTGTTTGCCACCAACACCAACACTGATTTGCTTAGAGCCGGTTAACAGTCTGATGTTTGCCACACATTCTGTATTAGCGGTAGGTCAGTTTCTGTGTTCGGTTAGATGTCCTGCTAATCAGAAGCCAATACAAAAGTGCGTGCATAAAAAATGTAATTTCAGAACGACAAACCTCACGCCTCCAATCTACCAATCTTTGGATTTTTAATATGTACATATGTACATACATACATATGTATATTCTTTCTTCGCTTGTCCGCGTAACGCACCAGTGCTTTTAAATGCATTTGATTATAAAGATTTGATAACTTACAAATAAATCAAAATCAATTTTTAATACATTTTTTAATATTCAAAACTAGACAAGCATTTCTAGCCCAAAAAGGACAGTGGAGTGTGGACAGCGCGGGTGTGGTTCAAGGGAAAGTCTTTTTTTTTGTGTTATTTCATACATTTTTTATTTCAGAGGGCTTTAACAACAACGAAGAAGTTTTCTTGCGTGAGGAATAATATCCTAATTATTATAATAGAATAATAATTAATATTTTTGTGCATTCCAGGTAGAAGAAAATACTTTTTAAAAGTATTTTTATAAAATAACCAATGAGTTATAAGGAAGTAAAATAAATGAAATATAAATTTGAAGATTTTAAACAAGTTTATTTTGCATCCTTAATTGTTAATAGTTGCTGACCCTAGCATGGTTTAGCTATCTCCGAGGGGACGCGCGAAAGACGGGCGATATGTAAAGCAAATGCGGCGATTTTATCCCTGCTTTCGGGCCCTATATCGACGGGTTCATAAACAAGTACGTTCATATGCTTACGTACATATATACAATACACACATGTGTATGTGTGCTCATAAAAACTCACGTACAAATACATACATACATTTGTATATATGTATGTGTATGTACATATGAAGATATCCAAAGGTCTCCGGTAAAGGAAAATGCAAGCAAAGGCAGAATGATAGCACAAGGCTGCACAAGCACCAGTGGAGCAGTAGCTCTGACAGTAACTGCAACAACAACATCATCGTCAGCAATATACAACATTCCATAATAGCAACAAGAACAACTACAGTGCGCGCAACAGCAGGCAATAATAAAACAGGGAAAAATAAAACTAAAGCAGCTGCTTCCGGTGTTTGATTGATAGTGAACTGGCAGTTTGTTTATCTCTTGGATTTGAAAGCAAAACAACAACATATCGACAGAACATACATATTTATGTATATACACACATACATACAAATATAACTGCAACACGCAGTAAGGCAAATAAAACAAGAAAAACTCAATAAATGAAAATATTTTAGAGTGGCAAGAGTACAAATTCATACAAGTATACATACCTATATACATTCATACGTACTCAATTACTTTATATATATGCATGTATACACTCATACCCAGCCAGCATTTGGATTGTGCCATATTTTGGATTTTCACTTTCGTGCTTCATTCTTTGACTGCTTTGACGACTGAATACTAAGTTACTAAATATGTATGTATATAGTTAAAGAGAAGGAATAGCCAAATAGGCATGTTCTTGGCATGATCAATTTGCCAACATCTTACTGAGTAATTTTTGAGTGCTTTTCCGCGAGTACTTGGAAATTACTGTTTTGACGAGGCACAGTTTTGCAGACTATTTGTTGCAATGTAATTGATATTCATATAGTTTTATGCATTTCAAAAAATAAGTTGTTCTTAACATTAGGCAATTTTGATATTACGTACATATGTAGGCAGATAGCAGCGGCAGTCGGTCTTTAAACCTCACTTATAAGCCTGTCACATTGGGTCCGTTGCTGCAAAGAATTTGACTGAGAGCAAATAGATTATGTGCTACTCCATGCAACGGATGCAATGGACCCATTGTGACAGGCCTATTAGACCGTGCCGAACCATTGTGATACCAATATTACGTACATACACACATAAAAATTAAAAGCGAAATAAATTTAAAACCTATTCATTTTAATAATGAGCTTCCGGCGTATGCTATAAGCTTGATTTTTGGAGCTAGAGGATTTTTAGGGAAATTCAACATTATTGTTAAGAAACAGCGCGACATTTTCTAGAATTTATTTCAACATATGTATTTCAAAATAAATGAATACCAATGAAACCAATAATAAACATTTTAGTAATGTTAAAAATATGCTAACACTGTGCCGAAATTGAAATCAGAATGATCATTCATAACGTATTCTGCGCGTAGAAGGGCATACATGTTTCGACCGCCAAACAAAAAACAGAAATTGTCAAAACTCAATGACATTTGCCCAAACTTATAATTATTCCGAAAGGGTGACTAATTTTGCATACCTTGTATCAAAGTTCAATAGGCTGTACCTCTGCATAATCAAAATTGGTCCAAAAAATCTGATTAAAAAGTTTGAAATTTTGATGAAAATTTGTCGAGTTGGGGTTTTTTTTAATTTACACAAATAGTCAAACTTAGATGTTGGTAGTTTTTGTAGAAAAATGAATAGATCACAAAAAAGAAACAAATGAGATTTCAAAATTTGTCCACAAGTCACTGTGATATATGTGGTTATTGAATTAATAGAAGCATGACCGCCGCATATTCAATAAAATATATAGTCACCACAATAAACTATAATGGCTTCAAATCTTCGAGTCATAAAAAAAAATAATTGGCGCGTACACATCTATTAGGTGTTTGGCCGAGCTCCTCTCCCTATTTGTGGCGTGCTTCTTGCTGTTGTTCCACAAATGGGGGGCATACAGTTTTTAGCCGGCTCCGAACGGCAAATGGGTTTTTATGAGGAGCTCTGTTCATGGCAGAAATACACTCGGAGGTTTGCCATTGCCTGCCGAGGGGCGACCGCTATTAGAAAAAACTTTTTCTTAATTTTGGTGTTTCACGTTACCTTTGAATTCCGAATGATAGTCACGCACCATATATTAGGCTACGGCGGTCGCCCAAGTTATCAAAAGTTAAAACGTAACGTTCTGATTTGATATATGTATGCAGTTATGTATATATGAATGAGTTGACATTATTCACAAGTATTTTTCACCTGAAGTACAAGGCCGAGGACAACGAAATTAATGAAATATGTCGAAATCATTTTGTTCATTCAAACAAAAAACCAAGAAACTATTATAAAAGTTTAAACTCATTAAAGTAAATAGTAAATAAAAAATTCTTCTTCTTCTTAATTGGCGCGATAACCGCATACGCGATTTTGGCCGAGTTTAACAAAGCGCGCCAGTCGTTTCTTTCTCGTGCTAACCGGCGCCAATTGGGCACATTAAGTGAAGCCAAGTCCTTCTCCACCTGATCTTTCCAACGCAGAGGAGGCCTTCCTCTTCCTTTGCTACCACCAGCTGTTACCGCATCGAATACTTTCAAAGCCGAAGCGTTTGTATCCATTCGGACGACATGACGCTGCCAACGTAGCCGCTGGATCTTTATTCGCTGCGCTATGTCTATGTCGTCGTAAAGCTCATACAGCTCATCGTTCCATCGTCTGCAATATTCGCCGTTGCCAACGTGCAAAGGTCCGAAAATCTTACGCAGAATCTTTCTCTCGAACACTCCAAGCGTCGCTTCATCGGATGTTGTCATCGTCCATACGTTAGGACGGGCATGATGAGAGCCTCGTAGAGTGTTACCTTTTTTCGTCGAGAGAGGACTTTACTGTTCAGTTGCCTACTTAGTTCAAAGTAGCACTTGTTGGCAAGAGAGAAATAAAAGATTACCCATTGTAAAAACTCACAAAGCAAATACATAAAACTAGGGCAGTGTCTTTGTTTATTCTGTAAAATTGTTAAAAGTTAGTAATAGCTTTTGAAAATGTTACAAAATGCTGGCTGGGTACGAATGTTCGTGTATATGAGAGCATAAACATACATATGTACATGCGCAAGTGGCAATTGCTCCGAGCGATAAGCCGTGCTTCACATACATACATACATACGTACAGGGTCTATGAATTAAGGGAGCGCTCGGAGCAGCGCAGATCAAAATATGGCGAAAAGATGCGAATAGGAAAGGGACGTAGATAGCGCGTTGGTCCCTCTCGAGCGATGCATTGCGGCGAGACAAGTATTTTTAACTGCATTCGACACAAACACTCCTTTACGAAATTATTATAGATACGTTCATACATATGTGTTTACGTGGAAATTTGAAAAATACAATATGTACACATTATCGAACTTAAACCCACACATTTTAATAAATACGCACGGATGTTTGCATAGTCCTATATAAATACATGAAGCACATCCATATGCATACGCACACTAGGGTGGTCTAAGTCGATTATTAATCTTCTTCTGCTTAATTGGCGCGAGAACTACTTACGCGATTTTGGCCGAATTTAACAGTGCGCGCCAGTCGTTCCTTTCTCGTGCTAACCGACGCCAATTGGACACACCAAGTGAAGCCAAGTTCTACTCCACCTGATCTTTCCAACGCAGAGGACGTCTTCCTCTTCCTCTGCTACCACCGCAGCGTTTGTATGCATTCGGATGAGATAACCCAGCCAACGTAGCAGCGGGATCTTTATTCGCCGCGCTATGTTTATATCATCGTCAAGCTCATATAGCTCATCGCTCCATCGTCTGCGATATTCGCCGCCGCCAACGTGCAAAGGTCTAAAAATCTTCCGCACAATCTTTATCTCGTCATCTCTCATCTTGCATAGCCGCTCGCGCAGCTGTCTGTTAGTTGACTAAATGAGAGTCCAGAGTATTGTTTACAAGCGCACGGAAGCATTTGCCGAGAGTAAACGCGAAAAAAAAAATCAGTAATGGGCGCCCTCCAATCGTTTTCATCGAGCCTGGCGTCAAAGTAAATGCGAAATATTATTGGGAGAGTATTCTGGAGGTTATATTTTACATTTACTTCAACTTCTCTTTGGCAAACATCGTGCAATTCACGGTCGATATAATTCAGAAAGTGTGACTAACTAACAATCCGCTGTTCGTCAGACTCCATGAATAAACAAACAAAAGGAGGGGGAATTACTGGTAGACGAAAGCAATGGAAAGAACCAAACCCAAAAATTTTACGCGCACATACAGACTTTCATGCAACACGGCGTCATCTGAATAAAAACGCAAAAACTGCATTTGGGGGCTTTATATTAACTTGAGCTTTAACAATTTAACTCACGGCTCTTCGTTTGCATTAGTTTATTTAGTTTTTATCGCACAAATCTCAATATTACTGAATTTTAACAAGCATGTACATAATTTCTCCTCCATTTGTTTGTTTTGTTCGGTGTTTTTTTTTTTGTTTTTTATTCGAAAGGAGCCTGACGTCAGACTTTTCAAAATCGCGAAAAAATAAAGTTAAAGTTTTGGGAAGACGCCATCCTCGGTAATCAATTCCCCTTGACTAGTACATGTATATGCCAATAATGATTGAAATTAAATTGCGCTCATCAGAGAGGGCGTGACGTCACACAATGTTGCTTACCTCAACATGTTGACCAGTTTGGATTATTTTTCTCCTTTGAATGCTAATTATTTTTTTATAAATGTATAGCTCTTTGCCTGGCAAAAGCCGAAAACAGCTTCACTATACAATTCCTCTCCAGTACGGTAATTGGAAAAATATTCAAATATTGGGGTTTCTCTGACCAATTTGTAGTTTATTTCAACAGCCAAAACAAAAAATAGTGATTTAAAGAACGAAATCTGAAGAAATCTGTAGAAAACATTTTTCAAAAATCACAAAAAATTGTTTAAGAAGAAATTTTGGACAATAAAAAAAATTATATTTTTCAGATAAAAAATTATGTTTTTCGGAAAAAAATGTTTAACTATATTTTCTTTCAAAAATTAAAAAAAAAATTTATTTTAAAAACAACAAAAACAATTCTTTACAAAAAGTGTTGACTAAAAATAGAAATTAAATTATAAAATTGCAAATCCAAAAAATATATCGAAGCGAAATATCTCACTTTAGAAAACTATAGGTACCATAATTTTCAACATTGGATAAAAATCAAAACTATTAAATTTTTTAAAAATTATTTTCAGTTTACTTAAAATAAATTAATTTAAAAAAATTGACCGGAATGTTCATAATACCTTCCTCACTTGAGAATTCGCTCATATCTATGTACAGTGGCTCAATAAAGAACTCGAATATACATACATACATATGTACATAGCATGCAGCTTCAAATTTAAAATTTTTGTAAGAAATGCAAGTTAAATTATTTTTATTTTTATATTTTTGTATTGGGTATTCAAATATGATTTTAAAAATAGTAATAATAATTTACAAAATTATCATGCAGCATTCGCAAAATTGTTGTACAAAAAAGAAGTTGGACATATGGCATTATTGCGATTGTTTGGCGCTTTAAAACAAGGAATCCCACAATTAATTTGCTCTCGGTAGAACAATGCAAAGACAGAACCAAACGTAACAGATTAAAATAAAATTTGAGCCGTGTTTTGTTGCATAAAAGTCCAAATTATAAACGTGGACAAAGGTCACTTGAAATCAGAAATTTTATTAGAAATTATTAGCCATCATGAAAATAGTAAAACTGTTCGAGTAATTCGCGGAAATAGTGGATAGATCCCGTTCGACTGTAAGCGACGTGATAAAAATCCGTGGAAAATAGGAAGAAATCGGGACGACCAAAACTGCTTTCGGCTACAGATGAACGGTGGATAGTGCAACAAATTTAAAATCCAAATTTTAGCGCACCTAAGATCGCAACAGAAGTCGCCCAACACCTTAGTATTAACTGCAACCCCAAAAGTGTACGCATAGTGCTGCGAAAGGATAATTATAATGGAAGAGTTGCACGAAAAAAACCTTTCATCAACAAGATTAACCGGCTCAAGAGAATAAAGTTCGCAAAGCGTCATGGAGATAGGGATTTCGGGTTCTAGAAGCACGTTTTATTTGCAGACAAAGGCAAGTTTAACATATTTAGGTCAGAGGGACAATCATATGTGTGAAGAAAACCTAATGAAGAGTTGCTGGAAAAAAACTTACGTCCGACAGGTAGACTTGGGGGTGAGTCAGCAATGTATGGGGTTGTATATCCGATGCTGGTACTAGAAATTTGCGCTCCATTAACGGCAATATGGACCACAAATAATATCTAACAATTATGAAAGAAAATTTGGTCCAAAGTGCTGAAAAGTTGGAATTAAACTGCCCTAAAGTACTTGAAACACCTCCACAATCTTTAGACATCAATGTTTTGAACGTCTGTGGGCTCATTTGGAAAACTAACTGAAAAATCATGTTATTAGAAACTGGAAAGACCTAGAAAATGCTATTAAAGAAGAGTGGGCGAAAATAAATCCTTTAACATGCAAGAAGCGGGTTGAATCCTTGTCAAGAAGACTGAATGTTGTAAGAAAAAATAAAGGCTTGCCGACTAAATATTAATTATATTGTTTTTTCTTAAATATTATTTGCCTGACTCTACTTTCTATAAATGTCCGAGTTCTCGTTTGTCATGTATTTTGCTAAGTTTTTATGTTTGTATTTTCTATGTATGAATGAGTTGATATTTGTTTATGTTTTTTGTAGTTTCTTGCGAGGAGCTCCCCATCAGACTCATATTCAGGTTACCGGACCACTGCAGCGTGTTCCAGGCAGAGATGGCAGCAATCAAGGAGGCAGCTGATTGGCTGCTCACATGCGTACTAACAGTCAAGAAAGTAAATACAGCCAAGCGGCAATAAGGGCCCTGAGTGACGGTGCATTCGAAACTGGTCAGGGAATACCTGGCCTCATTTACGACTGCGTCCGAGTTCTTTGACCTGGTCACAGCCACATTGCGGGAAACTGTGAGGTGGATGACCCGGCCAGACAAGGTGAGGTAATTTCCCCCGAAGGAAGAGAATTGAAATTCCCTTACTACTTGCGGTCTGCTCCTGGAAAGATGGGCCTCACGCCAATTTAGGGGCAAGTACACAAACTGGCAAGGTCGCGAAATCCTTCTGGCCACGTGTGGATCGGGGGCGCTCGGGCGAGCTTCTGAGGTTGACCAAATATCTGCTCTCGAATCTCGTGGGTTTTCTCACAGGATACTATGCGCGATAAATTTATGCTGTGAGACTTCGAATTACCTCAAGTCCTTTTTGCGTTGGATGCATGGAGGATGAGGTGAAATCATCTCAGCACCTTCTCCTTAGCTGCCTGCTCTGGCGGGGCTAAGGTCCAGGCATCTTGGTTCTTACTTCTTTGCTAGTCCTGCTGATATAGCTGGCGTTGACATCGAAAATCTGATCAATTTCATCAGCAGCATAAAGCGGTTGCCACAAACGCAGCAGTCATCGTTCATAATTCACACACTCTAAACCCACCTTCCTAACCATCCCACTCAACCCCACCCAACTCTCCCCGCCCTCTCCTTTCGTCCCATCGGTTTTCTCTTTAACCTCACCTCCTTCATAATGGTACCACAAAGGACGAATCCGTTTATCTTCATTCAAGTGTGCTCATTCCTTGGGCAACCATTCCAACCTAACCTAGTAGTTTTGTAAAATACACTTGAAGAATGAAAATAAATGTGACACATAAACACATTAGATTTGCATTTTAATATATATTTTTTTAATTAAAACCATATCACTTGGGTGTCCGAGTTGTTTATTGAGCCACTGTGTATACAGTGAAACCTCTCTTGGGCAGACACTTCCGATACATAAATATAAGACAAATTTGGTATAGAAAAATTGTCCGCTACACGGAGTTGTTCGTCAGATAGAAGTATCTGTTTGGAGAGATAACTGTACTTATGTATGCAAAATCGTACATATGTACATGAAAAAGATTTTTGTCTTAATATTTATAATAGAAGCAAACATTGATTCAAAATATTTCATCAACTTTTGCTTAATACCGATACCCCACACACTTCTGGATCACCCTAGCACCCTTTTATAGACAAATATGTACATACTTACATATCCACCGACGCCCGTACCGCCAAGGCTGAATGGATCGTACGGCGCGTCATTCAGTTGCTGGGGTGCACCATGTGTGAGCGGACGCATATGCCCCAATATAACACAGGAAATCAACAAAATTGCAACAACAATAACAATCATCAAAACAGCAACATCCGCCACTGCAAAAGAAATTATGTAGCGCAAAAATAATAGCAACACAACACTTATGTATGTATATATGTACGTTTATGTTGCAGACAAAGAAGATGCTTCAGCGGTGGCCAGCATCCGCTCAACACAAACAGGCTCACACACTAACAACTTGACATGCAAATGCACGTAGATATATACATATGGACGAGTGCATGTAAAATACATGTGTACTATGTATGCAAAATAAATTGTGACACTCTTGAAAAGTGACTATCTGGTTGCGAAATGGTACCAAATGAATGAATGCTGAAAGGGGCAGTAGCGACTCATGGCTTTGAACTAAAAAAATAGTACATAATGAATTCCATGCTTTTGATTAAAGGAGATGGTAAGTCAATAACAAGCAAAGGGCACGTTGCGCCAATTGCTGCATCGCATTTCACAGACAGGCGAATCGATTGTCTGTGTTTGTATAGAGAGTGCCACGTACGTCTGGCCAGAAAAGTATGTCAACTCTCCTGCATAGCACTGCTTTAGGCAAGCGCTAATATAGAACAGCTGATTTGTTTATATACGGTATCCGTTTGCGCTTTATACGGCATGACGGTCGAAGGCGTTGCCGCAACAGACTTATTCTGACGAGGCTATAATTGTGAACTGGGATTGGACTAGTATCGCTCCAAGAACGAATGGTCCATCATTTGTTTTCTGCGGAGTTGTCCTTCTACGGGGCTTGCATCGGTACGCAAGCATTGCAGCTACTAGCGAGAGGGTCGCAAAGTGCCACTACTTAATTGCAACGCTGTTACAAGTGATTTTGGAGCAGAGCATAGCACATACGTACATAAATACATATGCACATAAATGCGTCGTCAACCATACTACATAAAAAACGCATGCATATGTATGCACGAGTGTGCATGTGCGGGGCACCAGCACCAGCGAAGTACTAACATATGAACATATGCACCGCTAGCGGCGGATGCGGCAAAGCAAAACAAAATTTGCTGCTCCCAATTTTAGTGCTACTCCAGCAATGAAAGGGAAATAAAGGTGAGGTGAGCGCATCGGCCACAACAGCAATGGGCAACGTCAGCATTAGCTCCGCTGCAATTGCAACAACACCAGCGTCGGAGTCAGCATCTTTGGCTTGGTGATTTTGTTTTTCTTGTTGCAATTGGGGTTGAGTGTGCGAAAACTATCGCAGATCACGTTATTGTTGTTGTTGACTGCAACACGATAGTGATAATTTAATTTATTTTATTTTATTTTTAGGTCTATCTATTTTAATAAAATTGGAGATTAACGAAAAATGTATACGTAGTATAAGGGTTTTTGAATAAGGTCGGATGAAATGGAATAAAAAAAGCTGTGTGTGAGATGTTAAAAAAAGTATTATTTATTTGATTGAGACGCCCAGTTATGCTGTTATGCAAGGTGGCAAAAACCCGAGGAGCACAATTTTCAATAACTCTGCTGCATAGATCCGGCTGCACATGGGAAATGGTCTGTGTTATGCTGACTTTGACAGCATCGACTATGAGCTCTGCGAGAATATACAGGTACACAATTTACTAGGCATCAGGGAACAAGGGAATAGAGGAAAATGAGAGTGTTGTCGAGCTTGCTAAGGCAGGCACCCACTTGCCTAGGATGAGTACGTCGAACATATTATCTCTCAGTCTCAGTTTTGCGGACGCAACTAGACGAGGAACTGTCTCTGGAATTACAGTCTATATGGGAAGCCACGACCACACACAGGATTGCCAAAATAATGCTACGAGCTTGCAACACGAAAACGGACACCTTTATTTCATCAGTCCCAAGGAAAGAATCTAAAATATTGGTTAGAGTACTGACGGGACATTCTCTCACTCCATATCACGCAGCTGAACTGGGATTGGTCCAGAACGACGCGTGTAACTTATGCGAAGAAGAAAGAGGTACATAAGAACACCTCATTTGCCACTTTCCTGCTCTAAGCAGAGCTCGTAACAACTGCCGGATCAGTATACTTCTCATCCCTGAGGGATATTGCTGACAAAAGTTTAAATTGTTTATTAAAACTCGCCAATACATGTATCACGAACTATATTCAACACGACGCTAACAACACTGGTAACACTAGGAACCCTTATGGTCTATTTGAGATCTATTCAGATATACGTAACTAGCTTACATGTGCTACGCAATCGTGAAACTTGCTATGGTGAATTGGTATCAGTAACTGAATAATAAATTACATATTCGACGAAGCCACCATAACGGCTTGCCAACCACAGTCTATCAATATGAACCCGTCACATTTTTGAAACTGATGTAAAATGTATAACCTACGAGAGCGGTGAGCTGACCCAAACGATAGTGGTATTGGAAGGTGCACTCCTGGTATCAGACCTCTACCATACTTTAACAAATTTACCATACTGAAGCAGATCTGAAGCGATCGACTAAACGTGACCAGAACTCTTGAATAGGAATGGTATATCATTTTATTAAGATATGCAACGCGACGGCGCACATCTTTAACGACTTGCGGAAAGCTTCGGGAGCTTTCACATCCATATCATCCAAAAAGCGTTTGTTACCTTTTCAAGCATTTGCAAAGCTTTCTTGATGATGCGGGAACTGGACTTGAGAAAATGAACTAATCACGCTCTTTACCAATAGAGACAAGGACTTTTTCAATAGCAAAATTATGAAACTTCGTTCAAAATGGACAAAAGTTATCGAAAAAACAGCGCATATTTGATCGATATATTTATCGATTCAACCGATTTTTATAAGTTTGGGAAATAAAGTAAGAGGATTTTCCAAAAACTATAGTCAACGAAACTCTAGTTCTTTCTGCAGCCATGAGAGGGATAGGTGAACTTTGCAACTCCTTCGGAAGTCATTTTTTGTGCATATACCATATTACTGTCAATTAATAGAATCTAAACTTCTACTACTTTAGATGTAAGCACGATCATGAGTTGACGTTAATGAAAACCTTTTAAATTTTTTTTAAATTGAAATCTCGTAGCCAACAGGAAACTTACGCACAAATCGAAAAAGGCGTTTTGAGGTAATAATTATAAGCAAATTAAGAAAGAGAAATAAAGGAAACTCGTTTTAATAAAACTTTTGTTCATTTTTGACGGGAAAATAGTAAATCTAGGTGTTTCTATTTAATTATTCTATTGTTTGTGGATACACTCGCCCATTTATCCAATTACGACACTTCAATAAAGATTGTAATCATACTCAGCATCGTAATAAAATGGGGCAGGATTCAAATCAACAGGCAATGCCCGCTTGCCCGAAAATTGTGTTATCGATTGTTTCCGGATCCTACTCCCTGTGACACAATAATTCTTTCGAACGCGCTCGAGCAACACGAATTTAATTCAATAATTTTAAGACTTCTCCCCACACATGTCGAACGAGACATCCACTAAATTATTGTACTTGTAGCTTTTTGGCAGATTTTCAATTTGGAGTCATGAAATCCTCATAGCAGGCGCTGCATATAGGTGAAAATACTATATAAATGGAAGCAGAGGTAAGTATTTCCTTGCTTACTGACACATCACCACAATGCAACCCATGAATGCTGTACTTCTTGCTCAGGAGTGAATAATAATCCTAGTTGTTAATTATTTTTGCTATTAATAACACAAACGTACTTCGAACAATTTAACGCGACACTCGAAAAACTTGCGTTTGTTTACTATTCACAATTCGTCTTGGAAATAATTATTTTGACACTTGTGCCAAAAAAGCAAGAGCAAAATGCATGTAACTTTTTGTTACCGCCCGCCATCGAGTGACACGCTGTCATAAAACGGGCTTTTTGTACCGAATCGTCTCGGGAGATGAGAAATGGTGCTTTTACATCAATATGAAACAAATAAAGGAGTGGGTGGCTCCAGGAGATATGCCAAAGCCGAGAGTTTCACGTGGCCTAAAAGTAAGAAGTCACAAGGAGTTAAATCACAAGATCTCGGTGGCCGACTGTGATCACCTCTTCGAGAGATAACACGGTCCGGAAACTTTTCCCGTAAAAGATCAATGGTTTTGTTGCTTGTGTGGCACGTAGCGCCGTTGTTGAAAATAAACGTTGTCCAGATCAATACCATCCAATTCCGGCCATAAAAAATCGTTAATTATCTCCCGATAGCGCAATCCATTCACCTGTAACATCTGTTATTGGAAACCCCTATATTAGTAAGTAATTTAAACGACATTTTAAAATTTGTGACATTCTCTAGAATTATTCTCGTAACAACAAAAAATGAAGCTATCTTAAAAACATATCATTTTATATTCTGAAAAAATATCTAATATCTATAATACATGTATTTTGAGCAGAAGTTAAAAAATAACTTATTTAAAACATCCATCACAGCCAATGTAAATTATGAAATATTAACTAAAAGCTATCGATCACTATTTCTTATCATTTGAAAATGGAACTAACAACAATCGTTGTTGACTTTACATTTATAAATTACAAAGTAAGTATGCAGTCTATACTCAACAACAATAGCAATGCAACTACGAGGACGCATTTTCGTCAAACTAGAGGGGTCTTGTTTAAGGTTCAATTCATTATGGCAATGATGCTTTTGCCAAATGTGAGTCTAACGATTTCCGGTATGGAAATTGAAGTTAGAACCTTTACGAGTATAGAGTTATGCAGGAATTATGGCAGGTTTATGCTGAGCTTTTCTTTCGCGCTTCGCACCTTATACGAACAAATCAGACGAATGTGACTGTTTTAGCTACAAATTTTCTATTGGTTTGATATTTGAAGTATAAATTGAACTCAAGCCAGGGGTATACTTTCAAGATTTAAGTCGATAGTTAATGCCGCAAAATACATATTTTATGTCAGTATGAAAACATTGAATAACTTTGAAACAACAACTAATTTGTATAAATGAGGTATTTTTATTTGGTTTGGCTATTTACAATTTATTAAAACTATTTTTTTAATATAATATCAATCAAGTGGCCACCTTTATTAGCAATCACAAACTTCGAATTTTTTTCTGCGATTGTCATCACCTTGTCAAGCATTTCGGGTTTTATAGCGACGATTTCGGCACGAATATTTGCCTTAAGCTAGTCAATAGTCTGCGGCTTGTTGGTGTAAACCTTACTTTTCAGATAACCCTACAAAAAAAGTCCGGGCGGGTTAAGTCAGGTGATCTGGGGGCCAGTTGATGTCGCCTCTTTTTGACACTAGACGTCCCGGGAATTTTTGTTGCAGAAATTCAATTGTTGCATTCGCAGTGTGACATGGCGCACCGTCTTGTTGAAACCAGTAACCGTCTAAGCCTTTCTCACGCATTTGCGGGCAGACATAATGAGCCAACATACATCGATATTGGTTTCCATCGACCGCTTCGTTTTCTCGGTAAAAATATGGGCCAATGATGGTTTTGGCGCAAGTGCCGGCCTAACAGTTACTTTCTGGTCATGCAATGGCGTTTCATGATTCTCGTCTGGATTCTCAGTTCCCCAAATGCCGCAATTTTGTTTATTCACGCTACCTGAGAGGTTAAAATGTGCCTCGTCTGTCATTAAAATTTGCTTCCAAAAATTGCGTTCAGTGTCAACCATTCGAGCGACTGTTTGGCCGTATTCCAAGCGACGTGAATGGTCTGTCGGTAATATTCTTTGTGTCAATTGCCCTTTGTATGGAATAAAATTTAAATCATCCTTTAAAATGCGCCGCAAATGCTGACGCCAAAATGCTGAGCGCGACGACGATACGACACTGTTGGCTCCTGGGCAACGGTCTCCGACAACGGTAGAACGACTATTTCCGATGTATAGCGTCACTATTTCAGTGCATAGTTTCGGTGTAAAGCGATCCATGGTTGAAATTGTACTGAATTGCAGTATCGAAAACATGTATGTCGACATATAAGATAGCGCACCCTGTAGTTGGGCTTCATCAGATCCTTAGAGCCAGTATCTAATAAGTGTTGAGAGCTTAGGGATAGGCCAGAATTACTTAAACGCCTTCTCTGCTTTAATTTATAAAAATTGAATTGAAAGTGTCGTAAGCAATGTGGAAACGAAAATTCGAAAATCGTAGACTATACCTTACATCCTATGGAATGCTTCTTAGTGGAAGACAAGATGTATCATACTTGGATAGGGAAAATGCGGCATCTGAAATCAGCTTAACCAACCCCGTTTAGAAACGCCCAGACATAGTCGATTGCTGTATTCGAGCCTGTGCGCCTGCACAGCTATGGATTTAAAATATCAAATACATTTTCCAACAGCTTTCACTCTTTGTAAGGCAATAGCAGGTGACAGACTTATGTGCATAAATCTTTTTCTGGTATTTGAAGGAGTCACAAAGTTGTAAGGCTCTTCTTTAATTAGACAAGATCAAAACTCATGAAACTGTTCGGAGATAAGCCTTGGTCTAAATTCACTTTGAAATTCTATGCGGAAGTCTGCTTTAGAAATATGATAAAGTAATCAGTATTTGCATCTTCAATGCTCTCAAAGTGCACTAAGTTGGATAGTGAATAAATGTTCTTCCTTTTAATTTTTATGTTATAGTCAATTCGCTTCGTAATAAAATATCAAACTTTTAATCAATTTATCACAGGATAACGTGACCGGAAAATTTATATCCCTTAAACATAAATATGCATATATGTACATTCATACTTACATATATATGCATGTACTAACCACTTATGCGTACTTACATATACGCTCACGGCATAGAGGGGCCACTACAGAATAGCAAAAATGAAAGCAACGCCTTTAACTTGCAATCATGTCCTTTGGAACGGAAGTCGTTTGCGGCTGTGCGCATATGTATGCATAAGTAGTTGGCATATATATTTACGTAGTTAAAAAAACAAAATTCATAATATAAGCGCACTGAAATTACAATCGCTCTCTAAACTGCTTTTTCGTATTGTATTTTCATTTCGTTTCGATTCAACTCTGATTTGATCGTTATTTTTGTTCTTGTTTGTTGTTATGTACATATGTATGTAGGATTTTGCGTCTTTGCATGCAACAGGTGCACTACAGGTGAAATTTTTAGTGGTAAATATCCGGCTACGGGTTTCAGCTACAGGATGTACCTTTCGTACCGTCCATAGCATATAAATTGTGAAAATTCTTTACCGAAATTGCGAGAATATTGTGTAGACGCTTGAAAACTATCATATTTTGCTGCACAACGGAGCGAATTAGCCAACACGATCATATGAATTAAAGCCGGTGGGTTTATGTTTTTTGAATTTTCGGCCCGGATTTCTCGCTTTTAACAAATTTGAGTAATTTTGCTTTATTCACAATAGAGATAATCCGTTTTTTTTGGTTTTAATTAAAACTATATGCGCTGGTTATCGACCGATAAAAAAATCGAGATATATATAGCATTATATTTATATGCCTAAAGACTCAGAATGTTGAATTGAATCGATAAAACCATGTCTGTCCGTCTATACGCCTGTTCGTAAACACGATAACTCGAACAGAAATTCGGATATTTTCATGAAACTTGGTACACTATTTCTCCAAAGCAGGCTGGTATTGAAAGTCGGTCAATGACCACATCCACCTAGCATGTGGTGATAATATTCAAGAAATTCAAATATTCAAGATCTTAGGTGAACCCAGCTAACAAACATACATTAGTAACATGGAGAAAAACATTTAAGCCGGTTAAAGAACAAATACGAGGAGTGCAATCGCCAGTTACACATTGATGGTGTTCACAGACGTCGAAGGAAATTTTCTAACAAATTCTGAGACAATTCGCCTATTTCTTCGTCAGCAGATTTCTAATATTATATGCAATACCTATCTGAACTGATATATTTCTATCAACACTCTGCCGGTGATCATTTATAACGGTTTGATCAATATTGATTTTGAATCAGGGTCTGACGCTTTATTCTAGCTCACAAACTTCCAAACTTTAACGTGATGGAGTGAGTATTTCAAAATAGTTAATATGTCAAGCTGGAGTAATCAAAGTTGTACCTGATTTTATATTCAACGTTACTGTAATGGATACGACTTACATGGAGACCTTGGATTTAAACTTGGTATTGCAGTGCATTTGGCGACAATTGGTCTAATCATAGCTGTGTGTACCTAAATTAAAACAATGGGTTTGTGGTTAATAAATTACCTCAAGGTTCTACGCTACTGTTCGAATACTTTCAACGCACGGTTTCCCTTAGCCCAACGGGAGTTTTATCTCAATTTCGCTTTCGTGGAAATCACATAATTGCACATTAATGTGCATTAAATACAAAATTCTTAAACTTAATTCGTATACCCATATTTGCTAATGTAATTTGTCATAAATGAAGCATTGAGTATTTTTTGTACCAATCGCTAATTTGTGCTAGAACAAAATAGAAATGTTTTAAATTAAATTAAATCACAATTACTACACTTACTCTCGCAAATATCAACAACATTGGCATTAGTGGTATATAATCACCTTTGGTAAGTCGTTCGTGTTAAAATTATCACTTCGTCTGAGCTACGCAAACACCGTCGTTCAGAGATAACCTCAAAGTCCGTTTGGGTCATCGTTATTGCTGCTATATGTATTATTTTTGATTCAGAAACAGAAACACAAAAACCTACATACATGCACACATATGTGCATACATATGTATATTCACAAATATGCTAAATATGCTGAGATTCGTAACAAAACAAAACAAAAGCAAAGCAAAGCCAAAAAAACCAAAGTCAATTTTTCTTTGCAAACAACAAGAAATTTTTGCAATATGGGCTTTAGGCGCAAAAACCTATATTATTTACGTATACAGGATATAGCTTCACAAAGGGCAGTAATATGCAACTTGAATACTGATCTTGGGACATGATGTACACACTTATGTCACCTCTTAAATAATAATTTAAATAGTATCACCGAATTCGAAAAAATAGCAAATATAAAAAATAGGAATCGTTTTACATAGTGGCTACACCACACGGCGCAGTAGACGACAGTCGCTGTGAGTTCGAAGGCATTTTGAACCCTACCTCACCCACCAAACCAAAAAAAAGAAGGGTACAGGTATTTGGTTCATTAACAATTATCCCTCGAACAAATAACAACACATTTTCAACGGAAGCTGGAAACGCTCACAATTTGTAACACTTCTTCTTCTTGATTGGCGCGCTATTCGTTTTTTTCTTCTTAACCTGTCTTCTGTCTGTTCTTAATCTTCTTCTTCCTCTGTTACCACCAACTGGTACCGCATCGAATACTTTCAGAGCCGGAGCGTTTGTACTCATGACGACATGACCCAGCCAACGTAGCAGCTGGAACTTTATTCGCTGCACTATGTCTATATAATCGTAAAACTCATAAAACTCATCGTTCCTTCGCCTGTGATACTCGCTGTCTCCAACAGGCAAAGGTCTAAAAATTTCCGCATAATTTTTCTCTCAAAAACTCCAAGCGACGCCTCATCGGATATTACCATCGTCTATGTTTCTGCCCTATACGTACGCCTTGTGGAGTGTTAATTTTGTTGTCGAGGGAGAACTTTACTTAGTCCAAAGTAGCACTTGTTGGCAAGGAAGTTTCTTCGTTGGATTTCAATGCTAACATTATTATCGGTGTTATGCTGGTTCCTAAATAAACAAAGTCTCTTACAATCTCGAAACCATTACTGTCAACAATGACGTCGGTGTCGATACGCGAGTGCGCCGATTGTTTGTTTGATGATAGGAGGATTCTGCCTGAAGCCTCGTTTGGTATCAAACGGCTCGGAAAGGTCCTTCCGAATTCTGACGGGACTGCAGGTATTGGGCAACAACACTGGGCGCGGTCATTTCAGCAAAGAAAAATATGTCCAAAGAGTCGAAAAATTAATACCCGCCGAACTAAGAATTAAATTGGGATAGATAGCTGAAGAACTACAGATTAGCCAGAGTGCTTACATGAATATTTGCACATGAAAAACTTAAAATGATATGTAAAGTATGCTTATCTTGTTTCAAAGTAATCTCCCTGAAGTGAAATTCCCTCGAGAATACAGGGTCCGGAACTCGAAGTGTAACCAATTAAAAAACCAATTAGTTTGGAAAATTACTTTTATTGAACTCAAAGTAAAAAATGTTTGAAACTAATACAAAATTAGAATCAATTTACTTTTGCTCGAGATGATCACCTTTTGCCTTTACTGTGACCTTGAGAGGGTCCAGAAACGAATCGCAATCTGCCCGAATGTGATTTGCAGATATTTTGGCCCACTCACAGACAATTGATTTTTTCAGCGCTTTGTATTCCAAAATTGAAAAAGAGAATGATCCATCGGATTCGTGTCTGGTGAATTTGAGAGCTATTGTGTGGACGTTATACAGTTCAAAACGTTGTTTTTAGCCATTCTTGGTTCACTCGAGCTTTATGAGACGGTGCCGAGTCCTGTTGAAACGTCCATGGCCTTCCACCGAAATGTTTGTCTGGTTTTGACTTCAAAGCAACCTCCAGAATACTTTCCCGATAATATTTCGCATTTACCTTTACGCCAGACTGGATGAAAATGATTGGAGAGCGCACATCTGCGGTTATAGCGGGCCAAACAATTATCTGTGGCGGGTGCTGCCTCCTGGTGGCCAATCGATGCCTCAAATTCTCGTATGAACGGTCGGTCAAATAAACTCTATCGGTTTGGAATTTACGAATTGCTCAGTTTGAAAAATTTTCTCGTCAGAAAACACAATGTTCGGAAATTGACCGCTTTCGAGCAAGCGAACCAACTCCTTCGCTCTCTCAATTCTGACTTGTTGCTGCTTTGGTGAGAGATCATGCGCTTTTTGGATCTTGTAAAGCTTGATTTTGAGATCATTTTTTAGTATGCGGCGGATGCCAAGGTCAGATATTTTCAGTACTTTCGCCATTTGATTGGCACTTCGTCGGGTATTCCGCCCAAGCCGCTTCTTCACTTTTTGAACCATTTCACGTTACGTTGTAGTCTTTTGATGACCACCTCCATGACGTTTCGCGGTGCTACCAGTATCATTGTAACGAGCAATGGCGCGATTAACAAAAGATGCTCGAGCTCACGAACAAACGCTGGTCGTGATTTTCCAGCCAAATATAATGCAATCACACTATTACGTTTGAAATCCATTACTGATTTTATTTTTTCGAGTTTACTCTCGGCGAAATTCTTCCACGCGCTTGTTACTTTAACTGGACTATTATTTAGCCAACTAACAGACAGCTGATGCCCATGTTTGGTTCCAAAAATCAACAGCAGCCGAATTTGACGCTTCTTTACTTTTTTCTTTATTAATATTACACAGGCACTAGTTTTAAAGGTTTTTTCGAAGATTTGGGGCTTTATTGTGAAAAAACGGTACAAAATATTTTATTTGAAGTATTGGCCATCACTAGCTATAACTTTCGCCCATCTTTCGGGCAATTTCCGGATGCCGTTTCTCCAAAATTCTGGCCGCTGCTTGGCTATCCATGACTCAACCCATATTTTGGTAGTCTCGTACGAGGAGAACCGCTGGTCCGCCAAATCGAGACTCATATGCCGGAACAAATGATAATCGGAGGGAGCTATGTCTGGACTATACGGCGGGTGGGGTAACACTTCCCAGCCAAGCGTTCCAAGGTATTTTTTGACAGGTTGAGCAACATGCGGCCGAGCGTTGTCATGTTGCAAAATAACCTTGTCGTGCCTTTTTACCGTTTCCGGCCGTTTTTCTTTCAATGCCCGGCTTAAACGCATCAATTACAGTCGGTAACGATCCCCCGTGATTGTTTCGCCCGGTTGGAGCCGCTCAAAATATACGACGCCGACCTGATCCCACCAAATGCAGAGCATGATTTTCTTGCCGTGAATATTCTGCTTGGCCGTCGACGTTGATGCGTGGCCGGGCAAACCCCATGATTTTTTGCGTTTTGGGTTATCGTAGTGGATCCATTTTTCGTCGCCAGTCACCACCCGATGCAAAAACCCCTTCCGATTTTGTCGCTCGATCAGCAATTCGCACGTAAAAAATCGCCGTTCGACGTCGCGCAGCTTCAACTCGTACGAGACCCAATGTCCTTTCTTTTGGATCATTCCCATCGCTTTTAGACGCTTGCAAACGGTTGATTTATCAACGCCCAATGATTCAGCAAGCTCTTCTTGGGTTTGGCACGAGTCCTCGTTTACCAATTCCCCCAATTCCGCGTCCTCGAACTTTTTGGGCTAGCCAAGACGCTCCTTGTCTTCGGTGTGAAAATCACCACTTTTGAATCGTCGAAACCAGTACTCACATGTTGAAATTGACGGAGTATGGTCTGGGTAGGCCTCCTGCAGCAGTTCACGGGCTTGGGCTGTATTTTTTTTTCAAATTGAAGCAGAAAAGCAAAGCTTCCCGCAAATTGCGTTTCGACGGCACGAAAGTTGACATACTCGGAGCACGAAAACACTGCGTTGCTTATACTTCAGCGAAATGACAGATACTGATAAACAAAGCCTAGGGATGAGGCTTTGTCATGAATATATATTCAGTATTGCCAACGCGATAAAGTGATAAATAGCGCCATCTGTGTGTCACCTTTAAAACTAATTCAACCTAACTTTAACTGTAATTCGATGGTGATTGTGCAAAATATTCAGCAGTTTCCAAATAAACCAATTGAAATAAGAACGAACAACAGCCTTTTGAGAAATTTTGCTGGAGTGACAGTTATTTGTCAGGGTTAAATGTTCGTTCAGAAAATGTGGACCCAACGGTCATGGCTGGAAAGAATTGATATTTCCGACTTGCGTTCTGGTGACATTTTTAGTAGTGCAGACGATTTAGTGATATTTGCTCGGTACCACTTCGCCAGAGACTTCTTTCATACGCGAGCATAAAATATTGCAGAGATATTAAATACTCTCAAACCGGGCCCGGTATTCTCAGAAATTAACCAAAACTGACAGATTGATCGACTTTCAGGTAACACGATAGTACAAAAAAAATAATTTACTGGCTCCAGCTCTTGCTGATCGGTGCAGATGAAGAAGAAATACTGAAGAACTTGATTGCACTTGGTTTTTAATGAAACTAAAACGCTCGAGGTGCAGAATTCAGTTAAAATCGCTGAAACGACTACAGCGCCAATCAAATGAAGAAATATCTGCAGGCTCGAAGGTCCACCAACTTTTAGATACATGTACAAGTATATTCTAGACTCACACTCAATTACTTGGCATCTTTCAAATAAAAGCTTTATAAAAAATGTCCGAAAGAAACTTGTGACCAAATATGTCATTTACTCACAAATTGTCTGTCTAGCTAACATAGCTTACAGCCACACAAAGTTGCAGCCGAAGTTCATAATCAAGGGCACTTTAAGACGGACTCAAACAAGTACCCTTATGAGCCGTAGCACTTAGTAATTAAACTGGAGGGTCGAGTCAAACTATGGAAACTTGCTGAAACGTAGTTATGTACTTCGGTGTGAGCTATTAAGGGGTCAGTCTACTTTGGAGACTCGAAAAAAAGGCTATATTCGTGATTTTTTTTTTGAGAAAACTATAAATGATAGTAATATAAAATTTGTTTGATTTATTAAATAAAGTCTTAAAATTCAGAAATAAATTTTTTTTTATTCAATTTTATAGTATTTTTAGTAAAAAAATAGCAGTGAAGCGTAACGTCTCAAACATGGGCTGGTGAGGCAGCTCCATCAGAACTCAAGAACGGCTTGTCTGAAACAAAAAAATCAAAATGTTTCAGATTCAGTAAGATACTGGCTACAAAATGACCCTCGGATATTAGGTTTTAATGAAGACAAAAAAAATGGCTGATAAAAATGGAAAATTTTTGATAGAACGGTTTTTTTTTTCGCATATTTAAAAAAAATATATAGTAAAAATTTAAAATTTCAAAACCCCCGAGCGTCAATTTGGTGCAAATTATGTCTAGAATAGGTGATCCAAATTTTATAAAAATCGGTTCATTAGTTTTTGAGATACAGTGGAGCTAGATTTTGAAAACGTTGTTTTGAGAAAAACGCGTTTAAAGTTTTTAATGCACGCTATACGCGCAGGTAGACGAAATAAGGTACTGATGTTCAGGTAAAAAAAAAATAGTTAGAGTGCTCGGATTTTCTTAAAATTTTTACACAATATTTCTGGATATATGTATATACTTTCAAATTATGCAAAAAAAAAAAATTGAAAAATTTTAAAGTGACAAAGTAGACTAACACCTTAAGGGAATAGATAGATTTGAAGGGTATACCTCAATAATGCTCTACAGGTTTGTCCGATAACATATTATCTGGTTTTTCACTGTTTCGAATTTCATTTAGTTGTTATGGTCGTTCTCACTTCTAAACAGAAAAGTGCCTGTTTGCTTCTATCACATATTCATCGGTACGCGAACGGAGCGCTAGCAACGGCAAGCTGCATTTGTCCATGCGCAAGCGGTCGTCGCGCGTACACTACTCAATGAAGAAATGGAAATGTCAATGACCCGGAAATCGTGTCTAAAAACTGACGGCAACAGCAACCATACGTCGGGCATTGGGCGTTGGGCTACAGCAGTGCAGTAATACTCGTTGCAGTCAAAGCGATCGCGTCGGCGCAGTACGAGTACTCGTCGTTTGTATGTATGTAATGTGGCGGCAATGGAGAAGTGCGTATACGTCTGTAAATGCATGTATGCATGTGGACAGACACGCAAATTATGCATAGAGGGACTAATGGGTGAAAAGCCTGAACGGATCGACAATCAATGGCACCACAACCGACGCATTTTATTTAATACAGGAAAT
Source organism: Anastrepha fraterculus (assembly GCA_037575425.1). Taxonomy (NCBI): domain Eukaryota; kingdom Metazoa; phylum Arthropoda; class Insecta; order Diptera; family Tephritidae; genus Anastrepha; species Anastrepha fraterculus. Next base: position 308,091 of record JAYXIM010016200.1, read on the forward strand.
GTAGAACTCTAGTAGAGCAGAGTAGCTAACAACTGGAAAGCGTGCAGTTGCGTGCTACAACGGCAGCGGTACTACACGCATATGTGTGTTTGTATGTGGATACAAGTGCATACGAATATAGAAGCAGTCGAGGCAATCAAACGCAATTAATGTGACGTTGATGCCCATCTATCGATAGACCCCAGCCAGACAGTAATGGTCCAGATCGCTACGGGATGCACATAACACACAAAAATTATAGGCTCCACGCATTCTCTCGTCCATTCACGCAATGAGCTGTGTGTCGCGCCATAATATCATTGCATTGCGTGAATACGTACTAGTATACATAGCATTTATGTATGTATGTATGTATGTGGTTACGTACAGACGGGCGATAGTTGGATGGCGATTCAGATTTGCATCGCGCAGGTGATGTGAATGGTCCGATGCAACGAAACGTTGAATTAATACAAAACTACATGCATACATATATACATATATAGTACATACATATGCACTTATTACTCATTCACGCAGCCATACATAACTGCATACACATGTATGTATGTATATATAAGCCGCATATCCATTTGAGAGAAGTGGGATATGTAAGCATACTCTTCCATCGAAATACATATGTACATACATACATGCATACATATTTATGCGCATTTGGTCCCCATTCTCCACTAATAATATTCACCTTTTTCAGTGCTTGCGCTTATTATTACTATTCACTCTTGGATCTTTTTCGTTTTAATTTTGTTTTTTTTTTGGTTTTTTTGGAAATCTATTTTTATTCACCATTGAACTGCGGGGGCAGGCCTTTTTTCTGGTCGAAGCTTTGGAGACGGCAGCAATTGGTTGGTGGCACAAGTGCTACACGACACTCGCCGCCAACGGAGCCGCAAAGTGCATTGATTTACCAGCCGTATTCATTCTGCAATCGCTTTGTAGTTCGTTGTAGAGAATCCGCTATTCTTTTTGATTTGTTTTCCTTTTGTCTTCAATGTTTGTAAAGTGGAGCTGCTTTCTATTATGATTTATCTTCGCAGTTAGAGTTAAATACTGTGTCGTTGTTGTTGCTCTTGCTGTATCAGTTAGCTCTCAAAACGCATTTTAGAAATCTCCGATTATTTACATATACATACATATGTACATATTTATTTGTGTTCGCCGGTTTATTGCTTTCTATTTCCTCACAACACAGTCATTTTAGCCGAATATAAGCCAACTAATTAGCAGGGATTTATAATGATGATGTGATTATGTATGTCAGTGAGTTTGATTTCAGAGAATATTCTTCATTTTGTTAGCATTATCCGGAAATCTTAAAATATGGATATAAGAATTACATACATATGTATTTTTATTGATACAAACTTATTATATCAAAATGTGTTCCTAAAAATTTTCCAACAGCACAGCCTCAATCTCTACTGGCTCCTGGATTTACTGTTTTCACAAGTTGAGGAGGTAGTTTGAGCAGCTAGTAACAGCAGGTGAACTAATCTGGGCAACTACCAAGTATTGCGTTCACTTTAGTCACTACTTTGTAAACGAAGAACCGGGATTTTACTGAGGCTGTTAAAATACGCCTTCCTGCTTTCTTTATTGGCACAGTAACATCCTAAGCGGCCGCCGTAGCTGAATGACGTGACTACCATTCGGAATTTACAGAGAGAAAGTAGGTTCGAATCTCGGTGAAACACCAAAATTAAGAAAAACATTTTTCGAATAGTGGTCGCCCCTCGGCAGGCAATGGTAAACCTCCGAGTGTATTTCTGCCATGAAAAAGCTCCTCATAAAAATATCTGCCATTTGGAGTCGGCTTGAAACTGTAGGTCCCTCCATTTGTGAAACAACATCAAGACACACACCACAAATAGGAGGAGGAGCTCGGCCAAATACCCAAAAAGGGTGCACGCGCCAATTATACATATAGGGTGGACTATGTAAAATTTGCTTTTTGAATCGGCTATAAAAAAACAAACTAATCAATATTTTTTCAAACTTTTTTTTTTATTTTGAAGATTGAACATTGTCATTTATGAATGAAAAATAATATCGTTCAAATGATTGCCACGACTGGCTTTACAGTAGGCCATTCGATCAACCCAATTTTAAGCACATTTTCGATTGTTTGGGCTCCAATTTCATGAATGGCAACTTCGATTTCGTGTTTTAAAGCATCAATCGTCTCTGGATGGTTCGGATAGCATTTGTACTTAACGGCTCCCCACAAAAACTGGTCCAACGGGCTTAAATCACAGCTCCGAGGCCAATTGATATCGGAATTTCGGCTGATTATTCAAAAACGGTAGCCAAAAGTTCGAGTGTAACTTTGGCAGTGTGACAAGTTGCACCGTCCTGTTGAAACCAAATGTCGTCCATGTCATCCTCTTCAATTTTTGGAAACAACTCGTTGAGCATGTCACAGTAACGCTCGCCATTTAATGTAACCGCGGCTCCTCGCTCATTTTCGAAAAAAAATGACCCGATGATGCCGCCAGACCAAAAACCGCACCAAACAGTGACTCGTTGTGGATGCATTTACTTCTCTACAGTAACGTGTGGATTTTCTGAGCCCCAAATCCGACAATTTTGCTTATTGACGTAACCACCGATGTGAAAATGAGCTTCATCAGAAAAGAAGAAGAAGACTCACCACTTTGGAAATAGGTTTTCAATATTTCCCAATTTTGTTCAAGCGTATAGCGTCCCATTTCGTAAATGTCAAACCTTTAAGTAAATTATGAACACATTTGACATGTCATTTGTGTTACCATTCTCAAAAAAATAGGTGGTTCAAAAAGCAAACGCTATATGGCCCACCCTGTATGTATATATATAACCTCCTAAGCAGAGGTCAAGAAAGAACGCCAGTCATTAATTCTTCGTGCTTATCGAGGACAATTAGAAATTTCAAGTGAAGCCAAGACCTTCTCTACTCGGCCCTTCCAATGAAGGGATAGTCTTCCTCTCCTCTGTTACCACCCTCAGACATCGTAGCGATTACTTTCCATAACGGAGCATTTGTGCCCATTCGTACGACATGAACCGCTGAATTTTAATTTGCGGCACCATTTCAATGCCTGCGTACAGCTCATATAACTCATCTTCGACATTTTCCGTCGCCAACGCCCAAAATTGTGCAAATTCTCCGCCAAATCTTTCTCTGGAATACTCCAAGTACTGACGCGTTAAGTGTTGCTATCGTCCAAGCTTCAGCGCCATACGGGCATGGTGTGAGACCTATAAAGGGTATATTTTGTTTGAAGAGAGACTTTACTGCTCAAATGATTACTATTGTCAAGAGCAACCCATCCACCCTAATCTAACCTACTATATACGAGAGCGGCAATTATATTCCGGGAATTTGTCAATAAAACACAAGCAAGTTCAGTTAGAAACAACACATTATTATCCACCTTTACAAAATTCTCCTTCAAACTCCATACAGTGGCTTCAAAGTTACATCATTACAGCTTCCTTGATCTCCGGTACACTTCTAGGCAATTACTTTGGAACGGGATTTCTTATTAGGAAAAAAGATATTGGGACTATAAGGGTGCAATAGAATGCAAGGGGAAGAAGTGCACTACCGTCCGCTGAAAGCTCGCCGCGTTGTCGTGGTGCAAGATCTAAGCCTTCTCAGAGAGTTCAAACCGCACGCGGAAAATGCGTAAAATAGAAATGTTCAGTTGCTTGGAAGGAATTTATTCCCGACTATCCATCCCCCGATAATTTCCAGCGGTTTTTCACAAGATTTCACTAAAAGCTAGATGACAATGTTGCTTGTAAAATTAGTAACTAATTTTTACGACCCGACTAAAAAAGTTACTTTCGAAAACCAAGCATAAAACGCAAATCAAACAATTTATACACTCCTAACTAAAGCAAGATTTCCACTTTCCTACCTATGAACAAGGGAGTGTTGCCAGTTCCTAAGTAATAACTAACTTTCCGGAACTTAGCTGCACCACCTTGTACAGATGTATATACTCGAATAACTATTTGATGATGTAAGACTCGAGTATCGATTGACGTTTTTTGGTATAGAGCTTTGTTAACATCACTTTGACATTCTGAGCAAGTCACCAGAACGCTAGACTAAAACACTGGAAACTTGCCTTCCACCAAAAGAAACATAAACAATTTAATTTCGAGTTTTGCAATCTCAAGCAAACGATAGTTTGTGTTGCATCGCCGTTCCCTTCCGCCGAGAAATTGACTGAAATGAAAGAAGTGTTTAGGAATCATGCTTGGAAGCTTGGCAGCCAGTCGCGTCTTCTAATACACAAACGTTCCAGAAGCAGACGACTTCTAAAGCCGGAGTGGACACTCCATTGCTCGGCTTTTTCCGATTAGCTCGATCTTGATCCGATGTTTAGGTGCATTTATTATACAGGGGGCATCGAAGTTGTTAACTACTTAAAACTTTTTGGGAAAGAAAATGTCCGCCACTTACGTTCACTGAAGAAAAAGAATCGAGTAAATAGGATTGTTTGGATTTTTTCTACTCAGATCTAAGGGTAAGTTACAAGCACGTAAACGAACATACCATATTGATGACTCATATCAAACAGTTTTGTACGTATGCATGTAAGTCCTTTTTATGCATATCAGGCACAAATTTGAGATAAATAACTTCATTAAGTAAAAATCTCTCAAGGGTTGTTTAAGCAGACGTATATAAAACATAAAGGCACGTTGAAAGCCACAAATGCAGTCGTATGAACTACTGTATATTTATGAAACGTATGTATGTATGTAGAGCATCCTGTCATAAGAACAAATCGCCATTATCTGTTAATGTGACAAAACACTAAAGAATTCTTACATAAGTATGTATGTATGTGGTTGCAAATAAAATCTATAACACACATGTACATTCATACATACCTATGTAAGCAAGCAGCGATGTACGTATATATACATACGTAAAGATATACCAGACAAGAAACGCTGTATTATTAGGCACTTTCGATTCGCCACTTCTCTGCTCACTGCATTCGGGCTCTGCTCGCTTCGAGAAAGACTCGCCACTAGCGAGTACGATTATACTTCTTTAGCTGCAATTAGTGGTGCCGTAGCCATAACGTAGCCATAGCCCTAACCATAACTATAGCCACAACAATACAGTTCGTCAAGCCATAATAATAAACACCTGACATTGAAGTTAATGAAGAAATTAATGACAATATTTGCATTTTGTCGTAAAAACTCGGATAATTTTCCACTAAGTTAAAAAATTATCGTGGTTAATTTCTAATGTATCGCAAATATCAAAAAAAATGCCAAGTCACAGCTGCTTACGATTACGGGAAAAAACCAAAATACAATAGACAACAGACAACTATGGTAATGGCTATAGCGCTTTAGTGCGGTCCTTATAATCTCTTAGAGTGATGCCCATGTGTTTGATCAGAACAGCGCATAGCTATGGCTAAGTATGACACTACTAATTGCAGCTAAAACTGGTATATTCGACTATTTTCACTGCTGTCAACCTTCCATTCTGATATGTGTTAGGCAAGCCTCATTAGACCCTGTTCAGATACGGCAACTTTCGTTGTGATGGTAACTTTTGTTTGACAGGTCGACGGGGAAGCTCACGTTGCTCGTGCTCAGGGTGTATCCCCATTCGAAAACTGACTTTTAGTTTTTTCGTAATTTGTTGTTCAAGATGTGTAATTTAGCGATAAATTAGTGCTGCCACATATCTACATATGTGTGTAGTATGGAGGCACGCCCCCAACATCAATACTGAACTGAAATAATTAATTTTTTCACAATATTATTGTGAGTTCAAATGTATTGTTATTCTCGTTTAAAATTGTAAAGTGATGGTCCATCTTTTTTTCGCCACTTCTTTGCTCGACTGCTTGACAAAAAATTTGCGTGTTAAAGCTACAACAACGTTTTCGAGCTGGACTCGCCGCTATTGAGGATGATTATACTTCATAAAACTGGTAATAACTGACAACTTCACAAAAAATGTAATTTTAGGCAGCTCTTTTCCTGCGTTGCCAAGACATGTTTATTTATACCAGTTGCTTCATCTATTCGCCACTTCCTAACGCTTGGCGAAAGAGCAGGCCTATTGATAAATACATTTTAATTTTCATTGAAATATCCCGAATATAAAAAGGAGTGAAAATAGAGTTTGTTTCATAAATCAGGTCACATAGCGTTCTTTTTGTCTCATCACAAAAGACAAAAAAAAAAAACAATATCCTAATATTCCACTGAGTGCGAAACGTGAGTTAGAGCAAAGGAAAGTGGTTTGGCAACCTTTGCATGCGATAGTAAAGACTTTTTTCGTACACTTCTGGAAGAAAATTTCAGTTTTAAGAAAACACTTTGAGCTGCTTCGTGACCTACTTTCACACCCTGATTATTCTCCAAATCTGCGGCTAACATTCTAAGGCTGCACTGCGGTTTTTCGTCAATTGGTTTCAATATTGACCTTTCCATCCTTGTAGGTTTTTTGGTATACCATTGAAGTGTTTTAACTATAACCGATTTTCGTTTTCTACGTGATTTAAAATGTTGTACATTGTCCTTAGATTAGCAGAAAACATTTCAGCCATTTGTTTTGCTGATTTACTTTTATCGTAAGTAATTGTAAACGTGGTATAATTCCAAAAACTTACATTTTCTTTTACAACTCTTTTATTATGCTTAAATTATAGATAATAGCCAACAAAAAAACGTAAACATATTTCATTAATAAAATAAAATTAAAAATGGCGCGCCACTCAAAATGACCCAGTTATTTAAATTTAGTTATATACATAAAAAAAAATCATAAATTTACTTAAAACTAGTATTTTGTCGGATAACCTCTTTGATTTATTAACGATTTCAACCTATTAGGGATGGATTCCATTGGATTTTTTTGTAAAGTCTGGAGATATTTTCTCCCACTCCTCCATTAGGGCAGTCTTGAGGTCGTTTATATTTGGTATTGTTCGCTGCCGAATTTCAACTTCCAATTCTTGCCATAAATTCTCTATTATATTGAAACCGGGAGACTGTGGAGGTGTTTTCAAGACTTTAGGGCAATTATACAATAACCAGCCTTTGACGATGTGGGCAGAATGCTTTGGGTCTTTATCTTGATACAAGTTAAATGTATTTTCTATTCCCAGCACTTTGTTTTAGATTTTGTTGCAAAATTTGCAAATATTAAAATTTATCCATATTCCCCTGCACGAAGCACTAATTTCCAACACCTGAAGCCGAACAAGCAGCCCACACCATCACGTTCCCACCACCATGTTTTACTGTAGGTCGAAGAGGTTTTCGCCATACATTTACCCTCCTGTCTGATCCGAATAAGTTGAATTTTGATTCGTCAACAAAAATTACGTTTTTCTAGAATTCGAAATCTTTCATATAGTAGGTGTGAGCTGCTTTTGCTAACATATCTCGAAGAATTGGAGCACTTAATCGTGGATTTACTTTGACTTTTTGTAGAATCCAACGCTCTTCACGTTCAGTCAGCACTTTCTAACCAGGATGTTTTGGCTTGTTTGCGATTCGTTTTTCGTCATTATAACGTTTTATTATATTTCTCTTTGGCTTTTACCACTTTTCTAATGCTGTATTATCAAATTTCGTATTTCTATTGTGGTTTGAGGAGCCATTTTAGGAAAATACGCAAATCTCACAGTCTTAAATAAGCACACGCAACTAATAAGTCGATCACATGAACAATGTATTCAAACCAACTAAACAGACAAAAATTTACAAACAATTTTCGTGAAATACCGTTATATGAGTGGGTCATTTTGAGTGACGCGTCATTTTTCATGTGTTTTGTTCCTTGCTCGTAAATTTTGAAAATTTTACTTTATTAATTAAATATGTTTACGTTTTTTTGTTCGCTATTATCTATAATTTAAGCAAAATAAAAAAGTTGAAAAAGAAAATGTAAGTTTTTGGAATTATACCACGTTTTGTAAACTTTTTACATGGGGGCCATTTTGAGTGGCACTCACTGTATATTAGTGTTTCTTCGAGTTGTGAAAACAATTTCGAGACAACGCAAAGTTTTACGCATTTTGATTTTCATTGTTCTTTTGTATATTGCGAATTCAAATAACCATTTTTTGTTTACAGGATCACATAGAAGGTGTTAGCAAAGTGTTCTTCTAAAAACAATGATTAAAGTAATATGCAATAATCGAATCTACTAAGAAAACTAAGCAATATTACCAGGTGAAAAGAATTATGAGACAAACGTACGTGTGTGACTGCATATTTTATGAAGTAAAGTGAAGTTTAGAAAAAAAAATTTATTATATAATGTGCAAAATTATAGTAAAATTGAAGGCAAAAAATTTCAGGTATAGTATAAACGTTGTTCCGGAAAGGCTACCTAACCTCTCCACCACTATTCATTCAAAAAATCATTACTCCTAAAATTGCTCATACGCCATTACACTAAATCTAACCCCGTTTTTGGAAATATGTAAATATTTTAAAAGTGTGTGCCATTTAAAAATTACTACCGTCAGCACAAGACAATTGTCAGTCTGCCATATTCATGCACACATACATATGTATGTATGTCTGGATATTCATCAAATAGCCAACATTTACAAGGACAATGATGGCAATTTCTGTCGTACATACATACATTAAACAGAAAACATTTCGAGCGTACACAAAGTTTCCACTATTGTTTGCACTAGTAAAGCCAAGACCGTGAACAAACCATTGAATTGGCGATCAGACCGATCACAACACCAACCTTAGCCCACTGCCTGGCATGACATACAAACATGTGTACGCCAACAAGTGAGTAGATATGTGCGCTGTGTCCATCGCGTGTTAAAGTACATTTATAAATTCGTATCTCCAGAAGAATCTTAGCTTTATTTGCTTTTATTTTGCATATTTTGTATGCGACATTTGCAATCCCTTCTATGCTCTTCTGCTCTTAGTTACATGGCTTATCGCTGCAGTCGCTCGTGGTCTGCGAGGCCACGGGCCATAAACTTTAATTTTCATATTTGACAAGACTTCGCGTTTAAGGTGTTGTGTGCTGTTTTCAGATTTGTTGAAATATCCAATTTGTATGCTCGCATCTCAACTTTCTTAGCTTAAGCTCAAATTTATAGTAAACATGGCAACACTATTACAGGATATTGCAATAAACAAGATTCAGATTATCGTCTTCGAGAATGCTCGGCAACTTCTTGTTTCTCTGTTTGTCTTGCTTCTGTTTCTGGTTTTCGATCCTTCTTCGTTCAATTTATATTGTTGTCATAATAATAATACAATTTATTTGCTCTACGAGCACTGTAAGCATATATGAACCTAATTGGTTGGAATTTCCGAGTATCATTGGTATGCAGCTAAACAATTTAAAGTTAGCTTAATCAAGGTCAAGTACGCGTAATAGTAATTGCACTACCAAAAAAATTTACAACTTTTGATTTTATTAGAGGTCATTTTATGTAATTATTATTTCTTGGTGTTGATTTAATATTATATGAATACATAAATAAAAATAAAGAGAAATAAGACCACGATTTTCTTACAAACCAAAATACCCACTTCTTTGCTATTTTTTTATTTGTGATATTATTAAACATATGAATGTTTTTTTTTTTTTGGTGCTGCTGGCTTTCCTCTTGTACTGGAGTTCGGAGGCATCTTTCACAAGGATCCATAAGTAATACGAGAGCCTAGTGGGCTCCCATCTTCCTTGGTAACGCTTTGGGAAATTTTAGTTTGACATAAAAACTTTTTCCTTAGCACAACCTTACAAATTAGTATAGCGGGTGCTTAAATAGCACCCGGGTAACACGGAAGAGGCTATAACCACCAATAGTCCAAGTTCGGGTACGGTATTAGATTTCGATATTCGCGACATTGTCACAGGAGCCAAGATATAAAGTACCGGGACCAGATGGCTGCATTATGAAATAGTTAACAATCATGTTCAAAGGAACATTACGACTGAATTCCGTCACCCTGAGTTGGAGAGAAGTTAGAGTCGAAACTTAAGACTCCAGAACCATTAGCATATCCTCATTTCTATTTAAAACGTTAGAGCGATTACTAGACACTTTTATAAGGTAATGGTGGAGGCCGCCGCTACTCGCGAGATCACAACATGTATACTCTAAAGGTAAATCTACAGAGACAACTCTAAATTTACAAGCTACAGAGAAAGAGAAATCAAAAGAGTATTCTCTGGTAGACTTTTTAGATATAGAGGACGCCCCCACTCTTGGCGGTATCACACTGTCAGTTGGGACAAAACAAGCTACCCAGGACTAATATTAGTAAGAAAAGCAGCCACAGAATACTATACAACCCATCCAAGCAATTTTAATGTGCATTGGGTCCAAGAACTCCGAGCCATTCCGCCGAATGAAATAAAAGCATTACTTTAGATTTAGAAATGATAATGTTAATGTGATTATATATATGTAAGTATATAAGTATATATACATATATACGATATGTAACTTGTATTTGGCCGACTCCGAACGGCAGATTACTGAATGTAAATTTCGTGTCAAAAAACACCGAGGTCTTTTATTTAACCAACAGTCAGCAGGATATAGCTAGTAATACAAAGGAGCTTTCAAATCGAAAGCATAATTTTGAGTAATTGGCATGAAAGTATTTTTTAACAACTAAGCAAAGATGAGATCTAGCGCACCTCAAATAAAGATTTTCAAACTCAGCTTCAAGATATATATTAGATATATCAGGGGCCTTCAACAAGGTGACAAAAGATGCTATTTTAAATAGCATAGAGTCATTTAATGTGCAGCCCGCGGTTTATCTATGGATAAGGCAGCTATTAGCTAGCAGAAAGACAAGAGCGGAGTGGAACGATGCGAGCGTCACCAAATATGCATGCAGAGGTACTCCGCAAGGTGGGGTACTATCGCCGCTATTATGGTTACTTGTAGCAAATGAAATGCTCAAGAAACTTGACGGAGGGGCACCAAAACTAGTGGCATATGCCGATGACATAGCTATAGTAGTTACGGGAAAGTACCTGTACACCATCAGTAATGTGATGAACAACACGCTTAAAACGGTACACCAATGGACATCTCGCGCAGGGCTAGGGATAAAAGCGGAAAAAACGGGCATGGTACTTTTTACCAGGAAGTATAAGGGCCCGGCGTGGAACGTCCCTAACCTAGGCAACAAAGAACTACTTCTCAAAAATCATGCGAGGTACCTCGGAGTAATACTGGACAGCAAATTGCTGTGGAAGCACCCTCAATATTGTGCTTGAGAGGGTGAAAAAGGCCAGTAATGCGTTGTACGCATGTAAAAGAATGCTGGGCGTTACTTGGGGTATATCACCCTCTCTGATGCATTGGTGCTACATGGCAGTAGTTAGGCCGATATTGCTGTATGGGGCCTTAGTATGGTGGACTGCGACAAGAAAACTGGCATACTTAATGCCACTGGAAAGGATTCAACGACTCGCTGCTCTGTGCATAACAGGAGCGATGAAGACCACTCCAACGGCTGGAAATGATACTCAGCATGCCACCTATTGACCTCATGGCGGAAAACCTGGCAGCGGAATCCGCGAGGAGGCTAATGGCTGCGGGGGTATTCACCTGCAGAACCTTCGGTCACAGCTCAATAGGAAAGTGGAACTCAGGTTGCACGGACTACATGACTCCGTACTTGAATTGGGAGAGAAGGTTTTGCACTACAATTGAAGAGGAGGGATGGCACAAAGGCATGAAGCCTGGCCATAGAACTTTTCACATCTATACAGGCGGCTCTAAAACTTTAGACGGAGTGGGAGCGGGTATTTACTGCTCAAAACTAGGGATAAGGCAGCCTAACAAGCTGCCAGACTACAGCAGTATTTTCCAAGCGGAAGTTTTTGCTGTGGGAAAAGCCGCAGAGCTAGCCTACACTAGAACAAGAAAGAACTCACAAATTAATATTATATATACGTGGACAGTCAGGCAGCAATAAAAGCAATAAGCTCATATTGTATTAAGCCCAAAAATGTTCGACGGAGCAGGGAGGCCATAGAAAGGCTAGCCGCAAACAGTAGGTTGCATATCTACTGGGTACCAGGTCACAAAAGCCTTATGGGGAACGAAATAGCAGATAGCAAAAAGTGCTGTTACTCTACCTCTTGAGCAAGAGAACGACATACCAAAACCGCTAAATACAATATACAATGAAATGGACGACCACGTGAAAAGGCGAGTGGAAGCTAGGTGGACTAATCTGACCACATGCAAAACAGCAAAAGTCATGTGTAGAACTAACAACAAAAAACTGATTCAATTCGTACTTACGTTCTCGCGAAAGGATTGCAGAACTACCATAGGTATGTTAACAGGTCATAATCTATTGGCTGCACATGCGTATAAGATAGGGATTGCTAACACGGGCAAATGCAGGGAAAAAAGTCACAAGGTGTTAAATCATAAGATTTCGGTGGCCAATTGTGATCACCTCTTCAAGAGATAACACGGTCCGGAAACTTTTCCCGTAAAAGATCAATGGTTTCGTTGCTTGTATGACACGTAGCGCCGTCTTGTTGAAAATAAACATTATCCAGATCAATACCATCCAATTCCGGCCATAAAAAATCGTTAATCATCTCTCGATAGCGCAATCTATTCACCAATAACACCTGTTATTGGAAAACCCTTTAGTTTATGAATCAGTATCTTATGAGAGACTTTATCGAATGCTGCGAAGAGGTCCGTTTAGATGTACTCGCCTTAATTAACGTAATCTCGGTTTTCTGTTTGCAATACAACAATATTTTGGGACCATTCGCATTTTAAAATCCAACATACGTGAAAAAATAAAAAGTTATATAAATAATTTAATAAACATTAGACATTTTAGAGCGTTACAATACGCGATATGAAACTCGTGTGTAGAACGACACTGTCTTACAGGTGTGGATCGTATCGCGTATCGTGTCGCTCTAATACGCATAGTGCCCTGGGCTTAAGATTTTACGCAAAAATCTTTGTTCATCCACGTAATTGTGCTCCACATACATATAATATGTCCAGATATCAATTTGAATGTACGTAGAAGTGCATAGAGCCGTGTTATCATGTGAGGGCGATATGAGTTGATGGAAGCTCTGGAAATCATCTGAGGGTAGCCTACTCTAAATTTGATCCGGGTTTTCCTCACACCCTGCTTTTATAGATAATTCATGATTAAATATTGTGCAAATGTATATAATTGGCACGTACACCCTTTTTCATGGCAGAAATACGCTCGGACGTTTGCCATTGCCTGCCGACGGCCGACCGTTTTAGAAAAATGTTTTTCTTAATTTTGGTGTTTCACCGAGATTCGAACCAACGCTCTCTCTGTGAATTCCGAATGGTAATCACGCACCAACCCATTCGACTATGGTAGGATTTGCATCCTTCTTCTAAAAGGTGCCCCGAGTGTAAAACATGTGGTACCTCGCCTTTAAGCACATCAATACGAACTTGAATACTTTCTGTAGCATAACAGCGCAATGTTATTAGTACTCGTTACATTATTTCCGGCAAAGGATAGTCCTCTTAGTCAGAGACAAAATAACATTCTTTACAGCATCACTATACATTTTGTCGCAGATAATGTCTTGGGCAAACTTCCCTATGCTTCCCAACGTATTGGGTGGGCAACTAGTAAGTAATTGCGGATTGTTTTTTTTTTTTTTGAAAATCAATGACAATTTTTTATGGAACTAAATAACATTATTTCCTGTAATGTATTGGCCATTTTGATCAATGGCCTTTTGACCACGTTCATAAAATTTTTGGTTTTTATTAGCAAAAAAACTGAATCAGGTACGATTATCATTATTGAAATTTTTACCATTCAAGGAATTTTGAAAGGATCGAAAAAAAGTAATCAGATGGTGCAAGGTCAGGACTATATGGACATCCCAACCAAGCTCCAATAATTTTTGCCGAATGACCAAAGATGCATTGTCATGATGGAATACAATATTTTTTCGATTTGTCAATTCAGGCCGCTTTTCTTCAACTGCATTGTTTAATTTCATTAGTTGCTCAATGTAGACATCAGAATTGTTCGTTCGGTTGGGTGGTAAGAGTTCAAAGTAGACAATTCCTTTGTAATCTCACTAAACTGATAACAAAGCCTACTTTTGATGAATATCAGCTTTTAATGTTGTTTGAGTTGGTTCACTTGGCCTGCACCACGATCTTTTCCACTTGATATTGTTGCAAACAACCCATTTTGCATCGCCAGTTGGCTTAAAAATGCATCATTTTCATTACGTTTCTTTAGCAAATCGCAGCTGTTAATGCGTTTGTTTCAATTCGTGAGGAACCCATGTATCGAGTTTTTCAACATAGCCAAGTTATTTTAAGTGATTTTCAATGCATGTATGTGATACATGAAGCTTCTCTGCAATCTCACGTGTTGTACTGTGACGATCTGAATCGGTTATTGCTTTGATTAGGGCGACGTCATCTTCAACTGGACGAACGGAGCGTTTTTCATCTTTGAGTGAAAAATCCCCAGAAAGAAATTTGGCAAACAAATGAACAATGATGAAGGCTTCGTCGCCATAAACAGCACATAACTTTTTATGCGCTTGCGATGCGGTTTTCCCTTTGCGGAAATAAAAAAGCAAAATATGACGAAAATATTTCTTTTGATTTTCTCAACGAACGACAAATGAAAACTACGCAACCGATCAAAAAACTTTTTTTACTGATTGATAGCTGAACTGCCAACTATCAAATAACAAAATATGTTTTGCATTTGTACTACGTATGCAAACCTAAAAATTCAACTGAAGCCATATACATACATATAGGGGGAAATCCGCAATTACTTAGTTTCCAACCCAATAGTTTCCAAATTCAATAAATTCTTCCAAGTAACACATTCCTGTATTGTTTTAAGAATAAATTCAGCAAAAAACAAGAGAAAAAAAGTTGATCATTAAAAAGTTAAGTATTTAGTTTTCATATTTAAATGGTAATATCATAAAGAGGCGCTAATGATTCATTGAGTCTGAAAGTAATTTTTTTTTTTTAATTTTATTTCAATGGCGATTAAAATGCGGCAGCTAGGCAGTCCTGTTAAAAAATTAATTATATTGTCCACCGTGTTGCTGGCTTCCTTTTTTCATTCATATTATTTTCCGCTACATTATCATCATATAAATGTTTTCATTTTGTTGTTGCATATGCTGTAATAAATACAGTTTCAAACTTTTTCTTGTAATTACAGTTATTATTTTTAATTGTGTTGTTAGACGTGCGCTTGATTAACCCCAGCGATTGAAAAGTTTGTTTACAGTCAGTATACATACGTACATACATACCTATAACAGGAAGAACCACAACAACTTTTGCAACATCCTTTATGCCATTGTAAACATGTGTGCGTACATAATCACGGTCGAGCACACACTTGTGTTAAGTGCACTTTTTGGCGAAAATAAGTTAATTGCATATTTTGAGTCCTTTCTACATGGCATGCATTTGTTGTAAGCGAGTAATAAATAATGGAAAAATTTGATAAGGCCGTAAATATTTAAATGTTGTGCAGCAAATGTGTTAAGTGCTCTAAAAATTTTTTATTTATTTTAAATACAATATTTAACCACCTTTTATTCAATATAAGCACGATTTGTCAAAGGAAGTTCTCGCCTCTTTAATGAGGTCTTTCGAATGTTGAATTCTGAGCAATTTTTGGGCCTCAGTTAACTTGTGCGGAATGAAACGAGCACATACCTTTCGTAAGCCCAAATGATCAGTTAAAATGCGATATATCGATGTTTCAACAATTACGAACAATTTCGCCCGTATGTTCATTCTCATTTATGTCCTCACAACCATCTCTGAAACGAGCAAACCACTCATGAATGAGATAGACAATCATCGCCATAAACTTTTTTCATCAATACAAATGTTTCGGTTTTAAACAAAACAAAATTTTATATTAGCTCTTTATTCGAAACTCATTTTTGTACCGATGACACAGACATACTGACACTTTAGACGCAATAATTTCGCTTCCACTGAACCGAATGTCACCAAGCTTTCACTAGAAGTCAGATAGGGATGCAACTTTCCGACGCACTAACTCATTAAAAAGATAGCGCCATCAAACATATTTTATGACGACAGTCTTGTTTATTTTAGACTTCACTTTCCATTGTAGTATTTGAGACATTTGTCTATTAGATTATAACCCCTGCTGTGGTCCTATGGATATACACAGCACTTATCAGACCAATCATCACTTAGGCCTCTGTGGTCTGGTGGCGAGGGAGCATGGTTAAGTCCAAACTCCGGGAACTATACAGGCTACAAAGAAGTGTATATTTATGCATTACGGGTGGCATGAGTACAACCTTCGGCGATGGTCTAAATGATATGCTTGATTTGCTCGCCTTGGATCTTAAGATGCAACAGAAAGCAATAAAAGCAATGTGTAGACTCCATAAATATGATTTCCGGCACGAAGACGAAACTTCAGGACACAGAAAAATCTTTAAGTTACCATCTGAGCAGTATCCACTATTTTTGGCACCTAAAGACGACCTGATACCCATAGTTTCATTTGGAAGGAAATTTGATGTCAGACTTCCACTGCGTGAGCAATGGAGCAATCCGGAATGCATTCAGGGAGGTTTGACGGACGGGTCCAAGAGTGAAATAGTGTCTGGAGTCGGATGGTACTCAAACGATAGTAATAAGTATTACTATGCTATGGAATAAATGGCAACTGTTTTCCCAACGGAAATATTTGCCATCCTGAAAGTAGCCGAATGGATAATCGAGAGGAGATGGAGCGGGAAACAGTGTTAGACTTTTTAGTGACAGCGCTGAAGGCCCTGGAGAACGCGAAGCAAATTTCAAAGATTGTTCACGAATGTAAGAAGAAGCTTAACTCTGTCGCAAGACAGAACAGGCTTGTACTTATATGGGTTCCAGGACACTCCGGTGTTCAAGGAAACGAAATTGCCGATGAATTGGCCGATCGTGAATCAGCGGTTCTCCCACAAGGGCCAAAGCCTATAATTGGAATCAGTTCCGCAGAAATCATGAATTGGATCAACGATTATGTATGCAATCTACATAAAGAGCGATGGTCCAGTCTAGAACGATGCAGAACTGCAAAGAGTTTTGTGACAAGTCCGAACAGAAAACTGTAAAACTTTCTACTAAAGCTTGGAAGGAAATACGTTCGGTTGATGGTCGGTATTATTACAGGATACAACCCATTGCGTCAGCATATGATCACCATTGGAAACATTGAGGACCCGATGTGCTTGTCTTGCTATATCACTGAGCACTTTATCTGTAAGTGCCCTGCCTTTGCTAAAGCAAGGCTACGAGCTTTGGGTTCCGATGTGTTATATCTAACCTCTTTCCTGAGCTCTAAATACAATGGGCTTTTTAGCATGAGTGTTTTAGGAGCCACCAAATCTCCTGGTGCTTTTTGGCTCGACCTAGCCAAATTTCAAAATTCACTATATTTAACGCACTTTTTACACCCGCGCACTTGTACACCCTTATGAGTATTATAATTTTGTTTACATACATATGTAACTATTGTGTACTCGTATAACAGCAAAAAGGAGCGTGACCGACCTCGATAGACATATCCTGCAAATACAATATTAACATTAATTTGACTAATCTTTGAGAATTTAAGCCACATAATCTTAATATGAAATGTACTTTCAGACCTAAAATTCAAAAATTTTCTTAATAGAATAAAATGATCAACTTTTTATTAATTTATTTAATCTTTTAACGCGAAAATGCACCCACCTTTACAAATAAAGTTAACTTATTTTCTCATCTAATTGCATCGATTTTTGGTGTAATAAGAGCAAAAACATTCCGCATAAACGTGTGGGAGTGTTGCTGAAGTGACAGTGCTTGGCCGGAACGACGCGAATGTTCCGCTAATGCAGGACCGACTATCGTGCGAACGAATTCTCAGACTTTGCTCTTCCCTATGAAGATCCTTAATTTTAATAAAAAAGCTCCCACGGTGGCCTAATTAAAGAACCTCTTTAAACTTAGTTTATCCAAGTAAACGAAGTCACTTTGTTCACATATTTCGATATACCTAATTCCCGGGTCACTATTTATTCCATTCCAGCTCATTTTCATGCAAAGTTTTGATAGCACCTACTTCAGGGGATTTTATGATCGTCCAGGCATGGGATCGTCGGTCAAATTATAGATAAACCATTGAGACAGCTCTCTTTAAGGTTACCGCATGCTTATCAACTTACAAAGAATCAAGTTAAAAGTGCAATTTAGTCCTATTTGCCGACGTGGTGCAAGACGATGGCTTTAAATTAAGAACGTTTGTTTATTGACAAAAATGTCAGCACTTGCTCAAATTCAATGTCAAATAAAGAAGTAACCTGATGTGTCAAAAATGGTTCGCCATCGCTTCCGAGGAAAGGATCATGCAATTAGTAAATCAAAAAGGCAAAGAAGGTATTATCTATGCCTGCTTAAAGAATATTGAAGAAGTTTATTATTATTATTATTATTAATTAGATATATCAAAATGCTTATATCTAAATATAGAGGAGTACTAGCTGCCAAGGCTTACGACTCCGACCTAATTAGTACTATTTTTGGTTCCCCGCGGAAATTTGAAGAAAATATTGGTAATCGGATTTCATTCCTAGTGAGTATTGTTATACTTCATAAAACTGGTATAACTCACTATTTTACTTCATTCTTTTTCTTCATATTTCTTCATATATTCGCCACTTCTTAGCGCTTAACGAAAAGAAGACGACTTCAGTTAATCTATCTACATAGAAGGTGCAGTCCAAAATAAACAAGACTGGCGTCATAAAAATGTGTTTGATAGCGCTATCCTTTTAATGAGTTAGTGCATTGGAAAGTTACATTCCTAGCTGATTTCCAGTGAAAGCTTGGTGACATTCGGTTCAGTGGGAGCGAAATTATTGCGTCTAAAGTGTCAGTATGTCTGTGTCATCGGTACAAAAATGAGTTTCGAAGAAAGAGCTAATATCGCATTTTGTTTTAAAATCCGTTAAACGTTTACCGACATATTTTAATTAGTGAAAAAAGTTTATGGCGATGATTGTCTACCTCGTGCCAGAGTTCATGAGTGGTTTGCACGTTTCAGAGATAGTTGTGAGGACATAAATGAGAATGAACATACGGGCCGCCCAAAATCAGTAATCACCGAAAACTCCATCGAAATTGTTCGTAAATTTATCAAAATTAAACCAAAATCATTAATGGAATCGGAGTTGAATATCTCTAAAACATCGATTTATCATATGTTAACTGATCATTTGGGCTTACGAAAGGTTTCATTCCGCACAATTTAACTGAGGACCAAAAATTGCTCAGAATTCAACATTTTAAAGACCTTATTAAAGAGCGATGAAAGACGAGAACTTCTTTACAATATTGTAACTGTTGATGAAACGTGGTGTTTCCAACATAAACCTGATACTAAGCGTCAAAGTGAAAGGCCCCACATGAGCCACCACCCAAAAAATCCCGTTTGGAGAAGTCAAAAATCAAGTCGATGCTCATTTGTTTTTACGATTCCAAGGGGGTTGTCCCCAAGGAGTTCGTGCCAACGGGCCAAACCGTCAATGTAATTTTCTATCTTGGCGTTTTGAATCGGTTTTTGCATCGCATTCGTCGAATTCGCCCGTGAAGGAGGAAGCTGGCGTTTATTGCATGATAATGCACCGTCTGATCGACCCACTCTTATGACTGATTTTTTGACTAGAAATCGCATTTAACCATCAATCACTCTACGTATTCGCCTGATATGGCTCCCTGTGACTTCTACCTATTCGAAAAATTGCATTTGGCCATGAAAGGAAAACGTTTTGTGTCTATCGATGTCATCCAAAAGTCTTGTACCGACATTCTGAAGGTCATTCCGGTCAATGATTTGAAACACAAAAGCAAAATAATATATCAAGGCGAGAGGGGACTATTTTGAATAAATAAACTCGAAGTTATCAGAACAAAGCTCCTGTCGTTTCTATTTTAGTTCAGTTTTGTTTATTTTGGTCCGGTGGCAAAATTACGAATTAAAAGCTAAATTAAAAAAGAATTACTTATGATAAAAGTTTATTTCAAAAAGTCTTACAAAGAAGACAAATGCGAATGTAATTTCTTGAAAATTAATTCCTCTAAATGTAGACCGTTACGTCGGATAACATCTTGCAATCTAGCTTCCGTACTCTGTGCCACTCGCTGGGATGCCATTAGCCTCGCGAACGATGCTGTTGTATAGTTCTGAGATGGTCGCTGGATTTATTTCATAGACTTTTCACAGAAAAAAGTCCATACGAGCGACCAGGACAGTCGCTCTCTTGCACACGGGCTGACGCGGATTATCGAGTAGACTTGTAGCGACGAGTTCAATATTTTCATTTATTCCCGATTTCCGAACATATTGCCCGCAACATTCGCAGCCACGAACGAATGAAATCTTCACTCATGTAAACGTCGAATATTGTAACGTGAATAAAATATACGACGAACAGTTGCACATATAACATTGACCTTCAAATACGCTTCGATTGCGAACACAATCGTGATTAAAAAACCTGCACGAATAACGAAGCTAATGCGGTCATACACCCATCGGTTAGAGAGGAACTTTAAATTTAAAACCTAATTCTGCCACCGGACACCCTATATAACTATAATAAATATGAAACTGAAATCATGTATTTCTTTTATAAAACTCGACGAATTTTGAAATTTGAATATTGAATTGAAGCCGGAGTTTGAGCTACCATATATTCAAAGTTTTAAGCCTTTAATTCAGGCTTGAATTGCATAAAAATCGACTGTATTGTTCCTACTGAAATCTGAATAAAGGAAGAAAATGTTTTAAAATATGAAAGGCCTTGAAAAATGACGCCTAGATGTCAGTAGTAAATAATTCCTACACGGTACCTTTTCTATGTCATCTTTAAAACTTGTCAAGTAGGCAGATGTACAATTTATGAACGATATAAAATCGCGTTAAAATTATTGAAACTCATTGTGAAAATAGTCGTAATATTTTTGTTGGAAATAATCTCCCGAATTGGTCGAAAATTCAAAGGTTGGTGGAAAAAATTTCAAGAAACTGGTTCTGACGAGGATAGAAAAAGGACTGGCAGGCAAAAACTGGACGTTCTGCTAAGCACTTCTATAGCGCAGAGTGTTGCTGAACAATCTTCAACATCGATATCACTATGTCCTAAGCAATTAGGCAGTTTTGGAAAGCAATGTTTGGCGGGTTTTATCCATAATGTCATTAATCACATTTTATTCTTAAGAATCCCATCTTGCATAAAAATAGTAATTCATATTAAAACAACATCTAGGCGCGTCTTTTGAAAGTCCCTTTACGAACAGACAATGAACGATTAAATTTTTTAAGAAAATATAATAAAAATAAATGTCTCTACTTTTAGTTGGAAGTAAGTACTGGCCTAAGCATGTGGGCTAAAAAGGCTAAAAGCAAAATTGCTTTCACACGCAATTTTTTCGTTTGGCGGGCAGCGAAATTCTCTAGCTAGCAGAAAGATGGTGCATCGAAAGCAGCTAATATGCGCTTTAAATTAAAGCCTCTCGTAATAGCCTTGCAAATGTTTAGCTCGCAGCGCAAATGGCTTAAGTGGCTTCTTCGTTTACTTATTAGTTAGATTCACAACTAAAATGAGTTAAATGAATTTCTGCTCCCAGCCGAATACTTTTGAATATTGCAGAGCTCGCACTTAAATGCAGTTGCTCACACTAAAATGCGGCCGAAACAGCGGTTGAGAAGAGAATATTGCCAAACGGAATGGTTTATTAATACAGTACATAGATACATATTATGTATATTTAAAACCTCTTTTTATGATCATGAAAATTACCCAATAAATGTAAAATTACGATTTCATTTATAAAATAATTGGATTTAATTAGAATAGTACTCAAATTTACGCAAACAGAAAACAAATGTCAGCGAATAAGAACAACACAAATTAATAAAATTAAGCCAATGTTGCTTGTTTAGAGCTTTTTACTACTCCATATATACTTTAAGATTTTTAGAGAAATTTACACCGAGATTTACAAAGAAAAAACACAGTTTCGCCTAAGGGTGTAGAATGTGGCCGATTAGAAAGAGAAGTTGCAAACGTACATCACCTTGTATAACTCCATCATGGCCTTAAGAAAATATGCCTCTAATCTTACATATACATTCATATGTACAGCACATGAGCATACAGCATATAAGCATATACATAAGTACATATGTACATATGTATATTTCCTTTCAATTCACAATAAAAAGCCTACGCAAGAAAAGACAAAAACAACGTCAGTAACAACAAGTATGTTCAAGTAAGTTGAACCGGGAATAAAGCAAAGAAGTAGAAAAATAAGTTAAGAGGGAAAAAAATTTACGTTTCCTTCGTTGTTGTTGTCATTCAAAGTATTGTAGTTGGTGTTGCATTCATTTTTACTGATTTCTCGGAGCGCACTTGCTTACTTTGGAGTTTCTTTTACTTATCTTTTGGGTTTTTAGGTCTTTTATGCGCGCTCATACCAACAATATGGACGCGTGCTCTGGCAATACTTTGCGTAGCACAGTAGTCAGGCATGCCGCGCAGCAAACACGCCAAATCGAGCGACTACTTCATGGAGTGAGTCCAATGTACACATTCACGGATACATATACATTTACACACAAACGCGCACATACATACTTTTATGTAGAGTTCCACGTATGTATATATATTTATACATATGTATGTATACGAAAACTAATGGTGCTCACACTCACCAACGTATTGTAGTCCCTTTCCGTTGCCCGTAGGACACACAAAATTGAGCAAAACTTATCCCGTGTTTGGTTGTATCGACACAATGTTGCTATTGATATTTTTACACGAACACTTTTTCACACATACGCGTTATCAGTTACAATTTTTAATTATATAATAAACCAAAGCCAAGAGCCAACAAATGCAAATAGTTAATTTATCTATAATTAACATTATTCAACATTGTTTTTAAGTTATTTTAACAAAAATTAAAATTTTTCTAAGTTTATTTTGTGAGAGAGCAATCAGCTGACACGATTCTAAGGAAACTACGGAATGGAAGGGGGATCTCAGCTGACACGGGCCTGGGCTTACGTTGGTGACTGTGAGCACCATTACACCCATACAAGTTTGAAGTGGAGATATTGTGCCCAGTGAAGAGGGATCAGTATACTTCAACATGGACAAGAGCAATAAATATTCGCTATAAAACCTCATCAACAATGTCATTATAACAAGATCAGCAAATCAACATAAACGTAACAAACATAGGTATGGCATTAATGATTATCGTGACAAACAGTAGATGGATGGGAAGGGATTATTTAATAGTCATCATGTCGTTTATAATGAATATTAACTTATGACAAGCGAGGACGTCTGTGTATTCAGATACCTACATATGTGCAAGTTACAAGTATGCACATACATATGCATTTATGTAAACTAGATCGTTATGCTTATGACTACTAAACTTACTTATTTATTAAACAACAGGGTCCGGCACTCGAAGTGTAACCAACTTCAGCCCGCTCCCGCAGCGGATGCACGGGCATCAGCATTCTGTTAGTTGGCTAAATGACAGTCCAGAGTAGTGTTTACAAGCGCGCGGAAGCATTTTGCCGAGAGTAAATGCGAAAAAAGAAAATCAGTAATGGATTTCAAACGTAGTAGTGTGATTGCATTATAGGGTTTTCCAATAAGAGGTGTTATTTCCGTAAAAGATCAATGGTTTCGTTGCTTGTGTGGCACGTAGCGTCGTCTTGTTGAAAATAAACGTTGTCCAGATCAATACCATCCAATTCCGGCCATAAAAAATCGTTAATCATCTCTCGATAGCGCAAACCATTCACCGTAACTGTTACTCCAGCTTCATTTTCGAAAAAGTAACGTCTAGTGACTCCACCGGACTATAAACCGTACCAAACAGGCACACGTTGAGGATAGAGAGGCTTTTTAACAACAACTCTTGGATTTTGTTAGCCCCAGATCCGACAATTTTGCTTGTTGACGAAGCCACCGAGGTGGAAATGGGCCTCAACTCAAGATGATTTTTTGATGGAATTCCGGATCATTTTCATGCATTTTAACGACCCAATAAGGAAGACACGACGTTGTTGATGATCGGCCGGCTTGAGTTCTTGTATTAACTGGACTTTATAAGCCTTAAAACCCAAATCGTTATGCAAAATACGGTGTAATGACGTTTGTGGAACGACGAACGTGAATTTTAATAATTTCAATGCGTTGTTTAAGCGTGTATCGCTCCATTTTAATTAATGGCGTAGTTTCTACTTGTCAAGTATCAAAAAATGACAGCTTCAAAAGTGACATCTACCGAAATAGCGGGAATTCAAAATAACACCTTTTATTGGAAAACCCTTTATTTGGCTGGAAAAACGCACCAGCGATCCAATGTCTTGGAAGTGGTCATCAAAAGGCCGCAACGTCACGTGAAATGGTTCAAAAAATGAAGAAGCGACTTGAGCGAAATCCCCGACGATTGGCATACTGAAAAATGATTTCAAAGTGAAGCCTTACAAGACCCAAAGGCGCATGATCTCACACCTAAGCAGCAACAAGTCAGATTTGAGAAAGCAAAGGAGTTGCTTCACTCGGCCGAAAGCGATCGATTTCCGAATATTGTGTTTTCTGATGACAAAATTTTTCAAATTGAGCAATTCTTAAACTCCCAAAAGGATAGCGTTTACATGATCGAATTTGAGTCATCGATTGGCCACCAGGAGGCAACACCCGCCACAGGTAATGGTTTGGTCCGCTGTAACCGCAGATGGGCGCTCTCCAATCGATTTCATCGAACCTGACGTCAAGGTAAATGCGAAATATTATCGGGAAAGTATTCTGGAGGTTGATTTTAAGCCGTGGGTAGACAAATATTTCAGTGGCAGACCATGGACGTTTCAACAGGACTCGGGACCGTCTCACAAAGCTCGAGTGAGCCAAGAATGATCAAAAAACGAAGTGCCAAACGTCATAACGTCCACACAATGGCTTTCAAATTCACCAGTCGCGAATCCGATGGATTCTTCTCTTTGGGCCACTTTGGAGAGCAAGGTCCGAACTAAAAGATTGACCAGTTCGAGGAGCTGAAAAACGCCTCGAATGGGCCAAAATATTAGCAAGTCACATTCGGGCAGCTTGCAATTCGTTTCTGGACCATCTCAAGGCCATAGTCAAGGCGAAAGGTGATCATATCGAGCAAAAGTAAATTGATTTTTAATTTCGTATTATTTTGACACATTTTTTACTTTGAATTAAATAAAAGTAGTTTCCAAACTAAATTTATAGCCTTTTTATTGGTTACACTTCGCATGCCGTACCCTGTACATAGCATTACAAAAATTTGAAGCTTTATAATTAGCAGTTTTGCTAATAACAAATAACGGTTTTTGTTTTTTGTTTTTTGGTAAGCAGACAACCTTTTATCAAAGAACATACATGAACTCTTTAAAATAGTACTTACTAACTTTTGATATGAAAAATGAACTGAAAATGATATGAAAACACACTAAAATAATAATACAAATGTCTTTATCGTTATTCAAAATACTCTCCTCGGAAGTCAGTATACTTCTACAATCGCTTAAACCAATTTTCAAAGCACTTTTGCCACTCAGAAGTGGAGACCTCCAAAACGAGCTGTGTAAAGGCTCCTACAGTTTCTTCATATGTTGAAAACCTTCCACTTTGCATTTTAATTTTGATAGTTTGGGAACAAAAAGCAACCATTAGGTACCAAATCAGGGCTGTAAAGCGGGTGGCTCATTAATTCGATCTTTTGAGAACTCAAATACTCTCTTTTGTGAGGCGATACGTGACAGCTCGCATT
This sequence comes from Anastrepha fraterculus, assembly GCA_037575425.1. Lineage (NCBI taxonomy): Eukaryota > Metazoa > Arthropoda > Insecta > Diptera > Tephritidae > Anastrepha > Anastrepha fraterculus. Next base: position 334,016 of record JAYXIM010016200.1, read on the forward strand.
GCCTTGGTGAACGTGGATTCGTCTTCATTGATTCTCCGAAAACTTCTGGAAAACAAACAGTTGTGTACCACTCATAATTGAATGTTTTAAGTTTCTCTAGTGGTGCGATTGCAAAAAGCCAGATTTTCCAATAAAAAAACAGGCTGCCATTTGCTTTTAAGTGCTTCTTCCGGCAACAATTTTTGTTGGATTAAGTTCGTCTTGGAACACCCATATTGTCGATTGCTGTTTTGTTTTCACCTAATATCCATATCCCCTAGATTCGTCATCTATTACGATATCACGAAGAACCACCGCAACTGAATTTCTTCAACATTTCTTTACACCAATCGACATGAATCCTTTTTTGGGCAATTATCAAATTTGCGGTATTTGTCGAATTCATGCAATATTGAATGTATGCTGATCCCACTAAAGTCCAAGGATTCCTCTTTCTCGCGATATGTCAGATGGTGTAAAGGGTATTTTTCTAATTGCGGTCGCTCCCAGCTGTTTCTTCAAAATCGCTGATACCTGGTACATCTTCTATTGCAAGGCCACCAAAGTATGTTTCTTAATTTCCATCACTCAATAGCTCAGGGGTATTTCTTTTACTACCACTCAGCCGAATTTATGTTGATCTCGAAACCAAATGTACATGTCAAAGAATGACCACCTGAAAAAGTATGAAATTCAGATAGTATTATCTGTACAAGAATTAAAAAAATTCGTTAAGTCCCGTTCCTTTTGTATAAGAGAAATACTCGATTACTTACTTTACTTTCTCTTGTTAAGTATTCTAGAGATCTGTCGCCTTCAGTTCACATCCTCAATGTTTCTCAAGGAATTCGTATCGACAAGCAATTGAGATGGGTTCGATTCCCTTTGCGGTCTTTAAACATCAAACATCTTTTTCTAACAGCGGTCGCTCCATGCCAACCAGTGTATTTCTGCAATGAAAAAGCTTTCATAAAACCCTCTGCCACTCGGAGGCAGCATAATACGACGTATAATACTCCATACTCTCCGAAGGAGAGAGATGTATTTATATAATCGATATACCTTCCAATTGCCATACATACATACATGCCATTAGTCTTCAATTTAAATTTAATCTTAACTCAACAACTTAAGTATGAACGCCACATTCTTTAAAACACTGATCTTTCCAACTGAATCACCTATTAGAGCAAAAACACCCTATTCCTTTATTTAAATGTTTTGGATTTATTCTCTTTCTGCAATTTATACTTATACAGGGTGGGCCAAATAAGACCTACTAATGTTAAACACAAATAACTTTTGCAATAATCATTTATTTTGGTTAATTGTTTTTATACACTAAATATAAGGTTGTCAAAAAAATCTTGCGGTATTTCCGCAAGCTTGTCTTTGCAAGCGCGTAGTTCTAGTTGTATTCGTCGCATCGGTTCACGCTAGAGCTTTTTGGAAAGCTCTTTTCACGTGTTAACACGTGTTTGATTAATTGTTGTTTGCTTTTAGTCGTTCGTGAGTTATAGCGTCGCAAACATGGAGCAAAATAAAGAGAAAATACGGCATATTTTACAGTACTACTACAATAAAGACAAAAATGCATCTCATGCTGCCAATAAAATTTGTGCAGTTTATGGACCCGATACAGTTTCCATTTCCACCGCACAGTGATGGTTTCAACGTTTTCGTTCTGGTGCAGAGGTGATCGAAGATGCGCCACGGTCCGGAAGGCCTGTCGTAGAAAATTGCGATAAAATCGCTGAATTGATCGAAAGAGACCGGCATAGTAGCAGGCATAGCATCGGCCAAGAGCTGGGCATGAGTCATCAAACCGTTATAAACCATTTGAAGAAGCTTGGATTCAAAAAGAAGCTCGATGTATGGGTGCCACACGACTTGACGCAAAAAAACATTTTTGCTCGTATGGATGCATGCGAATCGCTTCTGAATCGCAACAAAATCGACCCGTTTTTGAAGCGGATGGTGACTGGCGATGAAAAGTGGGCCACTTACGACAACGTGAAGCGCAAACGGCCATGGTCGAAAAGCGGTGAAGCTACCCAGACGGTGTCAAGCCTGGATTGACGGCCAGGAAGGTTCTTCTGTGTGTTTGGTGAGATTGGCAGGGAATCATCCACTATGAGCTGCTCCCCTATGGCCAAACGCTCAATTCGGACCTGTACTACCAACAACTGGACCGCTTGAATGCAGCACTCATGCAGAAGAGGCCATCTTTGATCAACAGAGGCCGAATTGTCTTCCATCAGGACAACGCCAGGCCACACACATCTTTGGTGACTCGCCAGAAGCTCCGGGAGCTCGAATGAGAGGTTCTTTTGCATCCACCGTATAGTCCTGATCTCGCACCGAGTGATTACCACCTATTTCTGTCCATGGCGAACGAGCTTGGTAGTCGGAAGTTGTCCACAAGAGAGTCCTGTAAAAATTGGTTCTCCGAGCTCTCCAATTGAAAATTCAATAAAAATACCGCAAGACTTTTTTGACAACCTTATATATTTTATGGAAATTATGTATGAAATATTAAATCAGACAAATGTCCCCAAAAAGAGAAGTCGGGCGCAGTCAAATCTGGAGAACGAGGAGGCCAAGGGAATTCTGAATTTTTGGAAATCAGACGTTCGCTAAAAATTTCACGCAGCAGCTCCATAGTTTGCCTAGCAGTATGTGCAGTTGCTCCATCTTGTTGAAACCACAAATTAGAATACTGCTCCGCCATTGGCCTCAAAAAGTTGTCAATCAATGTTCTGTAAGAAGCTCCTGAAATCGATTCCGGCGTTTCATCCTCATTTTCGAAGAAATATAACCGATAACTTTAGTGGCCATAACACCGCACCAAACTGTACATTTAGATGAGTGCAACTGATGTTGGTGTATTGCCCTTGGATTTTCAGAGCCCCACAATCTAGAGTTTTGTTTGTTGACATAATCATTTAAATGGAAATGCGCTTCATCCGACATCGAAACATTATTTAAAAATAAATTTGTGTGGCTAATTGTGTAAAACGAATAGAGTATTGAGTCGTTGTTGATGGTCTTGCGGTAGCAGTGCTTGCACAATTTAAATTTTGTATGGGTACATCTTAAGATCCAACTTTAAAATTCTACGCAAAGTCGTTCTGGAAATGCCCAATTGGCTGGAGCGACGGCGACTTGAGACAGATGGATCATCTGCAACACTTTGCCGCACGGTTTTTACGTTGTCCTCAGTGTGAATATTTCGATGGGCACCTCGTCCAGGACGGTCGGCCACTGAACCCAGTTCCTCAAAAGCCCGACCAAAGTCCTAAGCATGAAGGCTCTGGGAGCTAATCTGGAATTAAAATGTTGCCGATATTTACGCTGCGTTAAAACAATTGATCGTTGACAAGAATAGAAAAACTCGATAATTTTAACGCGTTGTGTTGTACTGTAGGGTTCCATAATAAATTTCCAACAATTCAATTATAACCTACAAAACGAGAAAAATAAATATGTCAAAAAATAAAAAAGTTATTTGTGCTTAACATTAGTAGGTTTCATTTGGCCCACCCTGTATATGTATGTTTGTATGTATGTACATATGTGTCTGCTTTTCCTCTTCGTTCTTTTAGCCATTCCGAAGAAAGCTCAGACTTTATTGCAGTTACTGGCACTGCTTATCGATATTGCCAGTGCTCTTGTTGGTCTGGTCTTGTTTTGCATGCGTGGATGTACATACACACATATACGAATGTGTAGATCTTAGGCTTGTTTTTATGTTGTTATTTATTTTTCTTTTCTTGTTGTTTGAGCTTAAATTTCAATTTTTGTTTCTGCTTCATTCGTCCTTAAAGGTCATTAAACGTAGCGTCTTCTTGACCATTTCGCTTTCTGCCGTTCGTCACACATTCCGTTTCTGTCTTACTTCCAAGTTGTTTTTTTTCTTATTTTATAAAACTTGCAAAGTGTTTTCTTTTTTGGTTTTACTGCATATCAAGCGAACGCGCGAAAATAATGCGTATAGTGAAAAAGATCTCATTTTGAAGGCAGTCTGTTTTGAGTTTTAAAATTGATTGTATTACCCTATATTCAGGCACTGAATAAGAGAGTGAGTATATGCGTTTATGTATATAGTCAGGTATTTGATTGAAAGTTTCTAGATATTGGGAAAAATCGTAAATCTCACTTCGGCATTACATTAGCGAAGAGAAGTTTAAAGTTTCGACCGAAAGAGATCGAAGCATTATTAATGTTGCATATATAATAGCTTTCTTCTTCTTCTTGATTGGCGCGTTAACCGCTTATGCAATTTTGGCCGAGCTTAAATAGCGCGCCAGTCGTTTCTTGTGTTAACCGGCGCCAGTTGGACTCACCAAGTGATGGCAAATCTATGTCCATCTGATCTTACTAACGCAGAGGAGGTCTTCCTCTTCCTCTGCTACCACCAACTGGTACCGCAGCGAATATTTAAAAAGTCAGAGCATTTGTATCCATTCGGACGACATGACCCAGCCAACGTAGCAACTGGATCTTTATTCGCTGCGCTATGTCTATGTCGCTCATACAGCTCACAGTTCCATTGGCAGTATGCAAAGGTCCAAAAATCTTCGCTAGAATCTTTATCTCAAACACTCCAAGGAATGCCTCAGCGGATATTATAATTTCTTGTATTTGGCAGTTTCAACTGATTCCCTCATTACGCCTACCACTTCATCGTGTAAGAAACAACAATTGGAAATTGAGATTTTTTTTACATTGATTACATTTATTGGTGATTAAATATCTTCTTAACACAGTAAATTGGAATTAAATGATGATGCAACGATCCGTCAGTTATTATCTTTGAGTAAAAAATTTAAGAGTGACACGGTTAAAATTAAGCAAAAATAGTATTACCACTAAAGAACGACGAAAACTTCGATTTTTAAAGCCGAACCCAAACCGAACCGAACATTTTCAAACACCCAAGTAATGAAAAAGTATTTATTTGTGGTTTGTTTTTCCACAAATCGTGGGACATACAGGTTTAGGCCGACTCCGAACGACCGATGGTTTTTTAAGAAGCTTTCTTATGGCAGAAAAACACTCGAAGGTTTGCGACTGCCTGCCGAGGGGCGACCGCTATTAGAAAAACTTTTCCTATGATTTGGTGTTTCATGCACGGAGTTTCCAACCTGCGCGCTTCCGAGTGGTAGTCACAAGCAATGACTTTTTAAAAATTCAGTACTTTTATTAATAAAAAAGCAAACAAACTTACATAAGTTTCATGTGTGACTTCATCAATAAAATTTTAAATTACATAAAAAAAAGAAATAAATAAGTGGCGCGTATACTTCTGCTAGATGTTTGGCCAAGCCTCTGCGTCTTGATGTTGTTCCACAAATGGAGTGACCTACAGTTTCAAGCCGACTCCGAATGGCAGATATTTTTTATGAACAGCTTTTCCATAACAGAATACACTCGGAGGTTTGCAATTGCCTGCCATTGAGGGGCGAAAGTTTATACAATTGCTTAACGAAAAACTTAAAAAAAATGCTCAGACAAGGTTAGGCCTTGTTTTTTTTTTATTTTTTTATCAAATCCGTTCGGTCGTTCTGTATTTAAAACCTTCGATTGTCTACGGGATGCCTACTGAGCTATTTAAATACGGGGATGCAAAACTGATAGCCTACATGAGCTCAAATTTAAATGATCTTCATACTCCTTAGACCGAATTATTCGCTCTGACTTACCAGACCTGAATTTGTTAATTATTTTCACACTTGCTTATTCTTTCCGACTTATTCATCGGCTTTGTTGAAAAAAATATTAAAATTACAACCAAATTCTTTTCCATCGCGTATGTATATTCGGTTGACAAATAACTGCACATAGCCAGGGTGTCAAAAGGCGACGCTAAATTAATTAATCGAATTGACATCGGTTGGCGTTAAGAAAAGTTCCCGCTATGACACAAAATGACGCATTTCAATGAAGTCCTACTCACATTTGCAGTAACGTGTGGATGTATGGGAAAAAGAGCCTGTGGAATAAATATCGTATTGAAAATTACAACAAACGCCGTTTGCCTTTGTGGCTGAGCATTTGTTATTCATAATTGTCTTGAGTTGGTGATTCGACGAAAGTTGCACCACCGCTGCTGACACTAACAGTGACACTGTTAACAGTTGGACTGATGAGAGTCACTATTTGCCAATAAATGTACATACATATATACACATGTGCACATTAGGGATGTAACTTTTTGCCCGGTATTAGCCCCGAGATTCATATATTCATGTAATATTTTACAACAAGTTAACTCGAGAAAATTCATGAATATTGATTTGGGAAACTCTCCTACGATTTAATAATTAAGGAATAAATTGATATTAATAATATTTTTTCATTTAAGGTGAAAATTAAATTCATCAGTAACAAATGAGATGACAATAATTAAATTCTGACCCATTTAAGAAACAAAAATTGATCGTTGCAAAAAACTTAAGAAACGGACAAGAAGTCGGCTGACTCCGTTTTGTGACGGTTTGAACTTGAAATAATAAAATCAGAACTTAATTTTACTATTCATGTACTTACATACCTAAGGTGGATGGCCGCTCAGCAAAATTATTTTAATGTACGAATATTAATATTTCAGTCATTATTTGAAGACTTCAGTATTGAACACAAACAAAGCGCAGCTAATTTCCACCACAAAATTGTGGTAAACGCCAAATACTTTTCAATGCATTCTTTACTATAAGAGGAGATTTTTCTGACTCCATTTCATATGCTTCGTAAGAAATTGTAAGTCTCAAAGATTACGCGATTGTTAACAAATAATCCTGCGTTTTTTGTGACTTGAAAAAAACAGATATCCCGAGACCGCGGGATTGACATCTCTTGTGCACATATATGTATGTTCATGTATGTATATAGGCATATATTGCAATCTACAATGTAATAAAATGAATGAATGTGTGAATAATTTTCAAAACGGGGGCTTGTTGTTGTTGCTCGATCATTCGGCTTTGGCTGATTCAGTCACTCTCCCCCACCCAAATTGGGGGTCAACGTGAGGGTTAATTTCATTTAAAGCGTCCATAAAAATTTCTCAGAAAAATATATTACATATCTATGTTCAACGAAGACTTTTTTTAATATTCACTTAGCCTTGAAACATTCACTCCTATAATACAATAACTACACATAACTCAAATTTAAATTTATACCTACATGCGATTAAAATAGTAACGGATAGATTTCCAATAAACTTTTCTAAGTAAATTTAAATTGTAAGGCAACTTTCACAGGAAAACTTCACTCCAATTGTAAACACCCCAAAATTCAATTATATACTTATGTATATATATTGCCTGCCAAGGGGCGACCGCTATTAGAAAATTGTTTTTATTAGTTATGGGTTCACCAAGATTCGAACCAACGCTCTCTCTGTGAATTCCGAATGGTAAGCACGCACCAACCCATTCGGCTGCGGCGGCCGCCCCAAAATTCAATTATTACGCAGCCATGATGGGAAGAATAAAGAGATGGCGCCTATCGTAGTACCGTTACTTTGTTCTCAGCAAATTTGATAATGAGTGACGTTGTATTAGCACCAGTGTGGCCAGATTGCCATTTTCTTAACTTGATTTAGCATTTTTTTTTTTTTGCTATTTACTCTCGGAGTTTCAGTTATTTCTTCATGACATTTTTCTAGCCTGTTCTAATTAAATTGTAATAATGTTTATAATTTTCTAAAATATAAATTTTTAAAAAATTAGTTCGATAATTCACTCAGTTTTATTTAGCTTAACTTTTTTTAACATCTGGTCGCATTACCCGCGATTGCAGTTGTTGTTGATGTTCTTCTCTTTCCAGCAGTCAAATCTCTCTTCCGCTACTGTAGTGTTGCCTGGCTTTGGATTAAAAAAACTCACTAAAATGCCCCTTTAAAATACCAAATTTGTATTTAATTACTTGAAGAGCTTTATGTCTTTTAATATATGTGTTATGGTTATGTTTCAAATAAATGTGTTATGGTTATGTAATATTTAATTTATGAGTTTTTTTGTTAAAGTAAACTCTTTAGTTAAGAGAACGACTTTTTTGCTATATTTCAGGTTATATGACAAGATAAGGTACTCTTTTTGGAAAATGTCGTTATTGTTTCTTCAGTAGTATTTTGTTGCTTATTTTTACTATGAATACACCTCTTGATGCACTAAGTCACCACTATGATTTTAATTCGCATTCAGTAAATTCAAACGCTTTTTAAAATGTGTAAAAAGGTTTTCAATGTTAAGATGAGAGAGGGACATTTAATATTCTTGTATAACCTTAAAAGGAGCCAAAAATTAAATTTACACTTTCAAAATATCAAATTTTATAGGAACCAACAAATTTTCATTAACACTAAAATCTTCTCAGAGTGGCATTTTTAACATTCTTTTGTTTAACAATAAAGTTTATTTTTTTAACTTATAGTTGCGGTAGCTTTAAATTAAAAATAAGAAACAAAGAAACAAAACATTTTGATATATAAAAAAGCACTAAATTTATTGCGAAGAGCAAATAGTTGGCAACATTGCACAACTCGGCAAATGTGACGTTACGCACTCTCTGATGGGCGCAATCTTGTTTCTATCATTCTTGCACTGAACTAATTCTCTCGTTCTCCCATTTTCTGACAATGGCTAGGACAAGAGAGTTCGGTAATAAGTGGTGCGTTAAGCAACTTTAGCTTTAGCTCATTTATTTCTTATTCAGTTTCAATGCCTTTTTATAAAAATCATATATGTATGTTTGTCTGCAAATCCAAGTTTCAAATTCAACAAATTTTTGCATAATAAAGGGCAAATTTGAAGTGGCCTAAAAATCACGTTGAGTTTTGTCGTCTTTTTTAATTTTTTTTTTTTGTTAGCTGCTCGTCGTCACCGTGACAAAAGCTGCTTACTATCAAAATAAGTGAATAAGCGAAAAAAATTATTTTTTGTAATGTTAAAAAAAAGTATTTTAAAATATTGAAGGTAGTGCGTAGTTATTATTTAACAATGTTTTTTCGGTCTACTGTGAAGTTTTATTAAAAAGAGCTAGTAGCTTTTACCGTGTCGAAGACGGTATGGAAGGAAACACCCATCACCGTCAGCAAAAAAATGTTGAAAAATCAACGCGAATTTTAAGGCACTTCAAATTAGTACTCTATGTATTATACAAAAATTCTATGAGCCATAAAACTGCTTACTTGAAGTTTTTCGAAAAAGTCTGATTAAAAAATTTGAAATTTTGATGAACAATTTTTTTATTTATTTACTTTTTTTTTGAAATTTGCTCAAAGTTTGAAATTTGATACTTGATGAAAGGTGATACTTGATGAAAGATGAAAGCCTTTGTGCGGCTTTGAAACTCCATGATAGGTCTAGTTTAGGAAAGATTTGAAGGAAGGAAAAATGTTAAGATTTCCAATATTCTCATTACTTTAGAAATAGAGAACCATCACTATACTCAGACGGGAAGGAGAATATTAGGATTAGATCATCCGAAAAGTTTAAGTCCAAGCTCGATTGAATGACTGTTACTGAAATGCGAATATTGCAGATGTCGGAAAAATATTTTATAATAATTTAAGTGACCCCATCGCATATTCATCTGAACAACTAAAAGCGAAGGCAAACGCTCAATATTTAAAATGCAAACAATATTAACCAAAAACAGAAATTGGCGCCCTTTTTTGGAGGCAACACAGGAAGTCGCAACGACACACATGCATTCGCACATATAAAAGAAACGACGAAACGTCAGAAACAAAAATACTCGTGCATAGCCAATGCCATAAAGTGATATCCGTAGGAGGCATGCAATTGCCTATTATGTGCATGTATGTACATACATATCAGCACATATTGTGTAGTGAAAATGAATTTTTCATTAATTAAAATGCAAATAGCGCGCAATCATTAGCCATTCATCGAATAGAATAGCCGGCAAACCTCAACGAGTACAATACGGCCAGGCAAAAGGCATTAAAGCAAAAAATACAATTGAATCGTTATTAATGATAAAATGTCCCTCCCATGTATTATTATAGAACTTTTTGTCATTACCATTGTTTGTGTTTATTTCCAATTGCTTTTTTGGTTCTTCCTGCTTAGCATAATTCATAAAAAACCGAAAGACAATCAATGAATATTATTTAAAACTTCATATAAATGCGTATAGATTAGAGTGTTCCTTAATTTGTGATATCATCACTTATTCGGGTTTACCCTAAGGCGTTTACTTTTTCTTGATTGGCTCGATAACCACTTAAGCGATTTTGGCCGAGTTTAACAAAGCGTGTCACTCGTTTCTTTCAGTTGAACACACCAAGTGATGGCAAGTCCTTCTCTACCTGATCTTTTCGATGCAGAGGAGGCCTTCCTTTTCTTCTGCTACCACCAGCTGGTATCGCATCGAATACCTTCAGATCCGGAGCGTTTGTATCCATTCGGACGACATGACCCAGTCAACGAAACCGCTGGATCTTTATTCCCTGTACTATGTCTATATCGTCGTAAAGCTCATCGTTCCATTGCCTGCGAAACTCGCCGTCGCCCACATGCAAAAGTGCAAATATCTTTCGCTCTTTCTCTGAAACATTCCAAGGGACGCCTCGTCGGATATTGCCATCGTCCAAGCTTCTGCGCCATACAATAGGACGGGCATGATGAGAACCTTATAAAGTGGAAGCTGTGTTCGTAAACAGCGTCAAGCATTACTGCATCTTTAGACATGAGTGTTCTAGTGGTAATAACATACACTATATATTTTTTCAACCAATATCGTATTGGATAACATGAGAATGCGAAGGAATGAATGAATGGATTGTACCCATCTCACGTCACAAAGTTTCTTGGTTGTTGTTTTCCTCCCAACTATACATTTCGTGAACAAAATTAATCTACATTCAGCCAAAGCCAAGCATTTAGAACTACACAACCCTGGTACTTCTTTCCAACTAAAGAAGTATTCGGAAGGCTTGCTTTCCAGAAGTCTCTCAACGCAGCGGTTAATAGCTGATCAAAACCCTAGGATCCTAGCGATCCTAGCTGATCAAACTTGTCTTGCCAAATTTTCAGCGACCTAGCTGATACAGAAAAGTCAATCTAGATTTAATTTAGCTTTTTTCTCTTTCTCGCATCTAATTTATTGAGTCTTGTGGATCAAGAGAAAATTGAAAATTTTTTCATAATAATAATAAAGAAAGTTGCAAATAAATGCAAAGCAAATATCACACATAGGGCCAATGATGGCAGAAATGTGCAAATATGGCAGAACACACTTCCCATACACCCCAAACATGCGCATGTGCAGCAAAGCACCGAGAAGTTATGCATTTCGTAAACAAATGTTCAGGCACATACATATGCATGGGAGTGTGTATGTATGCACATTAGAGCGTACCACTTTACAAGAAAAAAAAAACTCGCCGAACTTTAGAACTACAAAAATTGTGTTTTCCTTGCGAACGAAAACTCAACAAAAAATGTATATATTTCTATGGAACTTGGCATGATTCAATTACACCGCGTTACACACATTTTGTCCTATGAACCAAATATACTTTTTCGGAAAGGGGATAACAAATAAAAATACACGTGTATCGGCGATTTTCATGTACACGTCACAAATTTTTTTTTTTTTTTTACACACCCTTATAAAAACGAAATATTTTTCCTACAAATTTTACTTTTCTTCCATTTTTGCTAAAAATTTCTAGAGTTAGCAACCCAGTGTCTGGCTAATGGAGCCGATTTGTCAAGAGAGAATGAGAAAGCTACTTACTGATCAAACATTTTATTATTGAATCATGCTTGGTACACATATGTATTTCGTTTTATCCAAGATAGTTTGGTATTGAAGTTGGGAGAAATTTGTCAACAACACACCTGCCAAATAACGATAATTTAAAAAAAAAAGAAGAAGCGAAATGACCAAAAAATACTATTTTTTTTACAAATTTTGTTCCCAAGAAAATAATACTCGTAAATACAATACGAGAAAATAAAAATAAATAAATGAAATGAATTAAGAATGGACAGTGGCTTACTAACTTAATAAAACTCGTTCAAAATTTGTACATGCAATTCTCAAAACCGACATACCCTATGATCTGAAAGTACCGGGAATATTTAAATAAAACAAAACTGAGTTATATTTCAGTCAAATTTATTTAATCTCCTTCAAAATATGACCCGACTGAAGCAACGTTTAACCCAGTTCTCCATGCAACCCTGGTAGGCCCACGAAGGAATGGCCTTCAGCCCCTTCGTCGCATTCTCTTTGATCCCCTCTATTGACTAAAATCTCCTTCCACGAAGTGGTAACTTCAAATTGAAAAACAAAAAGTAGCAGCACGGGGCCATATCAGGTGAATACGGTGCTTGCACGATGGTATTTACTTGGTGTTTGATCAAATAATCCAGCCCGATTTGGGCACGGTGCGATGGCGCGTTATCATCATGCAAAATCCTAGAATAGTTTGCCCGCATTTCCGGCCGGCCAGGCAGACACTAATGATCCGATGGCGCTAAAAAGTGACATATGTGTGCCTTACAGTCCTACCAACATAAGAAAAAAATATGCACCGGTTCACACGTGTGTAGTTCGTTTAAATTAAACATTCCCGGTACTTTCTGATTATAGGTCAATAATGTTAAGATGGGAAAAAACCAACTCCACTTTTAATACCTATGCTCCGTTCGTCCGTCTGATATTAGAAGCTTTAACTTTCATTATCGAAGCGTTTGTGGGATTTAAAAAATTAGCAACCAGGCCCAAATTAAATTTTACTTAAAGAATGTGGATGTAAACAGCTCGGTCCGAACCACATTTAGCAATTCATTACTTGATTGTCATAAAATTAAAATGTTTGCCATAGCAAACAATTTGATAATTCTGTTGTTTGCAAATTTAAGTTTTTACTTCTGTCGGCAGTTCTCATTTTTTGTGCACATACCAGCATAAGTGAGTAAATGCATACATGGATATATGTATGTATGCAGTGCTTATTTCACCAATCAACGAGACAGACAATGGCAAGAATGGAACAAAAGAGAAACGACACTGCAAGGGCAATCATAATAAAGAAAAAGCACGCACTTATTCCAAGCCTGACATGTTCATCTACAAAAGTTCGAGTTCAACTTTAACCAAAAGCGAGAAAGGTACATGAAGCAACTCTTGAAAGCACACACAAATACTCACCCACATATTTACCTGAATATGTGTGTATGTACGCACGTATATGTGTCGTATTAATCTGTCGCATCAAATCCCGCTCAACCATATCTTCTTTAACTATCTGCGCAATCTAAAGCTGAACGCGCGCCACCCGCCTACTGGCTGCCGAATGTTGTTGCATATCTACTTATTTCTCCAGGTAGGATTCTTGAACGAGTGTCCGATTGAATGGCCATATCGTATTCGTTGGACGTGCCCTTCAGACTTGTTTAGCACGCGCTACATATACTACATACTTATATACATACGTACATATATTCATTGCTTATTCCAATTTAGCTGTACTCTAAAAGTCGCCAGCTGCTCTGCTTGCGGACGAGATTTAAATGTTTGGCCAATCCTCTTGTATATGCTTTTATATATTTTGCTCTTATTATAATTTATTTTTTTTTAATTTTTATTTTTAGACATTTTATTCATCGTCGATCCTTTGAATGTATACCTTTTCAATGAGTTTCGAATTTATTTTATTGTTTTCTTTCGGCATTGTTCTTATTCCAGTTTTATATGGGCATGCGTATGTATATCCTACGAATGTCTGACTAGCTGCTCCACATACTATACTAGTCCATAACAAAAATACTTGAATATTTATTGAAGCACTAACTGTGAGGGCAAGCGACATTATGAACCCACTCACGTGTTGTTGGACTTTCCGCAATGTCAATCATACCGACTTCCACAGCCACGCGTCAGCCGTCGAAATATCTACTATACAAGTGATCTCATGAGAGTTTCAGTGCTGCAAGAGTGTATTTTTTGCACAGGTACTATATGTACATATAACGGGTGTTTTTTAAGAGCTTGAGAATTTAAAATGATAATAAAAAAAGAAATATTATTTTTTTTATATTATTGTAGATAATTTCATGGCATTTTTTTTAATATGATATCCGGCATTTGTCCGCCAGGGGTACGAGTTACATTATTCTCTCCATCAGCCCAATTTTTTACTGCTTTTTCCAATAAATTTGAATAATACATCAATCAGGAAAAATTCGACGCAAACGACGGTCATTTGACTTCAATTATTGCTCGAGCTGTAGTTTATAGGCACGTAAGCCAAGATTCTTCGTAAAAAGTTCCACAGAGGCCAACAAATTGAAAACTATGCCGAATCCACATTTCAGCGATTCTGCAACACTCCGCGTTACAGCAGCAGTACTCACTTCGGTACGCACATTTCTTTATCTTGTTGAAGGTTTTGAATCGAGAAGAGCACAATTAGTGTGAAGACGATCAATAACTGCACCGTAAAGTGAACGGAGTTCTCTATGAACTTTGCGCTTAAATTTATTTTTATCAAAGTAATTTCAACAATTTGGAAGCGTTGTTCTGGCGTTAAGCGATTCATGATAGCTTGTCGAATCTTTTTTTTTTTTTGTTGGGACAACTAGCAGGTGCAGCACTCAGACATTAATGGCCACTTGGATTCCCTTTTAATTTTCTTTAAATCTACCCGATCTCCGAAGAAATCTGAGTGGATCTTGTGGTACCATGGAGCCAAGGTGGTCGCTTCTTAACACATCAGTGCCAAAGACCTCAAACCTGATTCGAGCAAGGCCATGGGCGCAGCTTGGCTGTCGCTGCAGACACATATAGATCTGCCTCTCCATCGGTTTTCCACAACAAAGTTAATCGCTTCTTGCACTGCATACACCTCCGTTTGAAACACAGATGCATGCATTCCATGAGCAAAGTGCAGTTTTGTCCTGCTGGATTCCACGTACACCCCAGAGCCGGAGCCGTGCTCGGGCTAATTCAAAAACTCCAGACAATGGAGTTGTGTTTGTTTTTGTTACAACTCAATTTGTTTAAAAGTTTGAATTATTCTATTCCAAAACAGTAAACTTTTATAGGTCTGGGTTCATATAAAATGATCTCGAGAACACACCGTCTCCTTCAGAGCAATTAGACTCATCATGTTATAATACTCTCGATATAATTACAATAAAAATCCCAACTAAAATTGTACATTGATCTCTAATCCTCCTCAACCTTCGCTATAAGTATGGTCCTGGTATTTTCAGTCATTTAACATTTGTGTAGAATAAGAGCTTAAAGCACGGATTTAAGAACGAAATTTGCAAAAGTAAAAATGATAACCCTAAGCGTCGAAAATGTTGGAGCCTACCAGGTGAACCAGGTCCATCGACAGCGAAAAAAAAGTTCTTGCTTCAAATGTTATGTTGTGCATCTGGTGGAAACAGAAGGGTGTCATCTAATATGAACTCCTTAAACCATCTGAAACCATCAGTGGCGATCGTTAACGACTGCAGCTAGCGCGTTTGAATCGAGCTCTCAAAGGAAAGCGGTCGAAATGGGACGGTAGACATGACAAACTGATTTTGCTGCACGACAACGCCAGGCCACACGTTGCTAAATCGGTCCAGACTAGAATATTGCGAGGGACTGAATTGGGAAATCTTACCCCACCCACCGTATTCCCCAGACATTGAACCTTCGGATTACCATCTGTTCCGATCAATGCAGTCAGTCATGAGACGTTTACGTAAAGCAATTTGCCAAACACGAACGTATTTGTGGGAAAGATTCCCTTGGATTTTACACCATGATAAGTGCCATTTCATTTCAGTTCAGTGCCATCGATATCACAGTCATCGAATTTACCTGATAAGGCTCCTTGCGACTTTTTTCTGTTTGATCGAGCCAAAAACCCACTACGGGGAACGCGTTTTAATAGCCGAAAGGAAGTAACGGAAAATTCAATGATGACTATATCAAAAATAGAGTTCCAGAAACGTTTCGAGAGCTGAATATATCACTTATGGGGAATAAACTTGTGTTTTGCATTTTCTGACTTTTTTAGCAAGGCCATCTTATTGAACTTTATAATAAAGTATTGAGACGTTGAATATTTATTTGTAGGAAAAATTAAGGGCCAGGTTAATAGTTAACGGCTACGTCTGAGACAAACGATAACATTTGCAATGGCGATAGCTACAATATTACGATTACAAACAGCACCGGAAACGTCTTGTCACAACTTCAATCGCTGACACTTGAAGTGTTAACGGTGATTGTGTGTATAATGATTATTACGATAGTATTAAATGCAAGTAACGAGAGCCGATAAATGCAAAAGCTGCATCACGTTGACGGCAGTGCTGAAGAAACCTTTGTACGCGATAAGCCAATTCGAAGTAAACATTTTTTATGATATAATTTTTAACACAAATATTTATAAATAAAAATATATATATGTATATACGAGGTGTGTTCAAAAAGTATCGCGGATTTTGAATTTCCGCAAGTTACGTACTATATATTCGAATTTCAATTTTTTTGTGGCGATATGTTGGTACTCATGTCTCTCACTCAAGCCAACGAGTTCGGTCATTTTAAATGTTCAGTAAATTCAAAAAGATGGATCAAAGAACCTGTATAAAATTTTGTGTGAAAAACGAAATTAAGTGCGCGGATGCATTCAGAATGTTGACTGTGTTATACGGAGAAGCTACTTTGGACCAAAGACACGTTTATCGGTGGTACAAAATGTTCTCTGAAGGCCGAGAAGATGTGAATGACGAAAAGCGTGCCGGACGCCCGAGCACTTCAACAGCAAACGAAAAAATTGATGAAGTGAAGAAAATGGTATTGCCCAATCGTCGAATCACCGTTGGAGAAGTTGCTGAGGACCTAGACATATCGATTGGCTCGTGCCATTCGATTTTTTCAATGATTTGGGCATGAGACGGGTCGCCGCAAAATTCGTA
The DNA here is from genome assembly GCA_037575425.1 of Anastrepha fraterculus. NCBI lineage: Eukaryota > Metazoa > Arthropoda > Insecta > Diptera > Tephritidae > Anastrepha > Anastrepha fraterculus. The sequence continues at coordinate 350,968 of JAYXIM010016200.1, forward strand.
CCAAGACTGCTCAATTTCTACCAAAAGCAGCATCGCATGAACATTGCTAATGAGATGTGGAACTCTGTGCGCGACGGCCCAAATTTGCTCCAGAGGGTCATAACTGTGACTTTGTTCCCGAAACTGAAGAGGCCCATGAAAGGACGACACTACGCTACGATTGACGAGATAAAGACGGCATCGAAGGAGGAGCTGAACAAGATGAAAAATGATTTTTTGAAGTGCTTCGAAGATTAAAAAAAAACGTTGGCACAAGTGCATAATATCTTATGGGGATTACTTTGAAAGGGACAAAATAGATATTAATGAATAAATAAATAATTTTTGAAAAAACACAAAATTCGCGATACTTTTTGAACACACCTCGTATATATATATATATAATATATATACATATATATGTATATAAATAATAAATCGCGCTTACACCCTTTTTGTGACGTGCGTATTGATGCTGTTCCACAAATGGAGAGACCGACAGTTTTAAGGGGGGACCCTCATTTATCGGGTCAAAAAAATCGATTTTTTGGAAATAATTTTAATCTATTCTACAACTATTTAAGAATATACTTTCAAAATTTCAAGTCGATATCTGTATTTTTGAAGGAGTGACAAAATTTTTAACAGGACGCGACGGGTGGCCTGATCGCCTGTATCCAAAACTTTAAACGCGTTTTTCTCGAAACATCATTTTTCGATTTTGTGTACACAATTGAGAACGCTGTATTGAACCAATCAGGATTTACAATAGCTCATTTTAAAGATAATTAAATTGTTTTCAATGTGACATTAAGTGTTTTTTTAAAAAAAAGATTTTCATATTTTTTTGTAATTTTAAAGTCAATTTTTATGCATGAAAAATCACTTTTAACATAAAACTGGGTAAAAAATATCAATTTCGACATTTTTTTTTAAATCAAAATGTCACATCGAAGGTATTATCCTAAAAAATTTGGTTTTTTTATTTCAGAAAAAAATTCAGAGCGCTAGAATGTACACAGATAGAATGAGGTGCCATGGACGAGGTGTATATTTCCATACTTAAAATGTTTTTTTTCTTCTCCGAAAATTTTTGTAGACAGTCAAGACATTTATTAAAGTACTTTATGAATTACAAAACGTTTGAAGTTATTTTACCTGAGAAAAAAATTCCCAAAAATGATGCATTTTTCGACCGTCTAAATGAGGGTCCCCCCTTAAGCCGACTCCGAACGTTAAAATTTTTATACAATATTAGGAGGTTTTTCATGGCAGTACTAAACTCATAGGTTTCCCATTGCCTGCCGAGGGGCGACCGCTGTTAGAAAAACTTTTTCTTCATTTTGGTTTTTCATGGAGATTCGAACCTATGTTCTCCGATTGGTAGTCACGCACCAACCCATTCGGCTATGGCGCTCGCCGTGAATAAAAAAAGTATATAGTATACACCCACATACTTATATAATATATTTTTACATAAAAATAAAATTATTTGTTTACTTACTTACGTATAGGTAAATAAAACAGCAACGTCTAAAGCGAATGCCAATTATAATATAATTTTTTTATACTGCCCACACATTTAAAGAGTGCATCAGCACAACGCAATTTGCAAAACACATATCTAAAATATTATCACATCTTACAGTTTGTCAAAGCTTTTGATATAACGATGGGCTACCAAACGCCTGCGGTTTATTGTTGATGATCAGAACTCTTGACTCAGGGTCGCTAGAAGAAGATGCATTGTTTTATCGTAAATGCCTGAAACACTAGAAAACAAGTATATTATTAAAACGGTCGCCGTTGTCAAATTTAATCTAGGAACAGCGAGTCGCAACCGATTTAACCATATCAATATTTCACGAATCGATTTCATGGGAATTTTGCCTTAAGAATTCCTATTACTAGGAGAAAAGTATCAAAGAAAGAGATAGGAAAGAAAAGAGACTCTGTCTCTAAATTTTCCAGATTCTTTAGCAAATCTGAAAATATCCTCCAGTTTAATAAAACGAATTTTACTCATTCTCATGTCATCGGAACCCACAATTATTAGCCTCGTTCTAGCAAACGCAGGACACTCACGGATGCTCAGTGTTATCCGATTTTTCTAAGCAAGACAGGCAAGATAAGCAAGACAGGTGGTCATATGCTCCATGAGATGTGTCCTGTAATAATATCGACCATCAATCGAACGTCTTTCCTTCCAAGCTTTAGAAGAAAGTCCGACAGTTTTCTGTTCGGACTAGTCACGAAATACTTTGCAGTTCTGTAGTGTTCTAGACCGGACCATCGCATACATAATCGCTAATGCAATTCACGATACCTACGGAACTGATTCCGATTATTGGCCTTTGTGGAGGAACCGCTGATCCACGGTTGGCTAATTCATCGGCAATTTCGTTTCCTTGAACACCGAAGTGTCCTGCAACCAGAGTTAAGCTTCTTCTTACATTCTTGAAGTTTGCTTCGCGTTCTCCAGCCTTCAGTGCAGCCTGACTGTCACTGAAAACCCTAACACTGTTTCCCGCTCCATCTCCTCTCGATTATCCATTCAGCTACTTTCAGGTTGGCAAATATTTCCCTTTGCAAAACAGTTTTCATTTACTCTTTCATGCAAAGCCTCTTTAGGGATTTATCCGATGTTAGCGCACAGACATCGTCCGCATATGCTTGGACATGAAAACCGAGTTCCTGCATCTCCGCTAGTGGAGAGTCTATAACCAAGCATCACAGCAGCGGAGAAAGAACACCGCCTTGGGGACATCCTTGCTTGGCCCTGACGGTGATTAGTTCGTCACTGTTCTCACCAGCGGTTAACAGCCTCTCAGAGAGCATTGGAATATATCCACTTTACAATGGTTTGATTAACTCCATATCGTTCGGCAGCCGAACATATTGAGCCAAAAGTAGCATTATCAAAAGCCCCCTCAATGTCCACGGACACACCCATTGTGTACTCGTCAGCTTCCAGCCCGGCGTCAATCTTGCTAACAAGATCGTGTAAGGCTGATTCACATAATTTTCCACTACGGTAAGCGTGTTTATTTCTACTAAGTGGACTTCTCGGCAATACCCCCACTCGAATATGTTTCTCCACCACTCGTTCTAGACTTCGTCTTTTCCTGGTTTCGGGATAAATACTACTCTTGCGCGTCACCATTAGGGCCTCAATCAGGCTGTATCCTCCTTTCTTAAGCATTGCTGGATATATGCCGTCAAGTCCGGGGACTTAAAATTTTCAAAGGAAGATAAGGAAAACCTTATCGATTTTTTTGTCACTATCCGACTAGCAATATACCAGCTATACCTAGCCCACTATTAGCCCCAGGTTATTGGATTCTACAATAATTTAAGCATGAAATAAAATCATTTAAAATTTAAAATAAACTGATTTTAGAAATCACGTACGAGGTCTTTTCAAAAAATGAGGTGAATTTTCAAATTTCGCGGGCTACGTACATTTGGGCAAAATTCAGCAATTTTGGAACGAGCTTCCCTGCCACACGCTTCGTGCCCAAAATTTCCAGAAAAATTGCATGGCGCTAGCCAACCGATATGCCGACATCCTCAGCAACTTCTCTAATTGTGATTCGACGATTTTCCATAACAATTTTCTTCACTTTCTCAACATTTTCATCGCTTGTTGATGGGCTGGAGCGTCCAGAGCGAGCGTCGTCATTCACATCGATCTTCTGTGAAAAGCTTGTACCATTTGTAAACTTAGAGTACTCTCACTGTACATATGTTACTGTCAACACTTCAAGTGTTTTTGGACCTATAATTACATCTTTTACACAAAATTTGATACTATTTCTTTGATACATTTTTTTTCGATAGCAGAAAATAGCCGAACACGCAAATCACTTGTCTTATTTATGCCCCTCGCAAACAAACTAAGTATGCTATATTGCTAAAACCGTGAACGCATCTTCGATACGAGTGTACCAACATATAGAAAAATAATAATCGAAAGTCGAATGTGCGTAGTCCGAGAAATTTAAATATTTATCTATTTTTTTGAACCGACCTCGTATGTATTTATGCTTTTCTGTTTGAAAAAATCAATTATGTATGTGTATTTTTAAATTTAAAATGCAACCTCTTTATATATTTTATTACCATTTATTACTGTTTAGTACGATTTTTCCGGGCTTCTGATACGTTACTAAATGTAAGCCATATAAGTAAATTAAAATAAGTTCCTTGGAAATTTAAAAGTGTTATTGTAATCGAATTTTGTAAAACACAAATTTTTACATCTTTCAATCCGATATTTCAAATTTTTCGGTATCCCGGAATGGGTAACCCTAGTGTTTACATATACGCTGAAATTCACTACAAAAAAGGGCTTAATAAATAGTCTCCAGTAGCTTCACAAACTTTTGTCCGTCATGTTGTAAGCCACTCTTTTGCTAGATGTACACATGTATGGCCGCCGTGGTCGAATGAGTTGGTGCGTGATTACCATTCGGAATTCAGAGGGAACGTAGGTTCAAATCTCGGTGAAACATCAAAATGAAGAAAAAGTTGTTTCTAATAGCGGTCACACCTCAGCAAGGAATAGCATGTCTCCGAGTGTATTTCTGCCATGAAAAAGCTCCTCATAAAAATATCTGCCGTTCGGAGTCGGCTTGAAACTGTAGGCCCCTCCATTTGTGGAACAACATCAAGACGCACACCACAAATAGAAGGAGGAGCTCGGCCAAACACCCAAAAAGGGTGTACGCGCCAATTATATATATATATATATATTAGGGCGGGTCGATTTAAAAATCGCTCATTGCTCGTATTCTAGGGATCAAAATAAGAAACTTTGTCGAAGGAACCATACCTCTAAAACGAATTGTGATGTCCCCCAATTTGGGTCGAACGAAAAATCCGACTTTGACCCATTTAGAGTGCTCCAATCGAGTCCAAATGTATGACCGACCCCCACTAACTTTGGCCGGCCGATCCACCCATGCCAGTGGCACACCCCCTTGATCTCCCATGGGGGGGTCCCCATAGAACCATTTCAAAATATCACCATTTTTGGCCTTTACATGAGACAAGAAACTAAAAAGTTCGACCCAAATTGGGGGACATCAGAATTCGTTTTAGAGGTATGGCTCCTTCGGCAAAGTTTCTTATTTTGATCCCTAGAATATGATGTTCCCAGAGCAATTGGCGATTTTTTTGCCTCCCAACAAATCGACCCGGCCTAATATATATATATATAAATAAATATAATATATATATAATATATATGTTGGGATATATGTAGCTGTATGCACTTATGATATGTTCAAATATATATAAATATAGGTAAGAAATGTATGTATGCATGTGTATGTACTTATTCTCTTTTTCTTACTCAAAGTGTCGTTCCTGTTTTTGTTATTATTGCAGATGCCATTGCTGTCATTGAAGTGCCAGCGAGTCGGTGGTTGCCGCGCCACCGCATGCGTGTTGCAAGAGCTTTCATCGTCGTCGCACAAATCCAATTGTACACGTTCCATTTCCGCTTCAAGTGGTCGTCTTCCTTAAAGAGGCTGAAAAACAGCCCAGCTCAAACTGCAATGCGCACAGTTATTCCATTGATATTATGAGTTCGTATATTTTGTTATTGTTACGGCTGCCAATGGTTACAATTGTGAATTTGCTTTCCTTACAGCGTTGGTTAGTAGATTTTTCGGATTCTGCCATTGAATGGGTAAGTCTGTTCTAAACCGGTTTCAGTTAAATTATTACGTACTATACAAGCTCAGCAAGCATACGAATGCATATGGATGCAAATGTAGTTACTTACATATTTATAATTGTGTATTTAGCTGTTAATAACGTGCTACTAGACTAGCGTTTAACTAGTCCATTTGAGGACAGTACCAGTCGTTTCTACAAGAGTCGATTCTACGTTGCCGGAACAACTCGGATTTATATCTGGCCAGGGAATGTCACTTCAGCGTAGCACCGGTGACACCATACGCAACTTATTTTTGTAAATATAAGTTTTTATATATAAAAAAGCGTATTAAAGCCGTAATTGGAAAATACAAATTTTTCAGGTAAATGTAGGAAAACATACTGCAGTCTGGCCAGACTATATGGAGTATGAATATGGGGTGCACACATATTTTGTACAAAAATCAAATAAGCGTTTTTTAATTTTTTTTTTTAAATTACAATGAAGTTCGATCTAGACGCGGCAAATATGAAATATCAATTCGATCGAATACCAAGTCTCCTTCAAAAAATATAACTTATGTTCAATAATTCTAAAAAGATCTTGGTGCTCTCTCAAGACTAAACTCAAGATGAATTTTTGAAACAATTATTTACTCACTTTTTCACACACAAACACACACATTATTTAAAGGTATTTTTAACTCACACAAGCAATATCTTTATTTTGAAAAGGCTTTAATCAATTGATGTTTCAAATATGTACGCGTTTCATTAAACTCGATCATATACGCCAGATTTGTTTCCTCGCCTGCATCCAAGCGATGGTCGTACAGCTCCTCGCCAAATATATCATTCCAGTCTGCAATAAAACGATGGAAAGTAAGACTTTTGTAATATAAAGAAGACATATACATATACTATACAGTATTTCACGGTAATAAGCACTAGAAAAACTGTAAGAAAATTTCACCTCTTTATATATACACAAAAAATCATGATATAAGCATCCCATTTATAGCACCAGAAAACTAGTCACTTTCTTCCTAAAGTACTAAAAATTAATTTTCCACTTATCTCCACAAATAAATGTGGGCAGTACTATTTCGGCCTTGCTAATATTGAGCTTTCAGTCGAATATTACAGGCTTTTTTTTTTAACTACTAACTAACGAATTCGTATATACAATAGTTTAAATATGTAGAACCCAATAAATGAACCAAAATTCAGTGTAAATTGGTAGCACATACATACATACATATGTACATATTTTTATTTTAAATAAATGAAATCTCGATGGTTTCTTTTTTTGAATGGAAATTTATGTATGTAATAGAAGTAGTTGTTGTTGTTGTATCAGCAAAAACATTTCCCATACATGTACGGGGAGTGTTGCCGAAGCGAGAGTCCTTGGCCGGATATATAGTAAATCCGAGTCGTTTCGGTAACGTAGAACCGGTGACGGTGGAACGAAAGTAAAAGTAGTCGTTCGTTTTGTTCAATTAGATACATCGGTAATGCGTATAGCGAAATTTGAATACAGGGTGGGCCATATAACGTTTGCTTTTTGAACCACCTATTTTTTTGAGAATGGTAACACAAAAGACATGTCAAATGTGTTCATAATTTACTTAAAGGTTTGACATTTACGAAATGGGGCGCTATACGCTTGAACAAAATTGGGAAATATTGAAAACCTATTTCCAAAGTGGTGAGTCTTCTTCTTCTTTTCTGATTTTCACACCGGTGGCTACATCAATAAGCAAAATTGTCGGATTTGGGGTTCAGAAAATCCGCACGTTACTTTAGAGAAGCAAATGCATCCACAACGAGTCACTGTTTGGTGCGGTTTTTGGTCTGGCGGCATCATCGGGCCTTTTTTTTCGAAAATGAGCGAGGAGCCGCGGTTACAATAAATGGCGAGCGTTACTGTGACATGCTCAACGAGTTGTTTCCAAAAATTGAAGAGGATGATATGGACGACACTTGGTTTCAACAGGACGGTGCAACTTGTCACACTGCCAAAGTTACACTCGAACTTTTGGCTAAAGTTTTTGGAAGCCGAATAATCAGCCGAAACTCCGGTATCAATTGGCCGCCTCGGAGCTGTGATTTAATCCCGTTGGACTATTTTTTGTGGGGAGCCGTTAAGAACAAATGCTATGCAAACCATCCAGAGACGATTGATGCTTTAAAACACGAAATTGAAGTTGCCATTCATGAAATTGGAGCCCAAACAATCGAAAATGTGCTTAAAAATTGGGTTGATCGAATGGTCTACTGTAAAGCCAGTCGCGGCAGTCATTTGAACGATATTATTTTTCATTCATAAATGACAATGTTCAATCTTCAAAATAAAAAAAAAAGTTTGAAGAAATATTGATTAGTTTTTTTTTATAGCCGATTCAAAAAGCAATATATGCACAGTCATTACATAAGCATCGACTCTCGTGAATTTTATTCGGTGCTTATATCCCGGAAATACTGCACATACATGCATATATATTTATATGTTTGTCAGATTTTAGTGTAATTTATCAATATGGATACTAGCGATACGAAATAAACATTAGTATAAAGCAATATGCTAAGTTGATTTAAGTTGTTTTATCAAAAGTCCAGAATATATTTATGTAAGTAATCTAAGCTCACCTCTGCTAAAATTTTGTGAGTGAAAGCGCACCCAAAGCGTATATCGATAAGATGTTGTCCGCATTGAGTAGCCCATTACTTTGATGTTTAAAAGTTTTGGTTTGTCGCTATTGGGATGCTTTGTTGGTTCAATACCTGGACGCGGATATTGACTTAACGCCACATACTCGTCACCTAAACCGATGCCTCGCAGCAGTGGATATAAACTTTTGCCTTCAGCACATGTCAATTGCTCATTGGAAGGCGTATTACAACGTGGTAGTGATGGTAAATGAGCTAGATCCACCAATGTTGGAAAAATATCCAATAGTTCTACAATCGTATGCATTCGCTGAAATGTCTGCAGTGGGAATTCCGGACTCTGTATGATGAGTGGTACACGCAGCGCCACTTCAAAATTACTGTACTTAGCCCATTCGGCATGTTCGCCTAGTGACCAGCCATGATCACTGGTCACTACCATGATAGTGTTACGTCTATCCACATGAGCGACAAATTTTCCAAACAGGTCATCTACGTACGCAACAGATGCATAGTAAGCTTGACGTATCTGCGAGCGCTGCACTGCTGAAATCGGGCCATAAGGAAATGAAATATTTTGGTATTTAAAGTCATCACGCGAACGCACATCAATGTACGGATTCCAAGCGACATTTGGCATATCCACTGGCTTATGAGTGTCTGTGGTATAGTTATTGAAATCCTCGACTCGAAATTGTTCAATAAACTGTTGTGGAAAGCGGAAATTTATGTGCGGCTTGTGAAAACCAAGAGCTAGAAAAAAAGGCCTTCGACGCTTGTAAGTGTTAATAAAGCGTATGGCCTCAGCGGTGGATTCAATATCGGGCAACGTCTTCAGTGGTTGGGTTTGCAGATGAACGGGACATATAAGATTTTTGCGCAACACACCACTATTATCCGGGCATACTGGCGAATTCATGTATTTCTCACTCGGTGGCCGAAAAGTCGGCTGCGACCAGCTGTAGGGATAATCGTCAGTATTATTCGAGGAGATTCCAGAATGGAACACTTTTCCAATGCCATAAGTATAGTAGTTGTGAGCTTTGAAATACTGCGGTAATGTGGTAAAGTTGCCAACAAATTCACGCCAGTAGTTGTAAAAGTCATAAAGATGCAAAGTATCCGGACGACGGCCAGTGAGCATCGAATTGCGACTAGGAGCACATAGAGATTGCTGAAAAACAATTTCAAGAGCATACGCATTTTGAACGTGTATTGAAATATTTACTTTTTTTATATTTTATATTAAACACACATAAATATGTACATATTTACATACATACCTGGCTATAGGCTCGTGTAAAATGGTAACTCTCATTCATAAAAGCATTCAAATGAGGTGTTTTTGCCAAATAATCACCGTAACCACCCAACACTGGCCGCAGGTCATCAAAGATCACAAGCACAACATTGCGACGCGATACGTTTCGTGCCGCATGCACTGTGAGTAAGAAGAATAAGTGCAGCAGCAATAGCAAAATAGTGGTCATCTTGAAAATGTAACTTAGATTTCTCGACGCAAATAAAACGATTCACATAACAATTGGCTATAGCATTTATTCACATCGGACTTTACTCGTTGAGTCTCTCTCGAAAATAAACAACAAAATTGCAAAACTGTAGATCCGCCATTCGACGTTTTACTAAAAATGAGTTCCAAACAAATAGTTATATGCATGTACATGCGTATATATATTATGAAAATGAATCGAAATAACAAATATGTGTGTGTAACTAAATTAGTGGACTTTAGTTGAATGCAGTGAGAATACAATAGCTCTTCAACTCATACATATATTTTCTTTATATTTACTCAAAAGAAATTGAAAGTTTTGTCCATTGTTCCTTAATTTAGCCGGAAGTATGATTTTTATGTAGCTATATTAATGCATGTAGGCATATGGGCTTATGTATGCACCAGCAGACATTAGTGTACGTATGTTGTATACATTGTTATATCCGTAAAAATAAGTATATCAATCTTTTTATAAATTGTTTATTGTCATTTTCCCCCACACCAATGTGCATGCATTATGTGTTAATGAATTTTCACAAAGTAACTGTCATATTTTAAGCATTTTGCGTACAAGTTTGGCAGCACTGACTTGACATTCAATGCTTTTCCGGTGCTTTGCTTTCATACTGTTCGTTTTGCGTACCATGTTTCTGCATTCTTTGTTTTTATCCGCACTTTCTATATGTTTATTCACACACATTTCTTTATTCTACTTTTATTCAGTATGTCGGCACAAATGCTAAAACCTGGAGTTTTTAAACACATTACTTGTCGGAATAATATTTACCCAAAAAGTACAGTGAAACGCTTTATCGTGCCAAATGAATTCGTCGATTGGTCAACAGAATATAGCAAATATATACCCCCGAATTATACTGCGCCACATATCAACGGACAACCTTGGGCTGATCCGGACATCGGTTGTGAAAATTTTCAGCCGAAGTGGAATGAACTAGATGGCGCTGTAAATCGAGTGTCGCTTAACGGAATTTATAAAATTGAAAATGAATATCCGATAAATTCCTTTGGACGTACTGGCTTGCGGGGCCGCGGATTACTGGGACGCTGGGGGCCAAATCATGCTGCCGATCCAGTGGTGACGCGTTGGCAGCGTGATACTGATGGAAATAAAATCTGGAATAGTGAAACAAAAAAGTACTTTTTCTTGGAGCATGCTTATACAATTATAAGTTATTTCAAAAAATATTTTTTACAGAAGCATTTTACAAATGGTGGCCATACAACGTCATGATAATAAAATGTGGGCTATACCAGGTGGCATGGTTGATCCTGGCGAAAAGGTTAGTGCAACACTTAAGCGAGAATTCATGGAAGAGGCTTTGGATAGTTTTGGTGACTTTGACAAAATTCTTCGTTAGTAAACTTGTGCTTATTATATTTATGCTATTTTTGATTACAGATAATCAGAAAATGATTGAAGAGTTTTTCGCAAAAGGCGTAGAAATCTATACAGGATATGTAGACGATTACCGGAATACAGATAACGCCTGGATTGAGACAATGGCGTATAATTTCCATGACGATAACGGAACTGCGGTGGGACAATTAAAGCTCTCTGCTGGCGATGATGCTGCCAACGTAAAGTGGCTAAGCATAGATAGTAACATAAAACTGCATGCAAATCATAATGACATAATTGAAGCAGTTGTAACTAAGTTGAACGCACATTGGTAGCTTGGTACATACCTTGCATAGTGCCTGCGGTCATCTCAGACCAAGAATAGATTCGCTACAGAAAATGCAAGGCGAATTCATAGGAGGTAACTTCGATAGAGCTACAAAAACACTTGCATGTATTTTATTTTAGCGATTTGATAGTTGAATTATCCAAATTTCAACGTAATTGAACAATTAATTAAGCAAAGAAAAAGGGCTCTTTGACTTTCAAATCCGCAAATCACAAGAAATAAGCTGCTATAGCTTATATTATTAATTATATAATTATTTTATTGTTATTTCACCTGCCAATGAAACTTGGGACCCACTTGCAGAGTAAGAAGTCACAAAAATTTCTCAATTTTGCGCAATTTCTTGGTCAAGTTTTCGGGCTATTTATCACAGTTGCCAACCTCATGATTTAAACACTAGATTAAGTGTTTTTTTTTTGGGGGGAAATTAAAACGACAAACAATTAATAACCGTGTGTCTGTAGACTCATTACTCAACATAAAAAACTGACCAAAAAGAGAAAATTGTCGGTGTTACTATTATAATATACCAGATGATGTAAATTATGCCATCGCTAACAAACGCTTTTATCGAAATCCGAAATAATATTTAAAATAAATTTCATGACCGCAAGTTGACAATTATGATTAAGTAGGTTTTGGAATTAATTAATACACTTTAATGTATAGAAGCTAATTTTTTTACAGAATCGTTAAGAATGAATAAACTGTTTTACTGAATTATATGATTTATATTTACTTTTGTTAACTAAACTAAATGTCAGGTTGGTGTAGGGTGCGCATACTGCAGATTAAATCATCGAGCAATTACTTTCGCAGGGTTGCACTCATACAAGTATTAACTATATAAATAAATCTTTAATTCATATATGGCATCCCTTGGCATATTGATGTCGAACGATTTGGAACATATTTGGAAATTTTCGCGTCTGAAAGTCGATGGACAAAATATTTCCCAGAAGTTTTACTTATTACTTAAAAAAAAAGAAGAATTAAAAATATATTAAGAAATTATTGGCTATATAAAGCGATAGATTAGTATCCGTATTGTTGGATTTTGCAAAAAAATTTCTCCGATTTTATGGAATCTACTTTGGTGAAAGAGGTGGATAGCTAAAATAAATTTTATTTTTAGGCCATCAGAAAATTATTTCTTTGTCGAGGTCAAATCTTAAATAAGATATATATCTAAGAAAATATTAAAATAATAACCGAGAATCGACGCAAAATTTGCCATCTCTTGCAAAATTGAAAAGAAGACATATCAGCTGGAAATGTTTACACATTTTTTTGTTGTCTAAAAAATTACCAAAAACATACTTTATAACTTCTCGTTTTTTTTTTTTTGTTATTATAAATATTACATTTTATCGTACCTGACTATAATCAACAAATTTTCATCTTGCACACGAGACAAAAGTGCACAAAAGACAAGGTTCCACAATAATTAATTTGTTTTCAAAAGGTGCAGTTATATGCTCTCAGATCATTTGTTTTCCCGATGGATAATATTTGCCAGCACAGAACGAAGGTCTCTCTTACATCGAACTGTTACTTTACTCTCTCAATTTTTGAGTAATGGAATTTTTTCACGTTAACGAACGCCTGCTAGCAAAAATTAGGAATAATTACTACAAATTTTTGTATTGTCGAACACGAGTAATGAAATAAACGCTTGCAACCAACGACATAGCCACAATTTTATGATATTTTTGACAAGTCGTACGTGTGAACGATTTGTATATATGTACATACATGGTAACTGGTTTGTTCCAATTTTATACAAATCAGCTGTTCGTAAATACAAGTCTTTTTTATTTTACATTGTTTTTACATGCGAGTCCAATTGCTGCAAAATATTTTTACAACATTTCGCCACGCACGTTATCCCATGGCAGTATTTACTCAAGTTATAAATCCATTGACAGGCTGTAATGAATGGGCTGTACATGACAATGACTATGATTACCAAATGGAGTTAACATGTACCGGCTTTGGTGATATGTTGCACGATCGTGAACGCAATCAAAAATACTATGGAGCACTGCGAAAAGCCATAGCGCGGATGCACGCAGACGGACACGAAGTGCACGTTTTGGATATTGGCACTGGAACAGGCATATTATCAATGATGGCTTTAACTGCCGGTGCTGACACGGTTACCGCGTGTGAAGCATTTATGCCCATGGCGAATTGTGCGCAGCGCATATTTGCGGCAAACGGATTTAGTGACAAGGTACGACTTGTGAAGAAACGCTCAACTGAGATGCGTGTTGGAAAGGACATGCCGCAAAGGGCAAACCTATTAGTCGCTGAATTGTTGGACACGGAGTTAATAGGCGAGGGAGCAATTGGTATATACAACCACGCGCATGATGAACTGCTAACGGATGACGTAGTTTGTATACCTGCAAAGGCAACATGCTATGCACAAGTAGTGCAATCGACACTTGCCGCTCAATGGAATACTATGAAAATTGTCGCTGATTTAGATGGCAACATACTGCTAAAACCACCCAAAGACGTACTAGATTGTAAGGGAGAAGCGGCGGTGCATGATGTACAACTTTCTCAACTAAGCTTAGACCACTTCCGTCCACTCACAAAACCATTAGAAATATTTGAATTTAATTTCAATCAAAAGATAAGGAGGAATACACAAAGGCAGCAGTTGTTAGAAGTGAATGCATTGCAACCAGGGTCAACCGATATCGTGTTCTATTGGTGGGATATACAAATGTATTCTAAAGATGAGGACACATTAAGTTGTGCTCCATATTGGGCACATCCCGATTACAAGGAAGAAACAGATGTTATTCCTTGGCGAGATCATTGGATGCAGGCGATATACTACATCCCAAAACCATTACATATATCTAGAAGTGGTGAAAAATTTGTGCTTAATTGTAACCATGACGAATACTCCCTTTGGTTTGATGTGCATACCACACTGACGTCAGGGAAGAAAGAGGTACCACGCCACGCGTGTACGTGCAATTTTCACCTTGCCTATTCCCATTCACGTATTGGTCAACTAAATCAGTCTGTGCGCAACAAAAGGTATCTAAACTATTTAGAACAGAACTTAACCAAAAACTCGAAAGTTCTTTGCATTGGGGATAGTTGTATTTTGGGGTTGGCTATAGCAAAAATGGGAGTCACTTCCGTAGTACTATGCGAAAAGAACTCTTTTTCTAGACGATTCATGAATTCCGTTGCAGAAGGCAACAACTTAGAAAACGTGGAGTTTGTCGAAAATTTAAATAATCTCGAGGAAATCAAATTGCCACATCTAACCCATATATTTGCCGAGCCATACTTTCTATCCGCTATCTTGCCATGGGACAATTTTCTGTTTGGTCAACTTTTGCAAAAAATCATGGACAAACTGTCGCCAACAGTGCAAATATCACCACATTCCGCTAAAATATTTGCAGTTCCTGTGCAATTCACCGACCTGCATAAAATACGTACACCTGTGAATCAATGTGAAGGATTCGACTTGAGCATATTCGACGAAATGATTAAGGTTGGTGTAAACTTTTATTACGAATATTTTAAAAACGAAAATTATTTACAGAAAGCGAGATCAACATTACCTGATAGCAAAATTGAAGCGCACCCGCTTTGGGAATATCCTTGCAAAGCATTAGCTACACCTCAAGAAGTTTTACATATTAACTTTCGAGATTTTAACAATGAATACTCCACAAACGGACTCATCACAATAGAAAGGTAGATTTCATATTAACAATCATACACCTTGGAAGTTCATATTTGTACACAATATTGTTTATTTAGTGACTCCTCTTGCAATGGCATCGCGCTTTGGGTTGATTGGAATATCGATGGTGTTGGTAGTCCAAAGTCGTTTGTAAGCACTGGACCTGTAGAATCAATTGTACCAGGGAACTTTATTAAATGGGATATGTTTGTTCGACAAGGTGTGCACTTATTTGACGAGAGTTACCCAGTGTTTAATCGAAAGAGCAGCGTACGGTGGACATTACTTTATAAACCCAAATCAAGTAAATTTGAAATGGATTTTAATGTGAATAACCTCCCAACGAGTTAATCGAGCAACAGTTTCACCTCATCAAACCAACCGTGCAGGATAGAGTAAGTTTAGTTGGAAATTTAAATGCTCTTATTCAAATTGTATAAGTATTTTTATTTAATTTGCTCAATTAAATTTACATACATATGTATATAACATATATGTACAATAAAAATTATATGTACTTATGTATTCAAACCAATATACAAAAAAAATTGTGAAAACACAAAGAACAACTAATTTTTTGGTATTTCCTGTTCCATTTGCGTCAGCACAATGTTACGGTCAGTCTGAGCACTCGGTGATGCCTGCTTTTGACCAAATTCGCCACCTTTCAAACGTTGGCGTAAATCTAAAGCGCGAATATCGGTCATTAAAGAATGCTGTTTGTTCTCCAGATCAACATCGATTTTCTGTGCATGTTCTTCCAATAGGTTATAATTTGCTTTAGCCTCATCGATTTTATCCATTAAGCGACGTCGTATCGTTTGAAGCTTTTGCACCTCCAAGCAAAGTTGCTCATGAGCCTCATCTAGACACAGTTCCATACCAGAACGTTGTGCACGGTTCTCCAAACGCGTTTCGGCTAGTTTCAGTCCATCAGTTTTATCTCTCAACGCTTGCTCCAAAGTTTTGATATCACACACAGCTCTCTCCATTTCTTCTTTCATCTGAAAAGGGCATTGAAAAGTGTAAAAAGAGTATTGAAATTGTATTGACTTACTTTCATTTGCTGCCATTGAAGCTCGTTACGGGCACGTTGCGTCTCGAAGATACGCTTGCGTATGGTGTGTTCTGCCCGTTCCTGTTGTGTAATCAACATGTTGCGTGCCTTCTCACGGCAAACGAACAAGGACTCTCTTATGGCGTATGTGTCAGCCAATTCGTTTTCGGCCATTTGCTTTATATTTTTTGTATGCTCTAGCCACCCTTGGTAAGTGCAACAACTATAAAATATTCCAAAAAAAATTGACGTATTCACTTCCTCTGTTTAAGGTCATAGTGAATTATATGTACATATTGCGTTTTTAAGGATTTGAAAAGCAAAACGAAAAATCCGTTATTGCAAATGCATTAAGTTTGGAGAAACTAATTATCACAAATTATTATAAACATAAGGTATGTCATAATGAGCTGTGTTCTACCTATAGATAGAAATTTCCCCTTACTTTTTTGGATTGCGCAAAGGATCAGGTTTATAGGTGATATTTGAGGCAAATTTATTTAAATCCAGCTGTGCTACGTCCAATTCTTCGGCTTCAGCTTTATTTCCAACCTCTAAGCCAAGTTTGAATTTAACTTCATCTAATCTTCTCAGCTTTTCCCAAGCTTTCTGACATTGATCGGCAAGAAGATGTTGATTGTTCTCGATCACAGCCAACTCATTCTTGATTTCGGTATCAGCATCGTCATAGGTCAATTCAGAGCCTAATCGACAGTCCCGCATTGTTAGACATTCAGCAACAACACTAATAGGAGTTTGCATTGCCTCAAGCTCACGTTCTGTAGATGCCTTCTCTTCCTCCAGCATTTTTATTTCGCGCACAATGCGTTCCAATGTTCTAGCAATTGTTTCACGCCAACGCGCCAGCTCTGCGATACTGAAATAATATGATACATACATATGATAAAAAATAAAAATTTTCAGGTATCCCTACGCTTATATACAAATGTACGTACCGATCGGCCAACGCCTCGTTAGTTTCGTAATTGGTCCAGTCGCCCGCGATGCGTGTCTCATTTCGCAGAGTGCGTGAACTATGTCGAATGTTGAAAGCATCACTCCGTCTTGCGTCAGCCACATTTCGAAGCTGATTAACACGAGCATTCCAATCGGACAATGCCAAATGTTGTAGCGGTTTCTCCAATGTTATGACGGTATGATGAGCCATATTTAAATGTATTGTATTAAAATATTTTTTTATTGATATAAAAAAATTATTTTGGTACTATTTATTTATATGAAATAACTCGTTATTTGTTAAAACTTCAATTTAGATATCTGAAAAACTCGAAAAAATCGTTCTAAAACTGCTTATGATATATTCGAGATGTGTCGAAACATGAATGTGAAGAATTACTTCGATTCAATTGTATTGCATAGAAAGCAAATGGGTTGCTACAGGAATGCGGAAAAGAAAACTATTAACAGTATAAATATGTATAGAATTCTCTCAGAGCAATTTTCCACCTAAAGCGCTTGTTTGTTTAGCAAACTTTGTTTTTTTTTATTGGTATCCTGTGGAAACCTATGAATAGGGGGTAGTTCCAATGCGGTTGTCGGTTGTCGTAGCAGCACTAATTTGTTGTCTAGAACAAATTTTGTGTTCTACGGTAAACAATTTAAACAAATCTAACACAGACCACCCACATGTACATATGTACATGTATGCAAGTAAGCATGAATGGTTATTTGGAACAAAATTACATACATATGTATGTACATATTATGAAATTAGATGAGCGTAGTAACTCATCTAAACCAAGTCACCTCAATAAGCCTAGGGGGGACCTTGGTTGGAAAGAAAGTGCCTTTCTTCTAGCCGTACCAAGCCCAAATATCTGTTCTCCCGACAGTGCGTCCTACGTTACCGGAACGACCCGGATTTACTATATATCGGGCCAAGGACTGTCACTCCGGCAGCACCTCCGCACATGTATGGGGAATGTTTTGCTGCTACAACAACAACAACATCATCTGTTCTTTTTCGATTTGGCTTGGCATTCGAGAAGCAGGTGTGGAAGATTCGGGGGAGTGGTCGCCGAAATGACAAGAGTCAGTGGATTATATGCCGAGCGTAGCAATCTACAGAGATCTATAGAGATAGATAGATAGATACTTTATGAGGTTTGCACTTCCACCTCATTAGGAAGAGCTGCGTCAGGAGGATTTTTCCGTGGCGCGTCCTCAACTCAGCACACCACCAGATATCCTGGGTTGTTTCGCCTTCTCACAAACGAATGTTAGGAACCTAGCCAAAACCGTCGTTCTGTGCAGAAGAGTCGTTCTGGGAACGGTGAATGGTGATCAGAGGCTTTCCTCACTTGGGTGGACTTCTACGCATGGAACCATCCTCCAGGGGCAAGGGCCTATCCGAGCCGTTTGATACAAAACGAGGTTTCCGAGAGGGTGACTCACTGCTGTGTGACTTATTTAACTTGATGCTGGAAAAGCTCATGCATATGAGCCGCAGAACTTAATCGGTCAGGAGCAATATTTTATAAGAGCGTACAATTGTTGGCGTATGCCGATAATATTGGCAACATCGACCTTAACAATCGCGCTGATAGTTCTGCTTTTTCCAAAGCGGGAAAAACAGCAAAGCGAATGGGTCTGGTGGTGGACGAGGACAAAACGAAGTACCTCCTGTCATCAAACAAACAGTCGACGCACTCTCGTATCGGCACTTACGTCACTGTTGACAGTTATGATTTTGAAGTTGTAAGTGACGTCATTTATCTAGGAACCAACATTAACAACGATAATAATGCCAGCATTGAAATCCAACGAAGAATCTCACCTGCCAACAAGTGCTACTTTGGGCTAAGTAGGCAATTCAGTAGTAAAGTTCTTCCTCTACAAACAAAACTACCACTGGATGGTTTTCGCGCCAATCAAGCATAAGAAGGACCTTATAAGATGATTAAATCTCTTTTGGTTCCAATAACATAGGATTCTCCTTCTAAACGCTTGCAGTCTAAGAGGGTCTTAATAGCTTTAAGAAGGGTTTCATCAGACTTATTTTTCCAATTAATTTAGTCGTCCAGGATAAGGACAAATTACATGGGACATTGGATAAGAGTTAATAGGCAGAAAATAAGGTTCCGATTTTTGATTCTTGTTGTTGTTGTTGTAGCAGCATAAACATTCCCCATACTTACATACGGGGAATGCTGCTGGAGTGACAGTCCTTGGCCGGATATAAATCCGGGTCGTTTCGGTAACGTAGAACCGACTGTCGTGGAAACGTGATTTTGATTCTATGCCCAACTTCCATATTCTGAGATTCTTTGTCTGCATAAGGTGATTTTCACACCGATAAACTTATGTACATATGTATGTATTCAAGCGAGAGCGTCCCTTTGCTTTTCGTTCAAGTTAAAATAAAATTTAATCTAGTAAATCAGGTAATTTTGTATTTACAGAAGGAATTTGTTTGTTTGTTTGTTAACAGTAATAGTAGCCCCGCCAGTGTCGGGTATATCACCTGTCATCTTCGTCTAGCTCATCTAGGGGTAGGCCCAGGAAACATGCTGTTTCGACGAGATGGGTCCAGAGGGAGAGGGGTGTTAGATGAGTCGGTTTTAGGGGACATGTGAAAAGGTGGTTAGTGTCGTGCGGGGTGCCTTCACATGCCGGACATATGTTTGGTATGTCGGGGTCGATTCTAGATAGGTAGGAGTTTAACCTGCTACAATATCCTGAACGTAATTGTGCCTTTACAAAAGGAATAAATTCCTTATTCCTTTACAGAAGGAATAAATGTGTCTGGTTGCTTTATTAAATTGAGGAAAAAGTATGCCACTACAAATTGAGAAGTCTAATAACAGGTTCACATATAACTAGATCATCTACTTTTTTGTGCTTAACTCCAAATCCGTAATTAAAAAGCGAGATTACCCATACAAAATTTCTGTCTCGAAATCCGATCCTTTTTTCCGTACAACCCTTGCTATCGACAATTATTATTACGAATGTAAGGAGAAAGATCAAAGTAAAAACTAAATAACATGAACGTCGCCAAAGGTAAGAGGTTTGTAGACATAATTCTAATAACATTTTTATTAGATATTAATTATGCATTCATATAATAGAGAAAAGCGTCTGTCCATGGACGGTTTGGCATGCTATTGTTTATTATAAAATGTATTACGTCGTTTGCGGTTTCCTCATATTGCTTCTCTTTGAATATTCTTCATACCTTTAATAATAATTAAGCAAATCAGCAATACTAAGATATTCCATTAATTTCTATGAAGAAAAGGCATTCACAATAGTGTTAACAGCTGACTGTCTAATCTGCAATATGTGAACAGTAATGTAATTTTTAGGGATTTATTGTAATCACTGCATATATGAACGTATTTTAAAATACTTGAATTTCCCGATAGGAGTAACTACGAGTAAATACTCGATACCTTATTAAAGTACTGAGTACTTTTCGTACTCGTGACCTTCATGCAAGTACTCAGGTGGATATAAAGTACGCAATGGATTTTCTTTTGAAAAATTTAATATACGGCACTTCGATTTCATTGATTTGTTTAGTTTAAATCTCACAAACCACAATATTACCAAGCCATTCTCTGAATTTTCCCAAAGATGTAATTTCGCCTCCTTTTGTTTATTTTGTCGATTGTTTCGTATTGGAAAGGGACCTGTGATCAGAGTTGTCAAAATCGCGAAAAATAAAGTAACTGTATTGGGACACTACTTCCCGTACTCAATTTGTCTTGGGATCAAGTTATAATCAGTTCTGAACGTTTTGTTTCTTGCTACGAGCTTGGCAGCATAGCCTTTTGTAATTTGTAGTACTTACCAGTGAATATAAAATCATATGAAGTAAATTAGAAAAGCTCCTATTTGTAAGATATTTTTAAAACTTTTTGCAAAAAAATTGATAACCTTTATAATTGATTAGTTCTTGAAAGCGTTTATTATTTACAGTTTTTTCATCTGTACCAATAATCGTCTGAACCTTGTTTTGAGTATGTATGTGTGTGCCATCCATGTTCCCTTTATTTCAGCCGGCTATTATGTGCGGCACCCACGTACATAGAAATGGCACCACTTTTTGACTGTCAATCAACTGATTACATAAACATTGGGAACTGGGCAACTCTTATTGTTGAGAAGGGCAGCAAAATTTTGAACAAAATGTAGAGAAAATATCCGGCACGCCATAAATTTTGCTAATATATTGAATTTTTTCGAAACTAGCTATGTTACTTTAATTGATATGTCGAATGAAACAGCGCCGGTTGCACCTTGGCAACTTTGTTCAGTCATTGCTCATGCAATTGTTATTGTCGTGCATCTATGCAAGACGCCTGTAAGTGTGAAAGAAACAACTAATTAGAAAAACTACACACCCGGAATTATTGCCGCAGGTGAAGCACAAGAGAAAACGAATAAGCCAAATCGGTGAGTGGTGCCACTTAACGCGACATTGCTGGAAACATTCGACGACGACAAGAAGAAAAAAGTTAACGGCGAGCAAAAAGGCAAAGAGCGAAGAAGGTGGAACAAAAATATCAAAAGTCCACAATGGCGAGCACCGGTGTTGGTAAGAAAATTTCTCGTGAAAAACTAGAAAAAATCGCGTATTATTGTGCATTAAAATTATTTTAAAGTGGCTTGTGTAAATTTTGATTTAATTTTACTGTGCGAGGAGAAGGTTTTGTTGGAACCTTTGTAAAACATGTGACGTACCATAGCGAGCTGCGGATGCTTTGCTAGTTTTTTTTTGGCTGGATTTTTGATTTTTCACATTTCCACTCGCTGACAGCAATGAGAAATATAAAATGTGAAGCTTTTAAAAGCCGTAGCATACTGCTGATTGCGGAATATAAATTGGTTTTGGTCTTGTAATAAATGAAAGTGCTCACGTATTTTGTGGGTATATATTTGCGATGACCATACCAGCGTGTACAGACAAAAAATTGTAAGGGTTGGGGAGGGGGTTAAAAATCAAGAAACCAATAATTATTATGCTTTTAAGTTGGTCGATAAATGGACCGATGTCAATTGGCAGGGCGCAATTTTAAGGCAAGAAATTTAACAAATCAGGCATGAAACTTGAATAAGTACTTTCATCAATTCCATAATCTCAATGACTTGACATTTTCACTACACTTTTTGTGGTTTTTATTCTTTGCTTAGTTCATCCAGCCTTTGGTTCCGGTTGATGTGCCAATTTTTCTTACGTTGCTTTTATTATTCCACCACTATACTCATGCCACACACTTAAGGTCTTATTTAATTAGATTAGAAATTGAAGTGTTTCCATAAAAAAATGCAGTTTTATAGCGCGCAACGTTAAACCTAGGTCCATGCTTCGGTTCATCCGTCCGCGAACAGGGAGTAATAGCAGCCGCGATTCAAACACCACTGGCTATGAATTTTGTAAATACATTTTGTTATTTATGCCTCCACCAAAATGTATAATATGCGTAAATGAACCAAACCTTCCGGTAATCTGGTTCTTATTAGTTGCAACTAATATTCAAATGTTTTAAAATATTCTTTAAACTATTTAAATATTTTTTTATTATGTGTGCATATATGTGCATCAAAGTAACTCTCACGTTCAGCCTGATGCTCCCATTACTCCCCCCAACCAATGTTTTCTAGTACTAATGACTCATTGGCAGTTGCGTGAA
Source organism: Anastrepha fraterculus (assembly GCA_037575425.1). NCBI lineage: Eukaryota > Metazoa > Arthropoda > Insecta > Diptera > Tephritidae > Anastrepha > Anastrepha fraterculus. Next base: position 373,949 of record JAYXIM010016200.1, read on the forward strand.
TATAACACCTTGTTAATGCATTTATCAAATTCCTAGATTAGAAGAAGATAATCTAAAGAGAATAAAGATGAATACTTTCGTAGAATTGGGAAGGAAGTTTTTTATATTATTTGTTTATATTAAAATATTTATTTGAATTCCCGTTAAAGAGTTTCGACATCAGAAATTTTATGGTGTACAAGAGATAAAGGATCTAAAGTGGATGTTACAATATAAAATACTCCGAAAGAAACTTTAGCTTTGCCGTAACGTTTAGACTAGAAGAAGAACATTTTCTTAGGAACGAAAATGATCAATAATAAAAAAGTTAGATCCTTAATATGTATAATATATGTATGTAAAAAAATAAATAATTGGCGCGTACATTTCTGTTAGGTGTTTGGCCTAGCTCTTCCTATTTGTTGTGTGCGACCTGATGTTGTTCCAAAAATGCAGTGACCTACAGTTTTAAGCCGACTTAGAACGGCAAATGGTGTTTTTTCGTGGCAGAAATATTCTCGGAGGCTAGCCATTGCCTGCCGAGGTGCGACCGCTTTTAGAAAAAACTTATTCTTTTAGTTGTTCATGCACAGATATTCGAACCTACGTACTCCCGAATGGTAGTCACGCACCAACCGACTCACCTACGGCAGCTCCATGTCTTCAATATGTACCTGCTTGTTTAATATATTAGTACACGCAACGTTTTAAAGAATACTCTGCATGCTAATTTCCCTATAAACGGTGAGTTTAAAATTAGGTGAAGTAAAATTTCTTATATATTTGCAGTGGTTCCGCGAAATTTTCGCTTGCTGGAAGAGTTGGATCAAGGTCAAAAAGGTGTTGGTGATGGGACGATTTCCTGGGGTCTCGAAAACGACGATGACATGACTCTAACACACTGGATCGGCATGATAATAGGCCCTCCCAGAGTAAGTATACATATAAGCATTCCACACATTGCGAATACGATTGACTCTTTTGCATCTTTCCAACAGACCCCCTATGAAAATAGAATGTATTCACTGAAAATTGAATGCGGCGATAGATATCCTGATGAACCGCCCGCAATACGGTTTCTGACAAGGATTAATATAAACTGCATTAATCAGAGCAACGGTGTGGTAAGTGTTTGTGCTCATGGCTATATTCAAAATCTATGTGCGGAGTTAAGCTTTCTAATTTGATGTCTTCCTTGGTAAATATACTAGGTTGATCACAGATTAGTGCCCATGCTATCCAGATGGAATCGGGAATACACTATAAAGTCAATGCTTCAAGAAATACGTAGAATCATGACATGCAAAGAGAATCTTAAATTGGCGCAACCACCAGAAGGCAGCGTTTTTTAGTTGATCACCTCAATTGTCGTTACTGGCAATTCAGCAACAGTTGCCGTTGCTGCTGCTGTTGTCCTGCAGTTGCTGTCATCAAAGTTGCCGAAAAACGAAGTCATAAATCTTCAACGCAAACGTCGTCGTCGTTGTATAAGTCGCCACCACTTCAACGTCTTCTCCTATGAGAACGTGTTATTATTATTATCATGCTTTTAAATTTAATTAATCAAGTTAAATCGCAAAAAGGAAACATCAAAGAAATAAAGTAACAAAAATAGTAATAATAAGTGGAAGAAATTTAAACAAATAATAAGTAACTAAGAAGGGAATATATGATAAACTTAATCACACAATCAAGTGAAATTTAGGCGAACACTTGAAGATTAAGAAAAGAACTACAGTAGTGACGAAATATGTGAAACAAACAAACATAGTATCTTACGAATTCATTAACACCATATACACTAGTATCACACGCCTATAATACACACACGGCCGAAGGAAGGAAAAATTGCATAACGATTAAAATGATAAATGCATAAAATATTTATTAATTAATGAAATATTAACTTCAACAATAGATACGAAAGAAAAGCGAAATATGTTCTATGTGCTGCTAAGTAATTATGCAACGTCAATGAAACGAAATAAAGTAGTAAACGATGTTAACATTCAGCCGGTTGAAAGCGTGCATTTATATGAAGCTTCAAATATTGAACACAAAAGATATAAGCACCAAACAGCAAAACACCATCTATAGTGCAGCACACACAGCAGGCAATTTTCCGATGGAGCGGCACAGCTGCTGCATTTAAAATTGTTTATTTTTTTTTTTGCTCTGTTCTTAAAAGCAAAATTTGTTGCTCGTTATAGATATTAATGTTCAAAAAATATCTTAATTTGCTCACTCAAGTTAAATCGATCGTGTTTTTCGCTTTTATTTGTAATTCTTTGACATTCGAATTTTTTCGAAAAACATCAAACTCAGTAGAAATCCGAACTTGAATGAAGTATAAAGTGACTGTACAGAATGGTGCATTCACATTTGGCTTCTAATAAGGAAATTCCCATTTTCTTTAAGATTCTTTTCCTTAATTACTATAAAAAAATAAACTTAAAACATAAATAAATGCATTAAAAACCAAAATCTAAATATAATTTCTACAATTGTGTGTTAATGGTTACATACGATTAATTGGCTGGCGGAGCTTTTGATATTCAACACTTTGGTGTTTGCTAGAAGTAGGTAAACTTAACACCACTCAATAAATGTTTGACGTAATAAGGTTTTAGTACTGTGCATGACGTTCATGAACTATGCGCTACTTTTGCAATACGTACATAGCTAATATTTTGCATGTACATACTAAACAGATCTAGAAAACCTTTCACGAAGTATTGAAAATAATTAGTGATGTATAGATCTACAAGATTATTAGCACACACAGCTAAAATTGCTTTGCCGATGCCTTAGCTGTAGCTTTAATATCTGTGGAAGCAAGAAAATGGACTTATGCGACCTTTTTATAATTGCACAGTTCTGGCGCACAATCCCTTGACTTAAATACTAGAGGTTCATCGACGCGATAATATTAAATGGTGGGTGAAATCAGGAAATGACAGATAAAGTGTTCTAATGTCGTCGGAATGATACGGGCAAGGAATGTCTGCTGAGCAGCACTCATCAAAAGTGGGAAGTATGAATCGTGAAAGTCTGCGCTTTCCTTCTTCGAGTCATTCTTACATTGCCGAGAACAAGTGGATTGAAATCCGGCCGAGCAGTCATTTCAGCAGCATTCCCCAAAGATGTTTGGGTTATGTTTTACACTGTTACAACAAAAATTAGCGTTTTAAATCCGCCGCGGAAAGTTACACCTAAGTTCTACACTGGAACTATAGGAATTTATGATGTTGATATGCAATGATAAGCCTTTAATTATATTGTCATCCATCGGAGCGATAATATCTAGAAAATTTTAAAGTTTTTGAGCAGATACAGAACAATTATTAGGAAAAAACACCGAATATTTTGTCGTATCTTTAGCATTTTATTTGTAGATTTATTTGTTTATTTTAATCATTACGTTAAATGTAATCTTTAGTTTAAATTGTAACAATTTTTCTTAGATCTTTGGGAGTTTTGATTGCTGCCAATAATTTCTCCCCGCAGTGAAGTTTGCGCTTTTTTTAGCCGACGGCGATGGTTGTGTAGTTATGTATATTTTGTATACATAATCTGCTGTTTTAATGCTTTATATTGGTTTTTTTTGGAATCGCATTTACTTTTCCTTTGGTGTAAAAACGATCTTTCTAGATTTCAAAGTAGACCACTTGTGTCTCTTGATGTAATATGAAATTATACCCAAAAAGGCAAGGATACCAAAGGCCTTAATTGTAAGCATCTTGCGGTCATCATGCTCTGGCTCTGAAGTCCATTTAAGGAAGGTAGCTACGTCCTTAGCTAATTGACTCGTTGTTGGTGGGGTACCATCAGAGTATTCAATAACCTTTATAATAAAAACAATTCGATAAAAATAATGAACCAGTTCATGTTTAAACTATTTATCCTTATACCTCATTGTACAAGACTTGAGCCATGGAAATAGCACCGCCAGGGAAGTACGGGTTAAAGTACTGTCCTTCGCGCAGCACCACACCGGCTGGTGCATCATAGTAACCAGTAAGCAACGAAAATACATAATCTTCTCCGCCTTTACGTGCTGACACAATGTAGCTCAAATCCGGTGGATAAGCACCGTTATTAGCAGCCCGAGCAGCCTCTTCGTTCGGATATGGTGAGGGGAAATAATCAGAAAGTTTGCCCGGGCGTTCATAGTAGTTTCCGGTATCGTCGGGACCATCTTTTACCTATATTTATTAGAAAAAATAAAGTTCTAAAATATATTTATTACTAGAAAATAAACTAAAATATTTTACCATTATTTGTTCAGCTTCTGCCTTGGCTTCTGCTTCGGTGTGGGAAACACCAACCAAATTACGATAAGCTATGTAATGCATCGAGTGGCAGGCAGAGCAAACCTGCTTGTACACTTCGTAGCCGCGGCGGATACTGAAATATGTTTTGAGCATCAGTTTCTATGTTTAAGTATATACATACATTGGAATCTGTCTTACCTTTGATGGTCCAGTGAAGAGAGAATACCCTTATGGCTCCATGGCATAGCTGGTGGATGCACTTCTGTACCAGATGCTTCAACCGAGCTCTCCAAGGCAAATAGCAGAGCTCCCAAGCCGCCGGTGATAGCACCAACCGATGCTATGAGCTATATTGTAAATAAAATACAATAATGGATTAGACAGAAGCTTACGTAATTCACAATTTAACATTATAGATTGTTCATTCGAATTTATGTTTTTGCAAAACTAGTGCACCACCACCCACTTCACCCTACAGAACATTGAGGTTATGTAGACATTGGCATTATGACATACAGCAGGAATAAACATTTGATTAGCACAATATTACACACAAAGTGTAGGGAGACAAGATTCTCATGTAAAACATCATTCATACAGTAAAATGACGGAACCATTTAAAAATCAGTTAACCAAACCTTCTTCTGTCCATTCGTCCATGCCTTGGTAGTCGACAGCTGTTTGGCCTGAAAATAAACAAAAAGTTTGATTAAAATCTCGAAAATTAGAATATTATGTTTTATAAAGCTTTAATAAACACATTCGATCGAAGAAACATGTGAAATAATACACTTTATAAAGCACTTTAATATCGCCACAGAATTGCCTGGTTATGTAAGCAACGCAAGAAAAACTTCCCAGCCATGAACTTAGTGATATAAACTCCCGATAACAATCACAACAAACACAATTTTCCTACATTGAACAGAGAGTCAACATTGCCTAATAAATTTTAAGTTATATTTTAAAATTTCTACAAAAGAAATAATTTTTTTTCACGCATTGCAAAATTTGACATCTCAGAAAACCAATGTTTTTTATACGGCATTTCTTACGAAATTTTGTGATTGTTTAAATCAGACTGTTAAATGGATTATGTACCTGTTGAAGACCAACTGAAGCTGAAGTTCCCAATAATTTAGAGCCACAAATTCTTCCTAAATTCGCCGCCATCGTGGCTAGTGGAGGTACAATAAGACTTTTTGAAGGATGAAAGAAAATTCGAAACTGGCCAATTGACATAGACGCATACATACACACATAACTCATATGTGCACATCAATTTTATTCTTCGTTTGACAATTCAGCTTTGTAGTTATCACTTTTGACATTTCCACTCGTACTAATTCCATTTGAATATGTCCCCCATTAGAGGTACATAAATCTAAATTAAGGTTAGACTAACGATACAGAAAATACAGGCGTAACAGGCGTACAGGCCGAAAACTGCGACTTCATTTGTAGAGGATTTAACAATTTAGTGACGCCAAAACAGAAAATAAACAAATAATACAAATAAAGGTATGCAAGTGCAGTTTCCACTCTCTTTCGCTTAGTCTGCCTATTCTTTTTGTTTATTTATTTTCTGTACTGACGGCACTTGGGAATCCATGATTTTGTTTTCTAGATATGAGCATATTTTTTATTACCCGATCCCAAATACTCATATGTTATTTTGACATATCTCAGAGGAATGAAATGAAAACGTTGGGAAATGTTGCAAATTTATTTCTGAAGTTTATGTTGTGTAGCTCAAACGTTAATGAAAACAAATCAAAATCATCTTTTCTGACGAAACACATTTTCACTCTCGATCCTTTGACAATTATCCATCCATCCATATTAAACTCCACTTCCTCCTGGATGGCTGCTTCATTAATCAAACGATAACGATAATATATACAATTACATCGACATCAGATAACGATATAGGGAATAGAAAGATAGTGCACATCTTGCATCGCTATTATGCTCTCAGGGAATTGGGAAGAATCGCCATGAGAGTGACGTCATATTTGTGCAATTTATTCATGAGCTGCTTCTGTAATTTCTTTCATTCTTGTTCGCATTTTCACATTTCTCTAACACAACTGCAACGCCACGCCTCTCTGGTAAGCCCAACCTTGTTGTTATTGTTTTAGCAGTTCAGGCGCAGTGTAGTCACCGATTGTCATCGTCTAACTCATATAATGGTAGGCCCAGGAAACGTGCTGTTTTGGCAGGTTGAGTCCATAGGGAGAGAGGTGTTAGGTGAGTGGGCTTGAGAGGGCCTGTGAATAGGTGGTTAGTATAGTCCGATATACTTTCACATGTCGGACATATATTGAGAATGTGGAGGCCGATTCTGGATAGGTACGAGTTTAACTTGCTACAATATCAATTGAGCGAAAGTTACGCGACAGCTGAAGCTCTTCGTCTGCAATAGGTGATGGTTGGACTCTGATAATGCCCCGAACGTCGGGAGCTCAGGAAGTTGGTGAGAGTAACCCGATTAATGTTGTTTAATGTCTGTCAATATACTGTTCCATCCAGTAATTGCAGATGTGTTTGGTTCTGGATATTGTCGGCGTAGTTGAAGAGACTCATCTCTTCTTACTCACTTAGGAGGTGGCTCAAACTCTAGCAAATGTCTACAGGGGTGATTCCTGTGGTAACACCCAATCAGAAATTGCTTGTTGAGCATTTTTCTGTGGTCCTTGACCGGGAGCTCGGAAGCCTCCTTGTGACGGTGTTGTAGAGAAGACATCAGGAGGCTTCTCATGGTTGTTCTGCTAACAGTGGAGGAATGCTAGAGATTCTTTGCAAGAAAAAAGTGAGAAAGGCTGGGGAGATAGAGTTCACTTTAGAACACAAGTCACACATTTATTACCAGATCTTGCTTTGCCAGAGAAGAAGTTGGAAATCTTCAGGTGCTCCACCACCCAACATAGGCGGACCAAATGTTGGGTAACCATTGCCGAATCTTCAAGTTGACATCGCTTATTCGGGGATCAACGGAATTGGCCTGGCGCAGGTAATCACGCTCGTTTACTAGAACGGCTGCTTCGCAGAATGCGAAACGCGCACATCGGTAGGGCGGGGAAGACGGCTAAGGCGTCGATAATGAGTTAATGGTCTGATGCCAGGGATAGCATAATCGCCCTGTTAGTTCAGGCGAGCTGCTGCAATTACTCACTAACCAGGTGGGGGCGTTGTCTTTAAAGTGCTGAATGTCGAATCGTCTATCTACTCCGCCAAAAGCTGTTCCCTACGGTCGTTTGGCAGGCTGGAATACCAGAGATCGTGGTGTATGTTGAAGTTATTTCATTTTATTCTGACCTCGTACGGTACAGGCCGAAAAAACAACAGCTGGTCTACTGATATGACATTTAATAGATTCGCTGACTAAAACCTAAATATTATCATCATTTTTAAATTAAAATTTTCTAAAAATATATTTGACTTCCAAGTTACTTAAATGAAAACACAAAACCAAATCAAACGAACTCACTGGTTTGCAAACGTCAGAAATGTGAGGAGTATCTTTCAACGTCTATCTAGCGACGTCGAATTTAAATTTTCCTCCAAAAAAGTAAAAGTGAGATTATAAAAATTTTCCGACGAATGGTTAGAAAAAGGAGAACCAAGCCAGTACAGATGTCGCAAGAAACTTTTTACTGAAATTTAAATTAAAATTACCAAATTAAAATTTCATTACAAACAATGATTAGGGAGATAACCACTTCGATTTTATTGATCTTCACTGAAAATATATTGCCGACACAAGCACAATTGCTATGGATAATTGCTTGTAGAGGCATTGGATAAAGAAACTTTGAAAGCACTGTCATTAAAATGTGAGCTTGAGTTGACTAATAAACATACATATTTACATATTTTGTTTTTAAAGCAGATTTCTATTGAAAGTTTGTTAATACGTGAAAAACTGTTCATGAGGAACGGTAATATCTATCTTTATATTTAAACAAAACTACTGGTATAATATGAGAATATTCATAATAAGCTCATCCTATCCGCAGTCATTATTGTAAAACACTGCACTATCGAAATATAAAATTTGGAGCGAGACCCATTCACCCATTACGTAGATACTTGTGAAATTTGTTTTTATGCTGTTTGTATTTATGTGTGTACGCACTTATCTTATTTCGTAAGTATAGTATATACAAGAAAAATGGCTGATTCATTTTGTAGTAATGTTTATTTTATATGACAGGTTAAACCAGAGAACATTGATTATACATTACATATGTACAATCAACGTTCTCTGGTTAAACCACAACTCTCTTTGGAATGCTCATTGTAGGCTATTTTAACAGGGATGTATTTTACAAGCTGTCACTAATTTTTTACAGGGCGCTTACATGCATTAATTTCTTATTTAAGTGATTAGATAATGGATATGAAACATTTCCTGCTTTTTTACATGTATAAGTATTTGCGTATGAATTGAAACGCGTGAAAATTAGAAACTTGGTAGCACTCATTTTGTACGCAATTATTTCATAAAAGCACAAAACTGTGCGCTTATTCATTCATACATTTTTTAATGAATTTATTCATGTCAATTTTGTCCCTTTGTTATGAATATCAACTTTGTCTTTTATTATGAATTATCCTAGGAAAAGAGATTAAAATATTACGAAAAGGTTTTATTCCTTCATTACATCTATGAAATTTCTAATCCTATTAATAGTTCGTTAGCCGAATTACAATTCGTGTTTTTCCAATTAAGGTCAAATTGCCAGATAGGTAAAATACAAAGCACTTTAAACAGTAGATAGCAGCTGTTAGGTTGCAATTTTGATATTGCTCCATTTACTTGGTAAATTTAAAATTTTTATTGAAGTTCCACTGAACTATCAATTTATAGATTTAGCTTTATAAGGACGAAAAGTAAAAACAAAGTATATTACTATTGTTATTTTTGCTCTCTGTTGCTATCTGATCTGTGTAATGTGCCGTGGAATAATGCAGTTAACCAATAAAACTTAACGTTTCGGGTATTCCCCCTAACGCACATGGACATCTCGACCTATAATTTAAAATACAGGATCCGGCACTCGAAGTGTAACCAATTAAAAATGCCATAAATTTAGTATGGAAAATTACTATTATTCCATTCAAAGTAAAAAATGCGAAATTAAGTATCAATTTACTTTTGCTCGATATGACCACCTTTTGCCTTGACTGTGGCCTTGAGATGGTACAGAAACAGATCGCAAGCTGCCCGAATGTGGCGCTTCAAGACTGGTGACTCTTTTAGTTCGGACCTTGCTCTCCAAAATGGCCCAAAGAGAATAATCCACCGGATTCGCGTCTGGTGAACTTGGGAATTATTGTGTGGACGTTATGAAGTTCGGAACGTTGTTTTTTAGCTATTCTTGGTCCACTCGAGCTTTGTGAGATGGAGCCGAGTCCTGTTGAAACGTCCATGGTCCGCCACCGAAATGTTTGTCTGTCCACGGCTTTAAAGCAACCTCCAGAATACTTTCCCGCTAATATTTCGCATTTACCTTTTGCGGTTACAGTAGCCCAAACCATTATCTATGGCGGGCGCTGCCTCCTGGTGGTCAATCGATAACTCAAATTCTCGTAGCAATGGTCGGTCAAATAAACCCGGTCGTTTTGGGAGTTTATGAATTGCTCAATTTGAAAACTTGTTTCGTCAGAAAATACAATGTTCGGAAATTGACCGCTTTCGGCTAAGCGAAGCAACTCCTTCGCTCTCTTAAGTCTGACTTGTTGCTGCTTTGGTGTGAGATCATGCGCCTTTTGGATCTTGTAAGGCTTGACTTTGAGATAATTTTTCAGTATACGGCCAGATATTTTCAGTTCTTTCGCCATTTGATTGACACTTCGTCGAGGATTTCGATCAAGTCGCTTCTTCACTTTTTGAACCATTTCACGTGACGTTTCGCGATGCTACCAGAATCATTGTAACGAGTAATGGTGTGATAAACAAATACTTTATTTATTTTAAGATGCTCGAGCTCACGAACAATTGCTGGTTGTGATTTTCCAGCCAAATATTATGCAATCACACTATTATGGTTGTAAAAAATACTTTAGACTTTTATTTAGTTAACTAACTGACAGCTGATACCTGTGCACCAGCTGCGCGAGCGGTCTGAAGTTAGTTACACTTTAAGTGCCGAACCCTGTAAGTTAGCTGTTCTAGCTGAGGATTGGAGAACTTTTAACAGGGTAACAGGGATTTCAAAAATTAATGTTCTACCATGGATTGTAAATTTGTATTAAAAAAGTTAAAATTTATCTAGAATAAAAGAGTCTGTAGTTTTGCAATCTGTATAGCGTTGTCGTTGTCTACTACTAATTTGCTGGAAGAACATTATAACTAAGAAATTAAAAATTCAAGAAAAATGGCTTAAAGTTTTCCATTTCCTATGTCTTGCTAATTAAAAGTAAATACACATTTTCACGAGCGGCAGCTGACCTGATCTAACAATTGCTAATGCTGGTTTGATTAATGGACCATTTGCCCATTATTTTTTCGATTGAAACACCTGTCGATTTAATTTACGCGACTCATCGCTCCGATGTATAATGTTATATTAATTTTAATAAATCTGATTGTGTCGCTGCGAAATTCACTGGGGACTCATCGCCGCTCTTCCCATTCTCACTGATGTGCGCATAGGCGAACGCGGAAGGTAGGCTCCTTGGCATACGTGTAAATTTTCCAGCTGAAGTAGCTCTTCTAGCAAACGAGCATGACTGTTAGGCCGATTCCGGAGACCAACTTGAATATTCGGCAACTGGTTATCCAACATAAGCGGATTAAATTGGTTCAGCATTTGAGGACAATCAACTTCACCTCTGGTGTGAGCGGACTTTGACCCACCGTAAGGTCGTTGTCGAAACCGACGAAGCACAATGACAGGGTGGCAATAACTTTTGGTCGTTGTCCTACTAAACGGGTGCATAAACTGCGAAACAACTATGCACCGTTTACTTTCTCCAGCGGTGAAGTACACGTAGTTATCGGGAAAGTGAAAGCTTCTAAAGCCATTGGCTCGGGGGGACTAACATGCTGATGCTGAAAAATTTTCTCATAAATACCTCACAAGGGTCTTCAGTTTGTTCTTTACCACTCTCATAATTCCTGTCCAGTGCAAAGCAGGTACAGTGATCACACTATCGGAACCTGGGAAGCCCGCCACGGGGAGTCTTATCGCCCGATAACTCTCAGTTCCTCAATAGTGCAGACACTTGAGACCCTCCTACTTCCGCACTTCATATAAGCATGGCTTCGTCATCGCCATAAAATCGAAGATTAATCATGGGCTTCACCAAAACCTTCACTGCGAGAGCACCGTCATAGTAGTGTTGGACCTATTGAAAGCTTTCGTTACAGTCAGCTATTCTACGCTACATGGTGATATTCAACAGAAGAGGTGGTCCGCGAATTAACTGTGTGGTCGGCAATCATCTGTTATTTTTCAAGATCACAACTCAAAATGGTGTTCTTTCATCCTCGCTTTTCATCTGCCATATTTCGAAGCTTCCTCAACCACCAGAGCGAGTTTCATTGGTCTCCTAAGTTGACGATTGCGCGATGATAGCGCCCGGCATTGACATAAATGGCTTGTGTTCTAAAGTGAACGATTGATTATCTCTCCAGCCTTACTCGTTTTTCACTGCGACGAATATTCATCTTTCTCCCACTTATTCCACGGCGAGCACCCTCTAGCCGACCGTAAGCAGCACCCAAATTTCGGGATCGACGTTCCTAACTTTGTACAAAATACACAAAAATTTAACAAAAAACAACTTTTTAATCAGAATCCCAGAAAGTAATGTAGTTTTATAGCCCATTCAATTTTAGTATAATAAAATGTAAGTTTGAAGCGTCTCAAATATATTTAGAGTTAAATTTTGACTATTTTTTTTTTTGCATACGATGTTGACAATCTTCCTTCATATAAAATACTTCCAAATATGCGCATTATAGCTTTTTGTTATAGATACAACGAACTACATTTTAATAAAAAATTCTTGAAAAAATAAACCAAAATATTGTGAATATTGTAAAAAGATAAAGTGACTTAATTATGCGAGCACAAGTGTATATTAATGCTTTTTAGCTTTACTTTAGAAAATATGTGAATGCCTGCATAGAATTTAACAAAATTAAAAGTAATTTATCATATCGTTGTAGAATCCAAATGGATTTTTTCTCATGTATGATTTCAGACTCAACCGATATGGAAAAGAACGACAGAGAAGATTCGCTTGAACTAATGCTAGAGAACCTGAATGAAATTTCTCAGTTACTCGATAAAAAGCCACTCTCTCAGGCGCATCTTCTGTACCTGGCCGTGCATGTCATTGCACTACACACTGGATTCATACCGGAGAATTTATTTATGAATAACTTGAAAAGTTTATTTCCTGTGGATTCTTGGTCAACATTTCACAAGAAGAATGTAAAGATATGTTGCAGTCAACAGCCCACTTATAAATACGATTCACCACATGAAACATATTTCACTGAAAATTTCATCACAAGTGTTAAATTAGACCAAGATGATACGAGTGATTTGAAGGCTGTGCTATCTGCAATAGTAACGGGTGACTTTATGTTGATCACACTAACACCACATCCTTCGACACAATTGTTGGGTCGCAGCAGCTGTCTATCCATTGGGCGTTACGTAATATCACATTCAGAAAATCGGCATTCAATAGAAAAATGCTATCAGAAGTTAGATCAACTGCGGTTGCAATTGCGGAATGAAGTACTCATGCCGATCCGTAATAGTCAGCTGACATTGATAGATGCTTTTCCGCAGCCGAGCTTTTTGGGAATTCCACGAGAGCTTCGATTTCGGATATACAAGTATTTACTGCCAGTTGAACGCGTCAAGCTTTGGCAAGTAAATAAATCCATATCCGAGGAAATATTTATATTTACATCGACAATTACTTCGAAGCTTTCTTAATGCTTATACTGTACATACATTCATATGTAATAACAAAAGCTATTGAAAATAAAAACAATACAAATTAATATCTTTGACTTTGAAAATTTACAATAACAAAAATTTTTACTAGTTTTATAATCAGGTGATCTCAGTTGCGGAAATTTTTTTACGACCAGCTAGAGGGTTTTTATTTATGACTCTGTACAATGACCACCACTAAACTTTGCCGAGGTTTTCGCGTTCTCGCGTTCTATTTGCTCTAAAAAGTTATCTGCTCTTTGAACATATCGACTATCCGCTATGTTATGTGTCAGTAGAAACTATTAAGATTAATTTCCCGTTTTATTTGTGTACACTTTTTCATACTGAGAGCTGTGATGAAACTCTTTAGTACTTCTCAACCAAGTCCATAAAAATCAGGTGCGTCAGCATTGACCGTAATCATATTGTTCACCATTTTGCCCCACAGGTCTGACCTTTTCGCTTTCTCGACTTCCATGTCGAGACGGCATCTTACGACCAGCTTTAGGAAATCTTTGTTCAATTTGTCGCTGAAAAATTCAAAGGAAACAATGCAATATGCGTTAGTACCTGTAGGTAGGTAGGTGAAAGAAAGGGTTTTCCAATAAGAGGTGCTATTTTGATATTCAAAGAAAAATCGTCGCCTTTCTGTGTTAACCTCGTAACTTCACTTTTTTCGAAATTGAGATTTTTAGTGAAAAACACTCTTTAGCACTCCTGTTACTGTATCTACATGTTCGAATTCAAAAGCCTCGTATCTAAGTATATCGTATAAGTATCGTATCAAATAAGTTATAACTTTTCACAGAAGTTAAGTAACTCTAAACATTTTTTTCGATTTACTGAAAATTATGATTTTGTAGATACTAGTTTAACACAGAAAGGGGACGAAATACTATTTTTTTATATAAATAATTGGATGTTTATTTCATTATAAAGAGGAAGTTATGCCGTTAATAGTGGAAAATAACATCAGGCAAATGACCACCACGACCACGCTTACAGGACAATATCCTTTTCATAAAATATTCAATAACCGAATTGCAAAGTGGCTGCCCTATGTCCTCGATAGCCCCACGAATTCCATCTTTGAGATCTTGAATTGACCCTGGGCTGTTGGCGTAGACCTTCTCTTTCACGTGCCCTCAAAGAAAAAAGCCACAAGGTGTTAAATCACAAGATATCGGTGGCCAATTGTGATCACCTCTTCGAGAGATAACACGTTCCGGAAACTTTTTCCGTAAAAGATCAATGGTTTCGTTGGCTATGTGGCACGTAGCGCCGTCTTGTTGAAAATAAACGCTGTCCAGATCAATACCATCCAATTCCGGACATACAAAATCGATAATCATCTCTCGATAGCGCAATCTATTCACCTGTAACACCTGTTATTGGAAAACCCTTTATTATGTGACCTCCAATAGGTAGACATCTACAGTCATCCAGTGCTGAATGTAATAGAGAATATTGATGGGATTTAGGTTGGCGCACTGGCCCAGGCTGTCGAAGAAAGCAGAACCCAGTGACCTTAATCGTCTAGCTGTTAGTACCTGTATTTGAGTACAATAAATTATAATCGTTTAAATATAAAATAAAATAAATACAAATTATCAAAATAAAATAAATTTAAATATACAAATTTTACTGATGCAGGTTTTTCACAGTTTTGCGCGCCCAAAACATCAAAATTCGAATGGCTGAAACGCTTGACATTTGCACAAATTGCCACATTTTTACATGGAATATAACATTCACAACATTTCCGCATTGATTGAGGTTTTAACAAGCCTAAATATTGGTTCAATTGCGAAATTTCTCGGCAATTGAATATTTCATTCTTGGCGAGAATCCGAATCTCCCTTTTTACAACTTTACAATTTGGTTAATATTTGTTAATAATTTGGACACGTTCGGCAAGTGTATGACACCCTACGGAATATTTTGAAATCTGGATGTCGTTGGTAACTTTGACAGCAGAGGGAACATAACAAAAAAAGAAAACGAAAAGCCTGATCACCGTTTTGTTATGGATTTTGTAGTCTCCTTCTTCTAGTATTCAGATGTATATCGAGTCAGCGATTTGTTTTTTTTTTGTACAGAGGAGCTAGCAAAGTAGATTTCCTTAGCTGCAATAGGCAGGGATTTCGATGCTTATTCTAAAGCAGACCAAAAGAGTAGAGGGTTTGCGTTCCCAGGACAGTCGGTTCTACGTAACCGGAACGACCCGGATTTATATCCGGCTAAGGACTGTTACTTGAGCAGCATTCCTTGTATATGCACGGGAATGTTTATGCTGCTACAACAACAAAAACATTAGAGGGTTTGGTAAGACAGAAGCTATCAATATTTCAAGGAGTCGTGAGTCGAAAGAGGATATTGCGATGGCTTATGATTTTTCAAAGCATCACCGAGTGCTTGTTCTTGGGCAAGAAAAGCCGAAAGAGGATCTTAAACTAGCAAAGGGATGTTTTAGAATGAATCTGTGGGAATTTTAGAATGAATCCGATATACGAGGGCGGTTTAATAAGTACCCGTGTTTGATGATGTCGGCGTTCCTGAAGAAAATTGGTGTTAGCATCTTGTCAGTGCTGCCATATATCAAAACGACGGATTGATAAGTTAGTTTGGATTTCGCAGCCATTCGAGTAAGACATGTTTCGTATTTTCCCTAAGATGGAAAAAGGGCAGCATCGTTCGGTAATTGGCTTTTTATATTTGTATGGAAAAAAGTGCGAGGAAAGTGCGCTTCGCCATCTATGACCACAGTTAGATATTGGTTCAATGAATTTAAACGTGGGCGAACATCCGTTTTTAATGAGCGCCGACCAGCTCGCCCGGCAGTGGTGTTACCGAGGGAATCATTCAAAAAGTGCTCGAAAGTGCGCGAAGTAACAGAGGCTTTAGGTGGGTTGACCGGAACGGCAATTAATATTTTACATGATAAGTTGGCGATGAAAAAATTGTCGGTCCGATGGATGCCGCGATTGCTCACAAGCTACAACAAGCGAATGAGGCAGTTAACTTCGAAGCAGTGTTTGGCGCAATTTAAGCGAGATCCGAAGGAATTTTTGCGTAAATTTGTCATGGTTGATGAAACCTAGATTCATCATTACAGACCAGAGACTAAGCCACAATCAAAACAATGGATTTCTCCCGGTGAATCTGCTCCAAAGAAAGCGAAGACAGTCCCATCGCCAAGACAGAGGCGTATTTTGGAGAGTTCGACAAATCCTATTTTTTGGAGGGGTCAAAAAATGGCCGGAGCGTTGGGAGAAGTGTATCTTTCTAAATAAAAACTTTTATTTAAAAAAAAAATGGGTTTCTAACGCGGGTACTTATTGAACCCCCCTCGGAAGTGCTTATGTAGCATCGCTACATTTTTTCGATACTTTCAACGAGTACAGGTATCGAGTACATAACATACATGGCGGTATCGGTACGTCTTCCTATAAGTACACTTGCTTTATTTCCAATTGGACTTCGGTAACTTCCGCGTGCCAAAAAACGGAATGTTGCTGCCAGTTAAAGTACCGGAGAAATGTTCCATAGGCACATTCGGTGGACAGTTAGCACGGAAGCTTCTTAATTAAGGTGAGCTGCGAATTAGGATTAAAAATATATATATACGTTGAGTCCGGCACCTCCAAGGGATTGCAGTGGTACCTTAATATTTTTCGTTTTATCTTTTTGGAAATTACCTCCTCCATTAGGAGAAAGTTTCTATTAGAAGCTGATTTCGATTCACCAACACCTGAGTAAAACAAAAAATTTCCCTTAGATCTAACGTTGCATATGATTTAGCAGAACCGCATTATTTTCGTTATGGCAAACTGTTATGTAATAGCATTGCTTTTAAAAGGATTTTACTCGAAAGTATTCAAATGGCTTGATACCGTCATAGAATGGCCAAAAAAAAAGCGTTCTGTTCTTCAACACATGTCACTCAATTCTTTGCGCCTAAAGTATGCAAATTATTGTAACAAATCACGAAAGTTCGCAAACCGACTGGCAACAAAAACAGATCGAATGATACATGTATATATATATATATAATTGGTGCGTACACCCTTTCTGGGTGTTTGGCCAAGCTCTTCCTCCTATTTGTGGTGTGCGTCTTGTTGTTGTACCACAAATGGAGGGACCTACAGTTTCATACCGACTTCGAAAGGCAGGTATGTTTTTATGAGGAACTTTTTCATGGCAAAACTACACTTGGAGGTTGGTTGCCATTGCCTGGCGAGGGACGACCGCTAGTAGAGAAAATGTTTTTCTTAATTTTGGTGTTTCACCGAGATTCGAGCCTACGTTCTCTCTGTGAATTCCACATGGTAGTCACGCACCAACCCATGTGGCTACGGCGGCCGATAGAATGAGATACTTAAACAAAAACATAACACGCCAGTTGACAAGACAGAAGTTGCTACATCGCAATTATGATAGTTGTTAAGCACATGTGTAAAGTAATCAGTCTTAAGTTGAGCATGTGAACGTGTAAACGTGAAGTTAAGTGATTAAGAATTTACATTCAATAAAGTAAGTAAGTTGTACTCCCTCAGTTTATGACTTTTATTTAGCAGTCCACGGATCGAGCTCTGAGGAACTATTGAGAGATGAAGCGATGAATGAATTATTAAAAAAAAAAAAGAAGAAAGTATATGTTCTATATGCATATCGCTTGATCCTCGATAAATTGTTGCCTTCACAAACAAATTTTTCTCTTGGCGAGCAGCAGAATTCTCAAACGAGCAAAACTGGCGCATGGAAAGTGGCAAGCAATTACCAGCACAATACAACTTTTATCAAACTTCACAATGTGAAGTCCGAAATTCTAATGCACACTTTTGAACAGAAGCCTTCTCATGCTTGTGAGCATTGAACTAAGTGCATATACGTATTTACATATAGTATGTAAGAATTTATGAGCTTCATTCAACCTTGATTTACAAAATTCTACACAATAAAAAAAGTACTGTCTTATCACCAGTATCTCGCTTAGTTGTAAGAAAGCTTTTGGCAACTTGCATTTGTGTCACAATTTTCGGCCCAAATCATCCGAGCGTCAAAAACAATAGTGTGAGTGAGCTTTTGCTGAGGAGGTACTCTACCAGAAGAGAGACAACGAGCACGAAGAACAAATCGAATTGATATTGGTGTGTTAGAAAGTTCATTCACCCAAGTAGTAGTCCCATTTGTCATGTTTTGTTTGTCCCCATGGTGCATCGCTGTGCTCTATATGTACTTTGAATGTCAGCCTAGAAAAAAGGTCCTTACGGTGTTTTTCACACATTCTGTGCAGCATTAGAAACCATATGTAGGTGACTATGCGCATTTATTTGGTAATTTTGTGTACATATTTATTTACAAAAATATGTACATTCTTTTGTGCGTACGAGTACTATATAAAGTATATTAGGGTGACCAAATCAATGATAAAGTTCACTTTTGCAACAGTGGTATTGTGAGTAAGCAAGATTGCCTTATTTAGAGCGACACTAATGCACAGCTTATACATCAATGCATCAATACTCCCATGAACCACGGAAAATTCATTGCTTGGCGGAAAGCATAATCGGATCATACAACAATAAAACAATAGTTAAATACACGTGTTGAGTGGGTGAGTTGCGGGTACAGACTAGCAAATTAATTTAGCTCCAAAGAAAGTGTCTATAACTAAGCGTTAAATCCATTGATCTCGATGCCCAACAAAAAAGGTGTCTGTCTTCGAATCTGACCCATTCTTACTTGTACTGTATAGCCTAAAGCGTATTTTCATTGTGACCAAATGCTCCAATTCAGAGAACAAAAAATTGTTCTGAATTTCATTTTGGTGGTGTAGCAGATACATAGATATACATCTAAACTTGCTTTTCAAAAATTTCTATTTTCATAATGAATTTTGTTAAAAAAAACGCCGATTGTTGCAGCTTCTGAGAACATCCAAGAAGTAATGATACATTTATTTTGATACCTGAATGATCGGTCCTTTCACAAAGACCATTGGCATTACATAACACCGCACTTGAACTTTTCGAAAGTGGCGTACATTGAATTGATTGTACTTTCCGTCCACTAGTGTAAGTCAAAGCTTCCGATACTTAAGGTATTTCAGTAAGAAACCAGAAAAAACAGTAATACCGGAATTATAGAGCTTTCTTCTATTGAAAAGTAGCAGGCAGTGAATTATTGCCCTTGTCAGCTCTCGCCAGGCAATAGCAAACTTTCGAGAGTATTTCTGCTATGAAAAAGCACCTCACAAAAATCATTTGCCGTTCGGATAAAACTGTAGGCCCCTTAATTTGTGAAAAAATATCAAAACGCGCACCGCAAATAGGAGCCGGCTCTCTGGCCAAACATCCAACACCCTTAAGCGTCAATACCTATACATCATTTGTATATATGCATATAGTATAAGTAACTTCCAAAGACGTCCGCACTATAGAAACGGTTTGATCGCCATAACTCAAAAGATCTGCCTCTTATATTCACCAATATACTCGTAGTTAACTGGTGTCTGGCGTTGCCAAACCAGTTTTGAAGTAGTTATAATGTAACCAGATACCTCTATTAGACGGACACTTCAGCTAGGCAGCCAAATTTGCTATATAAAATCTGAGGTATCGGAACGAATTACCTTCTAGTTGAACAGATACCTCTTTTGGGCGCACAAACATTTACTGACGGAGAGTTTCCGCTCAACGGAGGTTTCACTGTATATGGCTGTCAAATGCCTTAAGCCTTAAGGATTGCTTATGCCTTTAATTGCAGCACTGAAACAAATGGAAAACAAAAATGAAGCCAATTCTTATTGCCTTCATAGCGGCCAGACCCAGAGTCGCTTTTGCCACCTGCTTGGTTTTGAGATTAAACAAAAAGTAGTCTCAGGAACTCGTCATTTTAGCATCTATTCAGCAACGGCAAAGGTAAAGGTGGTGATGTTCCTTAAATCTACGCCACAAGCAGTTTAAATCAATAAGTGGAAACTGTGCATAAAAAGTAGCTATTGTTCTTTGAAATTTGGCAAGCAGATTTCCAAAGTCATTGATAGCGAGTATATCCCATCACACATATCTGATGTAAAGGGTGGTAAAGTTTCAAGGGCCGGTGTTGATTTTGAATAAAATACACTTTTTTTAAGAAATTATTGTCATTTCTCTTTATTATGATAATATTGGTATGGCTCAATTACGTATGGAACAAAATATGGAACGGCAAAGTGGCCGCCGCGGCCTCGGCGGAACACCTCCATCCCATGGTCCAAATTTTTGTTGACGCTGAGGCATAATTGAGGTTCTATGCCGTTAATGTGCCGAATTACTCATCCTTTAGCTCTTAAATTGTTTCTGGCTTATCGACGTACACCTTTTCTTTCAAATAACCCCAAAGAAAGAAGTCCAACGGTGTCAAATCACATGATCTTGGCGGCTAATTGACATCGCCGCGACGTGGGATTATTCGGCAATCAAATTTTTCGCGCAAAAGAGCCATTGTTTCGTAAACTGTGTGACAAGTGGCACCGTCCTGTTGAAACCACGTATCGTCCACATCCATATCTTACAATTCGGGCCATAAAAAGTTCGTTATCATGTCACGATAGCGAACACTATTCACAGTAACTGCCTGACCGGCCTCATTTTGGAAAAAATACAGCCCAATGATGCCGCCGGCCCATAAACCGCACCAAACAGTCACTTTTTGTGGGTGCATTGGTTTTTTGGCAATCACTCTTGGATTATCATTCGGCCAAATGCGGCAATCCTGCTTATTGACGAATCCCCTGAGGTGAAAATGTGCCTTATCACTGAAGATGATTTTCTTCACGAAGTGCGCGATATGCATTTTGATTTGAACGCCCATTTTCATAATAAACCTGAATAGCTTTAACGCGTTGCTCGATTGTGTATCTTTCCATGGTTCCAATTTAGTTAGTCTGAAATTGACAAATGTCAAATGAAGTGCAGAAAAAAGCTTGACGTTTAGGTGCGGTTCACATTTAATATCGGCCCTTGAAATTTAACCACCCTTTATAATACATACTTATTTAAGTTGCTTGGCCATTAGCTGTCTTAGGAAACGTCACTTTAAACTCAATTATGTGTGCGGGCGAAGGGACCTCTTTAACCTTCTATGTCCAGGTAAGAGAATAACATTCGATTTGATCAAATTCGCGGATAGCTCATAAAGTGTCAATACTATTTGTGCTATTTGCGCCTTCCTACAAACTACTCGGAGAAAGATAGACCAGATCACCTGCAAGAAACATTGAAGTCGACAAGAAAATAATTAGTCAATACTATAATTAGTCAATTATTTTGAGAAGAATGTAACGCTAAATATTTTATAAAGTTTGAAACGATCTGTGAAAACCCAATGAGCTTGTATGCCTGACGAGAGATAGGAACGTTTTAAGATTTCCTGCATACATATATGAAGTGGGCGTAAATATAAGTAGTTTTGCATCGAGCTTGCAAATGTATTTATAATACCAATAATTTCTGTCAGACATGATTTACCAGGCATGTGCTCAGACAGATGAATATAATATTATATGAAATTTAATTCCTCTTCCTTCAATTTCGATAATACTGCGGTTTATACGGGATACTCATACACCTCCTTTCGGCGTGTTACTGTAGCTCCGCGGATAGAGTAATAAAATTTTACATAAAATATAAAAATAAACGAAATAACTGGCAGGCATAAAACGCCAGATTTTGAGCATCGATTGCATATATCAATGGGGATATTACTGTACAACACATTGTTACATACACATAATCAGAGTGGGTCCTCTGAGACAACTACAATAGGCAGCAAATGAACGAAATGCCACCGTTAATGCTCCAACTATTCTCGAAAGCTTTGAGGCGCAATCGTTATTATTCGCTCACTCTCAAATTTTCCTTAACGTTACCGGATGTGAATGGTGGCAAGCTTTTTGCCGAATGTTACCGACGAAACTGGAGCAGCGTCAGCAAAAAACGAAAGATTGGTTTTATGAGTATTTGAGCCAGCTGCTTACAACTCTCGCTTCTTACTAATATATGTATACACACGTGAGTGTATCTAAATACGGAGTTATGTATGTATGTATATATATGGATACAGCATCCTGAAGATTATGTGAATGATATTAATTCATTCAAATCAGTTTCATTTCGTTGGTGCCAGCGCATAGTTTGGTAAACGGACGGGCAAACGGCTAAAACGGTTAAAACGATTGAGCTGTTCTTGTGGGCCGTCACTTTTGGTATATAGTTATTAAAAATGTGTGTGCGCGCGCTTGTTTACTTTGAAAGCGAAGAAGAAAGTGAAATTAGTGAAAGAGTGTAATATTAGTACTAGAAGCCATCGACCTTATCCATATAAAATAATAAAAAGAGTAGAATAAGTGAGATATATTCATATGGCTGAGCATTTATAAGTATTTTAAAATATTATTACCATATATTGATGGAGAATCAGCTGTTCATAGGTGTATAACGGTGCAAAGTATATGCTATGCAGCAATATGAAAAGTATACCTACGTCTGATATGCCTGATTTTTGCAGGCACCTTTTGAATTGAGTTTGTTGTGACTTTATCAATATACACACATTCATGTGTACATACGGTCGCAGACAAAATAATAGTACCAGTATACCCGACAAAAATAGTAGACATACATATGTGATAGGATTTAGAAATTTTATTTTTTTTTAATATTATATTGCATTACAATTAAATCGATAACTTTCAGTTTATCAGTTTAGTATACAAAATTTTCTTACAATCTAAAAATAAACTTAAAGGGGGATATCTAACATTAAAATTCCTTAATTTGATTGAAATAAAAAAAGCAGTTCTTATATTCTTATATTTATTTATTTTATTTAATTTGTACACTTTTTCATCATTAGTATAACGAGGGGCGTTTAAAAAGTTTGTGTAAAGTCAGAGAGATGGCACCACTGGCACGTATCGAGGTTATGTTTAGTTAGTAGCCCCTCTTGGTTCATTCAGATCGGTCTATTTCTTTGTGTTTGGCATTCCTTTGAATCGAGGAAGTCGAGTTATTTTTCTTTTCCATCACGACAACGCACCAGCCCACGCCTCAGCAGTTGCGATCGCAAAATTAGTGAAGATATGGCTTCAATTCGTTTCAAATCCTCCCTATTCTCTGGACTTGGTTCCCTCGGACAGCTATAGGGGGTTTTAATAGGTGCGCTTCAACTTTTTTCCGATAGGGAGGGCGAACGACGCAATATTTTTTATTTTTCGCTTGTCATTTGTAAACTTCATTAGTATACATTTCATCATGGAACGCTACACACTTGAGCAACGATTGCAAATCGTGCAAATTTTTTATGAAAATAATCGTTCTGTTGCTGCTACTTTAAGAGCATTACGGCAATTTTACGATCCATTTAACAAGCCGTCTCGTTTTGGGGTTATGTGAAGTCATTGGTCTACAGTAACAAGCCGGCGACGATTTGTGAGCTCAGAGCCAATATTGAACGCGAAATTGCTGGAATTTCGGCCGATTTATGCAAAAGAGCGGTCGAAAATTGGGTTCAACGATTGGACTTCGTAAAACGTGCACGCGGTGGTCATGCAAAAGAAATCGAATTTCATACTTAAATGTATATGTTCAAACTCGATAATAAAAAAAAAAATTAGTTAAAAAAGGCAAACCGTGTGTTTTATTCAAAAAAGTTCAAAAGTTGAAGCGCTCTTACTGAAAAACCCTATATTTGTTGGCGGGACAAACATTGTATTTAAACGGGGAAGTGATTGGCTATTTTTCAGACCCGGACGAATCCTATTATTTGGAAGGAATCTACTAGAACAGTGTTGGATTAAGTGTATAAGTCTAAAATGAGACTGCGTCGAAAAACAAAAAAAAAGTCTTTCCGAAATAGTTAAGTAGTTTTTATTTTTGCTCGGACTTTTCAAAGGACTGCCGTACATTCATGAGCATTATTAGAAATTCATACAGCACAGTTCCTTGGAGGACTCGGAGGTTTGCCATTGCCTGCCGAGGGGCGACGCTATTAGAAAAAACGTTTTCTTAATTTTGGTCTTTCACCGACATTCGAACCTACGTTCTCTCTGATTTCCGAATGATAGTCACGCACCAACTTTGAACTAAGTCTTTAAGAATCGAATCAAACGAAGAGAGCTGATGCAATAGGTAATATCGGTGGTCATATTATTGATGATATTAGATAACTTTGTAGCAATAGGTAGTGGATGTGTAAGCTATGACTATCAAATGAAAGAGATGGTCTTTTGTCGCAACTTTCATGTTTACTTTTCCTTCAGAAGTTACTGAGAGTCTGATATGGTTCTAAGCGTTCACAAAGATTAACAGCGGAACAGTATTTTCCTATCAACTCGCACTGAAAAAAACTTACAGACTTCCAAACTCATGTTATCCGATGTGTGCGAGAAAGTCGACAATTCCTACTCAGTATATCCTCCACAGCTTGGTGTCAATGTATACTAGGTCTCTGGGCATTGTGAAAGCAGACGAGTGAGCAAGGAAATAGACTTCGAGAATCGAATTCATGCTTGGTGTTCTGTTTCCACAAGTTAAGCAGAGCATTACAGTAGCTACTAAAAGATTATCGAACAAAATTCGCTGAACGAATTGAACGAATGGTAGGCAACTTAGAGAGGTTCTCAAAAAGTAACATACGGCTTTCCCCGATAATATGTACTAAGGCATTGGACTGTTTGTCAGGGTTTGAAGCTCCTCATAACGATTTCCGTGGGACTTGTAGAGATGCGGAAGATTAGAGAACATTCAGCGCTTTCTATCTGGAGACTCTACACTTCGAGGGATGCGCTTAAGATTTCTGGGGATCACTGCTTCGAGGATGTGAAAAGTTTAGGCACAGTTTCGAGAGGGGATGACCAACAAATTAGGTGAATTTAAAGATATGTTAGGATGGAACTGGAGGACAGTTTCCTCGGTCCTATACAATGAAATGTATATCAATTTTTTTAACGTGCTGTTCCGTGCAACCAAACGTAACCTAGAGCAATGTTAAGTTTTTGGCTAATTTCCAATATTATGGCTTAAAAAAAAAAAAACAATAGAACAGAAAACTCTATTTTTGCATGTTCTTTATTGCCACTGTGGCAGTGACACCGTAATCAAGCCTGGAGCAGAATTTTCAACTCTTTTTTCGTTAAATTTTTGTTTATAAGTAATTTTCTTTGTTTTTGCGAAAAATAAACGGAAATACGTACATATGGGTTATAAGGAAATGTAAATATGTGTCTACATATGTATCTACTATATGAAAACGAGTGCCGCATCAATTTTTCGTTTCTATAGCTTTTTTGCATCTTGTGCTTATTTTGATAATATTAAAGAAATAACTGGAAAACAATCTGATTTAAGGGAGTTGGTTAATCAAACAATGTCACGTTGTAAAAGTTTGTAAGTCTGTCGAAATTTGAGTTGTGCAACCACCACCGAAAACCGCCAACGAAAATTGATGACTGATGACTCCTAGAATGAATATCGAATCGGGCTTCAATAAGTAAAAAATGCGTAGTAATTTTTCTATGTAAGTAAAGAAATTTCTTGTTCTATGTCTGAAGGCGTTGCTAATGATAATTTGAGTATCTATGATGCTTGCAACGCTTGCAACACGTGTGCTGCAGTGAAGTGTTTTCTTGCGCGTGTAAAAAGTTTGGCGCGTAATTTGGCATTCGTTCGGTATTTAGCTATTAATTGAGTGATCGCAATTGGAAAAGTTTAGTCGGAAACGTGTGGGAAAACGTGCGACTAGTATAAAAAGTTTCTAAATGCTGACGTAAAAGAAAAAATTCAACTAAAATCGATTTAAAGTAAGAAAACCGTGAAAGTAAAAATAAAATTAAATAAATATACGTACTTAATATGCAAAAAGCGTCTTGATGTTCTTACGTACATATATGAAGCTGCTCGTGAATTATTTAAATATCGATAAAAGTTAGATTAAAAAACTAAAAGATATTTGCGCATATGTACAGAGTGAGCAGGTTACCTTCAACGCAGGTCGCTTAACGTTTTTACACTTAACGATCAACGAATTACTTAACAAGCTGGATTATAATACAGAGAATAACGGGCCATGGGAAAAGAATCCTTCCGTAGCCGTGAGTGCTGCTGGCAACACCGGCGGCATTGTTGGGGGCGCTGGGGGTGGCGGGGCTGGCATTGCGACATCGATGGTGTGTGGTGCGAATATTATTGGCGCTACAACAACAACAACAATAGCAACATCAACATCAACAACTACGGTAACTGGTATTAAGCCACTGCAACAACAGTTGCAGCAACAATTGTTGCATCAACTGCAACAACGACAGCTCCAGCAACATCAACAACAACACCAACAACATTTACAGAGTGCAGCCGGCGTTAGCGCTGGCAGTGGCAGTGTGTCAGTTGGTGGCCTCAGTTCTACCGCTGGCGGTCATTCCCATTTGCATGCCACCCATTCGCACCCGCACCAGCATACGCACACCCATGCACATACACATGCATATCAACATGTGCACCATCAAAATGCAAGCGCCACACTATTACAGCAACAACAAAAACAACTGCAGCACCAACACTCGCATCCGCCATTGGCGCCGCATTCTCATCCACCGTTACAGCATCATGTTTCACTTGGCGGTGCAAGTAGTCATCGGTATCAGTCGATGGTTGCGGGTGTTGCCCAACCGCAACCACAAGCACAACAACAGCAACAGCATCAGCAGCAGCCACAACAACAACAGCAGCACCATCATCACCGTCAACATTCTACGCCGCAACATCATCGTTCCACGTCGCAGCATTCTGCCTCTACGATAAGGCGTCGCACGCTCTCACATGCTTCACGCTCCTATTCAGCATCAGCGGCCGCAGCAGCAGTGGCTGCAGTTGCTGCATCATCCAATGTAAATGCAAGCGGAAAGCATGGCGGTGGCGGCGGCGGTAATGGCAGCACCAGTATACATGTCAACACCAGCGTAGAACGCTCACGTTGTCGTTCACCGATGATGTTGTGCCACAGTCACAGCGATGGCGAGTTTCCGATGTACAAAGGTGAGTACGAGAATTAATAAAAAACAAAAACCATGCACAAATAAAAAGGAATGAAAAACATTAAAAGAGGTGTAGTATCAAAGCAAGCAAAATAACTCAACAAACGGTTTATTCTTTTCTGAAAAACTGATTATTATGCACACATCAATTTTTAACAATTAAAAGCAAAAACAGAACACAAAGTTACATAAGATGTCCAAGTGCCCTCCTTCCATTTCCAAGCAAGCACAACATATTTGTCTGAATAATATTCGAACTCTTTCTAAATCCCCGGATTTGTTGGCATTTTTTATTAATTCGTGGCTGCAACTCTTCAAAGAGAAATGCATTCAAATATTTGCAAAAAGATCAACCATTACGTTTTGCAGAAAGTTTATGTAAGTAAACTGTCGGTTTGGTAAAACAGCAGCTACTATTGGTTGGAAACTAAATGATTGCGGAAAATCAAAGACAATTTTTTCATGGAACTAAATAACCTTATTGTGGCCATTTTGATCAATGACTTTTTGCCATCTTTCAGGCAGCATCATAATCCCACGTTCATAAAACTTCTGGTTTTTATTAGCAAAAAACTGAATCAGGTACGATTTGACATCATCATCATTATTGAAATTTTTACCATTCACGAAGTTTTGTAAGGATCGAAAAAAAAGTAATCAGATGGTGCAAGGTCAGGACTATATGGTGGATGTGGCAAAACATCCCAACCAAGCTCCAATAATTTTTTCCGAGTGGCCAAAGATGTGTGTGGCCTTTCATTGTCATGATGGAATACAATTACTTTTCGATTTGATTTGACAGTTTCAAGGCGACTCCGAACGGCAGATATTATTATGAGGAGCTTTTTCATGGCAGAAATACACTCGGAGGTTTGCCATTGCCTGCCGAGGGGCGACCGCTATTAGAAAAATGTTTTTATTAATTTTGATGTTTCACAGAGATTCGAACCAACGTTCTCTCCGTATACCGAATGGTAGTCATGCACCAGCCCATTCGGCTACGGCGACCGCTGACAATTAATAATAAATTGTAAATTTCTTTGTCTTTCTTTCTTAAAAAAAAAAAACCGGGAGCCACGTGGAAAATCACAAAGCCCATTAGCATTTGTACATACAAATACCGTCAAAGGTGCAAATGGCAAACTATTCCATACAAATTGTTATTATATTAAAATCGACATAATTGAAGAGCTAGTGGCAAGGTGGGAAGAAAGATAGAGAGAGAGAGAGGGGCGCATAATTGAGTAACTTACACTGAGCCAAGTATGATAAATGAATGCGATGCAAGTGCACATGCCCTAATAACCAACCATTGCAATAAACTCACTCATACAAACGTACAGTACATACATACATATGTGCATGCCAAATACAAAGCCATAGTCATAAATATTCTACAATAATTCAATTGGAAACTTTGCAATGCTTTAGAGGTAACAGTAACTCACACCGTGCAAATGGCAATGACTTTCTGTATCCTGCCACAATGATTTATACGTACATATATGCATGCTTTGTATGTAGTTATGGTTTTGGATGTAACAAGCTCTTGCCGCAACTAGCCTCGAAATGTCACCATTTGATTTCACCATTAAACACTCAATAATTCGTACCTACGAACAGACTACCACCTCCACTTATTTACTGCGCTTATACTAACAGAGAAGAGCGTCCTTTGCACAAACTTGAACTAAGGGGTATGTTTATGAAAGAGAATGCGTGTAGGCATGCACATTAAGGTGGAAATTTTTTTAATGGCGGAGTTAAAAAAAACACAAAATATTATCTTCTTAGAGTAACGCTTCAACCTAATAAAATTTGAAAAAATAAATGAAACTTTATACAGCTGTCAATAAACGTCACGCCACAGATTTTCAGCTTCTTTTTTTTTGTGGGACAGACTAGCAAGTACTACACTCGGATTCCCATTTTAATTTTCTTTAAATCTACTAGACTTTCGAAGAAATTTGAGTAGATCTTGTGGTGCCAAGGAGCCAAGGTGGTCGCTTCTTAACACATCAGTGCCAAAGATCTCAAGCCTTATTCGAGCGAACACTTGGCAGACGCACAGAAAGGGGGTCGCCGTCTCATCCTCCTCTCTACAAGCTGGGGAGACTGCACTGTCTGAGATGCCCACCTTTTCCATGAGATTTTCCGTAGAAAGTAGCCCGTCATCAGTCTAACCAGCTTCCTACAGTCCCCTCTGCTTAGTGACATGAGGAATCGCGACAGTCGGTGGGACATGACAGGTAACATCAGTTTTGTCCATCTGCAGCTTCTCTCAGCCTGCCAAGCTCGCTTGTGGGTTAGAATTACCCGTTTGCTAACCGTGGCTTTGTTGGGCATGTTAGCATCAGGCTATTATTCCTATCGACATAGTTCCGTCTAGATTTACCGGACTCGACTACCCTTGAAGAGGCTGTTTAAAGCCATGGGCGTAGCTTAGCTGTCGCTGCAGACACATATACTACTCTATATCTCTTGTTAAGAGCGCTCTGGATAGCGTGGAGTCAAGGGGATTGGCGAGGATCGTTGCATCGAAGCCCACGTCGTCGAATCTAATGCCGGACCTGAAGTAGTCGGAAAAGCTCCGGTGTAACAGATGGCCACAGTTCGTTGTAGTCTCCTGTCCTCCTGACTCCCACGGGAGCGAGTCTACTCATCCACATCACTGATGCATAGGTGATAATAGGTCTTGTCATAGCCGTGTGGATCCATAGGATCTGAAGAAAGACCCACGCTTTCCCAAATACATCCCTGCACGGCCAGAAAGCTGCCAGTGCTTTGTATGTCTTTGTTTCAACGTGTGACATCCAAAGAAATTTACTATCGTGGATTACTCTAAGATATTTAAATTCTTCGGACAGCTGGATTGTGACTCCTTTTAGCTCAGATACAACGAGTCCTTCTGATGAAGAGGACAATACTAGTATTGATAGGGTTTGCCCATATCCCATTCTCACAGCACCAAGTGTCAATAATATTCAGAGTTTTCTGCACTTTCCTATAGATGTTTATAAGCGAAGGGACAAAGGGCCAAACAGGCAACATCGTCCGCATATCCTGGTGCGTAGACTTCCGAATCACTTATGGTGGTGAGCAGAGGATCGATCACCAAGCACCAAAGCAATGGAGACAGCACACCGCCTTGGCAGCAGCCTCTATTAACCCCGGATGTCACTAGCAGATCTTCCTGTGTTCGCACCGAGACGACTCTTTGGGCCAGCATCGAACGAATCTAATTCACCAGCACTCGGTCTACGCCGTGCCTACTAGCAGAGCTGCACATACTATTAAAAGTGGCATTATCAAACGCCCTCTCCATGTCTAGAAAGCTGCTCATAGCGTAGTCCCTCTTGTCGATGGCCAGCTCTATCTAGCAACAAGGTTTGCAGTGCCGACTCGCAGGATTTTCCACTTTGATAGGCATGCTAAAATGGAGACAGAGGGTGAGCCTTCAGCGACTTCTGACATATACGCAATGTCACCAGCCGTTAGAGACTTTTCAGCATGAAAAAAAAGAAGAAAGAAGATTTTAAGTTTAATGTTTTGTAGCTTGTATTTAACTGCAGTACTATAGCAAAATAGTAATAATAATAGTTAATAAAAATCGACACAAATTATCACCCACAATGCAAGCTCGTTACTGAAAGTCATTTGATGTCACAAAATATATGAATAATACGCGTACTAAATAAAGTTACCTTGGAAGGCTATAAAAACACTTTGAAATCAATCTAAACACTAACAACAACCAAAAACTGAATATAAGTTTAGGTACAAATGTATGCACGCATTTTGGCACATAATTTTGGAAAGTGAAAATTAAAAGCTTGAATTTAACAGTTCCTTTCAATTAATGGTGTGGTGTCTAGGGTACCTCTTAATATACCTATGATCAGAAAGTACCGGGAATGCTTAAATAAAACAAAACAGAGTTAAACTTCAGGCAAATTTATTTCATCTCCCCTGGTAGGCTGACGAAGGGATGGCCTTCAGCTCCTTCGTCGCATTCTCTTTGATCTCCTCTATCAACTGAAATCTCCTTCCACCAAGTGGTAACTTCAACTTGGGAAACAAAAAGAAGTCGCACGGGGCCATATCAGGTGAATACGGTGCTTAAACGATGGTATTTACTTGGTGTTTGGTCAAATAATCCAGCACAATTTGGGTTCGGTGCGATGGCGCGTTATCATAATGCAAAATCCAAGAATTGTGCGCTCAGATTTCTGGCGGTTTGCGACGTACAGCATCTCTCAAACGTTTCAAAACGGATAAATAATATTCTTATTGACTCACTTTATTGACGCACTATGCTTTGACAGTCGAAGAAAACAGTCAACATAACCTTTTGCGATACTTTTTGACCATAGGGTACATATTATATTTTGTATCCTTGTTTCTGGAATAGAAAGTAAAGTTTCTGCAGATCTACTAAAAGTGATAAAGAAAAGATCACTGCACCCTAATGCACAAGTAAGCGTGTATGGGACTAGGTGCCTTTAACGGGTTTCTTATCACAGCTTCAAAAAGTAGATATATGAAACATTCTTTATATTATTAAGGTAATTCTAATACTTTTTCAATTAAAAAATAAGGGGCAATAAAATTTGCTTTCGATTGCAAACGCATCCTTCTCATCCAGGAATCTATGTTCCAGGACTCAGAGGCATATAAAGGAACGAAGCAGCGGATGCCTAGCCTAAAGAGGTTGTGGCCTCGTTTTTTAATAAGAGCTAAGCCCTTTCTTGACATGTGACAACATACCAATTATCAAAAGTTTAGAAGGGAAGAGCCAAGTGGGATGAAATGTAATAAAATTTAAATGCTGCTGTTCTTTTAGAAATACGTATTTTGAATTTTGTTAGTTTTATCAGAAATTCCGAAAGCGTACGTTGTTTTTACAAAATGATTTCCGTATGCAAAATGATTTGAGACAGTGTTCCTATGTACACACCCTAAAGGTCGAAAATGTCACGTTAAGACGTTCGTTAAAAAATGGGTACAGTTTTAAGGAAAAGTTATGCCAATGTATCCAAAGGCACGATTCGAAGACGTTTAGCAGCAGAAGATCTCAAATTCCGAAGGACATTAAAAAACCTGTGGCCTCAATATCACATATTGAAAAAATATTCGAACCGGTTAAGGAAAATTCAGAACGGAATTGGGTAAGCGTAAAATTCATGGACGAATTTTTCTTTTGGGCGAAAAGTTGCATACGTCTGTGCTGGTGTGCTGCTGATAATCGACAACTTCAACGAGTTGTTAAGCGTCCAGTTAAGGCTCATGTTTGGGACTGCTTCTCCGAAAAAGGATTTGGCAGAGTATTTGTTCTAACCGGCAACTGGAATGCTGTGTTGATAAATAAACATTTACCAAAGAATAATATTATATTACGTCAGTGGCGACGATGTGTGGAAGAACTAGCCACCGAACGATCGCAAACATCGAAACCGTAGATGTGTAAAGTGGGAACAGCGAAATGGGTCTGAAATGTTGGGTTGGCATCAGGCTACTATGAAGACTAATTGAAAAATTGAAAATGCTTTTTAATATGTACGAGTGTATATTTAGACTCGTATATATAAGTTCTCGCTGTTTTTTTTTTGATGGAAATACAACTTTATTCTGAAAAAATGGTTACAAGTGAATCATTGAAAGTATTGCCCATCGCTGACTACTACTCTTTCCCATCTTTCTGGTAGATCTCATATACCGTCGCGGTAAAACTGTACATCTTTTAAGGCTATCCCCAGATCAAGCCATTTTTTGATGTCTTCATATGAATGGAACTGCTGGTCAGCTAGACCATGTGCCACCGATCGGAACAGGTGATAATCGGATGGCGCAATATCTGGAGAATATGGCGGGTGGGGTAGGATATCCCATTTCAGTGTTTCCGGGTAGGTTTTAACGGCAACGGGAGGCCGAGCGTTGTCATGTTGTAGAATCACTTTTTCATGTCTCCCCGCGTATTGCGGCCGCTTGTCGCGCAGTGCTCGGCTCAATCGCATCCATTGAAGTCGATACCGATCCCCAGTGATGGTTTCGCTTAGTTTTAACAGTTCATAATAAATAACACCAACTTGGTCCCACCAAATACATAGCATAACCTTCGCAGCGTGAATATTTGGCCGAGGCAACGACGTAGAAGCATGACCGGGCAGTCCCCATGACTTTCTTTTCTTTGGATTACTGTAATGAATCCATTTTTCTATTTTCATCACCCGTCATGATGCGATGAAGAAAACCCTTCCGTTTTTGCCGCCGGAGCATTTGTTCACAGGCGAAAACCCGACGTTCAACATCCCTTGGTTTTAACTCATAAGGAACCCAAGTCCCCTGTTTCTGAATCATTCCCAAAGCATGCAATCGCTTGGAAATGGATTAGCGGGTAGCTCCTAATACTGAAGCCAGCTCCTCTTGCGTTTGACACGGATTTTGATCATTGAGCTATGCCTCCAATTCAGCGTCTTCGAAGGTTTTTGGCCTTCCTTGACGCGGACGGTCGCCAACATTAAAATCACCGTCTTTGAAGCAACGGAACCAATCTCGGCACGTTCTTTCACTTAAAGCAGCATCTCCAGAAACTTTTTTTAGCTCTCGATGCGCTTTAGCCGCCGTTTTTTTGGAATGAAAGAGGAAAATCAACACTTCCCGCAAATGACGATTATTCGGCACAATATAAGACATGTTCACAAAACCAAAACTCGTATGATACCAAAACAAAATCACTAATGTGTCGAAGCAGTTTGATTACCATATATCTAAGCTTGGTTTATGACGTTTAGGTTATGTTAGAATCGACTAGCGCACACTGCTGGCGGCATCTATTGACAAACAGGGGGAACTTAGTTGCGCACCAATATATATAAAAAATTGGCGGTTATACCTTTTAAAGCCGACTCCGAACGGCAAATGGAGAAATAATCTGGAGGTTTGCCATTGCCGGCCGAGGGTCTAAACAGTCAAGGGTCAAACAGTTATCAATGCAAATTCGGTTGATTTGGAGCCGATTACCTCCACAACTAACGCAGAAATTAACACAGGATATGACTCGAAGATATGGAGCCGTTATAGCTAACGGTGGTGACTCTACATTTTATTGTAAATACATAAAATAGGTAAATATTTTTGTACTTATTAAATATTTTATTATTTTATTTATAAAAAGTTAAAAACTGTATATTTTCAAGTACATAACTACATATTCGTATGCGTACATTAAAGGGTATAAACACATCCACAGTGGATGTTCTAAAAAAAACTAATCATAAAACCCAAAAAACAAAAATTCTTTGAATGGAAACCAATTAAATATAAATCACAATGGAGATATTAAATACTATTAGTCGTATGGGAATAAAGAAAACTCCGCTCACCGCTTATTTTTAGGAAATCTTTCCAAATTTCTTTCAACCGTGGAAGTTAATTCTATGTACACACATAGATTTAGAAATGGGCTGCTCCATTGAAAGTTGTTGTAGTAAAATAGCTTTGCTGCGTCATAAATACCTTTCCTTTATACCACCACGCTTTTCGTTGCCTTCATACTTTGTTTTTAACGCATGTAGCTACATGCACACGGACGTACGTGGATATATGCTTTATTATAAGTAGCCATTTTAGGCAATCATACAAAATAGGGAGTCTCAATTTTAAGAAAGGCGATGTCGCAAAATTTTGGTGAGCAAACGTTTTTTATTATCACTTCTGAAAACACGAAAAGTACGAATGCGGGGATTTTTCATTTACTCATACTGAATTGGAACTTACATACATATGGTATAATGTGAATAATATAATATGTATAGAGCCCATACTTTTATTGTGCGCGTACGTACTTATATGCACGAATATGAATGGAAATATGTGATATTATGAGTATTTGCTACTTTGCCTTCATGCGATTGCTTACTATTTTTTTCACTTCTAACTAACAGCTAATTTATTATGCAATCAAATATGCTCGCATATTTCTGGAGAGTGTGCATATACCATCGGTGCGTACGCCCTAAGGTATGCTAAATAAAATGATCTGCCAAGTGTCTATTGCTTTGCAATGTACAAAGATATCTCATATATTATGAACCGCATAACTGTACTAGAGAAATTTTCAGCATATCAAAATTGCTCATGTAACGGTTGTTTCGTTTTTGTTGAGTTTTTTTGCACCGTTTTAATTTGAGTAGTATCGCCCGTGGCCAAAAATTTGATCAATAATAATTTCCATTGGATTTATTTGTTTTTATTAAATTTCAGTTTTATTTTTATCTTTGTTTCCATATCTTTATCTCTATCTTTCCACCTAGCTTTATCTTTGTCTGTATTTCAATTATATTTTTATATCCGTTGGGCCGGCACTCGAAGTGTAACCAATTATAAAGGCCAAATATTAATTTGCAAAAATTACTTTTATTCAATTCAAAGTAAAAAATGTGTGAAAATAGTACAAAACTGAGAATCAATTTACTTTTGCTCAATATGATCACCTTTTGCCTTGACTATGGCCTCGAGAAGGTCTAGAAACGAATCGCACGCTGCCCGATTGTGACTTGCAAGTATTTTGGCCCAATCGAAAATATATTTTTGTAAAGGATTTGAATTAGCATCCTGTAGGGCATTCAGAGAGAAAAACTGTAGAGGAAAAATTCAGACATTTTGTGAATGTAAAAATGTAAAATTTAAATTTATTACATTTGAGTTCTAGTTTTGCGCATATATTAATTTCCTCATAAGTGATTCTTTTAAGGCTATTATTTTCTAGAATATTCAAACTCGAAATTTTTTTTTATTTTGCTTTCATTGAAATAAATTCATTGATTCTGTCTAAAATACAATAGTATTAATGGACATCTTCTGGCTGCCCAAGCTCTTACGTAGGTGGTAACCTCCCGCAAGAGTTCATTCATTGATGCGAAGACAACCGCATCAAATACAACAATAAATTGAAATTTCAAGGTTCAACAACTAAAACCATAATCCATGAAATTAAAAGAAGCAGAGTTCACTTTAATTCTGTATACTAAAAGTACATATATTTTAAAAGAAGATATATCTTGCATACATAAATTACACAGCCCTCTGCATTTCAACTGTGTCTCAGTTGAACAAATGCGGCCAAGTGTTTCCAAAGAGAATTTTTGTGCTGAAGAGGAGTGCAGAGCGTGTTTTAAGCTTTTGAAAGATAATCACGCTAAAATTAAATTTTTTTATCAACAAATTAAATTATCTCTTCTCTAATTGTGGTTCTATTTTATTACCTCTGATTTGAAAATCAAAAAAAGGCAAAATACAAGCAACATTTAATCGAATAAATCGTATTGCTTGTGGCATTTTGTCGTGTTGTAACTGTTACATTGCTCTGTACTCGAAATGCAATGAAAATAGTTATACGGTCAGGTGTTCAAACTGTAAGAGGGAGGAAGTACGAACACCTCATTTTCTCTCAACACTTGCTAACATTTAGAGTCAACTGAATGTCGATCATCTGCTAAACTGAAGCAAAGCTAAAACAATGTTAATGCTCCAATTAATAGAGCCTTGTCTGAGTTCAATTCTTTTTCGAATTTGTTAGATCTATGGTATACTTACCAGAGATTCAAAATCAACACTCTATAATAGATTGAAGTACTATTTACTGTGTAATAATTTCACATAATGTTATTGGAATTTACCCTTAAACGCATTACCATAAAAAAAAAAACAATCGTATGTTTTGTAATTTTTCCTTATATCTGTATAATTTTGCTCTGGACATAAATAAATAAAGAATAAAAATAAAAAATTACACTGTGTGCAAAGAAAAAGGAAGGGGCTTAGTAGGCAGCAAATATTTCATATAATTAACATCGATATTACATGTTGTTAAATTGCAGTTCATTCTTATTACCGACTTTTATTTCACAGCGATTCGGTTCTTGCTCTCACATACAATAAATGGCTTTTAGTGGACCTCGAACCCATCAGCCTGAAGCGTCTCATGTGTCGTGAATACGTTTATATAGTGGACGTAAGAATATGTTTATATCCTATTGCTTCTATTACAGAGCGCGTGACGTCACGTGACGTTGGTGCAGTTGTGCAGTATTGCCAATCATTTGCTCCCCGTAATAAATACGAAAATTTTGAGTTTGGTGTTTGTTTCTCTTTTTTATTTAAAACTACAAAAACTGTAATTAAAGAAAATGTTACATACAGAAGATTTCAGGGATCTTCTTCTCTCAACTCTTCTTAACATTTAAAATCTTTTCGTAAATTTTAAAAAGCCTTTGAATTCACTGACTACGAATTAAAGCCATAGAAGTGTATTCGTAGTAAAAACACAAACACCAGATAATACTGAGTAAATCATATCAAACTTTTTGAAAAAGGAGTACCTTATCGTGTTAAATAATCTCAAATATAACAGAAAAGTATTTTTCTTCCTTTTTTAGAGAAATTCTCTTAACATAAGTTTTAAATACAAGAATGGATTTTTAAAACTCTTTCTATTGTACATAACCATAACACATTTATTAAAAAACACCCTCACAGTAAAGAAAAATTTGTCACGCATACAATGTTTCTTAAGTAATTCAATACAAATTTGGTATTTTCTTTTCTTTAAATAGGCATTTTAGTGCTTTTTTATAAAGAAATTTGCCTGCTCGAAGGAGAAAAAGAAGAACAAACTTGAAAAAAATGTAAATAAAGCGAAGAAATGTCACACACAAATAACCCGCGAACAATCACCAACACCAACAATAATCGGCATCGCCGTCAAAGTGACCTGTTGATAGAAAACGTAAAGCTAAATAGAACTGAGTGAATTCTTGAAGTAATTTAAAAAAATGTATATTTTACAGAACTAAATCTCCGAACCCAGAGAATAAAAAAAAGAAGCTTATTCAAGTGAATAAAATAGTAATTTACTGAGAGCAAAGTCGCTGTACCACGATCGGCGTCACGTTATTATTTTCTTCATCATGTAGTGTACGCTTACTCATAATTTGGTGAATAGGGTATGCTATTTAATGTCTAAGAAATCTGAAATTTATTAAATAAGAATGCATTCAGCGAAACCCTTTTTGTATGTGAATAAACAAATGCAACTTAGCTGCTGTGGGTTATTAAAAAAGGCATTTATTTTTATTTTAATTTCTATTCAAACATTTATAATTCAATAGTTTCCTTTAGTATTTTGGAATTTCTTCATTTGTGAGACCCAAAATTTGCTGTATGCATGTCTGTGGTCTCTTTCCCTAAAGGCAATTTTAGTGAAATTTTAAATTAAATTGAATATACATAAATACTTTCAACTATAAGTTAAATCGAAATACCAAAAACATTCTTACGAAACCATTCAAAACGAAATGGGAAGGCAAAAATTAATGTTTTGTCGGACACTAGACGCCCATTCGTTTTCACACAGCTAAATAAACAAGGGACAACAACAGAATATGAAGTGAGCATTACTTTAGAAAAACATATCGAATATTGCAACAAAACAATTTCGAGGTCAGACACATTGGCGCTCAGTCTCTGAAGCGTAGTGTAGAGACCACAGTTCGCGCCATTGATTACTTTTCTTCTTAATTCTGTTTTTGAATGTGCTTTATGCACCCACAACCTCAGACCAACACAAAAGTCTCACTAAATGTGAGTCGATTTATTCACTTTTATACAATGGCACTTTGCACTAGTAAAAATGAAATAAAAATTAATTTTTACTGATAACTGAAAATTTCTCCTGTTAGTTAAAAATCAGTGCACAAAAAAGGAATGTATTTCAAAATCATAACATAACTGTGAAATTACTTTTTAAGAAATTATATTTACATGTGTATGTAACATAAGAACAATGAAATCGAAAAAATTTTGGAAAGCGTATGCTCGCCAAATAATAAGGTTCTTTCTTCTTCTTTATTTGCATATTCGATTGCGAATGATTAGCGAAATGTTCGTCAGGGACGAGCGTTCTTAAAAAAAGTGTACAGTAAGCGTTGTAATAACTGTTAGCCAATAAGTTTTGTACGCAACTTTTGCAAGCTAATGCACCCAATCTCTTGCGAACAAGTGCTACATTAAC
Source organism: Anastrepha fraterculus (assembly GCA_037575425.1). Lineage (NCBI taxonomy): Eukaryota > Metazoa > Arthropoda > Insecta > Diptera > Tephritidae > Anastrepha > Anastrepha fraterculus. The sequence continues at coordinate 413,315 of JAYXIM010016200.1, forward strand.
TGAGAAGAGTCGCTGAACTCTACTTTACAAGGCTCTGATGAGAATATCCGATGAGGCGTCCCTTGGAGTGTTTGAGAGAAAGATTCTGCGGAAGATTTTTGGACTTTTGCACATTGGCGTCGGCGAGTTTCGCGGGAACGACGACATAGCCATAGCGCAGCGAAGAAAGATCCATCTGCTTTGTTAACTGGGTCATGTCGTTCGAATGGATACAAACGCCCCGGCTCTGAGAGTATTTGATGCGGTACCAGTTGTTGGTAGCATAGGCAGAGTAAGGCCTCCTATGCGTTGAAAAGATCGGGAAGGACTTGGCTTCACTTGGTATGTCAAACTGGCGCCGGTTAGCACAAGAAAGAAACGACTGGCCATCTATGTTAAACTCGCCCAAAATCGCGTAAGTGTTTATTGCGCCAATCAACAAGAAGAAGAATGCACCCAAAACCAAAAGTCAAAGTTTTTACCAGTTCAAGGAAAATAGTTTTAAGAAATCGTTACCGTGCAAATAATGTGTTGTAAAATAAAGGGAGCATAGAACGAAAACGTGGTTCTGGCAGAAAATATCATTTAATGACTCTAAAGTTCGCACTGTTTAGGAAGAAGAAATTAAGGTACGAAAATCGTATAGTCAGTTAGTAAAAAAATACAGCGTTGCAAAGAAATACCATTAAAAAATACTTAAAGTTAATAAACATTGAAGTTACAGAAAAACAACTAAAAATCATTAAATTTAGACTCCGCAAACTTTCCAAAATTATTTTATTATTTTGCTTCTAACTCTGGGTAAATTTATGTGATGGATGACGAGTCGTGAAAGGCAATGAATGACAACAAAAATATTATTATAAGTCTCCCAAAGAGCTAAATACCTGCCTAAGAGGAAGTTCTCGCAAAAAGTATCCTGCATTTTTTAGGCGGTTTGGCTCTGAGTTCGCAGATTCATTGCGAAAGATGTTCAACTGTGCTTAGGAATTCATTCATAAACATCATCAATGCGGCAAAATAATATTTTGTACTGATTTGACGTCTTCTCACTATGCCAAACCATTTCCCAATGCTATGGATGCAGTTGAAATTAAACAAATTGCGGAGGGACTTAAATCCGTCAAACGTACCACAGTTAAGACCGATTGAGAGTTTCTTAGCTAATCTTAAGAGAAGGGCATATACTAACGGATATCGTCCAAAAAACGTGAATTGTTTGATTAAAAAGATTAAAAAAGAATTGAAAATTATCGATCAAATAGCACTTAAAAATAATGAAGGAAGGGCCGAAAAATGTACGACAAGCAACTCGCAAGTTCTTCGTCTGCAAGAGCGGTGGCTAAACCTCGGAAACGGCATTCAGGGAGCAAAAGTTCCTGAAGCTGGAAAGCGATTATCGGAGAATGTCGTATAAAAAATTTATGAATTGATTTACTAAAAGGTAAATCAAGCTCTTCTTCAATTTTAAGAATTAAAAAAATGTTAAAAATATACCAAACCTACAAGTACGAGTTGACATTTGTATATACATAAGTGCATATGAACGATTTTACAACTTAGCACCTCAATGAGTTCTGATTCAGCGGCTATTTCTGCATGAGAAATGTACAATTTAGAGCCGAAAATAAAATATTTTGCATAAAAATATCTTCGATATGACAGTAGTAAATACAAAACACGTATAAATAAATACGTACAAGGCTGTATATGTACATATATTATATATACTTATATGTATGTATTTAAGAACTCTGAATATTTGCAAAATGCAAAATTAGATCTCTCACCCGCAGTGAGAAAGACTGAGAAATTGTGGTTGCCGACAAGTTGCTTGAAGTTGTGGCATAATACTTAAGACGCTGGAATGTGTCTATGGCAGACGCCCTGAGGCATAGCAAAGTGGCTTAGGGTGGTTCTCTTAATGCTGTATGGTTGTGAAGGCACTTAAGATAGTGTTAGTTGGTTTTTTCAGCATGTCACTTGCCAAAAACCGCACATTTTGAATTTGAACTGTTTTGGCGCACTGCTTAACGAAAATCATTGCTAACTACATCTCACCCCAAATACCGCAATGCTTTCGGACTCAAAACGTATACGAGTATCTGCTGCGATGAGTTGCTGTTGCTACTCAATTCAAGTTAGCTGCATATTCAAGTATATACATATATACATACATACATACTTAAATACATATATTCAAATTTATAATTTTATGCTGCCAAATTTCTGCAGGCAAGTGCCAAGCTGAAAAGCGAACATTCTTATCGTTGTCGCGCGATGACTGACTTTGACACGAAAACTTAGTACTCGAGAACCTTGAACCTTTATGCTAAAGATTGTGTAGATGATGGCTGGTGAAATTAGTATGGTAAGTGCGACTAAACGTGTGAATGCGCACGCGGTCAGCAGGAGTCGGCAACAACAACAAACCAAAATTCTTTGGTTGTACTTATTTGCATATATAGAAATAAGCAAAAGAAGAAGGACAAAAAAAATATGTATATATAAAATTGATTTAAAACCTATTCGACAGCTGAAAGTATACATATGTATGTATTGGAAATGCACTTTTGACAAAACAATCAACTGCGACCCGGCACATTTTGTTTGCGAGGCACCAACTTAATAAGCTTTATACCAATATTTGAAATCATTATTATGCATAAATACAGTTAATATGCGAGTCGATAGGTAGGGCTACTCCATGTTTCCCTGAAATACATATATCCTGTCAGTTGACAGAATCACGTGGGCAATTAATAGTTTTTCCCCTTTAAATCTCCTGGTTCTGACGATATCTTGCCTGTGATGCTTCAGAAAACAAGTACCTCAGTGGTTCCTGTCCTGCAAGAAATCTACTTGGCGTGTATCGCTCTTAATCACGTCCCTGCCAACTGGAAGAAAACGAGGGTTGTTTTCACACCTAAGGCAGGGAGGAGGGGTCACCACTCGGCTAAGTACTTTAGGCCTATAAGTCTTCCTTCATTTGTCTTAAAGGTGTTTGAAAGATTCATTGATTATCATATCCGAAAGCACATCGAATCCAAATTATCTCCAGCACAACATGCTTAGCTGAAAGGGAAGTCCACGGAATCAGCCTTTCACGAGGTTATAGTACTGCGGAAAAATCTCTGGAGGGCAAACAATTCACTTAGGCGGCCTTCATAGATAATAGAGGGTGCTTTTAATAACATCAAAGCGGAGTCAATTGTTACTACGTTAGATAGACTAGAGGTGGAAATACCTATCTGTCTCTGGATCTCGTTCCTGCTTGGCTGCAGGGAAGTTAATGCGGTGGCAAGAGGGGCTAAAGTCATTAGATTCGTTCAAAGGGGGACCCCGCACGGTGGTGTCCTTTCACCCCTACTTTGGCTAGTTGCTATTGACGAAGTTCTGATAATGCTAAATAAGGGTGGGGTTAATGGGGCCGCCGTAGCCGAATGGGTTGTAGCGTGACTACCATTCGGAATTCACAGAGGGAACGCAGGTTCGAATCTCGGTGAATCATCAAAATTAAGAAAAACATTTTTCTAATAGCGGTCACCCCTCGGCAGGCAATGGCAAACCTCCGAGTGTATTTCTGCCATGAAAAATCTCCTCATGAAAATATCTGTCGTTCGGAGTCGGCTTGAAACTATAGGTCCCTCCATTTGTGGGACAACATCAAGACGCACACCACAAATAGGAGGAGGAGCTTGGCCAAACACCCAAAAAGGTAGAAGCATACGCCGATGACTTGGTCCTAATGGCAACGGGAGCGCTTTCCTAAGTCATGGCTGAGATTTTGGAAAGATCACTGGCTGTACTCAGTCGCTGGGCTACCACTTGCGGCCTCCGAGTCAACTCTGACAAAACGGGGCTGGTGCTATTTACCAGAAAATACCTATAAACCTCTATCCTTTCAACTTCCCAAATTAAACAACCACGTTCTCCCGATTTCACCGGAAGTTAGGTATATTGGAGTGATACTTGACTCTAAGCTCCATTGGAAGCTACACATTGAAAATCGGGTAAAGAAGGCCAGTATAGCCTTCTACACCTGCAAATCTAAGTTGGGTAAAAAATGACGACTCAAGCCACAGGTCGTGCTGTGGATGTACAACGCAGTGGTTTTGCCAGTTTTAACATATGGATGCCTGATTTGGTGAGAAGCTCTTCGGCTACAATATCACTAAATTGGGGAGGGTGCAAAGGACGGCATGCATTGGCATCACCGGAGCATGTAAAACTTGCCCAAGTTCTGCCCAGATTGTCGTTTTTCACTTATTTCCCATCGACTTTTACGTTATTTCTATCGCAGCTCAAAGTGCAATCAGGTTAAAGGAGGTTGGCCTCTCAAGGGACATGGTAGCATTTTCGGGCAGTTAACACCGTATTTCTTCGAACTTTTCTATGCGCAAACTAGAGTTTGAGGGTAGTGCTACGGCAATCTTTCCAAATAGCAAGATTGGATCGAGGGGAAAATCTGCAATGAAAGCTTACACCTCTGTCTTTACTGACGGTTCCAAGATGGAATCTGGAGTGGGAGCAGGGGGAGGAGATCAAATATCTTGGGTGTTCAGGTAACATTTCTCTAATCTGGGTTCCAGGACATAGGAACATAGAGGGAAATGAGATTGCTGATATGCTTGCCAGGAAGGGGGCTGAATTGGCCTCAGAGACCTCCTATCCGGCCATCGGCATCCCCCTGACAGTTGTTAAAGGGGAACTGCACAAATTATTTCTGAGGAAAGCGCAGAAAAGATGGACCTCATTTTCTTCATGTGCTCTTTCGAAAACCCTTTGGCCCTAGTACAATATACGACGTACTCTGAAAGTCATTTGCACTCCTCACCATTCAATTTCCAAACTCGTTGCTGTGTTAACCGGTCATTCGACAATTTAACCCCTATTGCAGAAGCTGTGGGGACCTTTCAGAGAAGGAGGCTGTAGATCATTTTCTCTGTAAATGTCCGGGTTTGGCACGATTTATGTCACTGGGGGCTCCTTTCATTCACAGCCTGGGGCAATTCGCCAACCTATATGCTACCAATCTTCTCCATTATATATATCTGCCTGTTGGAGGTCTCATAGTGGTATCAAAACGGCGCTTCAGTGTTACTTGAGGAGTTCCAGACTGGCACTTCAACCATTTCACCTACCTACCTACAGCTAATAATAAATAATATTCAAAAATATTAATAATAAATAATATAAAAAAAATTACATTATGTTATATATTATATATATATATATATAAATAATTGGCGCGTACGCCCTTTTTGGGTGTTTGGCCGAGCTCCTGCTCCTATTTGTGATGTGCGTCTTCATGTTGTTCCATAAATGGAGGGACCTACAGTTTCAAGCCGACTCCGAACGGCAATTAGTTTTTTATGAGGAGCTTTTTCATGGCAGAAATACACTCGGAAGTTTTCCATTGCCTGCCGAGGGGCGACCGCTATTAGAAAAAACTTTTTTTAATTTTGGTGTTTCACCGAGATTCAAACCTACGTTCTCTCTGTGAATTCCGAATGGTAGTCATGCACCAACCCATTCCGCTACGGCGGCCGCCAATTAACCGACCAAAAACAAAAAAAAACACAAATAACGAAACAGCATTTGATACATCAATCTTATGCAAAATTTTCAGGTGAATCAAATATAATAGTCACATATTATGAAAGTAGAATGTAAACCGAATTTTTATTTTTAGTGAATTCAATAGCCTTTAGAGAAAAATATATATTTTTCAAATCAATATCTCGAAAACCGTTCAACTCCAATAAAACTTTAAATATAAGTTCGCGCCTTGAAATTACTACTAAATTTGCAAGCCTCTATATTTACCTTTAGACGATCCAATGCTCGTCTGTTTCTATACTGTAAATAAATAAAAAATAATATGATAGAAGCTTTTTACAAAAGTTATAAATCTTCCGATGGGGTGATTAATTCTGAACCACCTTGTATAAGTACAATTGTAAAGAAGCGGGTTCGGCTATTTCAACATGGAAGAGAGATCTGTGAAAAGTAGTGTCCGAAGAAAACATCAAAAAATTAGTACTGACTGATATATAACTAAATTGTGGCTGATAGCAGAGGAGCTCCTTATTAGAAATGTATGAACTGGACAGATTTTCCATGACCATTTGCAAACCGCTCGACAAGCAGTGAGAATTTGTTTAAGAGCGATCGCCGTCATTCATATTTTCGCAACCTTCTGTGAAAAGCTTGCACCACTTGTAAACATTTTTTTGACTTAGAGAACTCGCACCGTATGCCGCTGCCAACATTTCGAGTGTTTTTAATTCCATTTTTTACACAAAATTTCATGCAACTTGATCAATTTTTTTCGATAGCTGAAAATCGCCGAACACGCAAAACATTTGTCTTTTTTATGCCCCTCGCAAACAAACTAAATATGCTATATTGCTAAAACCGTGAACATATCTTCGATACGTGAGTACTAACATATCATAAAAAAATAATAATAGAAAGTCGGATGTACGTAGCCCGCGAAATTTGAAAATTCACCTTATTTTTTTAACACACCTCGTATATACATACAAATGTAAATATAAACTTTGCTCAATTTTTTTTAAATGGAAGAAAACATTCAACATCGTCAGCAAAAAAAAAAAATGCTGCAAATCAGTGCGATTTTGAACTACATCAAGCTTACAGTTAATTATATTGTATCAAAATTCAATTAGCTAAAAATGCGTATTCGAAATTTTTTCAATAAAAAGTTTGAAATTTTAACGAAAATTTGTTGAATTTTGTTTTTCATTTAAATAAAGTTTGAAATGTTAACGGTTTTGTATGGTTGTATGGTCGTTGTAAGAAAATGGACTACATATGTTTGCGTAAAAGTATCAAAAGTAAATAAGAAATACATAAATTGTCCAAACTAGTCAATAAGTCCCTATGCTTTAGTTATTAAACACACTGTGTACGCTATGTTAAATGATAAAACTAATAGCCGTTAACTAATGCGAGACACAGCAATTTGGCTTTTGTGCTCTTGCCGGCGAGAACTAGTACTCGGACTGCTAATTAACCAGCTTTGGTGATTTCATTTTGCTAACTGTTGCAATTTTAGTCTTTATGGCGACGCTCTGAATGGAATACGAAAAAAGCTTTGCCAACGGGAGAATATTAACGATGCCAAGTAACTAGTTAAAGATTGAAGGCAATTTGTAACTGACACATAAAAGAAACGAAAAAATGCTAAAGAAAAAAAAAACAACAAAAAATGTGTTGTAAGCGGAGAGAATTGGAGTGATCAATGAATGCAGCGGGCTAGAGAGTGAAATGATGTAAAGTAATGTAAACAAGTTTCAAAATATTGGATTGTAACAATAACTGTTTGGAAGGAATGTGAAAAAAGAGAGAATGAGCACGTATTGTGATTTCAAGTATTTAAATTAGTACCAGAACCATGCATACCAATTGGGAGAGTGTTTCATTATGGTTGCGAGATACTTCTTACGCTTTTTTGCAGTTGACTAATTAACTTTTTTCCCGTTTTTTCTTAATTATATGCATACATACGTGTATAATCTTTCACATAAATAAATAGTTCATTCGATATGCATTGTGAGCCATACTTCGTGGTATTGACACATTGAAATGCGCAGAAGCCATAAAGCAGGTTGTCAAACCAAGCCGTACGGTAGCGTTTAGCGGCGAGCTTTAGTAGGCTTGAGTGGAAAGAAATGATTGATTTTTAATTTGTATACGAAAGCGAAGTGTTTTCTGTTTTTTGTGTGGTTTTTAAGGCCAAACTTAAATATGTGCCATGCTGTATTTTAAGAGTTAAAGTGTGAAAAGCGCGCATGGTAGAAGAGAATTATGCCAATATCACTATATAAAGTGATTTATAAAGTGAAAAATAAAGTGAAAAGTTTTTACTCAATATTTCCATACATTGAGCCCAGGCTAAACTATTTCCGTTATTAATTATAACCGTTAATTTCAACATGCCGTGCTGCTTTTTTTAAGTTCTAATGAACAACATGTGAAGCGTAAAAATGCTCGGCAATCAACAATAAAAACTGAAGTACATACATACATATACGACCATTTTTCTACATTGATATGCATGTATGTGTGAATATTTAAATCATAAAATGTGTGAATCGACTGTCAAGAGCAACGGAAAATTCGAATAACATCGGAAACTGCGCCAAACACGAGCCTAAACTGCCATAAACAAGTACTGGTTTACTAACTTCGAATAATGCGTAGCATGTGTTGTGCTGGGGATCAGCTACCTGCTGGCACGCGCTTCAAGGAACAATCAACTGTAATGCCCCAGCGCTATGATGAACAGCTGGAACGTACTTTATACGCCAACCGGTTGACGACAAAATCTCATTCGCGCACGCATTCGCATTCGCATTCACACCAACATCGGCCACAGCCTCATCGCCATCACCATCATCATCATAAACATCATTATTACCAGCCCCACAGCCAGCGGCAATTTTATTATCACCAACACGGCTTGCAATATTCATATCAACAGTATGGTGGCAATGTTAATGGTGGGAAGGCGACCAAAAACTGCTGCAAACGGAAACTACTGCATTTCTTTCGAAAAGGTAAGGATAGAGGTTTTATTGGGGGCTTTCAAGTATAATTTCACTGTGTGAATATTTCGCTCTGAAATGAAAATTTGTAGGACTAACTAAATACTTTTTGAGAAATTTACGCATAATACATATGATAAAGATATGATAAAGATATAATAATAAAAAGTGGCAAAAATATTATGTATCCAGTTTGGTTTTAAATAGCTTTTTTCGCTGAATAAAAAAATCTTATCGGGTGAAGAAATCTTTATTATATTATTTGTATACTGTGAGCTCTTTAGTTCACAAGTCTCAAATATGTTTGACGTACAACGTCTTTGTACTAACTTGAAATCTTCCGATAAGGTGACCAGAAATTGGAGGAGGGGCTCGACCAAAGACCCAGTAATGGATGTAAGCTTCAATTATATATACTTAAGTATATACAAATGTATACAAAGAGTATTTCAAAATAAGCGTCAAGATATTGTTTTAAATAAAACATGTAAAACCTTAGACTCCTTCAGGTTTCACTATTTTTAATCCAATTTCATAATAATCTTCAATAATTTTAACGCGTTATTCTATCGTGTAAAATTGCTCATCTGTCTACTTGACAAATGCTAAAGATGACATAAAAAATGTAACCGTTTAGGATTCACCATTCACTACTGATATCTAGGCATCACTCTTGAATGCCCTTTTATAAATTTTTTCCTTCTTAATATTCAATTCATGAGAAATTGAATAAGTGCTCACAACTGTGACCATCTCCATGATTTCCTACAGAAAGAAATTGTTGGAACTATCGCTTTGCTGTTGCATTTGATCCTGCATTAAGCCCACAAATAGCATACTGGTTTGTGGTAGCCTGATTGTAATGGTATTGGGATATATATTGAATTTTCTATTTTTTTCTCCTGGCTTTGGAGCGCTTTACCAAATAGGAAACTGTAAAAAGTTTTTTTGAAACATAGGGTCACTTGTACGTCGCTGTTTTCAAAAGTCAGTCTTTCTTTGAAATGCAACTTCTTCCACCATTCTCATAGATTTGAAAAAATGCAACGAATTTCCACTTGCTTTGACATCGATGATAATACCATCAATTTACATCAGAACTTTCACTATTTCTCTTATATTAAATTTGATAAGTATTAGAATTTGATAAGTAATAGAATTTTATATAGAACACAATTTTTTTCTAGGATTGAACTCTTTTTTAGATGTTTTACTTTTATTTAATATTGTAGCTGGTAAAAATTAGTATTTTAGATAATGCTTGAACCACTAGTCTGTAAGGTTTTGAAGCCATAGGCTTAAGTAAATAATTGAATCGCAATAACACGGCTACTACGGCGTGTGCTGTCCTATATTTTAGATCAACGTGTAGTAATGCTCTTATCTCAACTTGCAAGTATGCGCGAGGGGACCTTGCAGGTATCTATTACTGGCTTTAATAGTCGCTCTGACATTCGCTCTTTCGAGTCATTGAACTAAAATAAATAATAAAGACAATAAGACTCCTACTCTTTAAAATTAGCGTTTGAACTTACTTTTCTACAACTACCTACCCCTCCTTCTAGACAGTCTAATAATAAAGAGCTTTTTTTGATACCTGGGGTATTTCACGACAAGCTGAAATAGCTTTTGGCCAAGAAAAAGCCAAGGCAAAGTGATCCTGATGATGAACTCGTTCACATTTTGGTTTTTTATATCTATACCAGATATGGAAGTGTGTACACATTTTATTAATAGGCTGATTATTTGACGAGAAATGCGCTTCCAAAGAAGGAAAATGATTATTTTTTGAGAAAGTTTTTCATATCGAAACTTTTATATTATTAATTTTAAATTTGCTAGAAAATTTGATACGAAACGAAACTAGGGAAACTTTGAACAATTTTTTTTCTCAATATTTTTTAATTTAAAATATATAGTAGTTTCAGGTATTATTATAATATCCTAGATGTTTCAGAGTGAAATCTGCAGCAGTTGAGAAGATTGGTAAAATATTCCGCATACATACATCTCGCAGTTAGTTGTAAAAAACACGTCGATAACAGAAATTATGTAGCAAAAAATAGTATAAATGCAACTTGGAGGCCTTTTTAACACTCAAATTTTCAACCAATATTGAATGCAAGTGATGGAAATTGAGCAAAAGCATATTTGAATTTCACGGTGTGCCACATGCTCGGTATGCACAGCAAGAAGTGTTGTTAGACAACGGAAAAAGTGAACGATAAATATTTCTTATATAATAACTGCTATGGAGTAATGTTTTCGCTATACATCTTATATCTTTTGTGACTAGAAGATAAATATTTCACGTACCTTTAATTAACACAAATAGCACTCTTCTGACAAAACATCCTCAGTAAAACTACATTACAAAGCCGGATGTGACATATTCACATATGGCGTTACCGTATCTGAAAACTAAAATAGTGACCTCCGTGCACCTCGCTATGCGGGACCCCACAAACACATAGAGTAAGCTTCGAGCTCTAATGTTTTGCTTTGGATCATAATAATGGAACCATTTTTCAACACTTGGTTTTAATACGATATGAAAATCCCTTCGTGACTTGCCGTTGGAGCAGCTGTTCATGTGGATCTTCATCTACCAATGCCAATAACTTTGCGTATTCAAACTTTTCTACCAATCCGGAAAATTTCTAGTTCTCCACATAGAAATCAGAAATCCGTGCACAAATTAATCGTACAATTATTCGATGCATCTTATGAATAAACTTATCTGAATTAAAAAAAGCAACTCTTAAGAGCCACTGTCAACATCTTCCAGTACAGAAAGATACAAATTTATAAACTTTAATGAACAGGAGTTATGCAAATATGTCTAAATTTAAATGCGTGGAACTTTTCACGGGACATCTTCTCGCCGATACCATTTATTGGGAAACTGCCTTTCAAAGAAAAATTTATTTAAAAGCATACAAGATAGATAACAGTAAGATAGTTGCGGAGATAAGAAACCTGGACAGCCTTACATTTAAAGGGTATGGGGTCAAGAATAAGTTTCCGTTAGTAGGCTACTTTTTAGTATAAATGCATACAATATGTGAATTTTTTAATCTTAAGGTGTTTGTGCAAGCAGCTGAAAAATTGCTATCTTAGTGTATCTGACGATATAATAGTTTTTGAATAAAGAATATAGTTTTAATAAATAACTGCGTGTACTCTTCCCACTTTTATTATAAAGTATCAATGAAAATTAAGAAAATGGCGGCCGCCGTGGCCGAATGCGTTTATGCGTGACTAGGATTCGGAATTCAGAGAGAGAACGTCGGTTCGAATCTCGGTGAAATATCAAAATTAAGAAAATGTTTTTTCTAATGGCGGTCGCCCCTCGGCAGGCAATGGCAAACCTCCGAGTGTATTTCTGCCATGAAAAAGCTCCTCATCAAAAACTAATTGCCGTTCGGAGTAGGCTTGAAACTCTAGGTCCCTGCATTTGTGGAAAAACATCAAGGCGCACACCATAAATAGGAGGAGGAGCTCGACCATACACCCGAAGAGGGTGTACGCCCCAATTATATATATAAATATATCAAGTCATGTCCCTTATGTACATATCTATAAAAATATGTCTGCATTTTCACCATAATAATGTATTTATAACGCTAACCATTGTGTGTAAGTAGTAAGTAATGTTGTACACTCCTATCTCAGGTTGAAGTAGACTTATATGTATGTATAAGTATATTGTACTTAAAAGCCTATAAGTTACATTATCATTTTCCTTCACAAAAATGAAAGTGCAGTAATTCAGTTAAATTGTAGCATAAAAGACAAAGTGTACTTCCTTTCATTTCTCTAAAGTGTGCCTGCTGAGGCGTATGAGTTATGTATTCATATTATATTGAAAGCAGACTGGATGGTTACACAGAGCGTATGAGTAATGCCGCCTGTTTACTATCGTAATTATGTGTGTCAGGTGTAAATCACTGTACTGTGTAACACGTAGAGTCACACTGTTAAAGCGCTGAAATGTCATTTGGAGAAACATAAAAATCGGTTAACATGGATCGATGATGTGAATGCACCGGCTTGTAAGCGACGATGTGTGGGTTCTCTGGTCCCAAATGAGGAAATTCTGTTTACTCACATTGCTGGAGAGGTAAAAGAGTGATTTATTTGAAAATATGATTTATGCTTAAAAAATTCATTGTTCATTGTAAAGTATATTGGATGTACCGAAAATTAATCGGATAGTTATTTGGAATCAGCTCTTGTATCAATTTAACTTGGCTGAGACTTCATGCGGTGGTCTTTGTTCAAAATTCTTAACATAGAACTGCGTAAAATGTAGAATTCTTGAGATCGATGGTGAGTTGATGTTGATGCATGTTCTCGCATGCAACAGCAGCGATGTTTTCGGACGAGTACGTGAGTGCGTTGCCGTACCCAAAAGAGAAGTTGTTTCATGAATTTATTTTACAAATGCGTTGATATATTGCATTGCAAACCTTTAATTTTTATCGAATTTCCTACGTAAATTTTTTACATTTTCCATTGTCCTTCATATTTTTGGAAATATGTTTTAATGCCTCCCGTAAGTAGTTTATATTAATCCCGAGATCCCGAAAATTTTTATATATGGAATTAAAGGACATTGCTTACCACAAAATTTCATTACAATAAATCTGATGATCGAAGTTGAAATATTTTGTAATAGTAGCGATAGGCGCCTTTATCTCCAAATGTGTTCATGTTTTCATCAGCAGTTTTTGTATGTAACAGGTTCAAGTCGAGATTTGAAGTACATTTTTAAATGCATTAGTGCTAATTATTTTTTTTGTTTTTTTGTTACTTTAGTTTTATACGATTACTTTGTTTTATGCGATTATTTATGTTTGCATACATATTTTTGTTAATTTTGTTTAAGTTTTTTTTTAATTTTAATACTACTTTGGAGTTGTATATTCATAATAAGATGTAAATAAAATAATTATAAATAAGATGTAAGCATTACTAAATTACATAGTTTTTTAATTAATAACTATTTCACTTTAAGGTTTGTCTTTAGAAATGATTTCTAAAAGCAGTTTATCTTGAATTTTAAATAGTTTTATTATGTGATTCGTTGAAATCCAATCAGTTATTGAATATTTGCTCATATTAAATAGTTGTCTCTCAGTGTGCATTCCAGGATAAGTCCCAAAATTTCGGGACTATTTTAAGCATATCTCGAACTTTCAGAATTAAAAGTTTCCGCTAATATTGACATTCCTTATACACAAAAAAAAAAAAAATACTACGAAACGCAGCTAGTAGGAATTGATTTTGCTTGCTGAACACGTATTTGTAATCGTATCGGTAGAAAACTCTTTAAAGGTTGAAGCTTGTCATATAAATATTTTGGAATCTTCCACTTTAGCATCAACCTCTTATAGATTTCAATTGATAATCGAGTAGCGAATTTGTTATATGTTACAACTACTAAGATTACAGTTTGCTGCGCAGTCGAGAATACTTTGTGGCCCTTATGATCAAATATTTTATGCCAACTTCCTCCGACGTCATATTTTGAAGAACATATGAATATATTTTCCAACACATTCCAAAACACAGAACCCACATATATAAGTAGTTATCAGTGTGGAGAGGGTATTTCGTGGTCATCATTCGGATGGGCCCGAGCTCGCTGCCTAATGTGGATATGAATATCAAATGTTATTAAGGGGATTTGCTAAAAGTGTTCATTGATAGGTGGGACTTGGACCACAACAGGCAAATACGGCAGTCTTTTTGCCATCGATTTGAAAAAAATCGATCCAGCGTCTGCCTTACATTAGGCGCCTGGTTGATCAGTGTCTAACTCAGAATGAGTAGCTATACATTGAAGAAGAAACACTCTGAACCCTTTAGAAGGCAACGGGAAACCAGTAAAGTTAACTCTTACGAAAATCATACCAAAGTTATTTATAAATTTTATGGAAATACAATTGCTAGTTACCGAAAAGACGATTGTATACCTGGAAATCACCACAAGATAAAAGTGGTAATATAGTAAGGAATAAAATGTAAATAAGGAATATAAATGAATCAATTAGAATGTTGAGAACAAAGTAAAGAGCTGCTACGGCGCTCTACTTATGTAAAAAACTGTAGGTCCCAAAAAAAGTTTACTGGTTATATACTTATCCTGTCAGAAATCAAATAGATTAAAGCAACCAACGCAAGTCAAGTCTTGTCGAGGCCCGAGAGGAGTGAACAAGGGGAAAGAAAAATTCTTATAAAGCTATTGCCAAACCAATTATGACCTCACAGCAAACAACCAGGGGCACTCGAGTATGATTGAGATGTTTTCTGCTATTTATTTTCCATCCAGAGAGGACTGAGAAAATAGTGTAATAAATAATGAAAATGGGGAGAGTGTATACACATACTCAGGGCTCAAAACTCAATGATCAAGTGGGAGGTAGTGCATACTTCGAAACTATAGGCACCAATGTACCTTTTCGCAGATGAAATAATAAAACTAATAAAAACATCGAAATCTATCTATAAAACAAATTAATGAAACAGAGAAGCTGGAAGCTGCACATTATCATTTCAATCTTGTATCCCGAGTATATAGTACATTCTGGCTGTTTTAGGCAATTTTTTCGTATGGATTATACTATATGCATTTAGATTAAACGAAGCGGGCCGCTGGAAGGAAAAAAACTTATTAATGCGGCAAGTTCAGTATACCTCGGAGAGGACTGATTACATCGTCCTGACGGTAACATTCAACAGGAATTTCGCCACTCTTTCTTCATCGCTGGAGAAATGGAGTAGGGAATTCTCACTTAAAAACTTCGACACTACAGGCGATACAGATGGCACTAAGATGGATTCTGGTGTTAGAGCAGATATATATTCCCATAGACTTAGAATGGAAAAATCTGTACGTCTTCTTAGTGCCATCGGAGAGGAGCTTGTAGATTTCTCTTTTAAAGGGAATATTGCTATTCTCTCGGATAGCAAAGCTACAATCCAGGCACTGGACTCGGCTACAACAACCTCTAAACTGGTGAAATAGAGTAGGAATAGCATTACTGCCTTATGGAAGGAGAATATAACAACCCTGTGCAAACCTTTGTTCGAGAGTCTCGAACAATTTGCTGGATGGTGCGGAAGCGCTAGTTGGATTCTGGATGAATCAACACTTCAACCAACCAACCATACCCTAAAAAGAATACACTTCTGCTACTTAATTAAAATAACAATCAATCAACCAATCAAACAATGACGTCGCCGGTTACCACATAACATTAGATGAAATTGAAAATCACATTTATAATACCGGAAAGTTTCTGAGGTGTTTTCGTTTTGGAATATACATAGATTCGTTGCGAGGAACATAGATTTATAAGTTTTATGAATCAGTCAGTAAGTTTTTTTTAATTATACACAACAGAATTTATAAACAATGTCAAAAAGCCATTGGCTCTACGAAATTTGGATTTGGAAAGGGTATGAAATCATTTGTTGCGCTGTTTTGGGTTCATTTTTGTCCAAATTGTAGAGTAACGATGTTTAGGGAAACTTTATTGGAAGCAGTTGGCCGAAATTAACGTAGACAACGAAAAATCCTAAGAAATCCCCATTCTTAAAGGACCTCTCTCCTTTTCAACATCTATGCTGAAAATACCTTCCAAAAAGCTCTTTGGAACTTATACGATGGCATCAAAGTTAATGGAATTTGAGAGCCATTGGGTGGACGTTATGAAGTTCGGAATGTTTTGTTTTAGCCATTCTTCGTTCACTCGAGCTTTGTAAGGCGGTGTCGAGTCCTGCTGAAACGTCCATAGTCGCCATTCAGAAGTGGCAGAAAGCTGAAGGATACAATCAACTAAAACTATACAAAACACTCAAGTAACTCTCATCTACTCCCGTACGGAGAAGCAATATAAGTACACTTGTGGGGAAATAAAAAAAAATCTCGTATAAGCTTTTTGAAATATTTCTGAAAAAACATTGCTGAATCGTTTGCATTTTCCAAGTTTTCCAATTTAAGTGTAACTTACAAGGGGCGGCTGCTAATGCTACGACCTAAATGGCAGATAACTCTGATCCAAATTAATATAAATAAGAGTCACTTTTCTATTAGGCCATTAACCAAGTATTCCTGAATTAATAAATGGCACCATGTTGACGAAAACTGAAAATTCTTGCAATTCGAAGCAATGCGTTGTAATTTTATGCCTTGCTAAAGAAGGAAATACACCGAAACAAATGTTTGAAGAAATTTCATCGGCTCTTGAGAACTTTGCAACTTCAAATACATACATTGGATTCTTTCCATTTCAATTCAACCGGGCTATTCGGGACATGTTTTTCGATTTCGATGTAACTCAAATATGTTGCTCTCTGGTCAAAATAATGAGACATGTATTTTTATTCACCCAAAAAAAAAATTTTTTAAGCTTTATCGAGCGCTTTTAGCTCTAATTTGAATTATTCTATTTGTATCTTAATTTTTGTTATAACTCTGTTCCGAGGTAGTTGACTATGATGATCGTTCGATTTGCTATTACTTCATTTTAGGTCTCTTTGTCATTAAAATTTATTTTCTACTTTTTAGTTCGATTGGCAATAAAAGCGTGTTTTTTAGTTTTTTTAAACTATTTTTTATTTTCTACTTTTTAGTTCGATTAGCAAAAAAAGCGTGTTTTTTAGTTTGTTTTTTAACTATTTTTTATTCTTAATTTCTCCCGATCTAAAGCATTCATAAGGGATGTAATGATGCAATTTTGATTTAAGTTTATTGTAACAGTCTAACAAATGTAAAAAAAAAAATTATTTCAGTAGTTACTTTAAAAGTTATTCACGAAAAACCAAAAAAATGCACTGACAAAAGTGTACATACGTTATATTAGGGCACTTAGTTTGCTCTTCTTTTCTGCGAATACTTAACTGTAAAGTACCGTTTATTTTATTTTGTGGTTCTACTTTGAATTCTTCTTAAAATTTATGGCATTTTGTCTTTTGAAAAAGTGTACGATCGGAATAATGTCGCTCCGCAAAGAAATCTCTACTGATTTGAGAAAATTAGTTGTTGAGTACAGAAGTAATAAGACATCCTTTGGTTAAATAGCTGATTTATTGCATTTAAGCAAGTCTACGGTACAAACTATTTGTAAAAACTTTGAAACAACCAATTCTCTGGAGATTAAGCCGCGTAGTGGCCGGCCCAAGAAGCTCAACCGGAGAGATGTATTCTTTATTCGCAAAGAAGTGAATCAGAATCCGAAAATACATGCTACTGATTTGGCCCAGGAGGTAGCCGAGAGGTATCAAATTGTTGTCCACCCACGTACAATAAGCAGGACCCTTAATAATGAAGGTAACAACTGCAGAACTCCTCGCAAGAAGCCCCTTATAAGCGAAAAAACTGAAAGCTTCGTATGGAGTTTGCAAAAAAGCACCTTATAAGGGAATAGAATTTTGGAAACTAGTTTTATTCACTGATGAGTCCAAATACAACATATTTGGATACGACGGCAAAGCCAAGGTTTGGAGAAAACCAAACACTGCCATGGATCCTAGGAATCTGATTCCGACTGTAAAGCATGGTGGTGGCAGTGTCATGGTTTGGGGAGCAGTTGCAGCCACAGGAGCTGGAAACCTCGTTTTCATTGAAGGAAATGTGGATCGCTTCTAATACAAGCACATTTTGGAACAAATCCTGATGCAATCCGCGGACTAACGCGGCCTAGGCTTGAGCTGTATCTTCCAGCAAGATAATGACCTGAAGCATTCTGCGCAAATCGTTAAGGACTAGCTGCTGTATTACATTTTATAATAAGTAATAAGAGGACAAAA
Organism: Anastrepha fraterculus; assembly: GCA_037575425.1. Lineage (NCBI taxonomy): Eukaryota > Metazoa > Arthropoda > Insecta > Diptera > Tephritidae > Anastrepha > Anastrepha fraterculus. The sequence goes on from JAYXIM010016200.1 coordinate 431,689, forward strand.
CGTTCATGGACTCACGCTTTTTTCTGTAAAATGAATCCCTATTTAATAATATTTGACAAACATTTTATTAGAATTATGTTTACAGACCTGTTTTCTTTCCCGGCATCCATTTCATTTAGTTTTTATTTTGATGTTTCCCCTTACATTCGTAATAATAATTATCGATAACACAGTAAACACAGGGTCTAGGATTATTTTATAACCTCAGATTTTGGGAGACAAATTTTGTATGGGAAATCGCGCTTTTTAATTACAGATTTTGAGTTAAGCGCGAAAAAGTAGATCATCTACTTACATATATGTGAACGTATTATAAGACACATTTAGTAGAAATGGTAGCTGTTGGGGTTAAATACGCATAAAAGGCGGATTTCATTAGAAATAAAGATTTTTCATTTTACAACCAAATTCACCTTACTTTTTGCCCACAGGTAAAAAAAGAAAATATTAATCCTGGCAATCCTAATAAGGATACTGGAAAACTTTTATCAAATTATTGCATTGTCATCGGTCGTTGATAGGTGTGCAAAATTCCAATTCGATCACATTTTTAGAAGTCAGTGAAAATTAAGCTCAAAGATTCCGTTACATACATACATACATACATACATACAACCCGAGCTAATAAAAGTGTGTTAAAAAAATAGAAAAATTTATTATAAAATTATAAATCTGCTACCCGCGAGAGCCCCAAGTCTACTCAGCATGTTAAAAATTCAAATCAATCGGTTCAGTCCTTTTTGAGAAATTACCAACGACAACTCGGAAAAATAGTTTCGAGAAAAACATGGTTAACGCGCTTATACCTGGGCGTCGTACTCCAAACCGGTCTCGTTTTAAAGGACTGTAACGTCTTAACTACAACGAATTTAATACAAAAATTTCCAAGTATATTTTTGAAAGTATAAACTATCATAACATGAAAAAAACAATTCTAGACCAGAAAAGTACCTTAAGTATCTTCGGATGCCAACTTATCAGAGTCCCCTTGTATCTTTGGCAACATTCAGACATTTGCAATGTGCCAAAGCCAGTGCACGGCCATATGCGTCCAAAGAATGAAGTACATGCCACTGCTGTACGTAAATTTGCCAAATCACCGAATCTAATCCTTGGTCCCTTTACATGTACAAATGGTTTTCACCCACGTGCACGCGATGTGAATATGAATTGTTGAGTGAGTATTACGAAGTTGTTTGTGCAAGCGACCTTCTATGTACGAGTGTGTGTGTTTGCTAACATTTGTGTTGCATGTTGCCATATTATGTTACAGGCTTTTGAAATAGACGCATTTACTGATAGGCTATCCGATGATTTGCTTTGAATTTGCAAATGCTTTCGATATAAGTTTTTGCACAAACGACACACACAGTGTGTACCACGATTTTGTTTTACTAGTTTATCTAGCAATTCCTGAATTTCCAATATAACTGTTTTTATATTTTTCGAATAGTTCAAATTTACTTGGGTGGTTACTATTAACGAATCAGAAGTTATAAAAGGTGTTTCATTTAGAAATTTCCACATTTGGTCCATAAAACGCATTTAAAAACATTATTATTATTTATAGAAGTACCACTCCGACCTACATATATATTTTGTTTCACTGCGAAAGTCAAGTTTCAATCCTTACTAGTTTAAGTATTGTATAATAGAATAAACACCGTTTTTATAAATATCTATATCACAGCGTCGTCTAGTGTCGTAGATACTAAAACCTGTACAGTTGCATTATTTGCTTTTTCTTTTGATAAATGTAAGAATTGGCTACAATTTAGTATCTTGAAAAAGTATGTCGCGTATATTGAGCGTAATGGCGCAAACCGATAGAAGGTGGGCTCTGACTATTAACTGCAGGGCCTCCAAAATGCTATCGCCAAAACTGGATCTTAAGAGGACAAAATGTCTGCTTGCATTAATCAGATCAACTACCATAGTCCTCACAACTGTTATAACGGGCACTGCGTATTGGCACCCTAGTCAGTAGAATGGGTGTACCGCACAATGACTTCTGCAGGAGCTGTGGAGATGAAGAAGAAATTGATTCGGAAAAACACCTCTTCTGCGAATGTTCTGCACTGCAAAGAAGCCATGCCAAATATATTAATGATTATTGAAGGCCTGGGAAATTTGTAAAATGCCTCACTGGAGGCGCTAGTTACCTTCATTAAAAGATCCAAGTGGTTTAAGCCACTTAGGGGATGGAAATTAAATGCCGGTATCTCAATGGGCCTTGTCTTGTCACAATGTGTCTTGTCACAATAGGAGTGTCTTGTCTTAGACAAGTAACCTGGCTAACGTTACCTACATTTTTATATAATAAATCTGACTAAAAAGTTAGAATTGAAAGCAATACAAAAAAACCTTGTACGTTTTTCAGTGGCAATCACTGTTTGCAAGCAGATGTGTATTTATCTATTTGTAGTAAAAATGCAGTTATTGAATTACTCAGTTACTCACACGGATTCTTTGTTAAAGTTTTGGTTTTGTTTTGATAAAGTACTTGCTCAGGTTGGTAAGCGTTTCACTCTAAAAGTAATTCTCTGAAAGTCACAGAGGTCTCCAAAAATCATAAGAGCTTCTAGAGAATTTAAGAATAGGCTTGAATAATTTGCTAGAAAAACTATGACGGTTTGAGTTCTGTAGATGAAAATAAAATGCGTTGCTTCGCGATCAATTACCTTCAGTAATGGGCACCGCTGGATCTCATGTCACTATTGTTCAGGTACTGCCGCGTAAGTTTTGCAAGAATACCCAAATTCTGATATTGCGTTCTGCCGAAACCGGCTTTAAATTCAATAAAATGACTGTGGGCGCAATTTTCCTCAAGGGCCTTTTCTAAGATTTACTGTATAGTGTATAGTGAGTATAGCGAATTAGAGTGTAAAGCCAGTTTAAAGCCACACTTTCAAGTTCAGTAAGTTTACTGACGATAGATCTCAATATTTCACATAAAATGAACAATACAACCTTGCTTGCAATACTAAAATTACTATTTCTAAGGTTGTTGGCTTACATTGTTCTTCTTGTGGATCGAGTAGAGCTCGCTTAAATTCCTTTCACCCGTACTTGACCCAGCAGACTCTGGCCACCCATCCAACCCGTCATAGTCGGGTTATAGGACGGCAGTCCGTCGATTTGACTAGATCGATTAGGTTCCTCAGTTTCTTTGTACGTTATATCACTACTACTTAAGTAAAGTGAAGAAGTGGTATCTAAAATATTTAAGTATACTCTGCACGTCTATCAAGAAGTTGACGTTCTTATTCTTGAAGGAATTCATCCTAGTATGGAAACCTTCCGTGACCCGCTAAACCTTGTGGTATTGGCGAATTCTCGCGGGAGTTATTCGGTTAGTTTTTAAACTCTTCTTTTCTAAAATACAATTAACTATTTTAAAATACATTTGACACTTTCTGAAGTACTCTTGGAAAAGGTTTAGCTCTTTTAGGTTCATTAAAACTGATTGAAGACATATTCGCCGGTACGTATGTTATTTTTTTGAACAATGCTGTTGAGCCCACATCCGTGTCTGCGAAATTTGTCCAACGCTATAAGAACACTTCATTCATAGTGCCTAGATCTACGATTACCCTAGGCCTTCATGTATTCGAATCTTTGGTAGTAAGGAGAGGCATACGATATTCTCGATGTTTTTTGGAATCATGCGTAAAGTCAAGCAACCATAAGGTTCGCGTATACTCACTGCTGATAAAAATTTTCCGCGCTCTGATGGTAAGGAGGATCTGTTTTCCTTGTACGCACTTCAGCAATACAAATTTGATGATCTGATGAATATCAGATGGGTCGACAAACCGGTGAATGAAAATATTTGAATACTGGATTACTGAACTGTTCACGGAAAGTTAATGTCTATTTCATGAACTCTACAAATGCAATACACACAGATAAATAAATCTTCTGGAAATGAAGATTGCACATAGATGTTCGATACTAGAAGAAAAAAATTTATTTATCAATACGAAACGAATACTGATTTAAATATTTCTCATTTTACAAACGAACAACTGAATAGTTTATATTTAAAATAATACTAAAACGTCGCTATTTGACGTCCAACTACAAATTGCATCAGAAATATATGAATGTTGGCTATGAAAACTGAAGAAATTTCAGCTGAAATGCTATATAAGTGTATGGGTGTGCGTGTGTTGTTTCTAATTTGGTTTCTGGCAAAGTTTTATTTCCGAGAAGTAAGCTAAAATTTTAATATCTAAACGAAAAATGTTTACTATTGACACACTATTTCGAGTTTCTAATGGTAAGTTATAATTTGTTCCGAATATATGTCAAGCTCACAAGCATTAACACATAAATCCATGCAGTGTGATTGGCCGAGTTTGTCCTCCACTTTCAGTGGTCCGAGTTTCATGAGTTGGCAGCACTGTTAATAACATCTGGGCCAACTTTCATGTGAATGTCATTATCAGTAATATATTTACGCTTGTGTTTACCTAACGACCAAGAGTGCATTTTTCGATTTTTACAATGTCTGATTTGATTGAGCAGAGAAGTGCCATCAAATTTTGTTTGCGGAATGAAATTTCGGTTGCGGAAACGTTTAGCATGTTGCAGAAGGCATTTGGTGATTCCACCATGTCGCAGAAAAATGTTTATAAGTGGTACAAAGACTTCAAAGAGGGTCGAGAACGTGTTGATGACTTGGGGCGCTCCGGACGACCATCGACGTCAACAGATGACCAACACGCCAATAAAGTGAAGGAGTTAGTGGTCAAAAATCGTCGGTTGACTGTTAAAGACCTTACTGATATGATCGGAATATCACAAGGATCTGTAAAAACCATTTTGAAATACCATTTGGGCCTACGAAAAGTCAAATCTCGTTTGGTACCGAAAACACTCAATTTCTTGGAAAAAAGTCGTCGCGTTGATGTGTGTGAAACAATGATTTCAGATTATCAGGACAAGCTCAAATGCATCATTAAGGGAGATGAGACTTGGATTTATGCTTACGACCCTGAAACAACCGACCAATCAAGCGAATATCGTGCTAAAGGCGAGGCCAGACCGAAAAGAGCACGTCAAAGTCGTTCAAAAATAAAGGTCATGATGACAGTTTTTTTCGATTTTCGTGGTGTGGTGCACTATGAATTCCTTCCACCTGGCCAAACTGTGAATAAGGAATATTATTTGAGCGTTATGCGTCGTTTACGTGAAGCAATTCGTCGTAGACCAGAATTATGGGCCAACAACTCTTGGTTTTTGCATCACGATAATGCACCGTCTCACACTGCACTCGTTCTTCATGACCATTTCGCCAAAAATTCGACGTATATCGTTCCGCAACCACCGTATTCGCCTGATTTGGCTCCGTGTGACTTCAGGCTATTCCCAAAACTCAAGAAACCACTCCGGGGAAGGCGTTTCGAGTCGATTGAGGAGATAAAAGCTGAAACGAAGAAGGTGCTGATGGCTATACCGGAAATGGACTATTTGGCATGTTTCGGGGATTGGAAAAATCGTTGGCATAAGTGTATTTCATCGAGAGGGGATTATTTTGAAGGGGATGAAATTGATTTACAAGAATAAATAAAGATTTTTCATTTTACAACCAAATTCACCTTACTTTTTGCCCACAGTAGTATATAGCTAAATACATATGTAGAAGTACATATAATTGGCACTTATATCCTTTATTTGTTGTTTGGCCGATCTCTTCCTTCAAATTGTAGTGTGCGTCTTGATCCGTTTCCACGAAGTGAGAGACCTACAGTTTTAAGCCGACTCAGAAAGGCCGATGTGTTCTGAGTGAGAGTCTTTTTCCTGGCAGAAATACATACGAAGGTTTGCCTTTGCCTGCCGAGGGCGACCGCTATTAGAAGACACTTTTTCTTTCTATCATTTGCTGTTTTATGCACGGAGACTCGAAATCAAGCACTTCCTGGTAGTCACCCACTTATTCATTTGGGTATGGCGGCCGCATATAAATAACAAATTTGAGCTCATTTACTAATTAATAATATTATATGTAGGTGCTAAAAAATGGAATGCAAAGAATTTTCCTAAAATATTGTTTTCGAGTATATAGTTCGATATTAGATTAATCAGTAAGTAATCAGTTTAGTAACTGCCTCTATAAAATGGTAAAAAATTATGAAGATTTCGCTAAGATACATAATTTTTTTTCTAAAATAACATTAAAAATCTATCCTATTAGGTTTCCAAAAAAAAAACATCTTAGTCTAAATTTTACCGATCGAAAGTTTTACATAACAATTTAAGCGTTTATGGGTCAGGAAATTTCCTGCAAAGCCCATCATAGAGTATTAGATAAACCGTTTTCTTACATTCTTACATTGTATACCCCTAACAGTTATCGAACCTGGGGCCAACAGAAGTATAGTCAGGCAAAAGCGCACTTCTATGTGTAAAGTGAAGTACAGATAATTTCAGAAAATAGCAAAAAATTATTGCTATTGAAAAACCAAAAATTTGTTTGATCCCTACAGAGAAAAATGAACTAGTGAGTTGAATTCTGATACGGGAGATCGTGAGATTTAGGAAGCCTCACCAAATTGCGATTTTTCTACTAGAACTCTAAAATGTATTATATTTTAAGTTTTCCGTATTTTTGTTTTATGAGTTCAAAGATTGGCTTACAATAAAACACAAATTAAATGATTGAAAATTAGATAGTTAAGAAATTCATTATTTTCTCGGTAGATGGCTTTAGTGGTCGATATCTCGTAAAGTACCGATCAAACAATTTAAAGCTCGTTGTCAAGGTGATATTTCACACTAAAAAATTTGTTTTGCTTTTTTTGTTTATTCCATTCAGTTGTGAGTTAAAGGGTGTTAACAATGGAAGCCAACAAATAGAAAATTCGGTATATTTTACAGTTTTTGATAAGAGCGAAAATGCAACCTAGGCCACTGAAATTGTGAATGGTGTTCATGGTGTCGAAACTGTAACAGCTAATTAAAAATGTATAATTTTGGTTTCAGGAACTCCATCACAGAAATAATCGATGTTAACCGGCATGTCAGTCGCCCAGGAACTAAAGTTCGACTATAAAACTGTGTTAAACGATTTGCGCAAAAATTTTACGCATAAATAATGGATTTTTTTTATGATAGATGAAGCATGCTACTGTGCTTGTACAAGGTCCGGCATTCGAAGTGTAACCAATTATAAAGGCATTTAGCTTGGAAAATTACTTGACCACCTTTTGCCTTGACTATGGCCTTGAGACGGTTCAGAAACGAATCGCAAGCTGCCCCAAAGTCACTTGCAGGTATTTTGGCCCATTCGAGGACAAAGGTTTTTTTCAGTGTCTCGAGACTGGTGAATCTTTTAGTTCGGACCTTGCTCTCCAAATTGGCCCAGAGAGACTCGCGTCTGGTGAATTTGAGAACCATTGTGTGGACGTTATGAAGTTCGGAACGTTGTTTTTTATAAATTCTTGGTTCACTCGAGCTTTGTGAGATGGTGCCGAGTCACGCTGAAACGTCCATGCTCTGCCACCGAAATGTTTGTCTACCCCCGACTTCAAAATCAACCTCCAGAATACTTTTTTAATAATATTTCGCATTTATCTCGACGCCAGGCCTGATGAAAACGATTGGAGAGCGCCTATCTGCTGTTACAGCCATGTCTAGAAACCCAACCTAATAATACTGTGGTGAAGTTCCCTAACGTGTGAAAAAGATTCAAGCAATCACTTACCAATTTCGAGATGTTTTTAGTTCAGAGCTGTCAAAGCTCCCTGACTGTCTGCAAGTAAGTAAATGTGGTCTCCGCTCATTTTCCTATGGACATAATTCATACATCCCCCACATATCTCGATGACAATATTTTTGTTTGGAAGATTCTGTTCTTGGATTGTTGGTGGTTTAAGATATAGATTAGGTTAGGTTGACCTGACTGGTTGAAAGCCATCACATAAACCTATTGGACCTTACTGGTACCAGATGGAGCTTGACTCTTACGTTTTCTTGTAGTAGACATCTTGTAATACGTCTGCGTCTTTTGTGAATCTAAGTAAGCTCTAACCCCGAGGGACATTCTAGCCTCTCATACTGTAGAGCTCCTAAATATTTCATTCGAGTTCTAGCTAATACAGGGCAGGAACATATTGTAGAAGGTGCCCAAGAGTTTCCCTCTCTTCTAGTTTATTGCAAAATCTGCAGCTATCATTGTTTGTAATTACCATCTTGTATGCGTATGCCGCTAACAAATTGTGGCCTGTCAGTATACCTACGATAGTTCTGCTTTCCTTTCTAGACAGGGTTGGTGCGAATCTGGCGTATTTGTCTGCATGATTTTCGCTGTTTTACAAGTGGCTAGATTATTCCACCTCTTGTCTATCTGCGTTTTCATGTGCGCAGCAATCCCATTGAGGCCGTATTTAAGGGTTTCAGTATGTCGATTTCTTGTTCGAATTGTCTGTAAACAGCGATTTTGGCAATCTTATTAGAGATGTAAGATAAAGGTGTGAAAGATTTTGTGAAACGTACAGAAAGTTGCAGAAATTGTTAAAATCCAACAATTACGTAGAAAATACTAAGTTAAGTTGTATTTTATTGCTCTATGGTTTTGGTTATCATATTTGATTGTGAAACTACATACAAGATTTTGGATTTAATGAATAAATGAAGTTTAGTATATAAAGAAACCGCTTACTAGGCACATATGGATGCCAATTGACATGCTTTGTCAATAAACTATATACTTATGTGGCAAATCCACGGGAATGGCTACGTTAAAAATGTAAATGATTGAGTACCATTCATAAGATAACCTAAAATTACTTTATGGTTTACATCGACCTTTTTCAATTCTTTTCTACCTAAGGGGATAAACTTATGTCCCTTTTCACTTACTTTCAAATTTCATCACTGGATTAAATAGCAACCGCAATCAGTTGTCAAAGCTTACACAACCCTTTATTTTTGAATCATGACCCGGCAAATATTGTACTGTCTGGAAATCGGGAAACTTGTTAGTGTAACGCTAGCAAGTGGAAGTAATTTTCTAAATTGGTTTGTTTTTAGATAGTTGAAGTCAGATATTGAAATGGATTGCGAAAAGTTGTAAATAACTTTGCTGAAAGTTTAAAATAACTTTTACGCAGGTAAGTTAAAAGAATTTAAAATATTTTAATGACTTGTACGTATTTAGTTTTTGTTTTCTTATTTGGTGAGATAAAGGCTATTATTGCTATTATATCTTTGCCAATATTTCGAACTCAATTAGAAGCCATTTTCAGGAATTTTGGGTTGCGCCTGTTTGGCTGGTCGACTTTAGCACTTTCCTTTGCCTTGTCTGACCATAACTTAAATATGCGCTCACGTATGCATTTGCATGATTTTACCTTGTTGTTGTGATATGCATAAATGCGTACATTTGTTTGCACACACAGAAATTGTTAGGCATAGAGCATTTACATAGATAAGTATCTGTAGTTTATTGCTTTCGCAAGCATTTTAAATATTTTGTTGTTATAAATTTTTATTAAAATTACAATTTTAGAACATAACTTTTTCCAGTGAACGTGGACTATTTTCTTATTTGTGAATAATTTAAAATTTTATATTAAACAACATAAACAAAGAAGCTTGGAGTTGAGTCTAAGATAATTCATTTTTGTATACGGTGGCGCAAAATTAATCATCCCATTCTATATATTTTTGAATAACTTTTTTACTAAGTACAAAAAATGATTTAAAGGTGTTCCTTTGCTTGACACTTTGTATACTACATTCCGAATTCATCAAATACAACGCTACAGTACAGGAAGCTGTACGCATATCATGATGTGCAATGGGTTTAGATATTATATTGCGTCTCCGCACGCAAACTCTTTTTCATTTAGCATAACACAACTGGAATTACAAATGTTTGGCTTAACTATTAAACATTGAGCCGAGCACTGCGCGTGAAGCGGCCGCAATACGCGGAGAGGCATGGAATAGTGATTCTATAACATGACAACGCTCGGCCTCACGTTGCCAAGCCCGTTAAAACCTACCTGAAAACATTGAAATGGCAAATCCTACCCCACCCGCCATATTTTCCAGATATTGTGCCGTACGATTATCAGCTGTTCCGATCGATGGCACATAGTCTAGCTGACCAGCAGTTCCATTCATATGAAGACATCAAAAAATGGCTTGATCTGTGGATAGCCTCAAAAGATGAACAGTTTTACCGCGATAGTATACGAGATCTACCAGAAAGATGGAAAAAAGTAGTAGCCAGCGATGGGCAATACTTTATATGATTCCCTTGTAACCATTTTTTCAGAATGAAGTTGTATTTGCATAAAAAAACAGCAAGAACTTAGTTCCGCACCTAATATGTAACATTTTCCCTAAATTGCATAACAACATGAATTCAAGTCTTCTTCTCTGGATTTATACAGACCTATTTTCTCGCAAAAATCATTGGAGTAAAACATTTTAAATTTTAAAGGAGGTTCCAGAAATCGCCTGCAGCGCGCTCTATAATCAACATTTTCATAAATAAAAAATTTTGTTACGTTCTTGAAGGATGCTTTTATAACCGCCAAAAATTTTCAGATTAAAATATTCTGAAGTTTCTTCAGGATAAATCCTTGACAACCCGTCTTTTATTTGCTTCATAACTGCGTATAACCCCTTAATTGAGTTCCCAAATAACACTTCTTTACAGCAAAAAAAAAAAAAACAAGAAATCCAGTCTCTATGTGAAATCCATCGCTAAGTCCAAATATCCATATAATGTTTTCTAGTGGCCTCCGTAAATTTTGATATCCGGAAAAACCACTAAACAATCAAAATAAGTGATGCCTTAAATTAAAGGCATACAAAATTTGCTATTTCTCGGTTCTGTTTAATTTTCCATCTAAGTTTTCACGTTTTCAAAAGGTTTACAAAATTACAAAATTTGTTTTTTAGTCGAAATATGGAAGTTTTTTATTCATATTGTAAGAAATACATGAATGAAAATACGATTCCTGAAAATCTAGTTTTGCTTAGTTCAAATTATTTGCAGAGCGCGACACTCGATAAAGATACAAAATACTCTTTATGGAAATGTACTAAAAAATTAAAAACCCAAATAAAACATCAACCACCATTAAAAAAAGATGAAAAGATGATGGGCCGTTTTAGTATATATAATTGGGTGTTTGTCCGAGCTCCTCCTCCTATTTGTGGAGTGAGTCTTGATGTTGTTTCACAAATGGAGGGACCTACAATTTTAAAAAATTTTTCTTAATTTTGGTGTTTCACTGAGATTCGAATTCCGAATGATAGTCACGCACCAACCCATTCGGCTACGGTGTTACTAAATAGAAAAAGGCGAAAACTTTGAAAATTTTCGAAAAACTTCTTCGAAAAAGTTCTATAAAATTACGGAGAAAAGAAAAATTACAAACAAAACAACAACAACTTATGACTTTACAAAAAAAAGAAGGACGAATACAGGTGAAATAATAACTTGCATCAATAAATGAATAAAATATGAAAAACACTCTGATATGACATGAGATCAGGAAAAGCATTAGCGGATCACCCGACCAAGGCATATGTATTTTTGCGAAACGTTTCTAATGCAATGTTCGCTTAACATATTTTCCGAAACTCTCGAAAGTTGCCTAGATTATTGCATTGCCGAAACCGGGTAAAGATCCTACTACCATGTCATCATATAGACCAATAAGCTTACTGCCGACAATATCTAAAATTGCGGGAAAATTACTGCATGATCGGCCAAGCCAAATTCTGGACAAAAAACATGATCATCAATTTGGATTCAGAAACACCCATTCGATTATCCAACAGATAGGTATCCAGAGAACACAAATCGTTGCCCACGTTTTCTCTGTTGTGATATTCATATTTTTGTTGGCTACTTACTAAGGGAAAAGTATATCAACGGTAGAATATTGGATGCCTAACATTTGTTGGCGGTTAGAGTAACAATACATATATTAATATATATATCTCTTTATATTTGTTAATATTCTTATAATAAGTGTATGAACTTTCCACAACAGCACATTTTCGTCTAAATACTTCCGATTGCAAATGTTCAACTTCTGAGTTTTCTTTAAGTAGTTTTAAATTAAATTCCAATACACTGAAGGCATACATGAAGTATTTCTTGGAATAATGTGAGTTTACACTCTCGCAAACCTTATGTTTGTTATTACAGCCAAACAGGTTGGTTTATCAATGAGGTTGGAGAAAGTGTGTATATCATACTATACCACACATACAGATACACATAATAGCGGCCTAAGTACCATACTGAACGTAGAAACTTATGGTGATTTTTGATAATCCCTGACGATAATTTGAATAGACTGATTTCAAATTTTACGCTCAAATAAAGTTAAAGGGATAATCGGAATAAATAAATAAATATATCGCACCCTAAATACAAAAGGGTCACAACTCAAAATTTTCCACACTCGAGCTTGGCTTGTTTACAGTAGCACAGAAAACAAACTATGTGACATATCACGCTGAAATTTGCCATGTAAGCTTATAACAGTCCTACCAAAAAACAAAAAAATTATTTTTGCCATATGTCATCCGCGGACCGTTTTATTGATAACGTCTCGTTCATATTTGAGCTTCTGCTCATTTTGAGTTGTGACCCTTTTGTATTTAGGGTGCGATATGTCCGGTGCCCTTTTAAGGAAAAAAGCTGTTTCTATGTTTGTAAGAATGTATGTACATTTTTGTGTATTAGGCTTTTAGTGATTTTTGTAATGACAATCTTCCTAATTATGATACATAAATAGCTGGAAATTAATGAAAGCACTAAATTATTTATCTTTGAATGAGATGACCTTCTCTAAGTATAATATAAAGGCTCCTATGTCCCGAGAGTTTCCTCTTAATTCGAATTTCAATGGCTGTTATGGACGTAATGTTGTATGTAAGTATGTATGTATGCATGTATATATACTATATTATAATTGCACGCGGCCGCCGTAGCCGAATGGGTTGGTGCGTGATTACCATTCGGAAATCTCGGTGAAACACCAAATTAAGAAAAACATTTTTCTAATAGCGGTCGTCCCTCGGCAGGCAATGGCAAGCCTCCGAGTGTATTTCTGTCATGAAAAAGCTCCTCATAAAAATATCTGCCGTTCGGAGTCGGCTTGAAACTGTAGGTCCCTCCTTTTGTGGAACAACATCAAGACGCACACCACAAATAGAAGGAGGAGCTCGGCCAAACACCCAAAAAGGGTGTACGCCCCAATTATATATATTAAATATAATTTATTGACTTCGGTGCGTTCGAAAAGTCTGGAAATTTTAGCTATTTACTGAATTTAGCGCCTGCGCACAAATGGTCGAATGGGTATCATTTTTAAAACATAATGGCAAACCCTTATCTTTATAATAAAGCTAAATTCTTGGCCATAACATTAAATTATATACGTTTTATTTCATCTTGAAAACCTAACCTCTAAAAAAAAACACCCTTTATATGTGTATGATTAATATTGTTCGTGGGTTAATGGTAGTCGTGGGATATTGTTGAATAAATTTAAAGAAGCTTTTTTAGCTAATTTGGTTTAAAAAGTTGGAATATTTTTTTAGTTTTAATCTGACTGTTACATAAAACCTTGACAAGTTGTTGAGAGCGTATCTGGGAAGGTTTACAAATTTGTTTGGTCCTTTAGTCTAGATATTCCGGATGTGTGATGTGTGTCTTGATGTTTTCCATAAACGGAGGAACCTACAATTTTGTGTCGCCTCCGAACGACAGATGGCTTTTTGATTGTTTTTTGTGTTTTGGTTTTTGAGGAGCTTTTCCATGGCAGAAAAATACTAGGAGGTATGCCATTGTGCGACCATCATTTGAAAACACTTTTTCTATCAATTGGTATTTTGTGCCCATGGTATCGAGCCTGGGCACTTCGAACCCATTCGGCTACCGCGGCCGCCTTATACTGCTTAAGAATACATTTTTTATGAAAAAACTAGACCCGCAAAGTATAGCGCAAAATATGATCGAACGATTCTGAAGGTTTTGTGATTCGATAGTAGCTACATTGCCTCTTTGCTGTACCTTCTTCTACTGTTGTTGTATCCTCCTTGCTTAACCCTGAAGAGGTCAATATTTCTCTGAACTTACTGAACATACACCCGTGATCACAATAATAGCAGCGCGACAATGTTTTGATCGTTTATTTCTCATTCAATGATACCGGGGATATCGAAAAAAAGAACAACGCATGCTGACTTTGTTTTGATTTCGTTATATATATTATATTTATTTGAATATCCATGTCCCAACTTCAGTGATTAAAAAATTCACTAAATTCCAGATTTAAATCAAAATCAGATCAGAGCAAATTGTTTGTTTATTAAAAAATATATTTCAGAAAAGAGCGTAAAGCACAATCGAAATGTGCTTTTGACTTCAAGATTTCAAAGAAGTTCCGGAGTTACAAACAAATTCCCAGAACTTACTTACACAAGTATTTTGCGTTTAATAATGAAAACACAGTAAAATAATAATAAAAATGGCTTTACTGCTCATGGAAGCCAATGCATTTTCTCCACTCAGCAGTGGATACCTCCAAAATGAGCTCTTTAAAGCTTTCAACAGCTTCTTCAGTCGTTGAAAAACGTTTACCACGCATTTTATTCTTCATGTTTGGCCACAAATAGAAATCATTGGGTTGACAAGTATGACCTGTATGGAGGGTGAGCCATTAGTTCGATCCTTTGAGTTCTCAAAAGCTCTCTTGTGTGAGCCAATATGTGAGAGCTCACTGTTTTGTTGAAGGTTGATTGGCATTCAGTGGTTCGTTTTTCTGTGTTCTCCGAAAACTCAGAACTGATTGCTTTAAATTTCTCTGTTCACCTGTTACGATGTCATAGACGTGCTTTGAACCACCGCGGCCGAATTTCTTCAGCATTTCTTCAAACCAATCGACACGAGTCCATTTCTCGGCAGTTGTCAAATTAACCGGTATCCATAAGAACAAATATTCTTGACTATCAAATATTAATGCAATATGTATGTATGATGGATATGTCCAATGACGTACGGCGTCAATTGTTTCTGAAACAATAAACGTGTTTGAACGGTCTTCACGAAATTCATCCCGCAAGAAACAACGGCCATGTTGGAACTTTTTGTACCAGCATTTCGTAGTGGTTAAGTGTGGTAGTTCAACGGCAAAGGTGAACTAAGCTGATCAATGCACCTATGTCTCAGTAATCACGTCGAAAATCGTAATAAATCGGCGCACGAAAATTTTCATGAGTTAATTTCATTTTTTGGGCGAGATGAATTCCGAAAATACCAGATTTTTCTATAAAAATATCGAATTATAGCTCATCAGAAAACAAAAGTGATTCTGGAAGTATTGCTCGCATCTTAAATAAGAAAACATATTTTTAAAAATTCAAATTACTCGATGTTCAACAATTGAAAATTAGGTTAGAGTATTGGTTAGTATTACAAACTATAATCTCTGAGTGTACACTAAAACACTCACTAACTTTTTCATGCACATATTAACTAAACTAAACCGCAGTCGAAGTGGCGGTGATGCCAATGGCCACGTAATCCTTTTAGTCCTTGTAACAAGTTTTCAAGTAAAGTAACTGTGACAAAGCGAAAGAAAAAAAAACATATTTCATATATTACACGAGTAAAAGTGAAAACGAAATGTAAAGAAAAAGGATTTGTTGCATCATGGTACCAACACTTTTTCTTACAAACACACACAGTTACACTTCAATATTTGTATTAGCCTAGCGAAAAGCAGAAAAATGTAGGTTTACACCACGGATTCTAGCGTATTAGTAAATATGTGTGTATACAAGCTGTGTAATGCTTACAAAAATGAAAATATAAAAACACACATACGAGGGTGTATGTATGCTTATGTGGAATTACATAAGTACAAATGTATATATATATCTGTATATAAACATTTGGGATTTACAATACTGTTGGATTGCTATTTTTATTTGCCACTCTATGAACAGAAGTAACAATACAGTCAGCTGAATTTGAGAGCAAAAATAACAAAAGTACTATACAAGTACATTCAGTGAAAAGGAAAATAGACAAAAACAAAAATAAATCTGAGAGATCGTAAAAGTAACTGCAATAAAAAAATGCCAAGCAACCGAAACGAACAAAATAAAAAATGACAAATGTTGCAAACAACATCTGTAATACATATGTACTATGTGAGCATGTACATATGTACTCGTACCTACCGATAAAAAATATTTTGTTATAGCTCTGCATGGAAGTACCAAATTAGTATGGAAAGATTCCAGTCAAAATACTGGTCATTAATAGAAACATCTTACTAGTTCGTCATTGACTAGAATAATACCAGTAGAAAATTATCAATTGGTCTGCTAAATAGTCCTTAGTCAACAACAACATTGAGAAGAACGAGAACCCAAAGAGTCTTGACAGAGCACGAGCAACAAAAGTAACGAGTTGAAGCAACCAAAGTTGCTCTGTATGGACGCAGTCTTAAGGTGCCGTTCATTCGCCATTTCTCTGCTCTCTATCTCTGGGCTCTACTCGCTTGACGAAAAATTAGCATGACATAGCAACAACAAAGTGATCGAGAAATATTCGCGCTAGCAAGTATGGTTATACCTCATAAAACTGGTATAACATAACCCACCGTTTTCAGTGCTGCCAACACTTTCTTTTCTAATATTAGGTAAAATTTTTTAGACCGCGTTCATATAGAGAAGCTGCCAACATATGTTTATATATGTCAGTTGCTTCACCTATTAGCCACTTACTAAAGATTGGCGAATCGAAAAGAGCTACTAGGCCCAGGTCTATCAAATAGAGACATCAATTACTTAATATTTGCATGGAGTTTATTCACTTTGTACGGAGACTGGCTCCACAAGTCAGTAAGATTAGAGGAAAGATTTATACAATAATAATAGACTAGCTTAGTTCAAGCTTTAAAACGTCAAAAAAAAAGAAAATAAATAAATAAAAAAATATTACAATTTTTCACACCCTTTGTATATAAATATATTTGGCACTTACATCCTTTTTGGGTGTTTGGCCGACTCCGAACGGAAATTGGCTTTTTATGGGTTGCTTTTCCTTGGCAGAAATACACTCGGAGGTTTTACATTGCCTGCAACCATGGGGCAACCATGATTAGAAAAAACGTTTTCTATCCTTTGGTATTTCATGCACGGAGACTCGAACCCACGTACTTCCGTAGTCACGCACCAACTTATTCGCCTGCGGTGGCTGCCATCATTTACGCAGGAATTATTTCCATGCACTTATTTAGCAATGTAATATTAACTATTTTTGCCGCAACTAATTTTTTTTCCAAGCACTCGAAGCGGTTTTATTCTCTAAATTCTGTTATCAGATGTCGGTGACTTACGTGAAAGAAGTTTCATTTAATTTTAAGGAAAAAATAAATTCTCCCTATGCTTTTAATATGAAATACGAGTAGAATATTTTAAAATGTTAAATTCGAGTGGAGCGGATGTTCTTATTTAATTTTAACTAGTCTAAAAATGGTTATTTTAGAAACATATTGGACTGGAACTTTTCTTGGCTAGTATGAACTGCTGATACATGGCCAAACAATTGGCATTCTGTGGGACATCCATTAGTTAAAATTACCACTTGCTAGCATGGAAAAAATGGCACACGAACTGGTTGAGCTGAAAAATGAGTTGGTCAAAACAAATACTTTCCCTGCAGGGAGATATCACATTGCATTAGTAGTATTTGCTGCAGTCAGAACGAATTGCTTTTTGTCGACAACTATAAGTATTGCAGCAATCATTCTTCCATTCATTTCATTCAGCTGTTGTAGAAAAATATGTGCAAAGAAAATTATGTAGAACAAAAGAACAAAAATAAATCAATATAGTACTTCCCTTTAGTGTGTATCAGTCAGCCACGTTAAAATTGTCGAGACATCGGTTGGGTTCTTAGCAGAACTACGCCCCTTTATAAATACGAAGAGTAACAATCCACTTTGCATTTGGGCGTTTTTATTCGACGCGTGATCCACTTCACTTCTAAAATCCACGTTAAGTGGCGGTGCATTACACTTTAGCTCTTGGCTCTCGTTCAAGAAAATTCTATTTTAATGATTTTCGCTTTATTTCATATGATAGTTACGAAAAATACAAGAGGTTGTAATTAGAAAATGTCCGACCTCAAAATTGAAATATATTTGTTTTTAATTAAATCGAATTAATGTTAACAATGTTAACAGCAAAAGAAATTCAAGTATTTTACATATGTATGTATGTATTATAATCTAAGGGAATCCCCTGCTGTCTAGAGTTTTTGAAATTTCGATTTCTAATTCTAATTTTTTTTTATTTAATAATTTCGTTTATTTTCGTAAAAAAAACTCAACAATGAGTATACCAGCATTTTCTGTATTTAAGGTGTGTTCTCTTGTAATTGAGTTTTTTTTTTCTTAGTGTCGGCGATCTCTGATTTGACCGATTTTGCTTCGAAATTTAACTAGTTATTTAAAAAAAATTAATATACATTTACTTTTCCAAATACTGTCAGTCGTTATTGCTTTTCCTCATTTTTCGAGTAGCGCACGATTTTCGTACTATGAAAAATCGTCACCAGTGCTCGTCTCAAATGCATGAAACATTCGTTTCCGGCTCTTTCATCTTTATTAAGTAGAACCTCCAATTATAAATCTCCAAAAATTTTCTGTTTTCCTCGATATTAAAGATACCGATATTTATTCCCAAACCCCATATATTCGTTTTCTTATACATACACTTTTCCCCTTGGCTTTTATGTGCACACCCACCGAACTGTACCTTTGAGCCGAATAGAATAGTTACATGGGTTTCATAAAAAACTCGGACATGCATATCATGCAGCTTCAAATTCAAAATTCTAAGAAATGCAAGTTAAATATTTTTATTTTTTATTGAGTATTCAAATAGTAATAATAATTTACAAATCTATTACTTCCTCCTTATAAAAAATGTATCATGCAGCATTCGCAAAATTGGTGTCAGAAAAGAAATCGCACATCTGGCATTATTGCGATTGCTTGGCATTTTAAAAAGGGAATCCCACAATTAATTTGCTCTCGCTGGAGCAGTGCAAAGAAAGACCCAAATGTAACAAATTAAAATACAACTTTAGTCATGTTTTGTTGAATAAAAGTCCAAATTATAAACTGGGTAAACAGCCTGGGCACATCTCAATTGAAGTCAGAAATTTAATTATTATGTGTTGGGGATAGGAATACGTTTCCGATATTACTGAGTTTGATGATATTATGTGAAGTATGTGCCATTGGAAGCTACAGTTTTACTCCGCCTTTCAGGCAGAATACAGTTTCCTCTGACGAAAAATTCGAGTTTTTTTGACTTGATCAATTCTCGTAAGAAGTGAAGTGCTCTCCAATATGGGCTGGCTGCATTGATCGGAACAGATGGTAATCCGAGAGTGAAATGCCTGAGGAATACGGCGGGTGGGCCAAGATTTCCCAATTGATTCCCTCTAAATATTTCTGGGCCGATTTAGCAACGTGTGGCCTGGCCTACTGTCCCATTCCGGTCGTTTTTATTTGAGAGCTCGATTCAAACGCTTTAGCTGCAGTCGGTAACAGTCGCCAGTGATGGTTTCAGAAGGTTTAAGGAGTTCATATTAGATGACACCATTCTGATTCCACCAGATGCACAACATTATCTTTGGGCATGAATATTTTTTTTCGCTGTCGATGCACCTGCTTCACCTTTATCATTCACTTCGAAAATGCCACTTTGGAACTGCCGAAACCACTCTTTACACGTTTTGATGGAGCATGATTACCGTAAATATTGATCAATATACGATACGAGAAGATTGCTGATGAGCTTACTAGAAAGGCGTAGAGGTTTCCTACCCAAACATTAGCATTTCCTTGACTGTTGTTAAAGGGTAATTGCACAATTTATTTCTCAGAAAAGAACAAGACAAATGGAGCTCCATTTCTTCGTGTACCCCTCGAAAGCTCTTTGACCCCCGTGCAGTGGGCGCAGGACGCAGATAGTTCTGGGAACTCCACACCATGAAATTTTCATACTCGTAGCTGTGTTTAACGGTCATTAGACGATTGGTATACATTCAGTTACGCTAGGTGACTGTTGAGCAGTTTTTCTGTAAATATCCGGGTTTGGCAGTTAGACGATTATGAACACTGGGTACTCCTTTCTTCTCTATTACATAAACAGCTCTGGTTGGCTGTAGATATCTGCAAATTGGAGGTCTCAAAATGGTACAAAAACGGCATTTTAGTTCTACTTGGGGAGTGCCAGTGTGGTACTTCAACCATTTCACCTACATACCCACCCATATCATAAATTACTAAGAAATTCTCAATTGGTGGTTACAATTTTCATTTTTTTAAGTCGATCGTAATAATTATGCCGCAAGAGCAGGCTATTCGTGCTATGATACTATAGGCAAATTGGAGGCAACATATTTACTATTGATTGTCAATGCGATGCTTCGGACGAAATAATGAAAATGTTGCTGCAGTATGTGCTTTAGCTTGAACTGAGTCAGATGAGTCCACGCTGGTTATCCATGTTCTTATGATATATAGACTAAATTAAATTTGAATATGTAATAGTGGGCAATATGTAATACATGGGCTAAAAAGTCCCGGGCCTAACAAAGAAAGCATTTTTTTTTCAAAATTAGCTTTATTAATCAATGTAATTTCCAGCAAGAACCCCGCAATCATTCCAGCACCGCTCTAATATTTAAATACCACTTTTGTAGAACGATGTGTATTTGGCCTCAAAATTTCTTATCGGTGAAAATTTTTTTATGTTTGCGAACAGCCAGTAGTCGCTGGGAGCCAAACCTGCAAATACGGTGGGTGTGGGAACAATTCGAAGTTTAATTCATGTAGTTTTGACATTTTTTATGAGCTTTCTCATAGTCAAATGCCCATGCAGTATAACTCAGCTAACTCACGCGACTTCACTTTTCAATAACTCAAAACGATGTGGTGCATTTTTTGATGTTTTCTGCTGTTACATGTTACCTGGTGCATCATCGATGTCTCTACGACTACGTTTGAGGTCAGTTAACCATCGTTATATTGTTGTTTCTGATAGAGCGGAGTTGCCATATTTTTGCCCATCAAGAAGGAGTGTAAAATTGAAACACGAAATTATTTTTTATCCATTGTTTTGAAAATAACGCCACTTTTAGAACAAACTAAGCGTCACTCTTAGAACAATAACTCACAAACCAATGATAGGAATATTAAGGCGAATTGAGCACTGAAGGTGACGCCAGTTACTTTGCTCTGACGTCAGCTCCCTTCGCAATACAAAACAAACGAACAAAACAAACAAAAGTAGGAGAAATTGCATGTTTGTGAGAATTCAGTAAATGGCTTGGTAATATTGTGATTTATGAGATTACAACTAAAGAAACTAATGCAAACGAAGTATCGTGTGTTAAATTGTGAAAGCACAAATTAATATAATGCCTCCAAATTCAGTTTGTTTGCATTTTTATGCGGAAGAGGCCTTGGCTAGAAAGTATTTGTGCGGGCGTATAATTTCTTGTGCTTGGTTGTTTCCAATGCTTTCGCCCACTCGCCTACTCTTCTTCTACACAAAGAAGTAATTCCCCTTCCTTTAATTTGTTTATTGATGGACTCTCACGATTCGGCAAATCCGGAAGGCGCAATCTTCTTCTCTCTCATTATTGATAGAATGTCATGGCATTTTAACAGCCATTTTTTAAGGTTAGTACTAACTGGTAAAGAGGTGAATGCAACAAACTACTGCCATTTATGTGTTAGGCCCGGGACTTTTCAGCCCATGTGTTATGTATGGGCATTCTATAGAATCAGTTTTTAGCTGTTTTGAAATAATATGAGTTTTAGAATACTTTTGCCTTTTTGCCCACATAAGTATTTCAAATGCCACCTACATTGGGAAATAACAAATTTTCTTCTAACTACCATGATTGATATAATTCCATGTACAAAAGTTTGTCTGCCCAAAATAAATTTTATTTACTTAGACAGGCTATTTAAAAGTTTTCTTTGGTCCTTTCCCTGAATTTGTTGTTTCAATCTTAAATTACGATGTTTCTGACTAAAAAAAAGTTAGGTAAATAAATTTGTATGTACTTATATTTTCTTAGTACCTTTAGGTGGATACAATACCCAATGTCTGTAATATAAATTGCTACTTCAACCAGAAAATGTTGCTAGATGTTCATATACACGAGTACATATATATTTACATATTTATTTTCTTTTGTATTCTTTTATTCACTCTTTTTCATATATTTTTATTCCCATTCAGCTTTCGTAGGTTTGTATGTACCGATACATATGTATGTATGTTTTTATTCTTCCGCCAACTAGACAAAGCTTACGACCTACGCGCCAAACAAAATTGGGTCTGGGTCAATGAAGTGAATTGATGCATCTTCTTTTGAAGCAGGGCAATTTGTGGTAAATTACATTTCCTTTAGCTATTTAAGAAGATTATATACATACACACATACTCATTCGTGATTTGGGTTTGCATATGGAACTGGTATACTTATACATACCTATATTGGATAAGGTGGTAAGTAAACCATAACAAACAATAAAAAATTTGCTACAGGCACCATGCTTCCTCATATTTGATGCTTATGCACTCAAGTCTGCTACAGTCTTGGGTTAGACGTGTTGATCTCGGTTGCCGCAGAGGGCTATTGAGGGTGCGCAAATATGTTTTTAAGGCTTACCGATGTTGTGGCCTCTCAAGCACGGTACCTATATTGCCTACTTCTTCGAAGAATTGTTTCGTCAAAACTCTGAGACGCATTGTTTGAAGAACGAAGCTTTCACGTAGTAAGTGCCTAATAGACTATATCTTTTTCACCGCTGCAGCTCTTAGAGAAATCATGAAGTTGCGAATGGACAATAATGCATTGCTCGTTAGACTTTCTATGAGAATGCGTATACTTTCGTTCTTTTTCCATACATTGTTTGCCAAAGAGAATGCTATACTCCATTGTTAGGAGCTCCCCTAGCCTTTTCCTGTACTAATGGTACCTCAAGTTCTATCTTAAACCCTTATCCGCGCTCTTGTCTGCTTCCTCATTTCTCGATACATCACTTTATCCCGAAATCCAATACTGATTGACGCTGTGCTTTCGAAGAAAGACTTTTAACATTCTTAAAAACATGTTGAGCTAGTCGTTACCGATCCAAAGGCCTTCCTCCCAATCTCACTCTCTGCGAATAAGGAGAGTTATGAGGGTGCGTGGCTCATCATGCTTACCCTTGACGCCATACTATTGCATAGATCTTGGCTAGAAAAACACAGTATTAGTAGGGTCTGGAAGTGTATAAGCATCCCTCCGTGAAAGTTGCTGGGTGATGCCGTCAGATTCCTTTCCACTTCCCATTTTTGAATCTCATCATCGCTTAAAAGAATATCAGATCACTTCTGACGCGATCACATAGTCTCAACTGCTATGTTTCGCACCTGTTCTGTTTAAGGCAGCAGTAGAAAAACATTTTTTTTCGTCTTCTTGGCTCTGCGTTTCCAAGAAAATTTAGAGTCAGAATATTTTCAGTTTCGACAGTATTATGTAGATTTGCGCATTATGTGACGAGAGTCCTAGTGACTAGTCACAGAGAGTGACAAGTACGAGTTTGGAGGAAGTACCTAACCCTTGATCGGTCATTCCTCTCTATTTTGTAAGTCTGTTAAGGTTTTTTAAGGTTTCACATTTTTTTCATTTAATGCTCAAATGAAGACTAATATTTAATAAGGTTTGAATCTTAAATCTATTTTATTATATTTTTAGCTCAAATATTACTCTTCAACAAAAGGCGAGTAGATCTCTTTTTTGCGGGCAGAACATTTCAGATATATGAGGCCAGCCCATAAGTTCGTGCGTATTTTACCCATAACTTCACTTTTGTACGATTTTTGCATACAAAAAATTATTCGCGGAATATAACGGAACTATTTATATTTTTTTTGATATATTGTGCATTCAACGAGTGATTTTAAAAGCGGATACAAGCACGTATTGTTAAAAAATAAAATGGAATCTTCGAAAGCGTATAAGAGGCTTATTTTGTAAATTTTTTATAAAAGTGGTAAAAATGCAACAACTGCTGCTGCAGAAATAAACACTGTTCACGGAGAGGATACCGTGAGTGTAAGGACTGCGCAAAAGTGGCTTTCAAAATTCCAAAGTGGTAATTGCGACGTGGAATATGCCCCGCGCGCTGATCGTCCTGAAGTCTTTAACTCCGACGCCTTGCTCGAGCTCGTGGAAGCTGAGCCAAATTTGACAGTCGATATGATAGCTCAGAGATCAACCGTATCGTTACTGGTGATGAAAAATGGGTCCTTTACAATAATCCTGTTAGCAAACTCCGATGGTTAGATAAAGATGAAACACCAGAACCGACCCCTAGAGATGGTCTTCACCCCAAGAAGACTCTCCTGTCTATTTGGTGGGATATGGCCGGTATTGTTTATTATGAGCTTCTGGAACCAAACCAGATGATAATTGCTGATTACTATTCCCATCAGCTATCAAACCTGAATGAGGCACTTAGCAAAAATCTACCGTCTTTAGTGAATAGACGCAAAGTTTTGTTTCACCACGACAACGCAAGACCTCATACCGCAAGGCAAACATTAGGCAAGCTGAACGACCTCGGATGGGAGCTAATGCCGCTTCCGCCATACTCTCCGGATATTGCACTTTGTGATTATCACCTTTTCTGTGGACTTCAATCCTATATGAGTAACAAGAACTCAAAAGAAGCTATAAAAAGGGATATCGAAGCGTATTTTGGCCCCAAGGACAAACAATTTTTTGAGCAGGGAATTAAAAATTTGCCTAAACGTTGGGAAGGCATTGTAAATAATGAAGGAAAATATATTATTGATTAACAAATACTTTAAACATGTTTTTTTTATTAATTTTAAAACCACCTTTAAAAAACGCCATGTCAAACAAATATTTACAGTTTTGATTTGAATTTGTACTCTTCCATAGTCACCTAAAAGGAATGGAACCTATGCAGAAAGAAGAAATGTTACCTAAAACCATTCTTACTTCAATACTTACGAGTATTAATCATTTCTCAGCATATGCGCATACAACAAATTTCTAGCAATTTTTTCCTTGTTTTAAGTTTGTGACAAACCTTCAAAATAGCGGGTTTAGGTGATACTTGAAACTATTGGCGGCTCATTCAAGCAACCATCTTCATATTCCGCTTGGCGCTATTTTCGAGCCGATTCTATTCAGTTGGGCGTGAACCGCATTTAGGTTGCTGCAACCAAGGTTACAATGACAATATGTCAAAACGTGTTTGTTTTCTTCGTAGTCATTTGCGTTATAAATATATTGTGTAATATCTATGTATATATAGTATTTTTTTAATGAATGTGCCTTTTTTAAGTCCCACAACGCACTGTGATATTAACATTTGTGTTATATGTTGTAAGACGCCTGGCACTGTAAGCAAACTAACGAAAAGTGTAAAAAAAATAATGTAAATATGGGTTGTTGGCTTGCAGCACATATATTTATGCATATGTATGTACATTTATGCAACTTATATGTAAACATACCTATTAAATATATGCATTTGCATTTACGACTTCATGTGAACATTCGTACATACTACATACCCTGCAGGACGTGACTGTCAGAAGCTCCCACACATTCAAATATTCTGACATCGACACCAACGCCTGTAGACATATCTACTATTGGAAATTAGCGACATTACTCTCTTTTTTACCCAAATTTATGCGTATCCTCTTTTGTATTCTCACTCTCATAAACTGTGCCAGAGAGAAGAGGCGATTTTCTCTGTGCGTTTTCAAATTAAAAATGGGTGGAAAAATTAAAAACGAGTATATAAAAAATATAATTTGCACTGCTAAGTTTGTTGCTACTGGTAGGCGACCAACAATTTTGAAACGAGAAATTCCAGTGCTCCGTCTATTTTTCATTAGTGCTCCATTTGAAGAGGCAGCGACATGTTGGCCTTGAATGAAATGATAACTTTCATTGCCATATGACTAAAGAAACTGAGGAAGAAAAGCATCAAGAGGTTTCTACGTACTCCCGCTCGCTCTAGAGATATATTATTATTATTATTTTAATATACACATAATTAATGAATACATATACATATAGATATTATAATTAATATGCTTAAATAATTTTATTAAAGGCTGGATGTTATACATATACTATACATAAGATTGTATATATGTAAATATTTTATACTTTGCTATACTTCTTTGTTTGTATATCTGAATGATGGTGTGGAAACTGAATTTTTTTTTAAATACCAAAGTAATTACGGCAGCCAATAAGCTGAGTGTTTGAAATTCGCTAAGAGCCGGTTAACGGCATAGATAATAAAAAGCGAAACTCTTTTATTTTGTGAGAGGCACCCAGGTTCCCAATTTTTCGGTAAATTCCATTGAATGAAGGTGATTGAGAATCGTTTTAGGATCGTTTAAATAACTCAAAAATATAATTAACATAGTTTTGCAGAGCAGAAAAAGTTTTATCGAATGATTATTTACCTTTACTTACACCTTTGCCAAAGAAAATATAGCACCGCTATGAACTTATTCCCCAACCCATGCACTTCAAAAAATCATTTTTTTTTTATCTTGTTCAGCTCCTCCTTCGATGCTGTCTTTATCTCGTCAATCGTAGCGTAGCGTCATCCTTTCATGGACCTCTTCAGTTTCGGGAACAAGAAAAAGTCACAGGGGGCCAGATCTGGGGAATACGGTGGCTGTGGCATCATTATTGTGCTGTTTTTGGCCAAAAAGTGTGAGCAGGGTGTTATCGTGATGCAAGAACCAATTTTTGTTCTTCCACAAATCTGGGCGTTTATGGCGGATTGCTTCTCGCAAATTGCGCATAACTTGTAGGTAATATTCCTTATTGACCGTTTTACCCTGTGGCAAGAACTCATGGTGCACAACGCCCCTGCAATCGAAGAAACCGGTAAGCAAAACTTTTACATTCGACCGAACTTGGCGCGCTTTTTTCGGTCTTGGCTCATGCGGCAGCTTCCATTGAGATGATTGAGCTTTGGTTTCCACATCATAACCATAAACCCACGATTCGTCACCAGTTATGACCCTCTGGAGCAAATTTGGGTCGTCGGGGACAGAGTCCAATATCTCATTAGCAATCTTCATGCGATGTTGCTTTTGGTCGAAATTGAGCAGTTTTGGTACGAATTTTGCGGCGACCTGTCTCATGCCCAAATCATTAAAAAAATCGAATGGCACGAGCCAATCGATATGCCTAGGTCCTCAGCAACTTCTCTAATGGTGATTCGACGATTGGCCAATACCATTTTCCTCACTCCATCAATTTTTTCGTCTGTTGTTGAAGTGCTCGGGCGTCCGGCACGCATTTCGTCATTCATATCTTCTCGGCCTTCAGAGAACATTTTGTACCACCGATAAACGTGTCTTTGGTCCAAAGTAGCTTCTCCGTATACCACAGTCGACATTCTGAATATATCCGCGCACTTAATTTCGTTTTTCACACAAAATTTGATACAGGTTCTTTGATCCATCTTTTTGAATAGGTAAAAATCGAAGACGAGCCGAAACACGTGCAAGCAAAGCAGCTGTCAACAATTAACTGAACTTTCAAAATGGCTGAACTTGTCGGCATGAGTGAGAGATATGAGTACCAACATATCACCACAAAAAATCGAAATTCAAAATTCGCGATACTTTTTGAACACACCTCGTACTGCCTCATTCAAAACTGGTAAATATGATTGACCATTTGAAAGAAATTTAAAACATCCGATAGGTCGATAAACTTCATGTTTGTGTATACAGTCACTTGCCAGTGTTACCAATTACTAAAGATTATGCTGTCAAACTAGTGACGAAAAACCAAACGAAAAGAACGGATCATAAATTGAATCAGATCTGGGTGGATCACATCGTTGTTGTTGCATTTGCGTGCAAATTTTTTATCCGGACACCGATAACTGACCACCGGAGTACAGCTGTTACAGGGTGTTGGCATTAGAAGTCAACAAAGAGAAATTTTACAGTTTTTAAAGGCGAAAATGTAAGCCAGGCCGCTAAAATTGTGAGTGTTGTTTATTGTGTCAACTTTGGTTTTGTCAATTCCGTTCAGGCATTTTTGATGTTAAAGAAAATGTTATAAATGTCGATAAAATCTTAGAAATAATCGACATTGGCCGGTATGTTACTATTCGTAGAATCCCCCAGAAGTTAAAGATCGACCATAAAACAGTTTTACACCATTTTCGGAAAGCTGAATTCTAAAAGAAGTTCGATGATTGGATGCCATACCAATTAACACCAAAAAACGCGATGTAACGAATTTCCATCTGCGGAGCCTTGGACAAACGCCAAACATCCGATATTTTGTGCAAAAATGATCGTGGTAAAAGCATGAGGAAGCAGCTCAAACATTGGCCAAACCGTGACTAACGGCCAGGAAAGTTCTACTGTGTATTTAGCGGGACTTGAAAGGAATCATTTATTATGAGTTGCTTCCGTGTGAACAAACATTAAATTCAGATCTTTACTATCAACAACTGGACCGTTTCGAAGCTAGCGATATGGCCAGAATTGGCCAACAGAAGAGGTGTTGTGATCCAACAGGACAGCGCAAAGGCCACACACGTCTGTAGTGATACGTCAGGGAGCTTGGTTTGGAAGTTTTGATGCATCAACTGTATAGTCCGGACTTGGCACCAATCGATTAGCACCTTTTTCTCTTGCTGCAACTCTTCCTGAGTGATATGAAATTGGAGAAGAGAAGATTGTGAGAATTGATTACTAGAATTTATCGTCGATAAGCACCAAGACTTCTAAGTGGCAACAAATTGTACAAAAAAACGGTGCACATTTGACCCAAATCGGACGATAGAAACCATCTTAAATAAAGTTTTGAATTTTACGCAAAAATAATGGATTTCTTGAAATATTGACGATAATTATTTGCATTTGAACCTTCAGGTGTTGACAACATATATTAGTTTAATTTAATTTATTTTTCCATGCAGTGCATAACAAGATGCTCTTGAAGTACAAACTATTTGAATTAAATATTTATTTATTATTTGATTGCATTAATTGTATTATAATTATTATGTAGGGGCTTAGCACTACGATCTGGAAGATCTATTGTGCACCTTGAATAGACTCAAAGTATTTCTCTGACCGCAACTTCTTCAAAAAATGTTTGTATTTGTCCTATTTTACTGAGTTTTATTTGCTTACTCTTATACAAAAATTTGCATTTAAGGTAATATAAATATTTCCTTTTTATTTCTATTTGCAGGTAAGTTTTCGGCATAGATGGATGTGTCAGCCAGAGATGTGTCAATAGGAGGGAACAAAAAATTCTGTCTCCGTCATGAGTAGATGAAATGTAGAACTACATAGTTATGCCTATGCCTGGACATAAGTACAATCTAATATGTGAATTTACCTGCACCGATGTACGTTTGCACATAGATGCAGTTCAACGGAGTTATTCGCCAACACTTTGTGCTTACACATGAATATATGGTACATACAATACCTACCATATGCAAGCAAGCTAATTCTGCCTACATAATATGTACATGTTACTCATACGCCACGGCGACCATTTAAGCCTTCGGTTATACTACAACATCTATCAGCATGTACAGCAGACATTTTGCTTAAATAAACCCATATGTACTATTTATATGCGTACGTATTCACATGCATGCCTAGTTATTTGTATGTATGTACATTTGCTAAAAGTCTACTGTGGCTTTCAGTATTTTGCTTTTACTACTCACACGTAAGTGAATAAAGGAAATGTTGCTGTTGATTTTTATGATTTCCTCAGCCTACATTGTAGACGACTTTTCTGATATGTGCAAATATACATATGTGCATTTTATCATTAAGCCTTTTGCGTAGAAATCAGCACTTTTGTACTACCTCATTTTTATTTTTGTTTTTATTTGGTTCGTTTGGTTTCTTTGGGGTTTTCGGATTATTTTGCTTGTGAATATGCATGTTTTTATAATGATAAGATAACAAACTCCAATTCGAAAAAGACATGAGGAAACAATTTCAGAATGCAAGAAGAGCTTTATTATGAATGCTTGCAGACAATGTAATCTGATCGTGGTTGTTGCAAACTGTTATTTACATATAAATTAATACTGGAATATTGAAGCGGTTGTAGATGGTAGAAAAATGTAGCTTTCTTCCGAACTGCAAACAACGTGGTAAATAACAACTTCGATTTACTGAGTGGCAAAAGAGGCTGCCGTGAAGCCCCACTTGAGTCTTACTGGCCTTGGTTGCTTGCGCCTATACGAGTACAGAGGGGCCACTAAGGCGTGGTAGACCATTGTGAGGAAAGAATCACACTATAAGCCGTGTCTACCTGTTTTTGATGCTTATTTTTATTTAATGCCATACAATCTTTAAATCGGTTTAGGTCAAAATTTCCGCTCATTGATTTTGATTGCTATAAACCTGATAGATTACCCCAGTATGATCTTCTTTGCCTATTCTCTACTCTGAGTCTATAATTTGGGAGGTCTTTGGAGCCCTTCCTGGCTAATTTATCTGCCATCTCATTTCTAATAATTCCTTGCTCTGGCTTATGATATTGGCGATGGAACTGTCGTTCTGCTACCCGACCATGACGATGACACAGCTAAAGATCAACAAAGCCGCGGGAGCCGACGGACTGCTGGCTGAGCTATTCAAACATGGTGGTGAGGAGCTGGTAGGCAAAAAATGTTCGGATGAATGCATACCTGCTCTGTGCCCAATTCACAAGAAGGGTATTACTGCAATCTGTGCCATTACCGCGGGATTAGTCTTCTAAATAGCGCCTATGAGATCCTAGCGAGCATATTGCGCGAAAGGCTAAAACCCACCATCAACCAAATGATTGGATGTGATTTTAGACCTGGCAAATCCACCAGCGACCAGATATTCACAATGCACCAAGTCTTGGAAAAGACCCATGAAAGAAGAATCGACACATACCATCATTATCAATACTTGCAGCGCCATCAGAGTTGGAAGGATCTCTTTGAGCCGTTTGATACCAAACGAGGTTTCAGGCAGGGTGACTCTCTGTTGTGTGACTTCTTTACCCTGATGTTGGAAAAGATCGAGAGAGCCGCAGAACTTAATCGCTCAGACACAATTTTTCATAAGATTATTGGCGCGTGCAGATTATATAGTTGTCATGAGCGTTAACTACCGCGTTGTTAGTTGAGCCTTTTCCAAACTGGATAAAGAAGCAAGGCGAATGGGTCTGGTGGTGAACGAGAGCAAAACGAAGTACCTCCAGTCATCAAAAAAACAGTCGGCTCACTCGCGCATGGGCACCCACGCCACTGTTGACTGTTATGGTTTCGAGGTTGTAAGAGACTTCGTTTATTTAGGAGCCAGCATTAACGCCGATAACAATGTCAACTTGAAATTTAACATAGAATCTTTCTTCCCATCTCGTGCTACTTTGGATTAAGTAGGCTACTGAGCAGTAAAGTCCTCTCTCGACGAACAAAACTAACACTCTACAAGGCTCCCGTTATGCCCGTCTTATCATATGGCGTAGAGCTTGGACGATGACAATATCCGTTGAGGCGTCAAGTATTTGAGATAAAGATTTTGCGAAATATTTCTACACCTTTGTACGCTGGTGACGGCAAGTATCGCACGCTATGCTGCATGCACGATGAGCTGTATGAGCTTTACGACGATATAGACATAGCGCAGCAAATAAAGATCAGCAGT
The DNA here is from genome assembly GCA_037575425.1 of Anastrepha fraterculus. Taxonomy (NCBI): domain Eukaryota; kingdom Metazoa; phylum Arthropoda; class Insecta; order Diptera; family Tephritidae; genus Anastrepha; species Anastrepha fraterculus. The sequence continues at coordinate 463,516 of JAYXIM010016200.1, forward strand.
TTCGTTGGCTGGCTCCGGTTCTGAAAGTATGCGATCGATGCGGTATTAGGTGGTGGTAGCAGAAGACGAGGAAGGGCTCCTCTGCGTTGAAAAGCCTGGCGCCGGTTAGCACGAGAAAGAAACGACTGGCGCGCTTTGTTAAACTCGCCCAAAATCGTGTAAGTATGAGGGGTGCCTTTTATATGTCGGGATTAGAGAACAAAAACAAATTTTAATCATCGAAAATCACTTTATTGTTTTTCAAAATATTCTCCATGAAGATCTATACACTTTTGCATGCGTTTGAACCAATTGTCGAAGCACTTTTGCCACCCTGAATGAGGTACCTCCAAAACATGCATTCTGAATGCCGCAACCGCTTCTTCAGGTGTCGAAAAACGTTGACCTCTCAGTTTGTTTTTTACGTATGGGAATAAAAAGAAGTCATTCGGTGCCAAGTCAGGACTATATGACGGATGACCCATTAATTCGATGTTTTGGGTACTCAAAAATGCAGTTGTTTGAGCCGATGTGTGAGAGCTCGCATTGTCCTGGTGAAGAGTGATCCGTCTTTGGCGATTGGTTTTCCTAATTTCTTGGAAGACAACTGGCAAACAAATGGTTGTGTACCACTCAGAATTTACTGTTCTGCGTTGTTCTAGTGGTCCAGTTGCGACATGTCCAGTTTTTCCGAAAAAACAGGCGACCATTTGCTTGGAAGTGCTTCGTGCGCGAACAACTTTTGTTGGACTTGGCTCATTTTGAAACACCCGTACAGTCGTAAATCCATGATTCATCGCCTGTCACGATGTCATAGACGTGTTTCGAAGCCCCGCGATCGTATTTTTTGAGCATTTCCTTCGACCAACCAACACGAGCCTTTTTTTGAGCGATTGCCAAATTGTGTGGGATCCAACGCGAACAAATTTTTTTGACAGTCAAATGTTTATGCAATATTGAATGTATGCTGGTCCCACTAATGCCTAAGATTGTCTCAATCTCACGATAGGTCACATGACGATCTTGCAATATCAGTTCGCGCACAGCATCAATGGTTTTCGGAACAACAACTGATTTTGGACGACCTTCACGAAATTCGTCTTGGAGTGAACTACGACCACAATTGAATTCACCATACCATCGATAAACACTGGTCCATGATGGAGCTTCATCGCCAAAAAATGAATTAAGTTCATCCATGCAATGTTGCTGAGTTAATCCACGTCGAAAGTTGTAAAAAATAATCGCACGAAAATGTTCACGATTTAATTCCATTTTTTGACCGAGATGAATCTTTTAAGTTACTGTAAACAACACAAATAGCGCTGGTATTTCAAAACGTTCTGTGCACGTAAAAGCCAAAAAATGTCAAACTTTGCGATACAGCTGTCAGTTGCCAGACTGCAACACCAGGGTTGCCAAATCCCGACATATAAAAGGCACCCCTCGTAGTTATCGTGCCAATCAAAAAGGTGAAGAATCAAGATTAGAGCGAGCGCATCTTTCTAGCAATTCCGAGGATCTTTTCTCCGGACCGAAAACATCTGCCACTGCCTCTTCTTCGGCGAGGGATCCGACCGTGTGCCATGTTCTGGTTTAAGCAATGTTAGTTTTAATTTAAACATTTAACATTTTGCGGGAAAACTTCCTTTGTGTGGACGATTAAATGTGCACTATGAGTGCAACTTATTTTGTAATTGTGCCAATGGCGTCATACCTCAATCATATTCGACACTCGTGACAGTATACGAGTACAAACATACAAGCAATGGAGCACGTCAAAGTCTAAATATAGACTTTTTTGTATTTAATAAAAAGTTATTGCAGAACAAAATTGAATGATTAATGTTGTGCCTGCTTGTATACAGGCTCGTTTAATATTTAGATCAAAGATTACTAGATGCGAAACTCTTTTCTCGTGAGAGCGCTGAAAAAAGTGCGTTTTCTATAACATTCGTCAGTAATGCCACGCCGGAAGAAACCTTAAATGGGTATTTTTTAAACAAAAATTGGGTATTTTCAGTTCTCACACCACCATCAATGTTAATGTTTAGTGCGCGGTTGCCCCGTAGGCTTATATTAGTCAGTATAGAATAGTCAGTATAAAATACATAAATAAGCAAAAAATTGTAAAATTAATATTTAAATGAAATTATTCAAAATTTAAATACAAAAGTAATAATATAATAATAAAGTAATGAACACGAAAAACATAAGTTTCAATAAATACATAAAATATTAAAATTTTTTTTAGTAAAATATAAAAAGTGGGTAACAAAGAATAAAATGTTGAAACAACAAGCAGAATAACTTAAAGCAGATAACCTATAATCTTTGTAAAAAGTCACAAACTCAAATTCAATTCTCTTACCTACGCTTTTCAATCATAAAATATTTACGTACATACATACAAATTTACAGATATAAGCGAGCACACAGTTTTCAATAGAATTACATGTATGTACGAGTAAAACGTATTCATATACATACATATGTGCACAAGTATGGTGCTATGGAAAGCACGGTGGTTTGGCCAGGCCTGTAGTTTGCACACTCTGAACAATCACAAACAAGAAATACACTATTCTATTCCTAGACTTACCTTCAACAAGCTCTTCAAGACAAGTATACCGTCAACAAGGGAGTGGCAGACACCAAGGCCATGGAGAAGGGGGAATTCAATTTTTATACAGATGGTTCCAAGCTAGACCATAAAGCTGGCTATGGAGTATTTTCGAAAGAGTTAGAACTGGAACTATCCGTTCGACTACCATACTACTGCAGCGTTTATTAAGCAGCGCTTCTAGCCATAAAAGAAGTGGCTACATACCTAAATACGCATGCCGTAACAAAAACGACTATAAATATATTCTCGGATAGCCAAGCGGCCATTAAATCAATGAATGCGGCTATACTAAGGTACTACTCATTTTTTGACTAGAAATCGCATTTTAACCATCAGTCACTCATCGTATTCACCTGATATGGCTCCCAGTGACTTCTACCTATTGAGAAAATTGCATTTGGCCATAAAAGGAAAACGTTTTGCCTCCGTAGAGACCATCCAAAAGGATTATACCGCCATCCCGAAGGACATTCCGGTCAATAACCTAAAACACTCTTTCGAAAAGCTTTTAGATGGCGCAAAACAGTGTATCGAGGACAGAAGTGACTATTTTGAATAAATCGAATCGAAGTTATCAGAACAAAGCTCCTGTCGTTTCTATTTTAGCTCAGTCTTGTTTATTCTGGACTTCACCTTGTATACACCTGTATGAGGATGTTTTATTTAATACATTTATTGTAGATATTTTAAAGAGAACATATCATAACTGAGTTGTTGTTTGATATGAAAATATTATTTGCATGAGAGTTAAATTCAATTAATTTCCACCAAATTTGGTGATTTTCTATAAAGTATTGAATTTTTGTGTTTGCTTTATACAAGGAAGCAATTAATTAAATTATTGGCTTAAGAGTAAAAGATGAGCATTTTTAAAAGTAATCTATCCCACTTACCTTAGAGAAAGAGTAATTTGGTATAGAAATGTATCTGTTGTTTATTATATCAACTCACCAAAGTAGTTACTTGCACAACTTCAATTAATTGGGTGTAATCTTTAAATCAATTAAATTCTTATTTTAATATCTTAAATAGGAAATTATGTGCTTAAATAACCATATTATACCAAGTTGCCAGTCTATTGTAAGAAGAGCTATACTAAAGAAAAGTTATGCATTTATGTAGTCATGCAGCTCATCACGTAATTGCCCTTGCGTATAATATGGATTTATCTGATAAAGAGCCAATTATTTGCAAAATCGAGTGCGAGTTTGTGCGTTTCTAAGTATGTTGCTTAATAAATATTGAAATTGATAAATTAAGGACCATTTAATCACTGCAAAAGCGCGCCATCATAACTTTGATGGAAATATTAGATGAAGTATAAAGTTCTCACCGTTTTTCCATTGCACTCGATACTACGATTATATTGGACCCACAAACAGCACACAATTTTTTTGCGCAAATTCTCCAATTACTCATTTTAGTTGTAGTGGTACTGAATCAATAATAATATGATAGATTACCTAGTTTGGCCATCCGCTAGGGTGAAAAACAAAATTTTAAGAGTAACTTCGGCTGTCGAGTACCCGATGACGTGGGTCATTCACATGTAATCTTACACTCGTCCGATAGTCGCAGTTTAGACGACAACGAACGAAGTCAATGGGTGTGTTGCTTTTTCTCGCATATCATCCACACAATCTCATTTTTTTGGTAAACAAACCGCCGTCATGTGACGCCAGCCAATCAGCTGATTATTTCAAGCTCACTGAGAGTCGGTTAACGGTATGATATTGCCCACATCTCTGAAATCTTTGCACTATTTTATCTTCTTTTAATTCTATTTTGGAGCGCTGTACTTACATACGATTACATCGTGAGATATGGCTCACTAAGTGCATATAGCCGAGAACATTCGGAACTTTTTACTTAAAGTAATATTTGCGAATATTCTTAATATACATATAGGGTCCAACACTCGAAGTGTAACCAACTTCAGACCGCTGGCGCAGCAGATGCTTTAGCATCAGCTGTGCGTTAGTTGGCTAAATGACAGTCCAGAGTATTGTTTACAAGCGTGCGAAAGTATTTTGCCGAGAGTAAACGTGAAAAAAGGAAATCAGTAATGGATTTGAAACGGAAAATAATAAACAGCGATTGTTCGTGAGTTCAAGCACCTTAGATAGGTTTTATTTGACCGACCGTTACTATGAGAATTTGAGTCATCGATTGGCCACCAGGAGACAGCGCCCGCCACAGATAATGGTTTGGCCCCTGTAACCGCAGATGGGCGCTCCCCAATCGTTTTCATCTAGCCTGGCATCAAGGTAAATACGAAATATTATGGGGAAAGTATTCTGGAGGTTGCTTTGAAGCCGTGGGTAGACAAATATTTCAGTGGAAGACTATGCACGTTTCAACAAGACTCGGCACCGTCTCGCAAAGCTGGAGTGAACCAAGCTAAATGGCTAAAACACAACGATCCGAATTTCATAACGTCCACACAATGGCTCTCAAATTCACCATACGTGAATCCGATGGATTATTCTCTTTGGACCATTTTGGAGGGCAAGGTCCGAGCTAAAAGATTCACTAGTATCGAGGGGCTGAAAAAGCCATTGTCCGCGAGTGGCCTAAAATACCTGCAAGTCACATTCGGACAGCTTGCGATTCGTTTCTGGACCGTCTCAAGACCATAGTCATGGCAAAAGGTGGTTAAAGTAAACATATGCTTAATTTTGTATTATTTTTACATATTTTTTACTTTGAATTGAATAAAAGTAATTTTGCAAACTAAGTTAATGACCTTTTTAATGGGTTACACTTCGAGTACAGGACCCTGTATATATTTTATATCTACAAGCACATACATGCATATACATAACTATATACTAGGTGCTATTATATTCTTAATAAATTCCGTTCATAAGTTCTATGATCATGTATACAATAATTTAACGATAAATAAAATGCCTCGAATGATTAATGATAAACGCATAAAGCTTTTATGTAAAGGCACTTAAAATGCAAATTATTTTATTAATTTGAGCACTGATAGCCAATCAAACAAAATAAAGCACAACACTCGCATTGACAGGCAACCTCGAAGTTGAATGGGGAAAAATCTCTTCCAAATTTAAAGCAGTATTTACAATTTTAATTGAAAGTTTAATACTTTTCAGGTCAAGAGGAGTAACTTACTTATATATTTCATTATTAGCAGTTGATAAATTAATTTAAGTTTTTTTATATATACGAGTATAATTACATTTTCGTTGTTCTTTTTATATATAAGACATTTTTACATTATGCCTATATACATTTCTGCATTCGCTTGAACTATGTAATTTCCAAAGCTCTTTTTCCACTCAAAAGTGGATACCTCTAAAACGAGCTGTTTAAAGGTTTCAACAGTTTCCTCATCCCACAAGAATCACGGCCACGTTGGAACTCATTGCACCAGCGTTTTCCAGTGGTGAAGTGGCTACAACGCCAAAAGTCGAAGTAAGTTTATCAGTGCACTCCTGTCTCGATAATCTACGTTAAAAATCATAATAGATCATCGCTCGAAATTTTTCATTGTTAATTCCAATTTTTGGGCGGGATGAAGTTTTCCACATACTGAAAAAAAAAATAAAGCTTGGAAGTGAAAATATTGTATGTAAGTTTGTGCTAAAGATTACCAAATTTTTTAATAAAAATAATGAGTTACGGCTCATAACGTTAACGCCCTGTTAAAAGGCAACGTACATATTCACATTTATAACCGAGCAATACATTTTTTTAACCATAAATTAACAATTCCAGGTGCAATTATAAGGTTTATAATTTACAAAACAAACAAAATGTCTCAGATTTTTGATTTACTTTATATAATTGACCCGTACTTCCTTTTTGGGTGTTTGGATGATGCTGAGTACTCCCGATTTCATGCCAATATCTTTTTTACTGATGATGTTTAGCTCACACGAAATCTAGATATTAATTTTCACAATACACATATTTTGGCCGACGAAAATCCCCATGATCTAATGAAATCTGGATCACAGTCACGTTTCTCTTTAAACAAAAAAAAAGTTTTTGTTTTCAACAAACTGTATACACAGTGTGGTTCAAGTACATGCATTTTAAATTATTTTATTTGCAAACTGGTAGTTTTGATTTTTTATTTGCTCATGTGACCTTTTTTCGCTCTCAGTGAGGTTGCACTTTTCGAGTACATGGATTGGCGTATCATTACATACAATTGTGCTGTGGTGTTCGTACTTAGCTTCAGGACTTAAACCTGAAACTGTGCTGGGATTAAAATTTCGCCGTCATTCAGCGAAATCAAAATAAAAGGGAAGAAAAACATACTATAATACCTATATACATGTTTTTCGCAGACTTAATAAATTTTTGAATAAATAATTGGCGCTTATACCCTTTTCTGTGCGTTTGGCCGAGCTGCTCCTCCTATTTGTAGTATACGTCTTGCCGTTTTCTGCAAATGAAGGGATCTACAGTTTTCAGCCGACTCCGAAAGCAGAAGTACACTTGGAAATTTGCCATTGCCTGCGACACGCTACTGCTTTTAGAAAAAAAGTTCTATCATTTGGTATTTCATGCACGGAAGTTTGCGCTTGTGCACCTCCGAATGGTAGTCACGCACCAATCCATTCGGCTACGACGGCGGAACAACTTAATAGTCCTTCTAATATTTTTGTGATCCAGCAAATATGTAATACGAATTCACAAGAAATAGAAACCAAATAAATTAAACTTTTGTTTAGATATTTATTTCAAAACTCAATTTAGCTGCATACAAAAGTGAGATAAAATATGGTACATGTTAGTCACCTTTATACCTCATTTCCTGAGCAATACCGACCCATAAGGGTATGTAGTATATGCAGCATAGTAAGGTGAATAAGGCGAGTACGGTGAGTAGGAAGTGTAGGGTGAGTAGCCAGTAGCATAAGGAGCAATAAAAGGTGCGGTATAGGCTGCTGTAATCGGTGCTGCCACCAGTGATGTTGAGTAGGGAGCCAAAGGCGCAATAATACTAGGCTTACCTGCAGCAATAGCAAAAAGCCCGAAACAGCAGAAAGTAAGCTAAAGAAAATAGAGAAATATAAAAATTTAAATAATGCACGGATCCTTTGCTATTTAAATTTATATAACCTACGTATTTTAACATGTTCTGAAAATTTTAATTTGAATTTGTTGCGTTGTTATGCGAGATACACACGTAAGTAGCTTAGTACAAATAATACTGGTTAATTAAATGTGTGCGAATTGCGGTTTTATATAAAAATTCTTTAATTCATCAGCAGCTTCTGAACAACAACCACCAACTGCCACAGATGTGCGTAAAAATAGGCTTTACAGCCCAAAGGCTATTACTTCACCTGCTGCTCGGTAGCAAGCTGTGCGATAATGGCTACGTTAAGTGCTCATTACTGTCACTAGCAAAACAAAAAAAAACAAAAGGGGCGAAAAAATTTATGTATGTCTGCAACTAAATGGTTTTTTCTCTTTTAGTATTTTTTTCAACCATTTTTTTGCATCATTCTTGGCTATCCATGACACGTCCGTGCCCATCAAGCACATTGCGTGTAGAGGATGGCATTGATGGTGGCGCATTAGTTAGCCAAACACTATGTATGTCTATTTACAGCTACGGACAACTAAATAGAGCCAACATGCTTTGCATCTCTTTGGAAACATAATATTAAATATTTTATCATAGGCAATATTTAGGTAATGTTTTTAGAAGAATTTTTGCTAGAAAATATATGTATATCAATTTGTGTGTTGTAAATTTACGTACAGATTAATTCCGCCGTGTTCTGGCATAGTGCATTCAGAAAAAGTTAGGTATTATCTTAAAAGAAAATTCCAAGCTTTCATTTGAATTTTTGAATCCTTTTTTATTGGAAAGTACGTATAAAAATTCTATAAAAAAATGTATTTTGTTTTCTTTAAGACCAATGGTTATATGGCTTATAATTCTAAGTAAAAGACTTACACAACAAAATCAAAATTTTGTACTGCTATTTCCCTGCTGCATATTGTGTATTTAGTAGGGTATATTGAGAAAATCGAAGCCATGAAGTTGTATTTCTTTAATTACATGAGCTTGTATTGAAAAAATTCTTTGTGAAATTTCAATATACATACTTATATTAGCGTACACAGTTTCCATTTTGAATTATTTCTGCCACCTAAGTTGAATTTTGAACGTTTTGTATTAAGATACTTATTGTAGAATTTTATGGAAAATAAGTTTGGGATACAATTTAACCCGCTATACCCCACCGTTATAAGTAAAACTTTCCCATTTCCACAAAAGAGACAAAAAGGCACATCTACTGAGGAATTAAAAGGATAAAATGTTCAACAACAATGTTCCACGTTTTTTGAATAGAACTGATAAATACATACTCGTAAATCATTATAAGTAGCGCAAAATTAGTCACCCCATCGAAAGATTTATTATTTTTGCCCCCTTAATCGAATCAAAACAAAAAAAAAATCGATCAATATCGAATGAATCCAACTGTCGTTGCGACGCATCTTCTAGTTGAAGCTGTACTTTTGGAAAGAGAAAAACTATGCAAATGATTGAAAATTTGTGCCATGGGGAGATCAACTCAATACCAATGTAAGAGAGGCAAGCGCCAAACTACAGCCTCAAACGCACACTTTATTTGATACAAAAAGGATTTTTTTTGTAAAGTTTTCTAAATATATTTCATAATATTTTGCGATAATGAATAAACAGGGTATACAGGTACTTTATTTATTTTGTTTTATGTAATTCCTCAACATAAAATACAAAATGTCCACTAATTTCATTTTGTAAAGCAAAAAACAAAACATACAGAGCATTCACGTCGCAGTTTAAAAGAAAATGAAATAAAACATAAAACAAAATACAATAATTAAAATATTTGCATACTCTGTTTTTCCATTTGCGCCAAATATTATGGAATATAGAACACTTTCAAAAAAAATCGTATTTAGATCAAATAAGCTGTGGTTGACTGTATATGGTCATCGGCTCCCACTTTTGAAATTCAAAGCAATTCAGCACAGTTACGGAAAGTCCACACAATAAATTCTTAACTCCATTTAGTTGTTCACATCTGTATGTGGTTATTTATGTGTGTATTTGTAAGCATACAGTAGTTATTATGCGTTTGTGCCAAGCAGTGACGCGCTACACAGCATACTAATTCGCTCACATAGCTTTGGGTTATTTTCATCCAATTGTTAAGTTTTTGTTTGTTTTTTAAACATTTTTTCTCGTTTGCTATTTTGGTCTTGATAATTGTGCTCATTCGTGTTCATAGACTCATAATAACAATCCAGTCATACCTTTGTAACATTTTTGTGTATTTAAAATCATTGTGAAGATTCTGTGTTATTGTTCTTCAACTCTCTAATCATGCAATAACTCAATTATGACGGCCAAAAACAAATTGGTTTATAAATTTACTCACACAGACGACACCCATACGCGCGCATATGCATACATATCTAGTTATGTTTCCACAAATTTACATACATACATACTTACATGCACAGCTGTTGAGTTGTGAAAGGTCAGGCAGTTTAAATAGTTCGAGCTTCCGAATTAGTATTGCCGTTGAGTAGCCTCACGTGCGAACATCTATTTCCGAATTGGATGCAGATATTCAAATATATTTACGTGCATATTTTGGCATACGTTTGTATCTTAAATATTCATTTATGAAATGTTGTTTTAGTGTTTGCTTCGAATCTATCGTATAAATCCTCAAATTGCAAACGCGCTGGGAATAATAATTTAGTTTTATGAAAGGAAATGAATTTATCGAACGACGTATGAGAGTGAATCACACCAGGCTGTAGTGAATTGCTTAATTTTTTGAAGCATTACTTCTATATTCAGTTCAATAATTGGAGAGAAATCTATATTTTATAATCTCGTTCAATTAACTTTTTAATCCTTATGTTGGGGGAAGTGCTCGGTAGATTAGGCTGGCAGAAAGCCATCACATAGACCTATTGGCCCTTAGTGGTACCAGATGGAGCTTGACCCTTACGTCTCCTTGTAGTATACTTCTTGTAATATGCCTACGTCGTTTGCGAATCTAAGTGAGCTCTGAAGCTCTAATCTCTTCTACAATTTCGTTTCCTGCAATGCCCTTATGCTCAGGTATCCAATAGATGTGTAACCGTCTGTCTGCGGCTAGTCTTTCTATGGCTTTCCTGGTCCTAAGAACGTTTTTAGATGAAATTTCATATGAGCTTATTACCATTACTGCCACCTGACTGTCAACGTATGTATTTATGTTGGAGTTGCTTGATGTCCTTGATAGTGCCACTTCTGCAGCTTTTCCTATCGCAAAGACTTCTGCTTGAAAAATACTGTAATGGTCAGGGTCCTTAATTGCCCGCCTGATGTTCAGCTCTGCGCAATAAATGCCACCTACTGCGTCCATCATTTTCGAGCCGACGGTAAATATGTTAAGCGCATTGGGGCTAAGTTACATACCTCTTTTCCACCCCTCTTTTTCCATTGTTGTTCGGAATCTGTTCACGCAATTGTATTTCGGAGTCATATAGTCCATATTGGTTCGATAACTCATACCTATTGAGCTGTGTCCGAATATTTTACAGGTAAATTCACCCGTTGCGTTCAGTCTTACGGAAGATCTAGCTGCTAGATCTTCTGCCGCAATGTCAATCGGTGGTAGGTTTAGTATTCTTTCAAGTGTTGCCGTAGGAGTAGTTTAAATTGTTCCTGCTGTGCAGAGTGCACCAAGACGTTGAATACTTTCCATAGGTGTTTTGTGTGTAATTTTTCTCAATGCAGTCCACCAAACTAGAGCACTATAGAGTAATATTGACTTTACAAGAGCTGAGTAGCACCAATATATTATTGAAGGAGATAGACCCCATGTAACTCCGAGGATTCTTTTACGTGAATATAGTGCGATACTGGGCTTTTTCTTCCTCTCCAATATATTGTGCTTCCATGATAGTCTGCTATCCAAAATTACTATGGTGAAAAACAAAATTGTGCGAACAACTTTGGTTGCCATGTCATGGTGAAAAAGCAAACAGTGAGCAAACTTCGGCTGCCACGTCACGGAGGTGATTTGCTAGCCATATTCACATGCACTCATTCAATCAGTCGTTGTTCAGACGGTAACTTGAGTGAGAACTGTCCTGATTTTTATCGTATATTACCAACACAATCTCAGTTTTTCGTAAATAAAACGCTGTCATGACTTCAGTGAAGTCAGTCAATCAGCTGATTCTTTCAAATTCACTGAGAGCCGGTTAACGGTCTTGTATTGGCCACACTTTCTGAGTTCCTTTCATCATATTACAGCCTGTAGTCTCCAACTTAACCAGTCCGTTAACCACCGTCTGAATAAAAAAAAAGGCCAGCCGCACTATGTGCGCATATTTGAAGTGAAACTTCTTAATTTCTGGATTCAATTTAAATACTTTAATGAGGATTGTGATGATTTTTTATAAAACTACATACAATAATAGTGGACAATATTATTATTCATTTATTTCTGAAATTTGTACATTAGTCGGTGCTTCAAGAGCCTGTACATTTTGTATTGATGGTGCAATAGCAGCAGTGGATACAATCGGTTTGTGGTAACTGAAATATGATGTATATGTTCTTTATTCGATTGTGTCGATATAGTGAGAAAATACGGCATCTATCGTTGATCCTGATTTTGTTGTTTAAATATAGCGGTCATTACTCATTTGCAAATTCAGTTGATGTTCTAAAATTTCCATCAATTTCATGGAAGTGTACGATGCAAAATTTACATTCAAATCTCCAGTTAATATGAGAGGTTTCAGATCGTCGCGTTGAGGAAGAAGTTTACCACCATGACGAGTGTATCTTAATAACAAACCATGTAAAAATGCGATAATGTCGTTTATATAGTATGTGAATTCGGAGATATGTAGACACCCCCAATTACTATGTTTTGTCCATTTATCGCACGGCACGCAGAAATACAAATATCACCGACATCTTCTGCTTTAGCTGCATTTGATGTTGACTGTACAAATACTCAAATTAGTGATGTCAAATCGGGTTTAGTAAGGCACAGCAGTTTTTCCTCAACAGTACCTGTGAACTGTGTAAGATAGATCTTTCATAATCACAATATACTGATATTTAATTTCTTCGTATAGACACTAAATTTGACACAGTATATTTATAAAAATTTATCAATACATACCTGTTCGAACTGGAAATTAATTTGCAAATTTTAACTTCACTTTCACTGAATATATATTTAAATATTGAATATTATTTAATAATAATTTTGATGAACACGTGGACTACACGTATCTGCTTCGTTTTCTACGTGTCTAGGCGTCTGCGTCTCCTCGCCCCTGTAATATCAGGCGCATGTGCGTGTATACGGATGCCACCATATGACATAGGCCGTAGGCTGCAGTATATGGCAAAGTATTAGTGTACAGTTAGTAACAGAAGTAAGTATACAGCGGATACGTTCTCAATTTTCCCCCAATCGATTCCTTCAAACAACCTAAGTTATAACAAAATTGTGTTTTATTTACATAAATGAAATACAAAAATAATATTTAATCCAAATAATGACAAAATTTTAAAAAGCAACGTATTTGCCGCTTTAAATGTTTCCATAAATGTTCGATTGGGTTGGTATCCGGGGACTGTGGGGGTGTTTTCAGCTGTTTTCGCACATTGTATAACAGCCACTCTCGTACAATGTTGGATGTGTGCTTGGGGTTATTATCTTGCTAGAAGATAAACGTTGCTCGAAGGCCCAATTTCGTAGCGCTTTCTTTTAAAATACTTTTCAAAATATTTAAGTTATCATATATCGGTCATATTGTTTGGATCTCATTCCGCGCTAACTTTTCTCCAAACTTTTTCACGGCCATCAGATCCACAGATACTGAACTTACACTCATCAGAAAATATGACTTGGTTCCAAAACGTTTGGTCATATTTTTCATGATCTTTTTCCTAACACTGCACCAATGATAACCAGCACTATGCAAAACCCGGCGAATAGTTTGGGTGCTTAATTGTTTTCCAGTCTCATTTTCAACTTCAGATTTTAATTTGGAGGCACTTATTTTGGGGTTTGTCCCGATTTTCCTTACGACTAAGCTTTTTTCTCTGCGACTTAAGAGCGACTTTAATTATTTCCTTGGAATAGCTTTAACTTTTTTAATCAATACGTAAAAGTAAATGTTATGCTAACTGAACAATGGTATGCTGTATACTAACTTTTGTGACATAAATTTCGCTGGCATCAAAGACAAAGCAAAGCGGTACCTAAAATTTACAGATAAATTAAGGCGCATATGAAAGCTTATCCCAGTACTCAATTACCATGAGTAAAATATTTTGATTACATATTAAGGAAAGTGTTAGCGTCAAACAATCCCTAAATCAGGCTCCTGTATACTTATTTATGTTACTAACTGTATATATATTGTCTGTGTATACTCTGTATTACGTATCTACAGAGTGGAGAGACTACGAAGCACCGCACAAAACGGAGAAAGATAATAGCTTGTATGCCGTAGGCTTATACATTTCGTGACGGTTTTTCGTAACGCTTGCTCGTGTGTCGCGGCCTTGAAATTATATTCTGACGCACGTAAAGCAGTTTCACTTAAAAAAATAAGTGAAATAAGCAAAATGTTTAATACTGCAGCCTAGAAAATCTACCATCTCACAATCTACGAGAGGCGAAAGAGTGCGTGTTGTACGAATGAGTCCCCAATTACGAAAGTGTAGAGTATGCAAATTTTCAAAAATTTCAATTCTATGCTGACAAAGACTTGTCGGGGTTAAAACATATTCGACGAACTGGAATTCTGTAGATAAGATAATCAATCACTTTCTATATTTATCGGAATACCTCAGTACTTTCTCCATTCTGGTTTTACGTACTACACGTACATGTTTTGTAAGCTTTTAGCTGAAAACTAGGTACAATCACAATATAGATTCACATCGAGGATCGTAGTTGCCGAACTTTGAATGTTTGTCAGCGACTAAGCTGCTTTTAACCCATAATGAAAATATAACAATAAATGAGCCTTTAAAACGATTTGCCTTTCCAAATTATATATATATAACACAAGATCATAACCTCAACCGTTTCTTAACCATAACGATATTTACTGCCATCTATTGTTGGTGTCATAGCCATAAGCAGCCGATACTTACTTATATTTCTTCATTTCGAAAGTGCAGAAACTAAGCAAAGGATAACAACATAAGCCGTGACGAGAAATTAGTAATTTGTTCATAATTGTAATGGTATTATATAGTATACAACAACGTAGCAAATCAACAATCAGCTGTTTATGATTACGGCGAAAAACTAACATTAATAGGTCTGTACACGATTTTTTTAAAGTATACCAACTTATCATTTTGATCACTCGTCTATTTTTAACTGCTTGCAAAAATGCATACTTTAAGTCAACATTGAAGATTCCATTCCTCACAACTTCTGCTTAAACATTTGTCTATGATTCGGCATGCCTACGTTTTATTAAAATTTTTATTTAAGGGTTAGGGGTAGACCGAATTTTCAAAAAATTGATTTTTTTTGCATTTTATTAAAGTATAATATCTTAAAAACATTGTGTGAAAATTTGATTTCAATCTGACAAATAATTTTCGAGTTATTCAACAATTAACAAAGGGCGCTCGGGCCCTCCTCGCCCGATAACAAAACTTTAAATGCGTTTTTCTCAAACTGCTGGGTAGATTTCAATAAATTTGATACTGCTTTCGAAAAACATAAAAAACTCGTGTCTGATCGAAGGATTTTTTTCAAAAATTTCGATTTTTCTTGAAACAATTAATTGTCGGTGTTTTTATCGAAAATCTGAAAAATATTTCCTGAGGCCGCCATATTATTAATTTTGAAAAAAGCTTCAACCAGGCTTCAATCTATTAATAAAACTAACTAACAAGAGAATTGTCAGGTTGATTTTAGATGAATCTGCAAGGACTTGTGATGATCACCTCAATGGACTTCTGGAGAAACGGGCTCCACACAAAGAGCGATAACTTGTACAATTATTAATTTTTTTTTGAAATTTTGCTAAAGTCAAGTCGAAGCATGATGTAATAATGCTATGCTTTTTTTTGTTTTTCGGACCTAACGCCTTTAGACGAGTTTCTGAAACAATTCATGCCATCGTGAGAGAAAATAACGATGGGACTGAGAGTTACTGCTTTAGCCACATAAAACTGGCATGTTCAACGACATCACAATGTACTTTTGTTTGATTACAATGCAGGAAAAATTAAAATTTTGTAATGGCACTTCTGTTAAGGACGAAAGACTTGAATTTAATATCAGGTGATCGCATAATATTTCTATCGGCCTATATACATGCATATATCATAGCTGAAGACGTTAGACCTTTCACTCTTGGCCTATGACGCGCAATGGAATCACAACCTTGATCCTCATCCTTAGAAAATTATTAGATTTCGGCGCAAACTGGAAATTGTGAAATAAATTTGACCTATCTAATCCATTTCCATAAAATAATTTTAATTCTACCAAAGCTATTGCACGAAATCCCAAATCCATACAAGGAGATTATGTCACAATGGCTGCAACATCCATTTATATAATACTTACAGACTATATATACTAGTATATTAATAGTTTATTGACCTACAATGTTCATTGATAGTTGTTAATTCGACGCATAGCAAATGAATATCTCCATGTAGCTTTATATATTTCAGCTATTCCAATTGCACTACGTTTTTGCAATTTATGCTAATATTTCCTAAGCCACACATTAGCTGTGTGCGTTTCTGGCACATTACTGACAAGTAATTCTGTCTACTTGCCCACCCCATCCATTACCCAAAAATTGTATTTAAACTCAAGCGTTAAGCGAATTTGTCACCAGTTCAATTTTACTCTACTACAGTAAAACAACAATCAACATCAAAACAGTTAAAATGTTCAAATATGTAAGTGAAATTCACACTCGATAATTTTGAAATCCGGTCAATTTTATATATGTATATATATGTACATACGTGCGACTAGTTGTATATAATGATAAGTGTAATAATCCTTTATTAATTGTTTGTTAATTCCCTTCTCAAACAGTTCGCTCTCGTAGTCGTGGCCCTCTTCGCCTTCGCTGCTGCCGAACCCAAACCCGCTGTTGTCGCACCATTGGCTTACTCTGCTCCATTGGTTGCTTCGCCCTACGCCGCCGCCTACGCCTCTCCGTATGCTGCTTACGCTGCTGCGCCTTATGCCGCCTATGCCTCCCCTTATGCTGCTTACTCCGCTTACCCATACAGCGCCGCCTATGTGCTCCGCAAGTAAATGAAAGATACATAACAAACTGTACAGCTGACAAAAAGTGCACGAACATTTGGTTTTGAAATTTCCCGGAAATTACAAGAAAAAATAAAACAAAAATTAATACCGAAAATACGAGTTTTCAATATAGAATGAATTGTAATAACTACATAAGAGTAAGACTTACATGGTTGACAAGGCGTCTTATTTTCAGAACTATATATATATTATATGTGTATAATTGGAGCGAACACCCTTTTTGGGTGTTTGGCCGAGCTCCTCTTCCTATTTGTGGTGTGCGTCTTGATGTTATTCCACAAATGAAGGGACCTACAGTTTAAAGCCGACTCCGAACGGCAGATATTTTTTATGAGGAGCTCTTTTCATGGCAGAAATACACTCGGAGGCTTGCCATTGCCTGCCGAGGGGCGACCGCTATTAGAAAAAATTGTTTCTTAATTTTTTGATCTTTCACCGAGATTCGAACCGACGTTCTCTCTGTGAATTCCGAATGGTAGTCACGCACCAACCCATTCGACCACGGCGGCCGCCTAGAACTATAGTGCTGGGAAATTGCCTCTTGCGATTCACCACTTCTCTGCTGTCTAGAAAATTCACAATTAACTGGAAGTGCCAGCTCAATTAGCCGTGACTGGTGTCTCGAATGATCTCTCTAATCGTACACGTGAATGGAAAACCGTAACTAGAGCTTATAGAAAAAAGGCTAACCAACCTTTAGTTATCGGTTCAAGCCAAAATAATGAATTAAGTGTAGTTCCTAACATGAAGTGGCTGCACATATCGTCATGCTCTAACACTGGCACGGTAGCCGATATTGTCGACTATGTTGCGAAACAATAGAAATTGTTCACAAATTTCTTTCATGCTATATTCTAGTCAAAAAGGATGTCCCGGTTAAGAATTTCAAGAAGATTAACCTTAAGCGAGGCGTATCTGAGTATTTTTATGACAAGCTTTCGAATGCGGATATATGGCCTTGGAATGTAAAAAATCGGCCATTTACTTTTTTTCAGAAAGACGTCACTCCAGCTCCAGTTCCGTAACTACCGCAGCTAACTCGAGCATTAGTAATAAATGATTAAAAGTTTATTTTCAGAATATATATGAATGTATATGAAATATGATATTTTTGTATTCGTTGAATCTTGGCTGAATGAAAACTTTTTCCACTGTCAAATTTTTGACCTCAATTTGTATGATGTTTTCCGTAAAGACCGTGATCCTGTCAAATCTGGACGGGACGGTTTATGTGTGTGCATCTTACATTCCGCCGAATAGTCCGGATTGTTTATACTTTACACATTCTGACAATGTTATGTCATTAGCATCAAGCATCGCCAGTGTGTCCTCGGTGATTTTAATTTATGTCGCTTGAGTTGGTCTCCACTTAGAAACTCAGCTGCTTTTACGGCTTCTAACGTAAATTCTTCAGCCAAAATTCATGCCATTGATAGTTTTTTAAGCATAGATTCATCACAAATTAATGGTTTTATAATAGCCTTAATAATCCTAAATTAGTGTTTATTTTCAATAAGATCAACTACACTTTGTCAAAAAGTATTTCTCCCATATCATAAACTGATGAATATAATGTTTCTCTTTCCCTTGAGTTGGAATTTTATGAATTTTCTGAGGTATCCGATGAGTTGAGTTCTACAACTCATGCGATTTCTCAATATTTAACAAAATTTTATTAAGGATTGACTGGGACCTTAGGCATCTGAAGAATCTAAAAAAAAAAATTTTTTTGTAATCTGTATAAAAGGTCTGGTGACCCAGTGCACTGCGCTAAATTTCAGTGCCATTTAAAGGAATTTAACCGTTTGAACAAGCTCTTATATAGAAATTACATCCTGAATTTCTAAAACAATATATATTTGAGCTCGAAGGGCTTTAGCAATTCATCAAATCAAAAAAGTCTTGTTCCCCTATGCGAAGCAATATTTTTTATAATAGTAAATATGCGAATTCTGCCATAGAATCTGCCAATTTATTTGTTGACATTTTTTGCTCTAATTTTGAACCCGCCTGGACTTCGATTCTAGTTTGCCCTCTAATAGTTTTTCGCCTCTTAATTTTGGATCATTTTGCCTATGTGTTACTGATGTCGTCAAACGTATTATGAAGCTCAAGCCTGCATCGAAAACTGACTCGGATGGCCTCTCGGCCATCTTGCTGAAGAACTGCTTGTGTCTTGCTGAGTCTCTTACAACTATTTTTAATAAATCGTTGTCCTCCGGTATCTTTGTTGATGACTGAAAATTAACAAAAACAATGTTAGCAACTACAGGCCGATTTCGAAGCTATCGTCTGTCTCACAACTTTTTGAGATAACTGTGAATGATAAGTTATATTTTGCCGTCAAAGGCCTAATATCTACCAATCAGCAGGGTTTCATTGCAAGCCGCCCTACTGTCACTAATTTATCTATTTTCAATGATTACTGCATTTCAGCCTTCCAGAATAGATCGCAAGTTGATACAATTTATACAGACTTCTGTGAAGTGTTTGACGAAGTATCGCACCGTATACTCTTGTCGAAGCTTGCGTCAACGGGTATGCACACCACGTTTTTATCGTGGATCAAATCATATTTGTCCAATAGGCACTGCGTTGTAGCATTTATTGAGTCCTATGGTGTCCCGCAGGGAGGTATTCTAGGACCCCTCCTTTTTATTCTCTTTATTGCCGATATAGCTTTTTGCTTTTCATTTGCTGAACACTGGTTGTATGCTGATGATCTTAAAATATTTGCGGTGATTAACAGTGCTAGTGACTCTGAAAATTTGCAATCCGCCTTACACAATGTCCGGAGCTGGTGCTATTTTGTCACTAAATATCAGCAGATACTTTCACGTAAAATATGCGAATTCAACCAATACTTTGTATATTTCCTATATTATTGCTGGCTCAATTTATTGAAGAAATTAAAGACTTTGGCGTTATTTTCGGCTCTAAGCTAAATTATACCGTCCATGCATTGTTATGCATTTACTAACCCAAACAATCTCAAAACATTGTATTTTGCCACTGTTATTTGGAGACCGTACCAAGTAGGTCTCTTTAATCGGATTGAGAGAGTTCAGAAAGTTTTTCTTCGCTTTGCGCTCCAATCTTTAAACTTTTCTGAACCTTTACCATCGTATCGCTCTCGATGTTTATTGATTGACTTAAAATCACTTAATAGCAGACGATCTATTATATCGTGCTCATTTACGCTCAAATGATACGAATATTTCTGGGACTATCGATTGCCCTTCCCTTTTAAGTAATATTCAATTTAATATTCGTGATAAGAAACTTCGGCGATACGCAACCTTTAAAATTAGCTGATCGATAACCAATTACGGGGTGAATGCTTCGATTTCTAGGACATGTGCAGATTTAAATTTTTTTTTCAATTCTGGTTTTTTTCTTAGTAATTACTAAACTATTGCACATTAGCTTGACAAAGTCCTTAAGAATGTATCCATTCAAATGCGAAAAGCAAATAATAACATTCCATGTGATTTTCTACGCACCAAGTAGTGTATACATAGAACGACTGGAAAGCGACAAACTATTCGAAATTTTGAACATGGTGACCTCCTAGATCTAAATTTTCCAAATAACCTAAGGTTAGAGTGACTTTAATTAATGGCCACTAGAATATATCTTCTTTGGCCGAAGCGTGAGTATACTCTACCTAATGATAAGACTAGGTAACATTAGCCAGGTGTGTGTTTAAGACAAGACACTCGGTGACCCTAAGGCCCATTGTGATACCTGCATTTGATTTCCTTCCACTAACTAAGTTGCTTGAACTTCTTAGATCTTTTTAAAACGGTAATTTCCCAGGTCCTCAAAGAAACAATCGCCAATATATTTGGCACGGCTTCTCTGCAGTGCAGGACATTCACAGAAGAGGTGTTTTACCAACTCAATTTCTTCTTCATTTCCCCAGCTCCTGCAGAAGTCACTGTGAGGTACACCCATTCTACTGGCTAGTGTGCCTATAATGCAGCGACCCGTTATAACACCTGTGAGGATGATGACAGTTGATCTATTGAATCCAAGTAGACATTTTGTCCTTTTAAGATTTAGTTTTAGTCAGAGCGCTTTAGGAACCCTGCAGTTCGTAGTCAGAGGATACATTCTGTTGGTTTCCACGATTACGCTCAGGTCAATCGCAGTGTCTAACTCGTTTAAAGGAATGCTTATATCCTCTACCACTCGCTGAAGGTTCAGCTCCGAGCCTATCCTTGCACACTCATCAGATCTTTCATTTCCTTCCACTCCAGAGCGACCTCCTGCATTCTTTAAAACATCTTGAATTGATGCGCGTTGAGACCAGTGCCTTGATATCAACAAAAATGGTGAGATTTGCTGGAGGTAAGTCCATCAGTCTTATTGTTTTTGCTGCTTGATCTATAGCGTAGATCTCAGCTTGGAAGACGCTGCACCAGTGTGGGAGTCTAAATGAGAAATTTAAAGATGATTGTTTCCAGTAATCGGCCGATCCAGTGCCATTGTCCATCTATGAGTCGTCAGTATAATTATGGTGACCACTATCATCTGATATGGCTCTGGTCTGCCAATTCTTCCTGTCGGGTATTCGTATTTTATACTCTTTTTTCAGAGCTATCTTGGGAACCAGATAGTCTGTTTTTGAAGCGTCTTGCAAGTGTTTCACATTTAGTAAGACCGATGCATGACCGACGTGTTTTCTTTTATCATGCCTGCTGTTTCAATCCTGGAAGCAGATTTGGTCGCTATCCTTTTAACATATACATATATCAATGAATGGATGCCTGAGACGTCGATTCGAGCGCACTTGTTGTTCCTATACAAGCTAATCGTTGGACTTTTATGAGATTCTTTAGGTAAGATTGTGTCTGTACCGCCTCCCACCACACGTCATCTCCATAAGTCAAAAACATAATAGTTTGATTATAATATTTACTAAAAACTACTTTCCAATTGATATTATTGCAAATAATAATATACAGTTGCTTGGTATGTGAATCCATCTTTTTGCGTTGAAATACATTTCTTTAACAAGTCTAAATTCATATCGAAATAAACAAAAATACAAATCTTTTTCGTTTAAAATCTTTCATTTATTTTTTTTTTATCATTTTCGAAAAACTCGCTAATCAAATGAGCAGTCACATTCAGTCTCTGTTAAAAATATTTATATGCGTCACTCATTTATTTGCGAAGCAAATAAGCAGCGCTGTATGGGTAAGCAGAGTAAGCAGCGTAAGGTGATGCGTAGGCGGCATAAGGAGCAGCAGCATAGGCAGCATACGGAGAAGCGTAGGCGGCGGCGTAGGGTGAAGCAACCAATGGAGCAGAGTAGGCCAATGGTGCGACGACTGCGGGCTTAGGCTCGGCAGCAGCGAAGGCGAAGAGGGCCACGAATACGAGAGCGAACTGTTTCAGAAGGAAATAATTAATAAAGGATTAACACAGTTATCACTGTATAGAATTATTCACAAATATAAGAACTTGAAAGGATTTCAAGATTATCGAATAGGAAATCCACTTACGTATTTGAACATTTTGATTATTTTGTAGTTGATTGTTGTTTAACTGTAGTAGAGTAAAGTTGAACTGATGATAAATTTCTGTGAGACTTGAGTTTAAATACTGTTTTACTCGTATGCAAAATGTATGCTCGTATGTATGGCTTTGAAATTTCAAAAACAGACCGCAGATTGTATGAACAAATGGGCAGAAACAAGTGGCATTATTGACCTAAACACGTACCTGACTTGATGCCTAGTGAACATTTCATGAATATGTAGGTATGTGAGTACAATATATTTGTAAATATGAATATTATAATCAATAATTGGTCTACGCACAAACGTTAAAGTATATACCTACTTTGTATTTCAATGGAAATAAGTAAACGCAGGTATTTTATTTTAAAATTAAGTTAAAGAAATTTCAGCATTATTCCTTTTGCTTTTTTTTTAAATATAAATACATTTGGAAATCTTATAACGGCTTTGGCGTGAATTTCTATACTAAGATTTATAAAATCTTCTGCAAGACAATACTAGAAGTAATAAAGTGAACCCAATAATGAGCCATTAGTGTAGCATTGACACCTGCGCAACAGCCAAGTGCTTCCTGAAAAGGCCTGGCAGAGTGGGAGCAACATTGCTTCTCAGGACTTCATAGGGATAATTACGTAGCACAACTGATGGGAACGATGTTAGGAGGATATATTTTATTTGGATAATGAGGATAGTATAGAGTATATTTTTGACAACCTGCATTCTCTTTACTTCGACCAACTGCTAAGACTCTTCTTAAGAATATGTTAAGTTTGTTCTTTGAATTCTCTCTTTAGGGTTTAAGTTCCCGGAATTGTGGACTATGCAGTTCCATCTACAACTGACACCACAACGTTCACGACCCTCGTACTCCCAAGGAAAGAGTGGAAACAGGATGTTGTAAAACAGACCAAGTCCGTCCACGTATATACTGCTGGCTCAAAGTTCGGGGCTAAGGTGGGCGGAGGCGTATATTCTGAACATCTTTGATTCTTCTTTACTTTTCGGCTCCTTGACTATTTCATCTTTTTTCAAGCTGAATTTATGGCAATAATAAGATTTTCTCTGACAGTCAGATGGCGGTAAAATTCCCCACAAAACAGTAGATAATCCACAATTTAGCTATGAAATGCCGCATATCTCTTCACGAGATGACTGCGCCATTTATTGTACATTGGAAAAAGCGAATGGAATGTGACGTAAGAAATCCACCAGCAGAATCACGCGACAATTGTGGCCGATTCTTAGTGCTAAACGCACAAAATTCCCGCTAAGCCAAAATAAGTATAGCCTTAGCACACTGATTTCTGTTATAATGAGGCAGACGCACTAAGATACTCGGCATATATACACACGCCGTCTTCAACGAAGAATGGACGATATCGCTCTTTTCAATGAGTTGAATCGTCTCAGCACTGTAAAAATCTTACTATACTCTAACATTATTTGAAAGTTCACGCTCTTAAGGATTAGGAAAAGCTCCTCATGCGGTATCACAAAAAGTTATGAGTGTGTCTTACAATAGGCAGCCGTTACAATCTCACCTAATCTTAGTAGATACACAAATAAGAAATGTCTGCCAGATTGTTTGGAAAATTTCCGCCCATCCGCAAATCCATTTCATTAAATTGCACATCTTTCTTAATTTTTCGCTGTAAGTGCATTTAAAATAAACATAATTACCATACAATTCTTGAACTTTTGAAAAGGCCATTTATACTATAGATCTCCATGCAAGGCTCCGATAAGTACAATTCTGCCCTTCGAAGAATCTGACTTTGGACTTATAAAAGTAAAAAAATCCATACATCAAATAAAGTTAGAAAAAGGTGGCGAGCGGGCAACGAAGTAATTTTGATCGTTTTTCCCACACTGAATATTTTCATGCCGGACCGACAGCGACTTGATCATGTTGATGCTCAGAGCGGGTGCAGGCACACATTTGTCGTCTGTGATCTGAATCCGCCGAGAACGGCTGGATTTTGCACTCTTTTTTCCAAGTTGTTGAAATTGTATACTTATACACAAAGCACGAAATCCGAATCTCTCATGAAGGAATCTTATCGGATGCCATCCAAACCGACGCTGTCGTAAGACAGCGCTGCATTCTGACGCCTCTTTTTTTCCTTATTGTCATTGATGAGATCAATCGACAATGCAGGAAAAAGAGGAATGCTATGGCAACCGAATTCGATGGAACATCTCGAAGGCCTAGATTTTGCTGATGACATCGTTCTATTCCCTCAACGCAAATCGGATATGCAAAGCAAGTTGAATGATCTCGTAAAACATTGTAGAGCCGCTGGACTTAAAATCACTCCAAAGAAAACCAAAAATTTGCCAGTACACACGAACGATGCATTGTACAACATCGGAAAGGAAAATATTGAAAAAGTAAATGTTTTTCAATACCTTAGAAGCCAATTCATTGCGGAAAGCGGATGCAAAAATGATGTATCTACAAGTGCGCAAAAAACAGGAGGTGCATTTGCAAATCTTCGTCCGGTGTGGCAGTCCAAGCAAATGCACATTACAACAAAAATACGGATTTTCAACATCAATGTTAGATCACTTCTGCTCTACGCCTGTGAAACATGGTGTCTGTCTGAGGAAATTGTACAGAAGCTTCAAGTGTTCGTGAAGCGCTGCTGGAGACGCGTTTAGTGGCCAGACAACTGGATATCTAACACTCAATTGCATCGACATTACCATCAAACACCAATCGCAACTGAAATAAGAGAATATAAATGGAGCTGGCTTGGCTATACCGTACGGAAAGGTGGCACTGAAATCGGCAGACAAGCGCTGGACTGAAACCCCCAAGGACAGCGCAGAAGTGGCAGACTTAGGGGCTCTTGGCGAGGCTGCGTCGAAGAGGTATACAAAGCCGTGAACAAAACAATGACCTGGCAGCAAGTGAAAAATATATCCGAGAATCGTACAAAATGGAAAAATTTTACTTTCTCCCTATCCTATGCTCATAACGGAGACGAAGGAATGATAATGATGATACACAAAGCCGATAAGGCCAATTGGGCTGTTTCATATGACGACACATTCAGATATATTCGTCTATGTTTATATAAGTATTTGTTTAAAAAGTTCCATCTGTTCAGTATGGACAGACGACTAGCTAGGAGCAACTCTTCATCTATCTGAATCTCCGTCACTATCAAAGTATGATGAAAGGTTAGCTCCTTTTCTAGTGCACGTTTCGAAGAAGGAGTAGTGACTTATATATGGAAAACATTTTCCGAGCGCACTTTGTTGCAATACTTGGCTCTAACATTCAGAATAAAAGAGGAACGCTGTGCTGATCAAAATAGCTCGCGAGTGACACTATCTGAAGTTGGAGTCTATTGGAAATCGAAATACAAACTTCAAGGCTAAAATAAAAAGAAAAACTGTGTATCTTTTTCTGCCAAAACATTTTCATTTGTAGGAAGAGGTTGCACGAAAATATTGACCCATGTAATCATCCATGAATTCATGCATGCATAAACACAGTTGGCACCTACAGCGTTTTTAGGTATTTGACCGTCTTGCTGCTGTCCTATAGTTATTTAATTCATTTAATTTTATGTCGCCTCCGAACGGCAGATGGTTTTTCCGTGGTAGAAATGTTTTGGGATGCCATTACTACCGAAGCATGACCGATATGTGAAAAAAATCGCTCTCTGCCTTTTGATGATTCATAGCTATACTGCGAATGTTTAGATAGGGCCTAACGATTAATGATCACGCATAAATCAGCACGGTTAGTATAGGAAAAAATGCATAGTTATGCAATTGAAGGAATGCAGATTTAGTTTTGGGTAATATTATTCTTGACAGGAGTTGAAATCAAATCAGTTGTCTTATTTCAAAACTACGTACCCATTCAACGCCGACCTTGCAATATCAGTGAAATGACGGTGACAAAAAGTTTAATTAATATGCAGCGCAGCTACTAAGTAACTGCCGAAATAATTTAGCTAAGCTTAAGAAAAATTAAAATAAAACCAAACGTATACTCGACTAAAAAACGTACGTGCTCAGGCCAAAATTGTCACTTTTCGGGGTTCAACATTCGAAACGACGTGCCTTAGTGAATGTATATATATTCAAACATACATATATTAATGGGAACCAAATATTTTTGCGAACTCATGTAGTTTTTGTTGTGCGTATGTGCCACGTAGAAAATTCGCAAAATGTCAAAATATATTTAAACTCGAGCAGTACACCACTTCGATATCAGTTCTATTTTGCTCTTCTTTAGTAAAGCAGCTATCAAACAACCAAAAAATGTTCAAATATGTATGTATTCTTATATTTTAAATTACACTTTACTCAAATTACACTCAAAAATTTTATCCACTTGCAGTTTGCTCTCGTTTTCGTGGCCCTCTTCGCCTTCGCTGCTGCCGAGCCTAAACCCGCAGTTGTCGCACCATTGGCCTACTCTGCTCCATTGGTGGCTTCGCCATACGCCGCCGCCTACGCCTCTCCGTATGCTGCTTACGCTGCCGCGCCTTATGCCGCCCTCGCTTCACCTTACGCTGCCTACTCCGCTTACCCATACAGCGCCGCCTATGTGCTCCGCAAATGAGTGTGAGGGTAATTGACTGGATTGAATGCTTTACCAATAATTTTAGACCGTTGAGAAAAGAAAAATAAAACATAATCAAGATCAATAAGGAAATATTTTTTATTCTAACCAGATGTCATAAATAGTCCAGTGGATTGGTCAGAACACTGGAATGTGGTGCAATTAAATTAATTAAATTAGTTTATTACGGGTACCGCCAAACGGTTCTCACTGAATTTGGTTGCTGTCGTCAGAGGAAAAAATTATAAAAAATCAACGAGAAGCTATAATACCATAATAGCGGTCGCCCCTCGGCAGGCAATGGTAAACCTCCGAGTGTATTTCTGCCATTGAAAATCTCCCATCACTGCATACCAGGAATGCATCTAGAAATTATAATTAAAAACTGTGTTGAAAAGTTTTTGGCATTTTCCTAATTTTTCTATAAGTTTGAAAGTTGGTTTTACGAGATTTTGCTCTACAGCTCTACTTTTATAAAAAAATAATAAATATCGCCGGAAAAAAAATCAAAACTAGTCAAAATGTTGAATTAAGCCCATTGAATTAATTTACGAACATTTTTTTGGAATTTTACTGAAAAAGTTTTCAAATAAAGTTTTTTTTCGAACATCTCGTTGAGACATGTTGATATTTCGCTTTATCATAAGTTTCACTTTTGTCTGAAATATTTCACTTTCAGCTTTTCACTTAATATGAACCTCATCTGGAAATTTTTCACTTCTTTGGAAGCAAGCAATAAATTTTCAACATTTAAGTTATTTATTTTTTTATTTAAAAATACAAATACATCTAATTTCATTTACTTTTATTTGATAAGTCAAACTATAAATTAAATTCAAAGCGACATTTGTGTTGAACGACCTGCAGAGGAGCGACTGCTTTTGGGAAATCATTTTCTAGCACTTGAGGTTACTTTAATGTTTTCGATGAAATATAAAAGGCAAAAGTTAGCAAGTAATGTTGAAAGCAGTTCAAATCTATATATTTTGCGAAACAACCACGAAAGGGAGACACAAATCGACTGAATGATATATTCAAAAGTTACTTTTAAGTTCTAAAAACAAATTATGCAACTTCTTTAAGTGTTGCTGAGAAGAAAACGGTAAAAACACACAAGTGCATACATTTCGAACATAAAAGGACAGAGGAAAATATATTTTGTTTCAAATTTGATTTGATTTCAACTACGGCTTTTCGTTTAATGTAGTGGAACTTTAAGAGCCGCTAGATCGAATCCAACTTGTGAGCTACGAAAAGCGAAAGGCGTACCGGTCAAATTAGACATTCTGTGTAACTCTTTGCCGCAAAGTAGCAACTGTGGTTGAAGAATTTCTAATGATACTTTTGTTTACCCATAATTAGAAGCTACGTCCTTGAGCGCTGTTGACCACCACACAAATGTGATTAGGTGGTGCACATACATATGAACATAGAAGCCTATACATGCCTATATGAACAAGTATACTTTATACGTCGAACCCACTTGGAAATTTTAGCATGCGTGATTTTTGGGACATGCGTTTAGCCGCTTTTTCGGAAGCTGAGTCGCTAAAACAAATGTTTTGTGTCATTTGAGAGCTGCCAATTATAAAAAATCGGAGGCATTGTTTTGCATAAGGTGTTCAAAGTTCTTCGTTGCCTCCTTCTTTAACTCATGAATATTTTTGTAAAAAACGCCTAATGCGTGCTATGAAATTGAAGACATTAAAAATAAAACAAGTAAGGACGGCTAAATACCTTGGCTGAGATCCTGCTGCCATGCATGTGCATGGTGCATGTTTGATGTTTGTTCAGGAAATTGCCCTTATATGGCTGTCCTAGAGAGCGGTCCACTTGAACAAATATTAAAAATTCGTCCGTTGTGATACCATTCAGGGATTAGGAGAAGGAAGGTAAGAAGAGGTCTTGAGAAGAGGATGACGACCAAAGATGGCTAATTCCCGTTCATAGCCCGCCGCTTTAAGTACTGATGAACTACGCAAGATGTGTGATATTTAAACCCGCAATATCCACAGGTGTAGCGAAAAATAGGAGCTCAGATATTTAAATCTTTGCCCAACGAGAGCAGAAGATGCTGAGGTGATTCCACCTCGTGCTCCAGACAGCTTTTGCAGAAGGGGCTTGAGACAATTTCAAGTCTTAACGCATGGTCAGTTAACTAGCTGTAAAAACGTCTAAAAAACTCAGATATTTCTCAATAAAAAACATTATGTATGTATGTAAAATTGGCGCGTACACCCTTTTTGGGTGTTTGGCCGAGCTCCTCCTCCTATTTGTGGTGTGCGTCTTGATGTTGTTCCACAATGCTCCACAGTTTCAAGCCGACTCCGAACGGCAGATATTTTTGTGAGGAGCTTTTTCATGGCAGAAATACACTCGGAGGCTTACCATTGCCTGCCGAGGGGCGACCACTATTCGAAAAATGTTTTTATTAATTTTGGTGTTTCACCGAGATTCGAAGCTACTTTCTCTCTGTGAATTCCGAATGGTAGTCACGCACCAACCCATTCGGCTAAGGCGGCCGCATTATGATAGCTAAGAAATATATTATAAATACTTGGAAACTTACCAAGTTAGTGTCTAATTTGGCATATCAACACAGCCAATACGCTCAAGCAAAAAGACGAAGCACTCATACCATCAAACACTTGACTGCCTGTCAAATTCATACCAAGGGTGCTGTCAAAAATGGGGAGGAAGAAAAGGGTTTTTACTTGTATTTTTTATATTATGTAGGGATAACGGAAAACAAAATTATGATTGGGAAAACGCAGAGAATGCCTATTTAAACATTAAGGCGTCTTCGAGTTGCCACTTCTCTGCTCGTTATGTTAGGTTCTGCCCGTTTGACGGAAAATTTACATTGGGAAGCAAGATTCGCCTGTAGCATGTGTTGTTTACAGAAAAAAACATGGCTGTTGGATGGCATTCGTTTCGTTCTTGGTCAAAAATTCCCGAAAATTGATGGCACTGTGCGACGCTGCGCAATTATGGGGCATATTTTCTCACAAATTGTGTCTTTTTTGGCCGATTGATTCACGTCGAGGCTTTTTTCGCTCGCGTGAATCAGCAACTCGAGACGCTTTCGGCCAAATTAGGTATACATTTTTCAGGTATTTAAAAACATTTATAAGCAAACAAGCGTACACAAATAATACAATTTCACGAGTTTATTCACTTAGGTATATGTCGAAAACCACAAACTTTGATAAATATTATAATGTGTAATTAATTTTGGTGTGATATTTAGTGAAACAGTTGCCAAGATGTACCATAGATTAATAAGGACACGTATCACAGTAATACAACATTTTCTGCTACCCTTAATGCGTGTGACGGTCAGAGCAAACCTTGCAGTCCCTATTTGGCTAAGACCATGACTTTAAGACTTCAAATCACTCGGGTGCTGCAGCAGCGCTGCTCGAGTTAACACTTCATACATCGAATCCAAAGGGTAAGTCTGTCTAACCTTCTGGCAAAAAATCGTGGTATACTACACCGTTGTAATCCATCAAAACCGTGAGCATCGCTTTCTGTTGTTTTTTTGGTCTTGGTTCATTCGGAGCTCTTCACTCACACGCTTGATATCTGATTGCGTGTCGTAAACCCAAGTCTTGTCTACAGTAATAATGAACATCGTCCCATTCATGCAACTCGTAAACGTAAGCAGAAAAAGTTTCTCAACATTTCTAATGTTTTCGCGACATTGAATTCATTTTTATTGCAAAATTTAGTATAAACTCGGCATTGCAAATTCAAATACATATTTGAGGTATTGTAAAAATTTGAAAACGAAGGTACAATAGATTTACTCAAGACGACGTACCTTTTACAAATGTCAAGCAATGGCGATAAAATGCATCCTGGATTGTATGATGCCATTACTATACATCACCATTTCCAACTGGGTGCATGTATGTATGTGTGTACGAGTATATGTCCATTAGTAGCTGTTTACATGGAAACTCTTAGTATGCACATCGAACACTCTTAAAAATCCTTTTGTACACTACATTTGCTGCTTTAGCTCATGGCCAGCGGACATACATAGCTCACATTCAAACGGACAAAGCATTTAGTATTGTTTGAAAGCTTCACTTAGCCGTCTTGCAGCCCGCGAAGGTTGAATACGAGAAATGTTCGAGCTGAGTATGGTTGTGCAAGCGTTTGTGATTGGCAGTCGCAGTATGCAACTTTACTATGCAGCATTTGCGTGTGTGTGTGTGTGTGACGATATGATTGTAGGAAGAGTTTTGTTGAAGAGCGTACGTAGACCGGAAATTTAATTTCATTGTTGAAGCTGTATTCGTGTCCATTCATTTCGTATTCGCCACGCTATATTGTGAGCTACTTTGATTCCATATTTAACTCATTTCGTAATTGAGAGTACATCATGAATTCCTTTCAGTGAATTCAACTCCATTCCGCACACATGTTAGTATATAAGTATGTACCCTGGTGGAGAAAGCCAAACTAGTAAGGATGCATTCTAGTTCAGTTACGTGTATGTAATAGAAGAAGCGATATTAGTTCGCCTTTGTCTAGAACAATACTCGTACCAGTAGCAAAATTATCAATCTGTCTGCAAATCGGTTGATCTTGTTTTAGATAAAAAAATCTTAAGACACGTCTACAGACGCATCAATGCATCGCGATTATTATGTATAATATAAGTAGATACTAACGAATACATCTATGTTATTTGTTATTTCACTTCTTTAATTATTAACTATTAAATATTAATTATTACAGAGATTACTGAAGTTGCTTCAGAGTTATAAAAAAATGTTATTTGAAAGTTTTAGCAAAAATGAGTAGCAAGAGGAATATGGGAAGACTTGCATACAACAAAGTAAAAAGGTATATTCTAATAGTTTACCAATCCAGTTTCCCATAGAAATTGTAAGGTGTCGCAGCCTTCTATTCAAGTAGAAGAAAATTGCGCATGTTGAAGTGGCATCATGTGCTAATACAAATAGTCCTGAAACTCTTAAAGAACATGAAAATTCGTCTACGCTCATTTAGAAATAAAATCTTAGATCCGATAGCACCCCATCTCAAACGCCTCTAATTTATTCATACTCGTAACCTTTAGTGTCCATGCCTCCACAGCGTACAACAAAACAGACCAAACGTAACATTTAAGGTACCGAAGACGTAATTTTATGTTCAAGCTTTTATTGGAAAGAACTTTGAAGAAAGCTTCACTCGCTGCTGCAAAGGGACAGCAAATTTCTCAGTCATTTGTCCATGCTTCGCTAAGCCAACATCCTAGTACTTAAATCGGGATACTCTTTGGGTCGGATTGTCATATACATAAGAGTTTTTTGAAACAACCATGAATTTTGTTTTTTGGGTGTTAATACTTAGGCCGTATTGCAGACTTTTTCCGGTGACTTCTTTAAAGAGGTATTGAAGGTCATTAATTTTGTCAGCCAATATTGTGGTGTCATCGGCAAATCGTATGTTATTTATTATTTCGCCGTTGACTTTTATTCTTAAGTTGACTGATGCCAAAGCTTCTTCAAATATATATTCCGAGTATAAATTGGCGAGCATTGGTGATAAAACACATCCTTGGCGAACTCTTCTTTTGATTGAAATATCACTCGTCACATCATTTTTTAGTCTCACGGTCGCAGTTTGGTCTCAATACAAGTTAGAATACACTAAAAAATATCTATGCGGTTTATTTGGATAATGAAGTTCTAGATAATCAGCGCAATCACAAATATTATCGGGATGTTGTATACTTGGGGATTTATTTTTTTTCGAAAAAAATCTCCCAATTCTCAACTCCCGAGAAGATAATTTTTCCCCTAAATTTTGGGGGTGGGAAATTCGAATTTCGAAATAGCTGAATTATGCATTTTTGACAGTTCCAAGTGAGGTGAATTGTATGAAGGTTCAAGTAATTTCTAATAGGGTCAACAAAAAAGTCAGTAAAACTATTATTATTTTTATTCTCACCCCACTGCCCCAAAGCATCCAATGTGATCGCTTCTTAACACACCAATAGACCTCAAGCCTAATTTGAGCGAAGACCCGCTAGACGCACAGAAAGTGGTCCACTGTCTCATCCTCCTCTCCACATGCGGGGCAGAGTGTACTGTCAGAGATGCCTACTTCTTTCATGTGCTTCACCCAATACTTAGAAGCGACCCAAAGTATAAGAAACAGAGCGGAACGTACTCTACATAACCAGCTACCAAGTGATAAGTCAATTCTCTAGAATTTCAAATAATTTTTATAAAAAATTTGCAAGCAAGTTATTCAGCTAAAAATTATTCCTTTCCAGAAAAAAATATTACTACTAGATACTTCTCAAAACACTATTTTTCCTTTTTCGGAGCTCGTTTGTGATAAAAGGGAAAATGGAAAAAAATTGTTTTTCATGATGGGAAGAAATGGAGTAGGGAAAAGTCTCCCGAGGAGTTTCTATTCAGAATTACCAGTGCCAATGAACAAGAAATTAAATAAGGGAAATCACTTTAATTACATACAAAACAGGGCCGTCGCACCGAAAAATGTACGCTGCAATCGAACACATAAAATGTGAATCGGAAATTTAACTATTATTAATTTTATTAATGCTTCTTAAGTGAATATCATAACTTTATTTCTTTTTGAAACTTTGAAGGGATTTATTTCAATCATTTTAGAAGTTACTTATGGTGTAAATTTGAATCAATTTTTGAATGCTAAGCCAATTACTACCTAAAAGAAAATTAATTTAATTTTAAGAAAAAACTAATTCTGTATACACTTTTAAAGTGTAATGCGAGTACAAAATTTAAAAACGTGGAGATCGAACGGAATTGATGTTCTTACTTTATATTTTAACTGGTCCAAAACTGGATTTTTAGAACAAGAATTTTTTTGGCTCGTACGAACTGGCATTTTGCTGATGCGTAGCAGGACAATTGATATTCCGTAAAACATCGCTGTGTAAAAATACCACCTGCTAATGTGGAAAACATGGCACGCGAACTGGTTGAGTTGAAAAGTAAACTGGTATTACTTTAGTTCACAACTCGTATTTTCCTTGCATTGTACTTATGCATGTATGTACATAAATTAAACAGACATTTTTTTTATTCCTTGCCTTGGTTATGCGGCTATACTCCACCGCTGCGTTTACTTCTCACATACAATACATACATACATATTTGCGTTGCTTAATGCATAAATAAGCAAGTGTGGTTTGCCACTCACTCCCATTCTGTTTTATACGACTTCAGCAATCTTCATTTTATCGTTTTGCATTGCTTTCATCATTCTTGTTATTATAAATAAAAATGGCGATTCGCTGTCGGCCTTTTTGGGGAACAATGCTTTTCACCTTCGATGCTTTTAAATTGTAGGCGCGTACTCGTATTAGTAAAATTTGTGCAGCCGAGGTGCTTGTGCATGACACTGCGGCTAATTCTACAAAGGCCTAATGGTCACAAAGTGGCAAACAAATTATTATGAGGCAATTACAGATTTACGATTTCATAAAATCCTATGGAGAAAATGCTCGGATCAAATTTGGACCGTTTATCCGTAGACATAGTAGTTTTTGGATCAAAATTGGTAGGAGCTTTTTCCTCTTTGTTGACAAAATTACCTCGAAATTTTCATCAGGCATCTATTAGGGGAAGATAAAATCTGCAATAAAAAAACAACAGAAAACAAAATTCTTTTTTAAAGATTTGAATAAATAACAACTCCAATTTTATGTTTTTTTGGTTCACTGCCGCGGATCAAATTTTTTTAATTTCGAGATGCCCGAAATTACTTTTTGCACTTAAAGTTTGCGCTATTTTCAATAAAAATCATCACAGCACAGATGGTGAAAATCTCAAAACTTTTTATTGTATACTATAAAGTATGCTCGTATAGATCATGCATAAATATCAGTGACGCCGATTTAGCGAATTTTGGACCTTGTTTTCATCGTCCACAAAGGGGAGCAATGAGTAACTGGATCGCAGATTTAACGTTGTTAAGTGTCCCACCTATCCCTCGAAATTTCCCTTGTTTGGACTGCGCATGGGGTTGCTGGGGTTGTCAACTCCAACCTGACATTGAATATGTACCTCTGAAAAGAGAAACTTCAGTGGAAGGAAGGGGAACGAAAGATACTAGGTTGAGAATTATCTCAGCATAAAAATTATTGCTACGTTTTCAACAATTAGGCCTAGGATACAACAAACATATGGAAGGTGCCCCATGCAACGTAGAAAGTATCTTACTAATTGGCAGCTTTAGCTTTGAAAAAGTAAATAAATTTAAGTTCCTTTGGGTTGTGCTGAGCGAGCTGAAAGATACATAAATTGCCATACAAGACTGCAATACAAACTGCACATAAATCTCTTGCAAAACAGATGAAGCCGAGACTACTTTCCAGAAACCTGAAGCTTCGAATATATCAAACCGTCATAACAACTACACTAACATTCATCTGCGAAACAAATGCAGTCGATCAATTAACTTGTTTCGAAAGAAAACTTCTCAGGAATGACGATTATACCTACCGCATTCCGTATAATGGTGAGTTCGACATACTTATAAGAGGTGCAAGAGCTATCAGAGATGCGTTAAGTGGCAAATAATTCGACGGTCACATTTTGCGAATGAGCAACGATTGAACTGTAGAAAAGATCTTCGAAACAAATGCACAAAGCGATAGAAGAAGAGGTCGGCCGAGAAAAAGGTGCAGAGCGGATATAGCAGAATATATAAGAACTATAGACTTATCTGATGTCACAAGAAAAACTGCGGAACGAGTGACGTGGACTCGAATTGTAACGGAAGCAATGGCTCACCCCGAACTGTGATGCTATGAAGATGATGATTATGCAAGTGCATTATACTTTTCTTTACATAACGGTTGTATACAACAGCTTAAAGGAGTCGCGTACATACAAATATGCTCAGAATGATGAGAGTACATAGTCGATGTAGCCAAGTCTGTCCATCTGTGCTTACAACAACTCGAGCCTAAATTAATATATTGGGTTGGGGAATAAGCCGTTTCACAGCGTTTTTATATTTATTTTATTTCACAACGATTTGTTTCCTGTTTGGCAAAGGGTAAGTATTCATTCGATAGAACTCTTTTTGCTCTACAAAACTGTTTTAATTGTATTTTTGATTTATTTAATTTTTGGAATAGCCAGGAGTCAAAAGTCAACATTTTCGACACCTGCTCTTCTTTGCTTTTCATCGAGGTCGAAGTAGACCGGGACATTTGCGACGCGAAAAGACAATGTATCAAAGGCGAGTCTACGGCACGAAAATAGTTTGCAAAGTCCAAAGATGGTCAAAGTCGCCTATGACACATTCTTTTTTCAAGTCGCAAATGTCCCGGGCTACTTGGTCGCTTCGTTCGCTTCGTCCCGCAGCGGAAGGTCTTTTGACTTCGATGAAGAACGTCTCAAATCACTATCGAAGGAGAACGGTCGAATGAACGGTGGAAATGCTCGAAAAGAATGCCACGGTCAACAAGGAGCTCTACATTGCCCAGCTATACTGAATGAGGCTATTCGACTGAAATATCTGATCGACATGGTGAAATCATAGTCCCTCACGAAAACGCCAGACCTCATGTTGCACAAGTCATCAAAGCTACACTTCAAGAGCTCGAATATGACGTTCTTCAACATCCGCTGTGCTCTCCGGACCTTGCACCGACCTCTTACGATCTTTTCCGCTACCTGTCAAACCATACGAAGAGCGTCACTTTCGATTACAAAGAGGACCCTAAAAACTGGCTCAACAACTTCTTTGACACCAGTCCAGGCGGTTTTTGACGGAACTCCATCAACAAATTGGTCGAGAGGCGGGAAAAGGTTGTAAACAGCAACGGCGAATATATAACTGATTAAATTATTGATATACTTATTGTTTTTTGTTTAAATAAAAGTCTTCGATAAAAACACTACGAACTTATTGCCCTACCTAATATTTCACTGAAACTTGGCTCGCTATTACTCTTTGTCGAAGGTAGTTTGGTATTGAAAATAGGCGAAATCGGTAAGCAACCACGCCTACCTTCCAATATCTCAGTTATAAACTAAGCAAAATTTATCAAAATTTCACCCGTCAGATGTTACAAGCTATAGATCTCATTTTCTATCAGCATTTTTGATACAAACAATTAAAAGCCAGCCTGAATTAAATTTTACTAAAATGTGCGCAGGTATATAAAGTACGCACGGAAATTAGCACTTCCTCACTTGTTTTCTACTAAGTAGAAAACCAGTAGCTCTGCAAGATTTTTTCATTTAGCATAAACAAAAACAAAAAGAGGCAACAAATTTAAATTTTCCAGAAGCTAATGTAAAATGGTGCTGTTTGTGGTATCTGTGGTAGCTTCCTGCTTGTGATAGTTAACTAAACTATATTTACAGTGCATTGTCTTGCAAATAAAAGATTAAAATTTCGAGTATTTTCGTTTTTATTTTGTTTTATTTTTGTGCCGGCAAAATTTGTCCTTCGATTCACCAATCATTTCTAATTACTATCACATGTCTTCTCCTAAATTCCATTTACTTGCGGAGCACATAGGCGGCGCTGTATGGGTAAGCGGAGTAGGCAGCATAAGGGGAGGCGTAGGCGGCATAAGGCGCAGCAGCGTAAGCAGCATACGGAGAGGCGTAGGGGGCGGCGTAGGGCGAAGCAACCAATGGGGCAGAGTAGGCCAATGGTGCGACAACAGCGGGCTTAGGCTCGGCAGCAGCGAAGGCGAAGAGGGCCACGAAAACGAGAGCGAACTGCAAGTTGACAAAAAGGTTAATATCACGTAATACAAATTAAGCGTAATTTTAAAATATAAAATAAGAATACTTACGTATTTGAACATTTTGTTTGTTTTGTTGTTTTATGGTTGCTTTACTAGAGAAGTGCAATAAAGAACTGATGTCGAGATAGGGTATTTTTCGAGTTTAAATACATTTCGATTTTAGCAAAGTTTCTGGGTAGTGCTGCACATACATGCATACGTAAAAAGTACAAGTAAACGCATTTGCGTAACTATATTTTGTTCATTCGCATTTACATAGGTATGTGCATACATATGTACGTATTTTCAATAGCTAAACCTCGAAAAGTGACAATTTTGGCCATAGCACGTATTTCTTTTAGTTAAAAGTTCATTTAGTTTAATTTGAATATTTGTGTTAAGTTTACGCTAAAATGTTTTGGAATTTATTTAGTAGCTGTCTGGCATTTAAAACGAATTATTCGCCTTTGCCATTCCTTGGTTCGGTTTGGCAGGCAATTGTTTTCATTCAATTAAACGAATATTAGAATACAATTTCAATTCCTGAGAGGAATATTGCTAAGAAATAAATAGGAAAAAATCATTTGTAATACTTCCTTTTGGAAATACCTAACATTCAAATATAAATATAAATTATTAATTGAAGTAAATGAGCCGTTTCCTTTTAGTGGAATAGTTTTATTGGTATTGATTTTAGCCTGAGCTGAAAAATACTCGTAGATGCACAGTTCCATATTTTGCCTAGTTTTATTGCAGATAACCAAGTTTGCCGTGTGTTCCTACCATTCGGTAGTATCCAAATGACAAAAAAGGTTTTTTCTAATAACGATCGTCCCCCGGCAGACAATGACAAACTTTCGTATGTATTTCTTTCACTTTCACTTTCGTGTATTTCTGCCCTGAAAAAGGTGCTCATAGCAAACCAAGTACCGTTCGAAGGTTGTATAAATCTAAAGGTCCATCCGCTTTTGAAAAAATGCACCAAGACGCATACCACAAATTGAAGAAACATCTCGGCCAAGCATCCAACTAAAAGGGTGTACGCGCCAGTTATATAATATAATTATATAAATAATATATATCATAATATACATGCAGATACATAAATACATATAACTAAAATAAAATAGGCTTTTATTGCTCGTTTTTGCAATTTAGCATACATTTTTAATTACATATTTTCATCCTTGAAATGCATGCGGTAAAAGAGTACTTGAAATTAGTTTTTAAAACTCACTTTATTTTGTATTCACTCATCTGCGGTACTTTTTTGGCGGCATGTAATGATGATATCAGTCACTTTTCAATCACTCTTGTCCATCTTGTACAACCCAGGACCAACTGCAGTTGGGCCACGCTTAAAGACACTCAACTATGACAACCGTCATATGGAGTTTTCCAATACGGTCAGATTGAAATCATTGATTTTTATTTTAAAGGTCCATGCATGCTATTATATGTGGAATATGACTTTGTTCAAATCTTCCGCAGCTTTGTACGTTGACACTGTGCCGAGAGGTCCACTTTTTAATGCTGTATAGATCCGGCTGCACTTGAGTAATAGCCGGCGTTGGTCGGTAGTCGGCCTTTCAGAGCATACGCCGATGACGGCTGATCGACATATGGTATATCTGCGGCAGCAGAAAAAGACTCACGATCTTAGAGTGGAATTTATGTCTTCTGTACGAGAGGTAACCATCCACCGAATTCATAATAAAGTTGCATCACTCAGGATCTCCACTTGGGATGTAGCGCATCGTTCATAAAAGCCACATTGTGGTTCAAAAGTTACTCTCATACTGTATCGAAGAGGTTCCAGTGGTATCAAAATGGTCTCAAGTCAGGTATCATATTGTCAGCCACAATATCCACTTACCTGCATCACTTGGATGAGCTGCTCAATAGTGTAATTTTCCTCATTTTGTTGGCATTAGTGACCGAATTATTATAAAACCTTGAGACAATTTTTAATATTATTATTTTTATAGCATTTATAATTAAAATTACAAAAAATTGGGATTGGGTATGTAAAAAGTGATCGTAAATTAAAAAAAATTATTTAGTTTTTGAATTCAATTTCGTCCTTCAAAAAGTAATTCAAATAATTAGGTAAGTTAATTAATCTCAACGTTTTTTTTTAAATTTCGAAACAGTTTTTCGAAACGTTTTTCAGTACACGTGGCGATTCAAGTTGAATATCATCATTAGCATCGAAACGGTTTCATGGGGTAGGTTTTTTAAGTTTATTTTAATAACTAGAAGTCGCACGGAGCTAAATCAAATCGATATGATGGCTGTGGAGCTCTATGGATCAATTTTTTGGCCAAATGGCTAAAAACAATAAATGCGGTGTGAGACGGTGCATCACTTTTTATGGTCCAAAATTAACCCTTTGCGATCGTCTAATTTTTGTGATAAGAGTACCAGCTACTCGGAGAAAATTTAGCTTTTCGGAGTTATTTTTCCCCTAGTGATTTAAGACAAATATATGGAGACTAGAAGACACAGAATTCGTTGAAACTGATGTATTGTGTTTAATAGTAAAGCTTTGTACTAATTTCAACTCTACTGATGGCAGAAATCTTTCCTCTCCTCTTAAAGACATCTCGTTACCAGACTGGCTGCACCGCCTATTACGATGA
Organism: Anastrepha fraterculus; assembly: GCA_037575425.1. Taxonomy (NCBI): domain Eukaryota; kingdom Metazoa; phylum Arthropoda; class Insecta; order Diptera; family Tephritidae; genus Anastrepha; species Anastrepha fraterculus. The sequence goes on from JAYXIM010016200.1 coordinate 503,998, forward strand.
CTTGCGAAGCCATCAACCGCAAAAGGTTAAGAGTTGCCGCACCACAACCCTGGCACCATTTTTTATCTGCTTTAAATAAAATAAAATATAGATGTCCCCTATTGGTACCACACCGCAATTTGGCCGCAATAGTAAATTCTCCATAGAAAATATGTCAGCGGCACCACATCATCCTTTAGGCTTAGTTTGCATAATTAAATTTTAACAATCTTTAAATATTAAAAAACAAAAGTTAAAAAATTACACTTGTTAAAACTTCCATTTTGAAATACTCTAGTTCATTTTGAAAAACCAATAAGTAACTCGGTGCAAAAATTAAAAAACGGACCATCTGTTAGAATGCACACATATGGCACGTGCTTTCATTTTAAAATATAACTGTTTAATTTTGCTTTTGTTATTATTATTCATAAATTTATTACTTATTTACCTAACAAGATGTGAGTGCCAGTCTGCGCTTATTTATTTAAATTTTAGTATTTATTATTATTTCTACAAACAAATATTACACAAACTTATGTACGTATGTATGTATATATTAACGAAGCGTTTACTCGACGTTGGGCCGTGTACGTGTTTAGGTCAATAAAGTCACTTATTTCTACCCACCTGTCCTACCCACAATTCGTAGTTAATCTTTGAAATCGAAGAAAAACATACCTACATATGCACACACATATCTATATTCGCAAACAGTATTTAAGCTCGAGCCTCAAATTAATTATCATCAGTTCAATTTTACTCTACTACAGTAAAACAACAATCAACTACAAAATAATCAAAATGTTCAAATACGTAAGTAAAGTTCACACTCGATAATCCTGGCATCCTTTCAATTTCATATACATTATCAATAATTGAATATAGTGATAACTGTGTTAATCCTTTATTAATTGCAATATTTCCTTTTCAAACAGTTCGCTCTCGTATTTGTGGCTCTCTTCGCCCTCGCTGCTGCCGAGCCTAAGCCCGCTGTTGTCGCACCATTGGCCTACTCTGCTCCGTTGGTTGCCTCGCCCTACGCCGCCGCCTACGCTTCCCCATATGTTGCTGCTCCTTATGCCGCCTACGCTTCACCTTACGCTGCCTACTCCGCTTACCCATACAGCGCCGCCTATGTGCTCCGCAAGTAAATGGAATATAGCTGAAAAAGACTGGAAAGACCTTAAAAATAATTTAGAAAAAATAAAACAAAATCATAAACGATAAAGAAATATTTTTGTTATTTAATTGGATAAACCGCTTATCCTACGGTGGAAATATGAGGGCGTTGTGAGAATATTTGATATAATGTTGCTGAATGGTTTGTGTATCTTTCAGCTCTACTACTTGGAAATTTTGTTTGGTACATTACATTTGTTTTTATCGTAATTTGGCTTTATTTTCATTTCACAAGCAGAAAAATCTTAAATTATAAAAAACTAATATTTCAATGAGAATACATACAATTTATAACTAAAGGGTATAAAACTAAGAGTTATAAAATTATAAATTTGAATAAAAAGTGTTGAAAAATAATAATATTTTCCTAATCGCTAGGAAATTTTATGGCATTAATGATGGGCAATATATTTCAGCAATTTCTTCCATATAAAAACAAAATATAATGGAGTATTCGCCATATGAAGAAAATGTATAAAAAGAAATTCATACAAAATTTAATAGGCTATAAAAGGCGACCGGCGTAACCAATAAGTTGGCACATGACTAACATTCGGAATTCGGAGAACGTAGGTTCGAGTCTCGGTGAAACACAAGGGCGTTCGCCCCTCGGTAGGCAATGGCAAACCTTCTTCGAGTGTATTTCTGCCACGAATAAGCCGAATCAGCTTGAAACTGTATGTCCCACTATTTGTGGAACAACATCAAGATGCACGCCACAAATAGGAGGAGGAGCTGGGCCAAAAAACCAAAACGGGCGGCAGTTGTATTTAGTTATGAAAATTTGTTAAATTTTTTTCATTTTTTAACAAAATTTGAAGCTTTAAGTTAATTGGTTTTTGTTATAATATAAGCTATATTTTAATAAAAAATAAAAACTAAAATAATATAATGGTCAAAACTTTATAAAATATTGCGCAGCTATTATTGTGAACAGAGGTGCAACTGTTATAAGTAATTTCAAAAGCAAACTGACATAACTTTTTTTTATTATATACTAGCAAACCCGGCCCGCTTCGCTGGGCAAAGACACGGCGGGTCCACGTTTTGGCATATATTTCGAGACCCTAGTCATCAATAGGCATGAAAACTACCCCGTATTAAAGCACTTATCAACAGCTTTCATTTGATACCCATATTGTACATATACAACCAAAGGTTATCCGAGTCCACGTTTTGACCTATATCTCGAGACCCCAGTGACGGAACGGCATGAAAAATACTCTGTACTAAAGCATTCACCAACAGCTTCAATTTGATATCCATATTGTACAAACACATTCTAGCGTCCACGTTTTGGTCTCTATCTCGAGACCCTAGTCACGGAGCGGCATGAAAAATACTCTGAACTACAGCATTCGCCAACAGCTTCCATTTGATACCCATATTGTACATACACAACCAAAGGTTACCCGCGTCCACGTTTTGACCTATATCTCGAGGCCCCAGTCACGGAGCGGCATGAAAAATACTCTGTACTAAAGCATTCACCGACAGCTTCAATTTGATATTCATATTGTACAAACACATTCTATGGTCCACGTTTTGGTCTCTATCTCGAGACCCTAGTCACGGAGCGGCATGAAAAATACTCTGAACTACAGCAGTCACCAACAGCTTCCATTTGATACCCATATTGTACATACACAACCAAAGGTTACCCGCGTCCACGTTTTGACCTATATCTCGAGGCCCCAGTCACGGAGCGGCATGAAAAATACTCTGTACTAAAGCATTCACCAACAGCTTCAATTTGATATCCATATTGTACAAACACATTCTAGGGTCCACGTTTTGGTCTCTATCTCCAGACCCTAGTCACGGAGCGGCATGAAAAATACTCTGAACTACAGCATTCACCAACAGCTTCCATTTGATATCCATATTGTATATACACATCCGAAGGTTACCCGGGTCCACGTTTTGACCTATATCTCGAGACCCTTTTTTTTAATAAGAAGTATCCTATGTTACTTCTAACACCTCCAAAAACATGTATACAAAGTTTCATAATAATCGGTTAAGTAGTTTTGGCGTGAAAGCGTAACAAACAAACTTACATTCACATTTATAATATTAGTAGGGATATACAATTTTATTCGTATTTATTATTTCCTTTAACTAATAGTTATTTCCAATGAAAAAAGTGTTTTGCTCTTCTGTAAGTGTTATTGAAAATATATATTTTTTTAATTTTACCTAATAAGAGCTATTTTCAAAAATTGTTTTATTTCGTTATACATGACTTTTATCCTTTTTGTTTCAAATCTCGAAAAATTAAACTTTTTTATAAAAATGTACATAACTTTATTTACTTAATCGTTTATGAGCAACATTAAGCCTAACAGGAGAAGATATTTTTCACTGCTATTTTTGACTTCATCATCTACATGGATATTTGAAGCTTTCCATGTATGCTCGTATTTTGGACGTACCAAAGCGCTGCTAATATTGTTCTTAGTATATTGGATTGATCTTTGTGTAATTTCGATGTTAGAGGAACAGACTTCAAATAACGCAACAAAAAACTCTTTAGTGATGTCAAATCACTTGCCATCGAGAGCCAGTGCAGTTTCCAATTTGTATAGGAAAAAGTAAATCTTGCCATTAAAAAAAAAAAGAAAGTGTCATTTAAATGACTTCGACAGTTGGCGTTACAGTAACGCAATTTTTTTCAATACACTTTTGCGAGTCTTGTCATTTGTGTCACCTGTAGCAACTTCGATTTTATATTCAAATTCTTTAACGGTTGGCGTAACATTTATAAATAGTATAAATCTTTTAAATCACTGACCTCTAGGCAGTTAGTCGACATCACCGTTCCAGCTGGTTGAGCGACTTTCGAAATTTTTTGATGGTTCTTGATATTTTCATTCTTTGTTCAAGCGAAAGCGACCCATTTTGTAGATGTCTAACATAAAACAAATTTCAGCATATCACGGGTAATATTTTAGCTGTCTAAATTACAAAATTGATGTTCTAAGTTCCGGACGTTAGATAAACCATTTCGCATTATTATATGATGTGTATTTATACCCTCATAATTGGCGCCTGTATTTTTATTGGCTATTTGGCCGAGCTTCTCCGCCAATTTTTGTTGTACGTCTTGATGTTGTTCCATAAATGGAGGGACCTACACTTGCGTGCCTCCTCCAAACGCCATCTACTTTTCGTGGCTGAAATACACTCAGACTTTTGCCATTGTTTCAAATGTATAGCGTAAGGCCTATTTCCCCGCTAAAAGTCGAAGAACCAATCATTTTTAAATTTGGATTTTATGAACAACATTTTCAAGGCAGAAAAGCGAAGGTTACTATAAAAAACAATAATTTTCTATTTATAGTGAAAACCGCAGAAAATATTACTTTTTTTGAACCTTGTATTTGTTTATGGCGGCCTCTGTAGCCGAATGGGTTGGTGCGTGACTGCCATTCGGATTTCAGAGAGAGAACGTAGGTTCGAATCTCGGTGAAAGAGTCTTTTCATAGTGAAATATAAAGTGGGTAAATATGAGGACTTATGAGTAGATACATAAATCAACTAAACTACAACTCAATTGACCACATGTGCATTTGCATACAGAGAAGTGAATTTAAAAAAAAATTATAAAATTGATTTACATATTCGGCCACAGTAATGAAATAAAAGTTTGCTAACAAGCACATTCATACCATTTGAAACATGCACTAAAAATGTTTGCCCAACAATGAGAACAACTGGAATTTTCGTTTCAAATAAATTTTAGTTTTTATTATTTTTTTTTTTTTTTCAAATTATGTCCTATTCATTGCCAATCAATCAATTCCAATCACTATCACAGTTCTTCTGCTACATTCCATTTACTTGCGGAGCACATAGGCGGCGCTGTATGGGTAAGCGGAGTAGGCAGCGTAGGGTGAAGCGTAGGCGGCATAAGGCGCAGCAGCGTAAGCAGCATACGGAGAGGCGTAGGCGGCGGCGTAGGGCGAAGCAACCAAAGGAGCAGAGTAGGCCAATGGTGCGACAACAGCGGGCTTAGGCTCGGCAGCAGCGAAGGCGAAGAGGGCCACGAAAACGAGAGCAAACTAGAAGAAAAAATTATTGAAATTGAGGATTACAATTTTCGTTTAAATGAATGCACGTAAATAAATTCTTAAAACATTGTACAGGTATGTGAATACTTACGTATTTGAACATTTTGTTTGTTTGATTGTTTGGTTGCTGTTGTATTGTTGAAGAACAAAACTGAACTGATGACAATTGCGTTTATGGCGCTAGTTTAAATACTCTTTACAATGTGCGCACTCCAACGGTTTAAAGCTTCACGTTTGAAATGGACAGCAAAGGCTAATATTGCTTAAGTTTTGTTCGAAAATATGTATGGCAGAGAGAAGTAAAATACATATTTTGGTCAAAGCATGTGGGATTGGGCATTATTTGAGGCCGCAAATTACATCTATATATACATACATACATAGGAGCCGTTTTCTCTGAAAGTGGTGGGAGTGTATTTTATTTTATATGGAGATATTTAACGTTTTGAGTTTTAATAATCAGAAAAATATGGATATATTTATGTTATTACACGAATTTTGTATTTTTAAACATTCATTTGATTTAAATTTAGTATTATGTAATACATTAAAAAATTAATGACACCAAAAGGACTTACACCACGTTCAAAGCCAGCAAAAAGGTAAAAATCTTACATTCACCAAATATTAACTACAAACCAATTTCCCTTTGTTTTTTTGAAATTTTTATTAAATACTTCAACAATAAAAAACAAAATAAAAATGTATATAGCCTTTAGATGTTTATATGTTTATCAAAAAGTTCGATCACGTATTTTAATATCAACGTTTACTTGAATTTAAAGCGAAAATGAATCAGTACGCAAAGTAGAGGCGCACAAATAAATTAAAGTAAGAAAACTAAGTACTTAATAATTTATGCAAATGTTATATTTTTATGTGTATGTATGTATATCTATCTTTTACGCCCCCAATGTTATGTTTGTTTTTGCGCACTTTATGTTTTTTTTTTGCATTAAAATTTGCCAAAATTTGTGTTGACAGTTTAAGGTCTCCTTTTATTGTTCTGAGCCAATAAGTATCTGGTCTTGGTCTGCGTCAAAATTGTTGTTGTTGCTGTTGCTGTCAAGTATTTGCATTAACGCTTGTAATTATTTTAATCAACCAAAAGTCCAAATAATGCTGCTAAATATTACATGGACATACACAGCCTCGAGCTGGGCTTTGGCACAAGACTACATAGGTATAATGGCCGAAATCGCCTAACTGACATGTTACAGTTCACCAACAGATGTTGTTGTGGTTTGCCATAACGGTGAGTGTATTAAGCAGAGGAATGATGGAAGTTGAAATGCCTGCTGCCTTTAGGCACTGAGTCGCTTCTTGCATACCAAATGAATGGCTACTAACGCTTCGGTTATCGATGTTTGCTATGGCCAACTTTTCAGTGTCACTCACACAATGCCAGTTATATACTCGTATATCAATATGCTCTTTCGGTGCCTTATTTCTGCTCGCCTATGAACGTAAAGGCCTTTACATACTTGTGAGACCTACAAATGTTCGATTGTCAATCAAAATTATATTATTAGGATTCAAAGAAAAAACTTGCAAACATATTTTTACTTATCTTCACGTCAGTGTATACGAGGTTTCTTCCAAAAATAATAATTTTTATTTTTTCGAAATTATCTAGTTTGACCCCTTCTAGTCCCCTTCAGAATAGAATGTATTTATAAGTACGTACGCTAACCAACCAACCAACGTACGCTTTTTCTAATCCTCGAACAACCCCTGACAAAAAGCGCTTTGGTATAACGTTTGCTTTCAAGGATGCGGACTTAGTCTCGATTTTGGCACATTTCCGCCTTTTCATATCTATTTTTTATTCCGGGAACAAGTCGCAAGGGCCAAGTCCAATGAGTACGCTGGTTGAGACAAGATTACACTGTTATTTTTCACCAACAAATTCAAGTTTTTTTTTTTCAATTTATTTCGATGCCAAAAATCTCCAATTCGCAACAAATCACACCTAACCTCAGCAACTAAATGTGTCATAACTATAGTTGGAACTAGAAACATATGTTCAGGGCGTGTATTTCAACAAAACGAAAAAAAATCGAAAATTGAATGGCTTGCCGGCGAAATTTCAATACAATTCGTGTGTACTAAAATTATATTTCTGAAAAAATATTAATCTTTCGATCGAGAGCTCGCAGAAGTGTCTTGGCATGAAACACCCGTTTAACAATCCATTTTCCATTTTGATAAAATTTTGCCAATAATATTCGGTACAAAAAAAAATACAACTCACAGCTTGCAGCTGTATTAATAGTACAAGATATGTCGGAGAAAAGGCGGGTGGTTAAAGCCATCATTCGAAATAGTTTGGTTTTGATGTATTTTTTACCGATTTCGACCCATTACAACTCAAGAATTTTTAATTTTGAATCTTTAATTGCCATTATTTTAAATTTAATTTGATTTGAATTTCACATATACGTGCAATATGCCAAGTCTTGGAAAAGGCCCATGAAAGGAGAATCGATTTTAAAGCCGCATTCGCCAGCACGAAAACGAGTTGCCTATACTCGTATGTCGAGCTGTCCGCGCGAAACTAATACGGTTTTGTAACGTGATGTTGAGCAATTTTAGCTACTCCGTAAGAATTGAGAAGGGCCCCTCCGCTGCAAGAAAAGATTGTGCCGCAGTATTTAGTCTCTCAGGCACTATTTATTATAAGAGCGACCAATTGCTGACGTATGCCGACGATATTGACACCATCGGTCAAAGCAACCGAACCGTTAGTTCTGTCTTTTCCAAAGAGGATAAAGAAGCAAAACGAGTGGGTCTGGTGTTGAACGAGTGCAAGACGAAATACTCACTTTCTGTCATCATTGGCGCACTCGCGTACCGGCACTCAAGTCACAGTTGACAGTTAAGATTTTAAAGTAGTCATAAACTTACCAGCAATAACAACAGTAATAGCGTCAGCGCTTAAATACTACGGAGAATTTCTCTTGCCCACAAGTTCTACTTTGGAGTAAGTAGTATTAAAGTCCTTTCTCGTCGAACAAAATAAACACTTCACAAGTATCGCATTATGGCCGCTCCATTTGCATGGCACAGAAGCCTGGACCATGACAACATCCTATCTCGCGTCCCTGGGAGTGTTGGAGGGCAAAATTTGGCGAAGAATTTATGGACTTTTGCGTATTGGCGACGGCGAGTATCGCAGGCGATGGAACAATGACTTGTATGAGCTTTACGACATAGTGCGGTGAACAAAGATTCTGCGGCTCTCCGGGTTGGTCATGTTGCCGAAATGGATACAAACGCTCCGGCTCTGAAAGTATTCGATACGATACCAGCTGGTGGAGCAGAAAAAGAAGAAGACCTCGTTTGCGTTGGAAAGATCAGGAGGAGAAGGACTTGGGTTCGTTTCAATGGCGCACTTTGTTAACTTCGATTATCTTAAACTTAGCCTAAATACCTTTCGGATGATGTATGTACATATGTAGTTATTGTAATGTATTATTTTTACATTGTTGAGAGGTCTTTCCGCTGAATCTCATGGGACTGGCCTGTATAGGCGAATATTTGAAACATTTAAATTTAATAATTTTGGAATCCACAAGCAACAAAGAAATAAATAAGCACGTTTAGCATTAAGGTATATATGTGTGTATATATAAGTATATAACATCCTTTGTTGGGAGTGTGGCAGAGCTCCTTCTCCGATTTGTGGTATGTGTGTTGAGATCGTTTTATATCGCCTCCTATCGGCGGCTTGCAGTTTTTATGAGGAGCTTCACATGGCAGAAACACACTCGAAGGTTTGCCATTGCCTGTCGAGGTGTGGCCATTATTAGAAAAACTTTTTCCATAATTTCCAGTGGATTTCGAACAACTTTGGTAGTCTCACACTAACCGTTTCATAGACATATATACAAATGTATATGCTTCTGTATGTAAATAATTAGCATTACTTAATATATAGTTATTGCGCTCTGCTATTCTCATTTACGCATCAACTTTTATTTTATTATTACAATTTAGAATAAAATGCTTTCCCACAGCAGCTACCAAAACCGCAAATATACTTTTCGTTTTTAGACTTACACAATAAACATCAATTCATGAAATATTTAGGACACATACCTACTACAGGTAATTGAAATTTAAGCATATAAAATAGGAATATAGGGCCTTTCAAGTTTGAGTTTCTAACTCATCGATGTTCTGTTTGAGCAGCTAAAGGGGTTTCCAATAACAGGTGTTACAGGTGAATGGATTGCGCTATCGAGAGATGATTCATGATTTTTTATGGCCGGAATTGGATGGTATTGATCTGGACAGCGTTTGTTTTCAACAAGACGGCGCTACCTGCCACACAAGCAACGAAACCATTGATCTTTTACAGGAAAAGTTTCCGGACCGTGCTATCTCTCGAAGAGGTGATCACAATTCGCCACCGAGATCTTGTGCCTTTTTTCTTTGGGGTCACGTGAAAGAGAAGATCAAAGTCAACAGCCCAGTGTCGAATCAAGACCTTAAACATGGAATTCGTGAGGCTATCGAGGACATAGGGCAGCCACTTTGTAATTCGGTTATAGAAAATTTCATGAAAAGGATATTATCCTGTAAGTCCTCTGTATAATGAAATAGACTTCCAATCATTTATATTAAAACATTTCATTTTTCATTGAATATCAAAATAACACCTCTTATTAAAAAACCCTTTATAATAGTTTCAGTGGCGTTTCTTTTGAGAGATGTTAAGTGGAAAATTTATATTTTACTAAAGCAAGTTTGATTTCGCATACATACAAGAACAAGCATACAAGTAACTACGAAAATTAGAGATCTGTGAAAAATACATTTCGCGGATATCCAGAGTCTGACATATAAATTTTAATCAAAATTTAAGGGGTTAAAAAAGTCGAGCAGCGTCTAAAATGCCCTAAAAGAAAAACTGCTTTAAGAAGGGATAACAATAGAAATAAACATCCAAAAAATTATATATTGTTTATTAGTACCTACTTAAACTTTATAAAAAATTTATTTTAATTTTTCTTTACAAAAATTAGTAGATAAAAAATCACGTAACCCAAAGTACAATGAAAAAAAGTTGCTCCAAGGTCTGTATCATTTCTCCTTGAAATGTTTATGGATCTATAAAAAGTAAGAAAATTCTTGTAAAATAAAATTGTAGTTATAGTCTGCCGAGCCGGATTTTTGAATTTCGAAAATCTTTGCAATTTACGGCATTTAAAATTAAAAAAAAAGTATGCGTTTTACGTCGTAAATGTCACACTTTAATTATGTTTATAAAAATTTTTAATAAAAATATCAAAAATCAAAACTTTCAAAAAACTTTCAAATATTTAAAAATAAAGCCGCATCAAAAAATATTAAAAACTGTATGAGTCATCATGCAGTCCTTGCCGGAAGAAGTAATTTCGAGAAAAACGAGTTTAAAGTTTGAGGTACAGGAGCGCGCGAACCACTATCTACCTAGTTAATGGGCTGTAGAAGCTATAATATAGGGAATTTTCGAATGAAAATTTGACATATTCTTAAGATACTATACTTTCGAAATATCGTAACCCCTTAAGTCACCTATATATATATATAATTGGCGCGTACACCCTTTTTGGGTGTTTGGCCGAGCTCCTGCTCGTATTTGTGGTGTGCGCCTTGATGTTGTTCCACAAATGGAGGGACCTACAGTTTCAAGCGGACTCCGAACGGCAGATATTTTTATGAGGAGCTTTTTCGTGGCAGAAATACACTCGAAGGTTTGCCATTGCCTGCCGAGGGGCGACCGCTATTAGAAAAATGTTTTTCTTAATTTTGGTGTTTTCAGCGAGATTCGAACCGACGTTCTCTCTGTGAATTCCGAGTGGTAGTCGCGCACCACCCATTCTGCTACGGCGGCCGCCTTAAGTCAACTCACCTGACATAATACATAAAAAGCCGATAGCCCTGGTAGCTAGAGCTTTTATCTTAGATTAATCTATAATATTTTAATAAATAATAATAATAATAATAATAATAATACATAAAAATACGAGTACGCATTCGTTCCAGTTGTTCAATTGAAAATATCGCTGCTGTAAAGAAAAGTCAGGAAAGTGGAGGAAACTTGACAATAGAACTGTGAATGGCATGCAGCGATCACTTTTTTTACTCAGGTTTATTAACTCAGGTTTGGAAAACATAATTTGCTATGTAATTACTATGTGTAAGGCTTGGCAAACCTTGTAGAATAAAATACACACATATGTAGTTACATAAATACAAAATCGTTTATGTGTTTTGTAATAGACAAGTGTTTTTCTATTCCTCATTGTTTTAGCTAACAAAACAGTGTTGACAATTTATCAAAATATACTTATATGCACATACGCATAAGTATATATGTATATGCAAAAATACGATAAATTTGCAAATACTAGGCAATTTATTATATCCTACTAGCCAATTACATAACCACTTTTGTATTCTGCACATATGCATGCCAATAAATATTTACGTTTGTGTATGTACATATGTATGCACACATACATGCAATTTAATAAACCAATGAACAACACAAAAATAAACACAAATAATAGATGGATTGTATTTAAGCTCAACCAATCAATGAATTTGTCATCAGTTCAATTTTACCCTACAGCAGTAAAACAGCGACCAAACAACAAAATAGACAAAATGTTCAAATACGTAAGTATTCACATGCGTTTATCCTGAAATTTCCTTCGGCATACAAATGTACATACATATGTATGTGCATATGCGTGTGTGTACATCCATATGTCTAATTAATTAATGTTTAAATACAAAGCCACAATAAACTTTTATTTCAATTTTGTAGTTCGCTCTCGTTTTCGTGGCCCTCTTCGCCTTCGCTGCTGCCGAGCCTAAGCCCGCTGTCGTCGCACCATTGGCCTACTCAGCTCCATTGGTCGCCTCGCCCTACGCCGCCGCCTACGCCTCTCCGTATGCTGCTTACGCTGCTGCTCCCTATGCCGCCTATGCTTCACCTTACGCTGCCTACTCCGCTTACCCATACAGCGCCGCCTATGTGCTCCGCAAGTAAATGGAATGTAGCAGAAAACCTGTGATAGTGATTGAAGTTGATCGGCAATGAAGAGGACACAAATTTATTGAAGTTAAAATGAAAAATAAAGCAAAGTTTAAAACTTAATTCCTCTACAAGTCAATTCTAATATAATTGTAGATAAAAGCGTTGACGTCTAGAACATTACACTGAATATAGCCTGTTACACACATACATATAGCGGCTGCCGTAGACGGATGGGTTGGTGCGTGACTACCATTCGTTTTTTCTAATAGCGGTCGCCCCTCGGCAGGCAATGCCAAGTGTATTTCTGCCATGAAAAAGCTCCTGGTAAAAATATCTGCCATTCGGAGTCGGCTTGAAGCTGTAGGTCCTTCTATTTGTAGAACAACATCAAGACACACGCCACATACCCAAAAAAGCGGGTGTAGGCGCCAAATATACCCTATGATCAGAAAGTGCCGGGAATGTTTAAATAAAACAAAACAGAGTTAAATTTCAGGCAAATTTATTTTATCTCCTTCAAAATATGACCCGCTTGAAGCAACACATATGTGTGAACGTTTAATCCAGTTCTACATGCACCCCTGGTAGGCCGAAGTAGGGATGGCCTTCAGCTTCTTCGACGCATTCTCTTTGATCTCCTCTATTAACTAAAATCTCCTTCCACGAAGTGGTAACTTCAATTTGGGAAACAAAAAGAAGTCACACGGAGCCATATAGGTGAATACGGTGCTTGCACGATGGTATTTACTTGGTGTTTGGTCAAATAATCCAGCACAATTTGGGCTCGGTGCGATGGCTCGTTATTATCATGCAAAATCCAAGAATTGTTTGCGCACATTTCCGGCCGTTTGCGACGTACAGCATCTCTCAAACGTTTCAAAACGGATAAATAATATTCTTTATTGTCTTACAGTCCTACCAACATAAGAAAATATGGACCAGTTCTCCAGTGCGAGGTTCGTTTAAATTAAACAGTCCCGATACTTTTTGATCATAGGGTATATATGAATATATGTACATATATTTGCATCCATTCCATCTTAATAGACATTTTATTCTGTAGTGCTCCTAAATTCAATAGCTTCTCTAATCCAGACGGGATGCTCATAATTTTATTGGGGTTTGGAAAAATTGACCACCCTGAATAACGCCCTCATATGCTAGGTTTTGCTTTGCCGGCACGAATGCAACGTGAATACATTTTGGAAGTTATTAAAAAAAAATAAAAAAATATAAGCAAACGTCATTTAAGAAGTTGAATAAAAAAGACAAACTGAAACGAATCAAAAATTATTAAAATTAAAAAACAAATTTGAAGAGGCGGGTACTGAAAATACCGAAAATTATCGTAGTGAAAGTAGAGTAATAAAACGAAATATCTTATAAATATTTCTAACTGCACAGAAGTCTCACAAGAACTGGAATATAATCAAAGAGAGTTTGAAAGTCGCTTCAAAAGCAATGAAAAAGAAATCCCACAAAGCTGGTGGTGTTCAATTTTGCTTTCGTCGATTCCGTTCAGGAATTTTTGAAGTTAAAGAAAATGTCATAAATGTCGATAAAATCACAGATATAATCGAAGTTATCCGGCATGTTTGCAGTCGTAAAATAGCACAGGAGCTAAAGATTTACCATAAAACAGTTTTTAAACCATTTCCGCAAAAACTTTACGCCCGAATGTGGTTGTAGGTATTTTGGCCCACTCGCTGACAATGGCTTTTTTCAGCGCCTCGAGACTGATGAATATTTTTGTTCAGACCTTGCTCTCCAAATTCGCCCAAAGAGAATAATCCATCGGATTTGCGTCTGCTGAATTTGAGAGCCATTGAGGGAATGTTATGAAGTTCGGAATGTTGTGTTTTAGCCATTTTTCGTTCACTCGAGGCTTGTGAGACGGTGCCGAGTACTGTTGAAACGTCCATGGTCTGACACCTAAATTTTTACCTGTCCACAGTGTCAAATCAACCTCCAGAATACTTTCTCGATAATATTTCGCATTTACCTTGACGATAGGCTCGATGAAAACGTTCGGAGAACGCCCATCTGCGGTTACAGCAGCCCAAACCATTACCTGTGACGGGTGCTGTCTCCTGATGACTCAAATTTTCGTAGTAACAGATGGTCAAATAAATTCTATCGTTTTGGGAGTTTAAGAATTGCTGAGTTTGAAAAATTTTCTCGTTAGAAGACGCAATGTTCGGAAATTGACCGCTTTTGGCCGAGCGAAGCAACTCCTTCGCTCTCTCAAGTCTGACTTGTTGCTGCTTTGGTGTGAGATCATCTGCCTTTTGGATCTTGTAAGGCTTGACTTTGAGATAAGTTTTCAGTATGCGTTGGATGCTACGGTCAGATATTTTCAGTTCTTTCGCCATTTGATTGACACTTCGTCGAGGATTTCGCTCAAATCGCTTCCCCACCATTTCACGTGACGTTGCAGACTTTTGATGTAACGAGAAATGGTGCGATGAGCAAAAATTTTATTTACTTTAAGGTGCTCGAGCTCACAAACAATCGCTGGTTGTGATTTTCCAGCCGAATATAATCCATTCACACTAATACGTTTGAAATCCATTACTGATTTTCTTTTTTCGCGGCAAAATGCTACCGTACGCCTGTAAACAATATTGTGGGCTGTCATTTAGTCAATTAACAGACGAGCGGTCTAAAGTTGGTTACACTTCGAGTGCCGGACCCTGTATATGTAAGTGAAGCCCATTTTGTCTTTATTTCTTTTAATTTGTTTTTTATTTAAATGTATAATATGTGTATGTATATACATATGTAATTTTTTCGTCGAATGCATATTTAAATTAGATTTACATATTTTATTTGCTGCTTTCTTCTAGTATTTGTTTAATTTTACAAGTACTTTTCCTACTGGGAAAGACAAGAATGGGATAATACATATAATAATAGCAGATATTATATTTAGAGCTATTTTAAAATTGTAGTTTTTCCGTAAGCTCTTCTTAATATATGGTGCAAGGGTTTTTCATTATTTTATTTATTATCATTTATTATCATTTTCATTAGCTTCTTCCTCTGCCTTGGCTTATAATAGTACAGTACATAATAAAGAATTACCGCTAATGAAACGCGCTTGGCGTCTCCTTCGAGAATGGAGAAAGTAGGCGATTACTAGATTTGGGAGTATTTAATAGATTTCTTCTCGTTTCCACATTCATTTCTCGGCTAAATAAATTTTCTACTGGAATGTTTATGAACTTACATATATCTGTGGCGGACTATACATACTTAGTGTTGCACAAAGTGTTTCAGTTTTAGTTTTTCTTCGTAGCATATAAGTTACAAGCTTTTAGAAAGTTTATTATTACTTAGATGTTGTTTGGCCTCGTATTAGTGTTTCTTAATATGTTGCAGATGTGCTTGGGAAGTCTTTAATGATTAAAGTGAGTTAAAGATATGGCCAGTGTGGGTTGGGTGTGTGCGCGGCAGAATTTGTAGCGAATAGGTAGTGTTTTTTTCTCATAGGTATTCGTGGGTGATTATTTGATGAACTAGTCAAATCTTGTTATTCTTTGTTTCAGGGTTGATTAGGTTAATTTTTTTGTAACTATTCATTTGTAGTAATTTCAGAGTTGGGCAAACAGTGTTTTGTGTTCATGCCATTGTATTTTCTAAATGAACTTTTTAATATCGTCAAGGTTCAAATTTGGCATGGTGAATAAGGGTCTATAGCATCTCTTTCGCTCAAGATTTTCACCGCAATAGAATTCATTTTGGTTTTGCTGATGGCTACTAGAGCTGTCTGTACTTTTGCGTAAAGAGAAAATTTCGTGTTTTTTTAATTTTTTTTAGTAGTGGCTATTTTCAAACATGGGAGTATTTACTTTTATTACAGAAAAAAATATTATATGTAGGTATGTGCTAAAAACTAATTGTACCACACAAAAAAGGTTTTCATTCGTAATTCGGCTACCATTGTTAAGTTAACATTTTCTGTTAGGCCAACAAAACTCAGCTGTGATATATATGCACATTCATTTATTAGAATTTTTTTTTTGCTGGCAGTCTTGTGCTGCATTTTTCTCCATTTAACGCATGCTCGACATTTTTTTTTCATATGGAAGAAAACTCTCATTACCGTCAGCAAAAAAAAATTGCCATGAAGCTATGTGATCTTTGAGCCTCTTGAAACTTGAACTTTAATGTGCTGCCAAATTCAATGAGCTATAAAATCGTAAACCTGGACTTTATCTAAAGATTTGTCGTAACAAGTGTGAAAGTTTGATAAAAATTTGCCAATTTTTTATAATTTTGTAGGTACAAAGTTTGAAACTTTGCCTTATATAGTTTTTGTTTTAGTATGAACTATATTTTTATAAAAACATTTCTTAAATACTTGAAGCAACGTACATTTAGTGGCACACAGAGCGTTAACTAACGATAGCTAAGGGACTTATTAACAAATTTTTATAATTTATTTGTTTCTTATTTAATTTTAATAATTTTTTACGCACAAATATGTGGTTCATTCTCTTACAAATACGATATATGAAATACAAGTTTAAAATTCTTTGCAAATTAAAAAAAATTCAACAAATTTGTATCAAAATTTCCAATTTTTAATCAAAACCAAAGTTTTTTGCATATGCAAATTAAAAAATAAAAATATTAAATATTGATTTTATTGCTGGAAATCTTGTACATGCTTTTATATGGAAGGAAGCATATTTTGCTATTTTATCATTAAAATACTTATGTAGTTGTGCAGCCAAAAGTACATTGCAATACGTCTATTTGCTCAATTTAAATTCAAAGATCTCTAAAAAAACTCTAAAAAACGCCTTTTATTCTAGTTGCCAAGCAACTTCCAATAGTAACTAGAAGTTTCTCGACGCTCGTTTTGAAATGCTCATAGTTTTTTTACCCATAACTTTACTACATATCGATCGTTTAAGTCTAGCAGAGGCCATTTTCTACTAGACTGAGTTAAGATGATTACAAAGAACTCAATACTGCATTAGTTTTGAAAGCATAGTCTCCATATGACTTTGATAGAACCAACCGCTATAGATTAGATTAGATAAGATTTGTGGGGGGGTTGGACAAATCGAAGCACTCAATCAGACGGATAGAAAGTATAGAGAGATAGGAAAGATAAAATGTGGGTGGTAAAACGGAAAAATTTGTTTGAGGTAAATTTTCCAAAAATCTGTTGGATTCATTAATGAATCTTAAGAGATCCGGAAGAGGAAGAGCATGAACTTTATCCATACTCAGTATATCACAACCCAATTAAGTCTGATTCTGGAAAACGCCGGACAGCTGTAGAGAAAATGCTCTGCAGTGTCGTCATCCTCAAGATAGGATGGGCATATCGGGCAGTCGATGACCCCCATGGCAGCCATATGCTGATCACAGGCGTTGTACCCTGTGACTACACCCACCAGTACTCGCAGGTCCTTTCTGTTGAGTTGTAAGAGAAAGGTCGCTATTTCCTGTTTGGTTCTCTTACAAAGCACTTGGCTACTCTGCACGAGTTTAACCTAGATCAACGTTCTCTATTCGCAGACCTCATGAAGTCGCCAATCCATAGTTGAATCGATGCAGTATTGATACCTAGAAAGGGTTCAGAGCCTAGTGGCATACTTGCGGATCCTTCATTAGCCAGTTTATCAGCTAACTCGTATCCTGTAATACCACAATGTCCAGGCACCCACATAAGACTAACTTTGTTGTAATTTGCAACACTGTTCAGTTTTGTCTTACATTCACCGACTAACTTCGAAGAGCAGCGGGGTTATAAAGGGCTTTCAGTGCAGCTTGACTATCACTACAAATTCTAATACTGCTACCCCACTTTTTCTCAATTAGCCAGTATGCCACGTTCAAACTGGCATAGACTGCCTTAAGGAATACCGTGGCTATCTGTCCTTTCTCGTCTAAGTACCATCCAGATCCGCTACCATCATTGGTTTTGGATACGTCAGTGTGGAACGTGTGTTCATATCCCATTAATAGGCTTTCTGGACTTAACCCCTGATCTCTATCTGGCATCAAAACATCATACTTCCTACCGGAGCTAACGAAAGGCCCTAATTCTCCACTGACATCCAGAACGCTCCGACAACTGGTGATATATCTGACAGTGGCCAGTGTTTTCTTCATTTCCGCAAACTCCATTTAATTTGACCCTGTACGCCGCTTTCATCGCTTCCTTTGGATTCGAAGATCTAGAGGTTATAAGTTTTGAATGATATTGAGGTCATCATTAGATGTCGTACTCATAACACCTGTGCTACCCAAGCACACACTTCCCTGTAGTCTGTTTAGAAGTTTTACTGTGGAATTATTCATTGTATCCCTGCACCATACTACAGAGGCGTATGTAATAATGGGTCTAGTCAGGGTGATGCACAAGGAACCTAAATTATGTCAACCGTGAATTGGTTGCAAACAATATTCAATAAAGCCGTCGGTGATTCCAGGCAGACATATCAAATTGATAAAATTACTTGTCGCAACCAGATATCGATGAAAGAAGAACTCTAATCGCTGTTTCAGGCCCTATATAATCAGTGTTCTGTTCGACACCGGCTAGTACAAGATGCCCTTTATTTTCTTTCCTTTCATATGCCCAGATCACTTACTTGGCAGACAAGGAAGTTATGTTATAATGTTGAGGGTATCCTAAGCGCAAGTTTTCATTAAACTCATCGCCACATAGCCCCATCCCACGTGCACGTCGCCTTCTATACTCCGCCCTTCTTTACTTGCCTTTATTTAACTTTTTGTGTATTATCTTACAATCTCCTAAATATTTATAGTTGTTTGACTTTGCGAATATCGAGAATATCGCCCCCGAATTAAATTGAAATCTCTTTTCATTCAGGAATACTTTAAGCTGTGCACTTTACTTAACTTCAACACCCACATTTGCCCGTTTCGTTACATAATAATATACCCAGTAAGAAAAGCTTAAACTATGGAGGCAAATTTACTAAAATGTATGATAATACGAAATTTGGAAAACGAACGAAACGGAACGGTACATATGTATGTCAGCAGAGTTGCTTTGGTTATCTTCGAAATGGATGTTGTCAATGAGTTAGGCCAGGAGGTTTCAAACGATGAAGTCTAGGTATAATGTACAAGAGACTGTGGAGCATTTTTTGCACAATTACCTAGCTTCGACGTGTAAAGATGCGAGTAGCTACAATCCCATTTATTTATTCAGCCTACAGGATATCCTTACAAACTATTTCTGACAGAGTGAATAAACTTAGTTTAAATCTAGTCAAATTGGAATTAAAATCTATAAGGTGCGCATAGTTGTTACATAGACGTACGTTAGCAATTGATTTCGGCGAGCAAATGATTATGCCTCAAGTAGTATTTGAATACAATTTGTATTAATTTTTAAATAATTAGCTTTTGTGTGCAGAAATTTTATACTCGAATTTCGCTGGAGGAAAGGAATTGCAACTTATTTTTTTATACAATTCGTAGGTATGAATGGGGGCAGGGTATAGAGGTGTAAAATTGAGAAAATCCAACATAAGATTTATTCTTTTGCAATCAACTTACAAAAGAACGCCCACAATTGCTTATATATACACTGGTGATCAAAATATATGTTCGGTTTGTAAAATTGAATAATTTCAAAGAATATTTGGTAATTTTTTTCAATCTTTATACATAAAAATGAATGTTTGTCTGTATGTCATCGATGAACTCAAAAACTACTGGACCGATTATTATAAAAATTGGTATATATATGTATTTTTCCGCGAAGAAGGTTTGTAGAATATGCTCATTGATGCCACTCGCCACCAGGTGGCGCTGCAGAGTGCAACTTCTGCCCTGTTCAACCTATTGTCATGAAAATCAGTATGACCATGTATTTTTACACAGAGGAAAAGAATATGACATATTCATAGATGTAACTTTTGCTTCTCACAGCTCTATGTGGCTTGCTCACGTGTCGGAAAACCTTCTGATTTATTCGTCTACGCACCAGATGGAAAAACAAGAAATATTCTGTATCCCACAGCACTTCAATAAACATCGAGTTGAAACTAAACTCTGTAATATCACAATTTTTTCGAAATAAACAAAATCAATAAACGGTTTAGAATGAATTGAACATTTTTCTTTAAAGTTATTTTTCTTAAATTTAATTTAGTTCTTGGCGTAGCAACGCGCGCCGGGTACACCTAGTTCTAAATAAAATATTTGGTGAATACATTTATTATGTTCTTGAATATAAACAATATTGTATTCGCTATTTTAAGAAAAAAACGATGCAACGGGATCTAATTTTGGTGCTCCATTTTGCTTCGTTTTATTTGGCAGCAATTTAATGTTTAGCTGGAGTTTGCCAAGTAGTTTTCAGGCGCCCATTCACAGTAGTATTTTTTTGCTCTCAAGTATTTAAATTATTTTGAGTTGTTGCTTTCCACGTAGTTCGCTAAATTAGTCCCCTTCCGAAGTCTATAATATAATATTAAAATTCCACATATTTAACATTTGGGTTCTTAAGTTGATATCAAAATTTGTGTGATTCTTGCAATTTTAAAAATGGTGAGAATAAGCATACCCTATAATTGTTAAAAAAAAATCGCGAGTGTTTTAAATAAAAAAATATGCCTGCTTAGACTTTCAAATAATTAAAAAAAAAGTATGAACTAATAATTCGGAAACTGTCGATTTCCCTGCAGGGTATTAATTGAAATAGATGTCTCGCTCAAAATTATTTAAATGTCGGTCACCAACAAGCAGAACATTTTGTGTCAGGGATTTCGCGTCGAGTTCAGTTGAGTTGTTGGCAGTCCTTCAGCGTTCGCAGTTGTAGCTTGGCTGTCATCAACATTTTCATGGCCACTTAAGTGCGCAAGTTGATTCACCGCAGCGTCTTGTATTTAGTTGGCAACGGGTATTTATTTTGCTGAATGGTTATGCTTGTGTATTGGTATGTGCATGGAGTGTATAGGTTTGTATAGTAGTATCTGCACAGGAATTGGCAGTTGTCGCTTGTCACTCCAATATTTACGGTTAAAATATGTACATATATGTACGTGCATATAAGAGCACCCACAAATGCTAAAGTATTTATTTTTGCACGCTTCGCACATCTCCAGATAGCTTAAGGATGAAAAATGCAAAAATGTACAAAACTGACTAGGCGTCTGTAATGGGGAAACCCCAGTCACTTTGGACTTAAAGTCACCATGAAATGGTGTATGGTTTTATCGACTAATATCTCTGAAAAAAAAAATTATCTGGCAAAAATAAGAGAATAAACACTTTATGTAGAATGAAACTACTAATATTTATTTCATATAGACTTTTGCTCTACGAATGTCCGTTCTTGGTTCTTAAAGGGTCAAAGTAAAATTTTTAAAAACTAAGTTTTTTAACAGGGGAAATTAATAACTGGAAAGCTAGTGAGTTATAATAAACTTTATCTTTTTAAAAAACAAAAAAAGTAATACTTTTGAAAACTACAATTAGAGTAAATTGCAAGTTTCGGAAATAATGCAGGTTAGTAAAAAATTACAACTATAAAAGTGCAGAGTACATTTATGCGTCTAGAAACACTTTTATCTAATGTGAAACTACATATCGGCATTTACTTTACGAAGGGTGATCAATTTAGAGGCATGAGATTTTAAATTGAAATAAAACAACGAAATTTCAATTGATTGGGCAATATTTAGCATTTTTGTGTAGAAACAATCATATTATAATATTTATTTTTTAAAGATAACCCCTTTCAAATGTTGGCCGCAACTGAGCCGTTATTTGGCCTTCCGTAAAGACCAATTTTGGATGACTTTGAATGACCGATGATTCCTCCAGCCCATAGACCGCACCAAACTGTTTTCAATTGATGTAATGGCTGTTCTTGAATGGTTTCGGTTTGCGCTTCAACCTAAATACGTCAAATTTTGCTTATTGACATAGCCACTAAGCCAAAAATGAAGAAAATTGTAATAAAACAACGCGTGATCTGTCAAAAAAACCCTATGGGAAAAAATATCTGATCACCCTTTATTTATAAAACAAAAAACAATTCAATTTCATAATTATTGTAGAGTGAAAATTCAATCCATAAGTACAAAACATTTAAAAACTTAATTGAAATTAGGAAAACAAATACAATTTTGTAACTATTCATAGCTCTTTGAGCTCACCACAGCTATTCACGTAAAACCTGCACACGTAGTTATTAAACCCTTGGAGATATTCGACAAAATTGCCAGATAATGAAATTTGTTGTTAGAATTTTAGGCAGATATTAAGATGTTACAAATTGTATTACCGGCAATAAGGGGAATAATATAAAATGATTTTTGAAGAGCCCAAGCCTGGTGCTTCGTTGTCTTGAATAAGGAAGTGTGTTGAAATCTCAGGCTCTTGATTTCAAATGAAAGGAAATGATACTCACCATGCCACCTATTGACTTTATGGCGGAAAATCTGGCAGCGAAATCCGCGGGAAGTTAGTGGCTGCTGGAGTATTCACCTGTAGAACCGTCGGACATAGATTAATAGGAAACTCCTCTTTGGTTGCATAGACTTTATGAAGCCGTACTTTAATTGGGACAGAAGGTTTCGTACTACAATTGAAAAGGAGGGATGGCACAAAGGCATGAAGCCTGGCCATAGTACTTTTCATATCTACAGGGACGGCTCTAAAACTTTAGACGGAGTGGGAGCGGGTATTTACTACTCAAAACTAGAGATTAGACAACCTATCAAGCTGCCAGACTAGAGCAGTATTTTCCAAGAGGAAGTTTTTGCTGTGGGAAAAGCCACGGAGCTAGCCTACACATGAACAAGAAAGAACTCAATAATTAATATATACGTGGACAGTCAAGCAGCAATAAAAACAAAAAGCTTATATTGTATTCAGTCCAAAAATGTTCAATGGAGCGGGGATGCCCCAGAAAGGCACAAACAGAAGGCTGCACATCTATTGGGTACCTGGTCACAAAAGCATTATGGGAAACGAAATAGTAGTGCTGTTAGACTACCATTTGAGCAAGCGAACGACATACTAAAACCGCTAAATACAGTATATAACGAAATGGACGACTACATGAAAAAGCGAGTGGAAGCTAAGTGGACTAATCTGACCACATGCAACAATACAAAGTACAAACAACTGACTCAATTCGTGCTTGCGCTCTCACGAAAGGACTGCAGAACTATCATAGGTATGCCAACTGGTCATAATCTATCGACTGCACATGCGTACAAGATAGGGATGCTAACACGGACAAATGCAGGAAATGCAGAGAGGATGTTGAGGAAACTTTAGAACACCTTTTGTGCGTTTGTCCGGCATTATTAAAAACGGGACTAAAATGCCTGGGAGCCCCACTGTTTAAGGGTCTGGAGGATGTCTCAAAAGCGGATCTCCCAGCTCTGCCTAGATTCTCTATACGCCTTGACATCCTACATGATGTCTACTTTCAGTATTCATAGAGGTCGGTCTCAATCTGGTATCGCTAGGGACCAAAAGGTTGCGTGGCTTAATACCAACCAGGCTAACCTAACCATATATATATATTATATATATATAATCTGTTCCGCAGCCGAACGGGTTCGGAATTCAGAGTACGTAGGTTCAAATCTCCGTGAAACATCAAAATAAACTTTTGTGTTTTTTTTAATAGCGGTCGCCCCTCGGCAGGCAATGGCAAAACTTCGAGAGTATCTCTGACATGAAAAAGCTCCTCATAAAAAATATCTGCCGTTCGGAGCCGGCTTAAAACTATAGGTCCTTCTATTTGTGAAACAACATCAAGACGCGTCGTGTACGCGCCAATTTCCGAAGACAAGCTATAGCTTTTACTATTGATCCCATAATTTCGATTCTAGTACTGCAGTCAGGTATGATAGTATCGCTTCGAAGCCTCATATACATTTCTTAATATCTCGAGTGATCCTTAAGATAAACCATAACAATATTATAGTAGTATTCTTTGAAATTACTTAATAGGTATATATGCATATACCATATATTCCGTTAATAATCAAAACCATTAAGATAAGTCTCGCTTTAGGCTTTGTTATTTAATTTTATTTATTTTTTTTTAATTATGTTTCAACAACATTTCATTGCCAATCAATCAATTCCAATCACTATCACAGTTCTTCTGCTACATTCCATTTACTTGCGGAGCACATAGGCGGCGCTGTATGGGTAAGCGGAGTAGGCAGCGTAAGGTGAAGCATAGGCGGCATAGGGAGCAGCAACATATGGGGAAGCGTAGGCGGCAGCGTAGGGGGAGGCGACCAATGGAGCTGAGTAGGCCAATGGTGCGACGACAGCGGGCTTAGGTTCGGCGGCAGCTAAGGCGAAGAGAGCCACGAAAACGAGAGCGAACTAGACGAAAAAAATATCATTTAATTAGGATCAAAAATTTGGTTCAATTGACTGCAAATAAATAAACACTTAAAGCTTTTTGCAGGTATAGGAATACTTACGTATTTGAACATTTTGTTTGTTTTTTGTTTGGTAGCTGTTTTACTGTTGTAGAGCAAAATTGAACTGATGATAAATTCGCTGAATACTTTAGCTTAAATACAATTTGGTTAAAGTATTGTTTTATTCTACAATCGTACAAACATATGCACATACTTGTATGTGTACAAACATACCAATGCAATCACAAATTCTATGTGGGCATATTAACTTAGTATGGATATGCGAACTAAAATAAGAGCTCGGATTTTCTTGGCCTAAACACGTACCACACAGTCAGTGCCAACGTGCCTATTTATTTATTCAAAGCTACACATTTTAACTGTGTGAGGTCAATAAAAAAACTTCATTGGAAGACTTGCTTTAATCAGCCCATCAATGTGTTTTATGTATTTAAGTTAGTCTTTTGCTTGCCGCTGTCGCGCATACTAAATACATACTTTTTGAAACCTCGTTAAAGACAAAGGGTAATATTAGTTCAATCAGTTGTTGGACTATGTTATTTATTCAATGATATACTATACATACATACATATACGGGGCGGCAGGACCAAAAATACTAAGCTGTAGCAGTATTGAAAAAAAATCACAATTCGCTGAATGGTGTGAAAACAAGTTTCATGCACATAGCGCATGTTTCCAGTGAAATATCATAGCCATAGTCATCAATAATACGCTTTATTGATGGATCGATTGTGGGCTTATAACGTTACTTATGTAATCACACTAAGATAAAATCAGGGCGCTCGAATTGTTACATCAGTGGACGAATTGGCAATCGTACGCAAAACAATTACGTATAGGTCAATCGTATTTCCTGAAGGGGATGTTGGCATACGAATGCAAGCCGATCAAATCACAATGGTTTTTAAATTCCAATGCACTTTGGATTGTACCTATACTAGATTCTTAATAAATGTGAAATTGTAAAAATAATTTAAAAATTATTTGAATTAAGTAAAACTTGGTTGTTGTTGTTGAAATGGTTGGGTATTTCTACTGAAATAATCCTAATTAGCGACCAGCACCGATTTACTACCACTGTCCTCGTGTGATGATGTCTTGTTTTTTTTTTGTTTTTTGCTTCGAAGTCAAACCCATTTAGTGAGATCAAAGTATAGTAGGAAATCTTGATCTCGATGTTTGAGATCTCAATAATTTGCTATAAGAAAGGCTTACGGTAAGAGCGGAGTCGTGCCCTAGCTAGCCCTGGTCATTCACATGAGTAGTGGAAAAGACTTCCTTTCACCCCTTCCGCTTGACAGCTTCTGAAGATGGGATTGAAGGGGAGGTGGAGTCTGGCTGCATGATCCCCTATCTTCCAATGGCTTGTAAGGGTTGCAGTGATGCGTGAAATGTTTGGCCGGGAGCATCCTAATACGTGATTCGTTCTTTGGACTTTGTACGACGGCCATGTGTTTTTTGTTGTAATATTTACATGTAGTTAATTGCTACCACCTTCTTTCGGCTAAAGCATGATAGTGTGAAGTAATTAATGCTTTTATTGTGTTGAGTGGGGTGAAGACTGCCAACGCCCTCTGCTATGTCTAGTGTCGAACCTTTTCTTGCTAGCTCTCATCCGCTATCTCATTACCCCGTATGTTCCTATGACGGAGAACCCATATCCGAGTAATTTTAAGCCAATGGCTAAGCAATTCTAGTTCTTCTCTATACTGTAAGACTAGTTTGGATGAAATGGAGTTGGAGTCTAAGGCCATGACAGCTGCTTGACTGTCTGAGAAGATAGCTACTCTTGCACTAACTTCCTTCTAGAGTTTTAGTGATTTGCATGCTTCTCTGATCGCTAAAAGATCTGCCTGGAACACGCTGGCATAATCAGGAAGTCGAATTGACTGAAATAGGTTGAGCGGCTCCGAATGGAAGCTAGCTCCCACACCACAGTTCATCTTATAACCGTTAGTGTAGATTTTAATATCGTATCTTCCAATCATATTCTCTTTGCCCCATTCGGCTTTCGGTGGAAAACGTACCATAAAGTCTTTCTTGAAGTTAAGGTCGGGCACTGTGTAGTCTGATCTCTTTTTGAGCAGCGAGGGTCCCTGTAGGTGGATCTTGCTGTGACCGTACGACCTTATTGTCCAGCTTCCTATGTCTCTGAGTCCCATCGCGCTGCAAGTAGGGATTGTTTTTATATGTAAGTCTAATGCTAATAGATGAGTTAGTACATTGAGCGCTTCAGTAGAACTAAGAGCTCCTGTAGTTAAGATACACGCTGTTCTTTGTATCTTGTTCAGCTTGGTTTGGTTGTATTTCTTTTATATTGCGGGCCACCAGATTAGTGCCGCATATGTTAGTATTGGACTTGCAATGGCTGTGCAGGACCAATTGGATAGTTTTGGTTGGAGGCCAACATTCTCTTGCACGTGTATAGTGCTATATTCGCTTTCTTTACCCTCTACTCTACGTTGGACCTCCAGCTGAGTTTGGCATATAAGACATATATATATATATATATAAACCTTTTTGGATGTTTGGCCGAGCTCCTTCTCCTATTTGTGGCGTGCATCTTGATGTTGTCAAGCCGACTCCGAACGGCAACATTTTTATGAGGAGCTTCTTCATGGCAGAAATACACTCACAGGTTTGCCATTGTCTGCCGAGGGGCGACCGCTGTTAGAAAAATGTTTTTCTTAATTTTGGTGTTTCACCGAGATTCGAACCAACGTTCTCTCTGTGAATTCCGAATGGTAGTCACGCACCTCCCCATCCGGTTACGGCGGCCGATGAGATCTAAGATAACACCTAAGTATTTTGATTGTTGGGTTAGCATAAGACTAACGCCGTTTAATTTTGGTGGATTAAAGTTGGGTATCATCAGTTCAGTTTTGCTCGGATTTACACTTAAACCACAGTCTGTGGCCCAAATGCTGAGTAATCTCAGAGCTCCTTCCATAATCTCACTGATTATTGTTGGAAGTAAAACCTTACATGCACCATTTCTATTTCCTATTTAAAATCAAGTAAAAGCGAAGGATATGAAAAAATAAGAGGTAGCTGATGGATCGTAGTGATCTATTGGCTTTACCGGACACAACGTCAACATTTTATAACTTATTTTCGAAAATTTATTCCAAACCATTCATTACATATTTTTCAAACCTTTACGTTTGCTTAAAGAGTAAGTGTGAAATAATATCGATGGTTCTGCAACTCCTTTTCCTTCGGATTCAATGCATTATAATTAGTCCTGCAACAGCAAAATTTATTCAAAGTTGTATTTATTTGCAAAAACTTCAGTTACTTTAATTTTTTCTGTATTTATTGTAATTTTGAATATTAAGTATCAATATTTTAAATTTGTCAACTTTTGTACGCACCCGAATTCAATTTTGTGATACTTTGTTATACATACGCAGTGGCAGTTTAATATTATATTATATATAAATATACTCGTATTGTTACGAAATTGTTACTTTTTATTCAAAAAAAACTTGTCACAATAATTCCCCTGAGTTCGATTACCGGATTGTTAAATAAAAAGTCACAGACTAATGGCAACACAACTTTCATCATTTATTTCTCACTGTATCGTTTTATTTTACCCTAAGCGCGAGCACCTCTGCTTATATACTCGTACATTTATGTGCTTAATAACTATCGTAATTTCTCAAGAATGATAGTGAAAACTATTGCACTTTCCAAATTCGCCGTGTCGTAAGAGTCCATCAATAAACAAACAAAAGAAAGGGGAATTACTTGTTTCTGAAGAAGTAGAGTAGGCGAAAGCAATGGAAACAACCAAACACAATTAAATTACTTTCACACATACTTTCTTGCCACGGCGTCTTCCGCATAAAAACGGAAACAAACTGCATGGAGGTAATTTCTAGATTTGGCAATTGTCTGATTATAAAGGGTGGTTAAGTTTTAAGGGCCGGTGTTGATTTTGGATAAAATACAATTTTTTTAGGATATTATTATCATTTCTCTTTATTATGATAATACTGGTATAGCTCAATTATGTACGTATGGAGCAAAATATCGGCCGAATGGCCGCCGCGGCCTCGGCGGCACACCTCCATTCGTTGGTCCAAATTTTCGATGACGCTGAGGCATAATTGAGGTTCTATGCCGTTAATGTGCCGAATTATCTCATCCTTTAACTCTTGAATTGTTGCTGGCTTATCGACGTACACCTTTTTCTCAAATAACCTCGAAGAAAGAAGTCCAACGGTGTCAAATCACATGATCTTGGCGGCCAATTGACATCGCCGCGACGTGAGATTATTCGGCCATCAAATTTTTCGCGCAAAAGAGCCATTGTTTCGTTAGCTGTGTGACAAGTGGCACCGTCCTGTTGAAAGCACATATCGTCCACATCCATACCTTCCAATTCGGGCCATAAAAAGTTCGTTATCATCTCACAATAGCGAACACTATTCACAGTAACTGCCTGACCGGCCTCATTTTGGTAAAAATACGGCCCAATGATGCCGCCGGCCCATAAACCGCACCAAACAGTAACTCTTTGTGGGTGCATTGGTTTTTCGGCAATCACTCTTGGATTATCATTCGCCCAAATGCGGTAATTCTGCTTATTGACGAATCCACTGAGATGAAAATGTGTCTCACCACAAAATCCCGAAGTGCGCGATATGCATTTTGATTTAAACGCCCGTTTTCATAATAAGCCTGAATAACTTTAACGCGTTGCTCGATTGTGTATCTTTCCATGGTTCAAATTGAGTTAGTCTGAAATTGAAAAATGTCAAATAAAATGCAGAAAAAACTTGACGTTTATATTCCTGTACGAACTTTCATACAATAAGAATCTCCCATCACAAGCGACAGCAGATATCGTTCGATTGGGCTGAAATTAGGCACACACTTTATTAGTCTAATAGTGCAACTTTTCCGCACTATTAGAATTCGATCCTAAAAAAAAATTTGTTTCGGGGCACTCTACTGCGTAAACTTATCTTAAACATAAAAGCATACTTTCAACGTAAATGTTCCCAATCCGATCTGTGCAAGGCTTAAAATGCTGTGGATGATAATCCTAATCATTCCACCTCGGATGAATCAATCCTACGAAATCAGGAACGCAACCTCAATAGATGAAAAGATTCAAAGATGGTCTGAAATGGCTATTCATGGCGTGTATCGAAAAGACTTGCTGAGTCCACATGTCGCCCAAAAATTGTCGCACTTATGGCTCACCAACAGGTCGATATTCGCTGAAGCGGAGGGTACCATTTCCGCCATACAAGGTGGTGTGATTCCAACAAGAAATTACATTACATATGTAATGCGAGATCCAAATGCCGCTGCAGACAGATGTCGAAGATGCAAAAGTCGGAGTGAGACCTTAGACCACGTGCTACCTGGATGCACCACACTGGCAAACTCTATGAACCTAAAGGGACACAATGACATCGCAAAAATAATTCATCTAAAACTGACGCAGATGTACAATTTCAATCAAAAACAAAATACGATACTTGAGATATATCCCAGAACCTGTTCAAGAAGACTCCAACTACCTTTTGTATTATGAGCGAACTATTTTAACGAATGCAATAAGAGACCACAAAAGGCCAGACATTTTCTTGATCGATAAATCTCCATCGACTCTCAACAAAAAAATATATGCAGAAAATATATCAAAATATTATGACTTAGGGATTGATGTCAAACACTTAATTCCTGCCATATGGTTCGAAACTTTGTACAGTGAATATTTTATTCTTTATCAATTTGTCAATTATTTAATATTTCTAAGTGCAATACTCGTTATAACAATAAAATAATATAAAAAATAAATAAAATATAAAAATAAATTAAAGTACAATAAAATTAAATAAATAAGAAAATTAAAATAAAAAAATTAAATGGAATTAAATTGAATAAAGTAAAATAAAATATAAAATAAATAAAATAAAATAAGACAAAATAAATTTAATTTAAATATAATAAAATATTTTGGTTTTTTAATAAAGTAAAATAAAATAAAATAAGAAAAATTAAAGATAAATATGAACCAAATGTAATAAAATTATTCGAAATAGTATAAAATAAAATAAAATTAAATTAAATAGAGAAAAATTATATAAAGTAAAAATAAAATAAAATGAACCAAACAAAAAAAAATAAAACAAAATTAAATGAAATAAGGCAACTTGAAGTTAAATCTAAATTAAATACACAAATAAAACAAATTAAAATAAAATGAACCAAAATAAAATAAAATAAGGCAACTTGAAGTTAAATCTAAATTAACTACATAAATAAAAGAAAATCAAGTAAAATAGTGTGAAATATTATAAATAAAATCAAATATAGTCAAAAAATAAATAAAAAAAAAAATAGAATTAACAAAAAATAATTAACTAAAATAATGTTAGATAAGTTTTCAAGTATATAATCGAGTGAAATCGCTTCTTGTATACTCACCGCGCGATTTTAAAAAAAATCAGTCAGTAACTAGATAATGTGATAACTTTAATGAAGAATATGGGAATACAAGCTGTAAACTCCAAATCAAATACAAAGGCATTTCCGATAGAGGAAAATGGACGCTTCACATGATCAACATGTTTCTCTCTCTTTGAGTTAATTTGACCTTGTAAGTATGCAGGTCAGCGCCCTTAAAGTGGCGATCGCCGAATCAGAATTTCGGTAATAAATTTTTTTTTTAATATTCCACCGCTGGTCATTGTGATGAAAAAAAACTGTAGTAAAACTTGAGTGACATTTTGACATTGTGAGATCTTAAACAAATTTAAACATGCGCTTGTATTTATATTATTATTATTATTATTATTTATTAGATATATCAAAATGCTTATATCTAAATATAGAGGAGTACTAGCTGCCAGTGCTTACGACTCTTTCTTTAAGTATATAATACCTGTGTTGATTTAGTTCTAATTATGGAGTTTAAATAATCTTTATTGACTTACATTGTTTCAGAAAGTTATGTATATATTTTGTGAATGTTTTCAGAAGAAGGTTTTTCAAGAAGTGCGGAGGGTTTAATGTCGCCAAATATTTTGATCCTGTGGCTTCGGAGATTGGGGCATTCATCTAGTAAGTGGTCGACCGTGGAAAGTGATCCACACCAAGGACATGTGTTTTTGGGTTTCCCTGTGAGGAGGTGTTCGTGTGTCAAGAGGATGTGCCCAATGCGTAACCGTATAAAGGTAGTGGTTTGGTTCCGAGTGTTATTATTTGGAAAGTGGGGCTTTTGTCCTGATGGGCTAACTTTGCTGTACCAGGATGAAAATTCTTTCCAATTCTTATCTTTCTCACTTTGAACATATGCTGCAACGGTCCTAATAGAATCGTGTTTTTCAAATGTTGCAAAGGTAAGGCAGGGTTGGAGATGGATTTGTTTGGCGGCCGCATCTGCTGCCTCGTTTATATATATCATTTTGAAGTCCCTATAGAAAACAACGATAGGTATATGAGACAATTTTCAATTCATTTGCCAAATTCATTGGAGTTTGAGTTTATTTTTGTGCTACTGACAATTTTTTGAAAGAGTTGTAATCACATTTTGTACATTAACCTACCTGAAGTATGAGTAATGAGCATGCCAATCTTCGTTGATACGTACCTATGAAACCCCCGTTTATGTTACATTCACCAAAGAACACCCTCCCAACGGCATCACTATAGAGGTACCACTAATCGAGGCACTGCTTCTGCATATCATTTCATTTTCGTTGCACGTTCACGTTATACCAAGCGGTTGAACGGTGGCGAATGTTGTCAACAACTTAGCGGCTTAAATTTATTGTGAAAATTGTTCGACACTTTCGTAATGGTTCTGGCATTTCCACTCTAAAGTTTTTATATTTGTTGTTGGCATGAGCATGTCGGTAACTTTTCGACGAGTGTTTTCTGTAATTAATGTTGCGGCTGCTGTTGTTGTTGCCATTATGCATTCTACAAACCAGTGAATGTATGTATGTTTGCGAGTAATTGTATTTTCACAAAATTTTCACTAACTCTCTTGCTACGTTTGCCGTCTACGTAGATACATATGTATGTATGTATGTATGTACATAGTTGGAAATGTTGCCAACTGCATTCGAATAATTGCAAACGATAAAAAAGAACGAAACAAATTTGCCAAGTTACGTTTTAAACGGCACTAAATGTTTCCAACACTAACAAGAACAACAGCTGTGTAGTGTAATAATATCCGTTACTCTGGTTTTTTCTTTATGAATTATAGGGCCAGAGAGACTTTCCGTTAGTTTGTTTTATAATAATCGCCACGTGTCTGCATACGTAGATATGTAGAGATAAATGCGTCATGTAGGAAAATCCACTAGTTCAGAACTATTGAAAATGGTAAAATTTGCATTTATTCCCGAACAAGGCTGAACTCTAGTTAGTTTATGGGGTTTAGAGGTAGTCAGAATTTTAAAGTTTTTTTTGTATTGTATTTTCTTAAAGTAGAATATCTTAAAAATATTGTGTGAAAATTTGAAGTGAATCCGACAAATACTTTTCGAGTTATTCAACAATTAAAAAAGGGCGCTCGGGCGCTCCGGAGCCGTCGCAAAACTTTAAATGCGAACGGTGATCACTTTAACTTAAAAACCGCTTCTTAGACTTCAATAAAATTTATACTGCTTTGGAAAAGCATAAAAAACTCGTGCACGATCGAAGGATTCTTTTTTCAAAAATGTCGTTTTTTTACATTTAATTCTCAGTGTTTTTCTCGAAAATCTGAAAAATATTTCCTGAAGCCGCCATCTTGTGGATTTGGAAAAAAAGCATCGATCAGGCAGATTGATTTTAGATGAATCTCCAAAGACTTGTAATGATCACCGCAAGGGACTTCTGGAGAAACGGGCTCCACACAAACAGCAATAACTTTTACAATTACTATTTTTTTTTTTGAAATTTTGCTAAAGTCAAGTCGAAACATGATGTATTAGCAAAAACAAATGATTGAAAATCATCATTTTATCGGGCGTCTAACTACCCCTACCCCCTTAAGCGGGTATGTAAGCAAAAGATTCTGTCTTATTTCCAAGAGTATTTTTACTAGGAAAAAAATTCTAATAAAACTAATTGCCATTCAAGGCAACAAAAATACATGCCTATGTTCCAGTGCAATGTTCATTAAAGTGTCGCTTGCTTGCCCTTTTTATTCAAATGCCATAAAGTTGGCTCGTTTCGGCCGATTTTAATATTAGTGTCCGCTTCAGGAGCCAGATTAAATATTTCCTCGAAGTTCTGGCGGTATTTAAAGCGCTCAAATTTCAACCTTATGTCTGTTTATGGATTGCGCATCCAGCGATATTCAGGGAAATCAAAAAACCATAAGCATTCCAATACAAAATACAGCCTCTCAATTCCTTACAGCTAAGTATACGACAGAGATGTCTCTGGTGTCAATAGAAAATTTAATTAAAATAAGAACACTTCGCATGATAAATTCGGGTGGAAAAATTCGTGTAATAGGAAAAGCCACATGTAGTTCATCTTTTGCAGACTGGTGACAAGATTGAGTTATGCCGAAGATGTGTTAGGCAAAATGAGGCATTCTACTGTCATCAAGAAGTTAACTGCACTTAACAGTTCTGTTAAGTTTCAGAAATATCAAGTATTTCTCCTGCGGATTATTGCTTGCATTTCATGTTTTTCGACTACAGCTAGCTGTCAGAACTGACCGTATTTTTCTAGAAAAAATTACATTTAAGTCTCGTCTTTTTTAACAAAGAGTACGCATTTATGCTCAAAATAAAGGAAAACATAATTTTCTGTTAGTAAATGTGAGTAATGCGCGTTTCTTTTTTCGTAATAATGTAATTCTGCCCTACCCCAGGGCTGGAAAATTTTCGTCTTTTTTCAGAGGATTGCGTATTATTTTCCCAAAAGGTTGCGCTCTGACCAGTTGAATGTGCAAAAATTTCTACCCGATACAAAAAGTAATGTGCGAAAGCTTGAAATATTAAATTTTAATATATTAAATTCATTCGATTAATTTGTGGAAGCATTAAGTTTTTCGTATGACGTACTATATAACAACATTTCGTTATGTTGCTGTATGACAAAGTGTAATTTTTTGTCGAAAAAAGATAGTATCTTCTAATAAATTATCCCTATTTTGTTCTCTGAGCTCTGGCTGTGCCTAAAAAAAATAAATTAATATTATTAATATTAAATATTATATATATTACTAGCTGACCCGGCGAACTTTGTGCCGCCCTAGAGGCAATAAAAAAGCTGATTTTTGATTTTATAAAGTTAATTTTTTTATTAATCAAGTATTTCAATGAAACTTTAATAGATTGCACTCTTCAGTTAAGCACCTTGTAATACACGACATTTTTTGTTTTATTATCAGGTGCAAGAACAAACAACACAGATGGTTTTCCGACCCGTGAACATGCCACATATAATTGACTATATGAGAAACATTGATTTTCTATATTCAGACCACAAACTTACAAGGATTGGCCTTGTGATTTGTTAATGGTCATGGCGAACGCAAGAGGGATCAGAAATTGAAGTATTTTAAACTCAAACGGAAGATCGGTTGGGATCATTGGGATCCTCGGAACGAGAACTTCTTCACCTTCGAATTTTCCTTTGAGTATCGTCGCGTAAATCACATTGTTCATCAATTTATTTACCACCAAACGCGTACCGTTGCAAAGTTTTGGTGGGCTTTATGTTTCGAAGCATGATTACTACGGAGCCAACTTTTATGCGTAAATTGTGCGGTGGTAAGCCAGGCACATCCAAGGAGTTTAAAAATTCAATTGGATAGTTGGTGGATTCATCTTCATTTGTTACACAGTCAATGGATTTGAATGAATGCATTGTTTCAATGATATCATTTTGAATTATGTAGTTTAGGTCATCTACATCTTTATTCTTAGCCGCTAAAATTGCTCGCTCACTCAATCATTCATTATTTTTTGTAGTTATTAATGATGTTTGGGAATACTTTATTGATAATTTCGTCTTTCGATGAGACAAAGTTACAGAAATTCTGAGGAAATGAAATCAATCCGCTCGTTTCGTCGACAGGTACTCGACCATTACCGATCGTCAGCAATTGCTTAGAGAAATCTTCAGGAGATGTATCATTAAGTAATGCAACTCTCATGTTTGTTGTCAGCTGAAGTTTCTTCACATAGCGCCATAGATTCGACTATTTGAGGCAAGCGTTTATTTTGTCAGCAGCCGTTGATCTTGCAATTACTGGCAGTGTTTGGCGGAAGTCGTCAGACAATAAAATCATCATCGTCGCCAGACAGTAAAATCATCATCAATAATGACAATTTCACTCTTCCACTAAGGCAGCACAATCCGGGCGTTTCTCCGGAAAACTTAATGCGCCACAATACTCGCAAACAACGTTCATTGGCCCAAACAAATTACTCTGATCATATATTTCTGACAAAATTTATATTATCAAATTAGACAAAATTACGTTTAGCTGTCATTTGCGTTTTGTTATTCCATCTCAGATGCGTTTTTGTTGTACCACATTTTATAGTGACTTCACGGAAACGCATTCGTATGGGATAAAAAATATCCTATGTCCGTCTCGGAGTTCTAAGCTACCTCTCCACCAATTTTCAGCCAAATCGGTTCAGCCGTTCTCGAGTTATAAATAGTGTAACTAACATGACTTTCTTTTATATATATAGATTGATATTATAATTAATAAATAAATTAAATAAATAAATTATTAAATTGCTGCACCCGCAAAGTTGAGTTCATATATGTAATGTTTATACCATAACTTACTTTTGGGTTTGCTGCCACCAGCGAGTTTAAGCGCAAACGCCAGCCAAAACACTTATCAAATCCCATACAAATATCATAGCCCCGTGCTTGTTTTGGGCTTGCATACATTCCAATATGAAATCGTAGCAACGCTGTTCATTCCGTGATTTTTTTCCTTTTGCTATTGCAATATTATCGAAACATGGCAACAATATTTTGCAATTTGATTGGCTGTCGGCGTGTAAAGTTTTGATATGTACACATACCTGGTTTTGTCTTCGGTGGTAACGTAGTAAAACTGATATCTGATGAAGAATGTACAAGCGCGTTTGAGCATCTAAATCCCTTATTTAACTGAAGTTACGCGTAAAATGAAAATGCGATTAAAGCAGGCTTGGTAGAAATGGGATAGCCTAGTCCTTAATAGCATTAACAACTTTGGCCAGATATCAAATAGGATTAAGCGAAAACTCAATGAATCATGGTGTCCAGTTCACATAATTACTGTTTTCTCATCCGTTTACCTTTCTCAAGTTGCATGTACTCAACTCAATTTAATCCCATTTGGATGTCTTCCCCATTAGTGAAAATTTAGTCACTGGCAGATTGGCTCCCATTTCCAAAACAAAAACATCAAAAATTCTCTTAACTAGTTCAGTTTTTCCCTGCATGGTTTCAAACTTTCATATACAGTTTATCTGTGTGTGTTTAATGTATGTATGTATGTATGTACATATACTTGTGCTCACATAATTAAGTCACTCCACCTTTTTACAATATTCGCAACATATTTCTTGCTACATTTTTTTCTCTTCCACCTATTTGTGGCGTGCGTCTTGATGTTGTTCCACAAATGGAGGGACCTATAGTTTCTAGCCGACTCCGAATGGCAGATATATTTTATAAGGAGCTTTTTCATGGCGGAAATGCAATAGAAGGTTTGCCATTGCCTGCCGAGGGGCAGGGCAAAATTTATACCTTATGTGTATGTATATATAAAAGTGGAAGTCTTTTATATAGAAGGAATGGCGCAGAATCGTATGCAAAAAATATTGTGATACGTCAACGCGATTTTTGAGGGACTTCAAACTTTCACTTTATCAAACTAAAATTGAATAAACATACAGAGAAGTTTTCTAAAAATTCTAATCAATTTTTGCTGATAATTTTTTGAAATTTTTGTGCATTTTGTACAAAGTTTGGAACTTTAATTTATAAAGTTATATTCTTATAAAAAATTTACAAAAATTGAACATGAAAAATATTTCGAATATTGTAAAAGAATGAAGTGACCTGATCATGTGCGCCCCAGTGTAAGTATATACTTGTATGTATGTGATGCGATTGCGTTGGCCACATGCGGCTTTTATGATTCCAAATTAACCAACAATTGGTGTAAGTGGCAATTAAAGTGGTGAAGGGTTTTCAGTTGTAAGGAATTATTTTGTAAATTTACGTTGTTGAACTCTCACTATTATTATACTGCACATGCGCATACACTCATACTATCAAACACACACCCTGCACTATATTCATTCATACATATACATACATACATGCGGACACACATACATGTTTATTGCTTCATGAATAATTGGCGATAGTTAGTCTGAGTGGCCACTGATTGTGTAAGGCTAGACACAGACAGGTATTTTATAAATGCAACTGAGGACTGGTGTAGTTGAAGGTTACTGTTACTATTTGTGGCAAAAAAAAGCACGATTATGAAGCTCAGAGTGCCGTAAAATGAATCCCACTTTCTTTGTTCACACTGCACAGTGGTTCCGCCATAGGACATTGGATGAAAATAGTCATGGTAAAATTATGCAACAATATTTAGCTAAATGTTAGTTCATTAGTCATAGTAACTTAGAGTATAAAAGAAATTTCAACTGCACAAACACTTCACTTATAATTGTGCCTCCAAAGTAAGAGAATTTGAAAAGTGATAGTTAGCGTTGTCTCCGCTCCGTACTTACGCAGTTCCGGGAAGTGTTATTTTTCTAAGAACTACTGTGTTTATGACCTGTTGTACAATGGAAATTCAAGTTGAAGGTATGTAAAACATGTTGAACGTTTTCTTATCTTTTTTAATTATTATTTGATGGGTTTTCAGACCGTACGAAGTACGTACTTTAAAATTTCCCATTTTTTTTTTTTTATAAGAAGTTTGTAAAGTTTTAACTAAGTTCGCACGAATTCGCACAAATGAAACATACATTAAAATATTCTTACATATGTCCTCTTTAAGGAAAAATAGTTTCCAGCTGCGATGACCTGCGACTGCGCTTGATATAGGGTCTAATCTGTACCTATGTGTAGGATTTTGAAAAATGTGATTCTACCAAGATTGATAATAAAGATTTTTTTTTGATTTAGGTGTAAATTTGAAGTGTTCATTTACGCGCATGCATATTCTGGACACGTGGTTATGTTACAATACCATTAAAAATGAGAATTTAACCTTAGAAGACGTTGAAAATCGTGTTTCTTGGATCTGTTCACGGATTTCTCGATACTGGAAAAAAGTGCAAAGATCAAAAACAAGGCTGATTGCCAAGTATAGTAATTGGTTAACTGAAACCGAATTATGTGTGTTGAAAAAGCGGGAGTCGGGCGAGGTGACAAACTCTACGAATCCTTCTCCGAGCGAACACAGGCAGGGACACAGAAAAGATTTTGAAGATTGCAGCAAGAGGACAAAGCGTCGCAGGTTATCCGATCTAGCTAATGTTGATAGTTCCGCTATTCATGCAATACTAAGTAATTCAAAGCAATCAAATTCAAATTCTTTAGAATTCAATACGGACGAAGTTTTGTCTCTATTTAATGCGGCAAAGCTCACCAAACATCAGTATTTGTTATTAAGAGACTTTATTCATTCGAAATTGCCTAACGCTTTACCATCTTATAAAAAACTTCTTGACGCAAAAAAACGGTGTTACCCAACAGGAATTGGCGTTACAGAATCATCTGCCGAAATTAATTTACAATGTTTGTTGGACCACACATGCTCTCGAATTCTCGAATCTCAAAAACCAGTATTGGTAAATATATCTGAATCAAATTGCACTGAGTATGAATTAGTAGGTAAATGGGGTTTCGATGGCAGCACTGGACATAGCGAATACAAGCAAAGTTTTTCTGATCCGAGAACGGAAGATGGAAGTTTAATTGTTACATCTTACGTACCCTTGAAATTAATTTGTAAATCGATTACCTCTGACCCAGATGAGATAATTTGGAAAAAAAAAGTTTTGTATTTCTAAGTACATTAACTTTTTGGAAAGTGAATATTTTATTATTTTCATAAATAAGAATAAGTTAACTCATCCTTTCGGAATTTAATGTTTTTTTCTATTACTGTTTATAATTTAAGATTTATGCAAAACCTTAAACGGAACAAAAAAATTGTATGCAAAAAATGTGTGTACTTAATTTTCCTTTGACTTTTTATATTAATTATATATTACTTTATTATATATTATTATTATTATATCTTATATATATTCTTATTATATATATATTACTTTTTATATGTCTTAATGTTTTTTTAACAAATAAAAACATTTATCAACTTAAAAACGTACTAAAAAGTCATTTATCACGCCAAAAGTTCCTATGACCGCTCTTCCTACGCAGCGGGACCACTGTGCACTGGTGTGTTTTCGCTGTTACCATTGAAAGATTGCCCTTTCAGGCGCTTTATGGCGTATGTTAAGTTATATCGGCATGCTCATTTTAGTATTCTTTTTTACCATGATACTTGATTCTTTTTTTTATTATTACAAAAAGCTTTTCCTTTTTCGCGTTTTACAAAACGCGTCAGTGGCCAATTATAAAGATCAAGTCAACACATTTGCTGTTTTGTTGTCGCATTGACTATTTCATCGTTCGTCGTATGTTTCTTCCATTCGTAGAAACTGGTGCACAATACACAACGTTTGACTAAGCCAGCTACTCTGCTCTTAAAAAGACTATTTCGATGGTCACGGAACACCGGAAGTTGAGCACAGGAAACTGGTTCTAAGTCATATTCCGACAAGTCCTTAAACTATAGTGGTAGAGTTTTGTAAAAGTGCCATTCCTCCTGTAACAAAAAAACAATATAAAGTACCCTGGCACAATGCTGCGTTGATTAAACTTCGAAATAAAAGAAATAAATTTCTCCGTAAATTAAATAATAATAATTAAATATAAAACTTTAAATTTCTTTGCTCTGTATACATAAAGAGTATTATAAGAAATTCGTCTGTTTGGATAAATTTTTACACAGAAACTACGTTCTTAGACTCGAAGAAAGTTTAAAATCTAATCCAAAAGCGTTTTGGAATTTTGTAAATTCGAAGAAATCTAATTCCAATATTCCGTCCGCTCTGTTTTTCGGTCACAAAGTTGCTAATACTCCAGTCGATGCCGCTAATCGCTTCGTTGAGTTCTTTACGTTCAATTTTGTATCGGCCTCCGGCAGTGAGAAAAATGTTTTCTTCGATATAAAACCCTCTATTGACTTCGGCAACCTGGTATTGTTCATTGAAGATATCTTTAGAGGCATTACTCGACTTAAAACTTCTTCAAACACTGATGTTGATGGTCTGTCTGCGGTGTTATTCAAGCAGTGCGATTCTTTAATATATAACCTTGCTGTTTATCTTTA
The DNA here is from genome assembly GCA_037575425.1 of Anastrepha fraterculus. Taxonomy (NCBI): domain Eukaryota; kingdom Metazoa; phylum Arthropoda; class Insecta; order Diptera; family Tephritidae; genus Anastrepha; species Anastrepha fraterculus. The sequence continues at coordinate 545,105 of JAYXIM010016200.1, forward strand.
ACAAATCACTAACTTCGGGTACTTTTATTGATGCCTGGTAATTGACTTTCATTTCACCCATTCACCCAAGAGCATTAATAAAAACGGTATTAGTAACTGCAGACCTCTTTCAAAGCTTTCCGCCACTGCAAAGCTCTTTGAGTGCATCATCCACAAATTGCTTTTGCTGTCAAGAACATGATGCGTCCGAAGCAGCATGCTTTATTTCCGGGCCGCTCAACAGTGTCTAATTTAGCTGTATTTTCGGATGATTGTATTGCTGCCTTCCAATCAGAGCACCAAGTTGCCACCGTTTATAACGACTTCTCTAAGGCCTTTGATCGGGCTTCCCATATAATACTAATAAAAAAAATAGCTTGCATTGGCTGCCACTCAACCATCTTAAGTTGAATCTCATCTTACTCGCAGAATCGCCATTGTTTGGTCGTCGTCGACAATGTTATGTTTCTTCCTTTCGTTGCTTGCTCTGGGGTTCCACAAGTTAGTATTCTTGGCCCGCTCATTTTTGCTATTCCGTCTTGCTTCTCGTCAGCAAGATTCCTGCTTTATGCAGACGACGTTAAGATTTATTCGACCATTACTAGCCCCCTTGACTGTGAATTGCTGCAAATTGATTTAGATAATTTCAGCAATTGGTGTATCAATAATCGTCTATCGCTCAACATAAATACGTGCTTCCAAATTACCTTTTCCAAGCGTGCCACTGTTATTGACTCCTCTTATCACATATCAAGAACATCGCTGTCACTTGTAAGTGAAATTAAAGACTTGTAATATCTGATTCGAAGCTTACTTTTACTAGTCATATAAATTTAATTACTGCCAAATCTTGCGCCATGTTTGCTTTTGTTAGGCGACATAGCTCCGATTTCTCCGACCCTTATACGCTGAAGCTTTTGTGTACGGCGTTTGAGGGTTCTAAACTGGAATATGCATCCTTATTTGGTCTCCGTATGCCATGCTGCTAAAATTGAAGGAACCCAAAATGTATTCTTACATTTCGCGTTGCGTAATTTACCCTTAAGGGATCCCATCTCTACATATGAAGCGAGATGTTTATTGATCATCTTAAAATCAATGCAGAGGAGCAGAATAATCCTAGCTTTGTCTTTCATTTTTGACCTCATCCGTGGTGCTGTTGACTGTCCGGTGCTTCTTAAGACGATTCTTTTTAATATTCCGGCCAGAGCTCTGCGTAGGTCGGAGTTCTTCTATGTTACTATTTCAAAATCCCTTTATGTTCAGAATGCTTCTATTACTTAAACCTTAATTGAATTTAATAAAATCTCTAAATTTGTTGAGATAGATTTTTCATTTTCAAAAGATCACCTATTAAACATCTTTGAATATTTATTATAAATAGTTTAATTGTACTTTCTTTTTGTATTGCCTATTAACCTTAAAATATGTCCACTGAGCCTATAAGAATCTATTATATTCATTGGCTTAATAAATAAATAAATTTACCGATTTTTCAACGATTCGAATTATACTTTCCACACTTTACATACACTAAATCATACCCTAAAACGGGCACTGCCATTATTGTTTACTGGATTCAAATTAGCACTGTTTACTTTTTGCTCCGAAATTAAGTCCTCTATTAAAATGAAACTATAAATGTCAACAGAATTCTGGAGTTGCAGTGCTCCAACTCTTTGTGTGATGGCAAAAGATATTTTGTCCTCTCCTGTTTATCGTTAGGAGCATTACTTAACGTCTCAACACTAAATTCTTTATGTTTTCAAGTGGAATTGCCAATCGAGACAGCAAATTCAATGTAATTCATGTAATGAAATATTTTAAGTCACTCATTGCCAAATTTGCAAAGCAGTGAGCTCAAATTTTTCATGTTTTTGTGACGCTCACATTGGCAACATCTTTGATATTTTTAGTTTCCCACACTATGATTTTCTTTTTTACAAAAAAGAGAATCCACAAGAGCCTCGGCGTTCTTCTTTCCTCTTCATCGTATTCATCAAATAATGCTTTCAAGAGCGGGGGCTCAACGTATTGGCTAACTTGACGACATTTTCAAAATGACTGTAATATAACACGGCAATGAGAACAGATCCAAAGTCAAAAAATGCCCACAGCTGAGATCATCTGATTCCAAAATGCGCTTTTACATAACGTGGTTCCAGTCTAAACAATGTCATAAGAATTCAGATATTTCTCAATATTTTGTTTTTTTGTCTTACCACAAAAATTCTGATTTGGCATAGCAACCTCGTCAATAGGCTCAAACAAAAATGCCAAGCACTCACACTACTACACACCTGGGTGTATGTCAAACTCTCACCTAGATGCATGTCAATAAAAAATGGAAAGAAGAAGAGTATTTCCACTTGTATCTCTGTGCAATGTTTGAGGGTCGAGATATTGCGCTCAGCAACAAGCAGAAAGCAGAATCTAGGTGAAGCAGAAGAAGGTGAATCGGTTCTGAAGCGGATGGTTCTCCAACTTGTCCATGTGTTGGTGACTCGGTTGGATATGTTTCTTAAGTTCCCGAGTTTAGATGCTTAAGGATGATACACCATCTCCTTATATATACAATTGGCGCGTACACCCTTATTTGGGGGTTTGGCCGAGCTCCTCCTCCTATTTGTGGTGTGCGTCCTGATGTTGTTCCACAAATGGAGGGGTTTACACTTTCAAGCCGACTCCGAACGGCAGATATTTTTTTATGAGGAGCTTTTTCATGGCAGAAATACACCCGGAGGTTTGCCATTGCCTGCCGATAGGCGACCGCTACTAGAAAAAACTTTTTCTTAATTTTGGTGTTTCACCGAGATTCGAACCTACATTCCTCTCTGAGTTCCAAATGGTAGTCACGCACCACCCGATTTGGCTATGGCGGCCGCCACCATCTTCTTACTGATAACTAATTTTGTATATACATAAGTAACGACCCATTTTTTGCATGGTTAATAAACGCTCGGATTAGAGCGTGTTGGACTCCGCGACTAAGAGCTCAACAACGAGCCGCAATTGAAGAGCTGCAAAAGAATTTGGCTTTGGGTTAGAGTGATTTTCGTGAAATTAAATTTTCAAAGCAAGTAAGAGTTGATGCAATAGATAAGGCCAACAATGAACTTCAGAGTGGAAAGCTTAGCGTCAGAGATTATGGCTAACAATTTCTGGGATACCAAGAGAATTTTATTAAATGTTTATTTGCCTAAAGTAACTAAAATGAATGCCCAGTACTACGCCAGTTTACTGGCCCAGGCCACATGCCCGTCCACACCATGAGGGCAAGGCAGTCCTTACAAGCCACGGAATTCACAGAATTTGACCACTAACCCCCGTTTCAGACCTGGCAAACAGTCACGCGGTTTTCAAATTCGAAAAAGGAGTTACGGGCACGAAGATTTTCGAACCAATGCAAAAAGTGTATTTCACTTGAGAGGGATTAGTCTAAAAAATGTATAATATTAAACTATAATTTTCATTCATTAAGTACCCTAGGTCACGTAATTATCAGCCGCCCGTCGTAATATTTGATTTGCTGCTAATTTGATGACCCCACCAATTGAATATTCTATTTTTTACAACTATTACCCAGTTACATAGCTGATGCTGTATCGAGTCTATCAAAATCTATTATTTCTGGCCTGATTGGAATGCGGTTCCATTAAACTATTTTCAATTTGAGAGAATACTCTGTCTATTCTGTTCAGATACCTATTCGACCACTACCTCGCTGTGCAATAAATTTCAGTGTTCTCTTATCATTTAGAATAATCACAAATGCAACTACAGTTTGAATTTGTCTTGCTTATCTAAATCATCCTGTCAAAAGTGGCATGTAATTGTGACAGATAAACGTGACATTAAAAATGACGCATTAAGAAGATGAGCTTTTGATAGGAAATGCGGGCAGGTCAAGGATATTAGGAACTGAAGACGAGTAGCGTTTGCTGCAAACGTTTAAGGTATATGGTATATTCTATTCTGTACATATATAAGTATGTATCCATCCGCTGACATATCTATGAGCTTATAGATATGTTTGTCTCTAAGACAAATTTATAAACTTACATACGTACGTATGAACTTACTGGAGATGTCAATGTTAGTGTACCGATTCATGATTATAAAATATTCTTAATGCATATCATCCCGATTTAATTATTTTTAATTTTAATATTTTTTATATACAGTCGACTCTCGTTAATTCAAACCTGCGATATTTCGAACCCCTCATTAATTCAAAGTTATCACGAGTCCCCTACAAAATCTCTTTATAATCTCTCGGTAATTCGAACTCAACATAATCGACAATGAAAATTTGCAAAGTTTCTTGGTGTGTTATTTAGTAAGAACTTTGAATTTTGGCACTCATCTGAAAATACCTTTACTGTGCGTGGTTGCGTGTTACGCATAAAACAAAAGCACATATTTGACGCACGCTTCCGCACGAATCGCTTCGTTGGTATACAGATTAAAAATTTGTATTAAATATGAGTACTAAAAAGTAAAGGGTGATTTTTTAAGATCTATAGGAGAGTTTTTCATTTAAATCGATGGTACAGTCCATATAATTTAATTTTTGAAGATTATTTCACACAAATGTTGACCGCGACTGCGTTTCAAACGGTCCATCCGCTTAGTCCAATTTTGGCATACTCTTTCCAATGTTACGGCCGGTATCTAACATATAAATGCTTTAATGTTGTCTTCCAATGCGTTAATTGAAGCAGGCTTGTGTGAATAGACATGAGCTTTAACATAGTCCCACAAAAAATAATCTAAAGGCGTTATATCGCACGATCTGGGTGGCCAATTGACAGGTCCCGAACGTGAAATAAAATGTTCACCAAACTCGCCTCTCAGCAAGTCCATTGTTACGCGTGCCGTGTGGCATGTGTCAAGTCAAGCTCTTGCATTTTGGGCAAAAAAAAGTTGGATATCATTTCACGGTAGCGCTCACCATTCACAGTTACGTTACGATTCGCAGCATCTTTGAAGAAGTACGGTCCAATTAAACCTCCAGCCCATAAACCGCACCAAACTGTGAACTTTTCTGGATACATTGGTAGCTCTTGCAATTCTTCTGGCTGATCTTCACAATTCTGCTTATTTACGTTGAATCCTTTCGCAAAATTTTCCACGTTGTTGAGTAACAGAGGCCCAATTGCTGCGAACGGCGACGAATCGAAAATTGATGGTCATCATTAACACTGGCCGATACAGCTGCGATATTTTCTTCAGTTCGCACTCTACGTAAGAGTGTTGGTGGTTTGATGTCCAATAATGTAAATTTGGTTCTAAATTTAGTCACAATAGCTCGAATAGCCGCTTCAGTGGGTCGATTAAACTGACCATTAAATGGAAGAAGCGCGCGATAAACTTTCTTAACAGAAGACGCATTTTTATAATAAAATTCAATGATTTGCAAGAGTTGTTCGTTTGTAAGACGATTCATGGTTAAATTATAGACCAAACTGAAGATGTTTGACAGTGAAACAAAACACGAAACGTGCCTCAGCTGTTTAAACCAACTGTTTAAAAAGATAATAGCTTAAAAATCACCCGTTATAACTGTTTGACGATAGCGGAAAAGAAGAAATTAATTGAAAAAGTTGAAGGAGATGAGAAGAAAAGTGATGTTGCAAAAGAATTTTAGATTTCTTTCAGTACTCTCTCAAGCATAATAAAGAACAAGAAGAAAGTTACTGCTGCTCAAACTGCTGGAGCACGGAAAAGACTAACTCAAGGTGAATTTCCTCGTCTGGAAGAAAGCCTGGACATTTGGCTTAAACAGTGTAGAGGACAAAAGGTATTTATTGGCGGAACTTTGTTAAAGAAAAAAGTAAAAGAGTTCGCGTCTACTCTAAACATGCAAAACTTTGCGGCAAGGGAAGCGTGGCTTACAAATTTCTAAAAGGGGAATGGAGTCGTGTTTAAAAAAGTTTGTGGACAAAGTGGAACTGTTAATGATGCTGTTTGCTCAGATTGGCATGGTAAATTGAAGACACTGATTGAAAACTATGATGCCCGAGACATTTTCAATACTGATGAATCTGGCCTATTTTTCAAATGCTTACCGGACAGACGCTTACTTTTAAAGATGAAAAATGTTATGGGGGAAAACATAATAAAGAGAGGTTGACAGTTCTATCATACTTGCAGTAAATATGAATGGATCGGAAAAACTGAAGCCGTTAGTAATAGGAAAAGCAATGAAACCGCAATGTTTTAAAAGAGTGAAATCGTTTTCTACTGATTATAAAGAAGCTTGGATGATAACAGAACTTTTTAACAATTGGCTTGCAACAGTTAATGGTAACATCAAACTACAAAAGAGAAAAATTGTACTATTTTTGGACAATTGAGTGTCCACAATAGTCCTTCTACATTAATTTAAAGACGTCATATCGCAAAGAAAAGGTTAAGATTGTTTTTGGAATCTCTCGACAAGCAGCTAACTACGAATATCACTGTTCTGTAAAAGAAGATCAGCGGCGTGAGTTCTTCTGACTATTTCCAAGTGTATGAAGATGTAACTGTCTCAGGATCACTAATCGATGGCGACATTTTATCTGCGACAGATACGAATGAAAAGAGCAAAGATGAAGATGAAGATGATACATCAAAACCTTTGGCAGAGGTGTCTGTTAAGGTAGCAAGAGCCTCATTCGATAACTTACAAAGCTTTTGTCTACAAAACGAAACTGATGAAACAGCATATTAGGCACTTTCTCTCCTTAAAAAAAACCTGATTGAAAAGTCTGAACAGCAGTAATGTGCTTCAAAGCAAACCCGTATAAATGAGCTCTTTTCAAAGATTAATTCACATTATGAATATGTAAAACATTAGCCGTTAAATAAAAACACTTAATAATTCTTAGTTTTATTTATTTTCTCTCAAAAATTTCGAACTATTTAATATTACAAATACTCGAGTCGACTTTAGTATATTTACATACGAGGCACCCTCTGAAAATCTCAGAAAGCCACCCAAAAATTAATTTAGCCCAATTTTTTGTCAATAGGTGTGGGAACTCATCATGAATCGTTTAATAGGGCGACATCATCGATCCTTATTTCTTTCGGAATGAGGAAGGAGCTGCCGTCATTATAGTGAATGGCGAGGGCTATCGAGTCATAATGACTGAATTTTTGTTTCCAAAAATTAACCAGCTAAACATCGACGATATTTATAAACGATACAAGCGACAAGATGACGTAAATTGCCATACAGCGCGCTTACCTATCTATTTATTGCAACATTGAAGCCACTATTGACGTCCGAGGGCCAAAATTGGACTGATCGAATTTAACTCGTAACTCGCAACCGCAGCGGATGTATGCCGGATATTATATCCTAAAACTAAATTCCAATATTTTAATAAAAAAATATGCATTACAACAATATTTAGGTTTTGCATTATCATTTTAAGTTCTCAATCCCTTAAAAAACACCCGATACTTGCAGCATAGTTCTAAGCCATTGCAAGGTATGGTTTCAGCTGTATCAAAATTAAAATTTTTGTGCAACATAATTTTCAAATCGAAATAACTTCTGGGCAGCCTACTTTATTAAACAAAATCGAAGGATTTTCTAAAAAAAAAATCAGAATTTTAAACATCTCACTTTAAAACAATATTTTCCAAAAGGTATTTCTCTTTCTGCCGCGAGCTACAAATAATGCAGGCTACTCATTTTGAACTCGTTAACAGCTCTTTCAAAAGAATATATTATTTTCTATTTTTTATGCAATATTTTTTTGAGTTTTGTTTTATTATTATTTTAAATATTTTTTTGCATTTATTTAATTGTTCCAAAGGAATCTCTAAAGGAACAGCAAGTGCCGGTTATATTTTTGTCAGGTATTTTTCAATTTTATTGTTAGGTTTCGAATATCGCACCGAAGATACATTTATAAGCTCCAATCCATACTATTAAGATTCTACCGGCTTACTAACCTTGGTCCGCAGACAGTCACACAATACGGTGGATGTATGAAGAAATATGAAGAATGTAGATACCCCATTAGGTTAGTCTCAGTTCACGCAGTTAAAGCATTCTGCAGTGGGGCACGCATAGGCTCTTGACTCGACATAAGGGGAAAGTATGTTCCAATCTTGCGTAAAGCCGATTTGAGTAGATCTCTGATTTTTTCATATAAAAAATCCTCCAAGAATTATTTACCCGAATCAAAAACATTTTTAAGACGCCAGTCTTGTTAATTTTGGACTTCATCTTGTATAGTGTTTTTTATTAAAAACTTAAATGAACAAAAGCCAAATTTTTCAGTATATTAACGATTTACTCAAAGAAAGCAAACATTCCTTTTACTTGTGCAATACGATGCCATTCATTTGGCTGTCTTGGTTGGCTACGCCAAGTTGACTAATAATAAGATTACCGAACTTGGCGCACAAAAGATCGATTATGGCACGAGCTGTATGGTTATGCCGCTGCAACTACAAACCATCCAGGTCCATGTCTTTCAATTTTGGAAGACAAAAAATCGTTTATCATGCTTCTGTAACGGTCATCCTTGACCGAAATGGGTGCGGTGCTAACACTCACACCCACCAACGTAAGCGTACGCCTGTACGCCCGTATCAGCTGACACAATGAAACAACGATCTACGATACTACGGAAGGGAACGGTGCACAGTGTGACTTTTTTCACTTTTAGGATGCCAAAATTAATAACAGCCAAACCGATAGAGCAATTCATTTCAAATTTTGCAGTGTGGTTGCAGATACCTAAATCTGATTTGAGAATAAAAATGGGCGTGATACGCCCACTTTTTCTCCTTGCCCACATATAAGGTAAAATTTCACATAATCATATTTTCTACTTTAAAAGCATTTTCCAGTGCCAATTTAAATACAAATTGTTTAGATTTCTTAACTTTAGCTTAGAGGTTTATGACTAATATTTAAAAGATTTCATTCAGCCCCTGGGAACCTTTTTATACTACATTATACTGCTCAATGAAGGAGATAATCACAAATTGTTTCAATGATAAATATGTCACTAATCTTTATTTTATTAATAATAAGCCAATAAACAGTTTCTAAAGATTAAACATAACAAAACATAAACACTTATTCGAAAGCAATTATTCATAATACTTCTTCCTGGGCCAGCAATGCAATTACATCTTGAGGCAAAGTCCCGCGCTTGGTTTTCGATGGCTTACGTAAGCTGCAAATGTAGGGATCGGATGATATTAGAAGCATGTGCAATACATCCTCATTGGTTTGAGTTCGTGAACTTTTCATTGTATACCATTCGCGATAATTTCTGACATCTTTATTTCTCGATTCTTGCACTTCTTCGGAAAGCTGACCCATAGGAACCATGCATGACGATATTATATGTCTTGAATGGAACAGTATTTTATGTTGAATCATTTGCATCTATTATCAGCGCAAGTGCTTGGTCTGGCGATAAACTTTTGTTGCGCTCTTTCGAAAGTCGAGATTTTTTCAACACAGTACCTCTTGACAGTGAAGACAAACACAGCTCTTTAAATAATATTGCGGAATTTCTCTTACCGTTTGATCTAAGTCCCATTTCTGCCGCCATTAACACTTGTTCGCTATTTGATACTGCTAAAAGACTCTTTGCTTTTCTTTTCTTTATGCGAAAAGAAGAATCAGAAAACGCCACATGTGGTCTACCTACATTGGATCTAATAGAGGATGAAGTTGATGGCCCAACATCAAGACGGTATTTTCCAAAGTCTTCACTCTTGGAAAACCAACTATAATTATGGGCTAGAACACGGTCCTTAACTCGGCAAGACCCCTCCCACTTTGAAGAAAATTGGTAACACAGTTTATTTATACGCTCTCCTAGCTTTTTGGTATCCACGTCTCTTCCGATCACCGCAAAAATTTTCTCTAACACCGCATCACGACGCGTTTCTTTTGAGCTCGTCAGCCAAATTTCAAAAAGTTCTTTCCGAGGAATCGCCATGAAAACTTCTTTTAAAGCTGTGGTAGCAAATTGTAGCGAAATTTTATTCCAGTATCTGAAACACAGAATCCTAAAGATCGTTTCGCTGTTAAAGAATGAACGGAACTCGATGGACCAATATAAGTTTTTCTCAGTATAATATCAAAAATAATATTAGGCTATGGCTGTTTTAGTGATATTTTACTGAGCGGATTTGTATCGATAGTAAAAACTTTATAGTCCTCTTACTTACCCCTGAGGTACAAAATTGTTGAAATTTAATCAGCAAATACTCAATTTTATGAAATTGATACTTATTCGTATTATATCTTTTGACAACCTTCACAGCGATGTTCGGATAATAAATAAAAATTATTCAATTGACGCACTGGCTTGTGTTTGTAAACGATTATCTTTCTTAAAACTATAGTTTTGATAAATTTTGAGTATACTGTCGTGAAATTTGGTAATTTTTACACAACATACCGAAAGAAAATCATTTTCGCAGAACTTTTTTTTTTAATTTTGGCATCCTAAAACGATAAAAAGTCACAGTGTGCGGTGGTGAGAATTCATTTACATGGGGCTCTCATTAGTTTCATCGTATCAGCTGATACGTGCGTTTGTTTACATTGGTGAGTGTGAGCAGGATTATTGTTAAGATTTCCAACGGAAAAAACTGTCACTGTCAAAATAACGTATGTTTAAAAGACACTAAACACATACAGGGTGTGTCTGAATTTATTAACTATAATAAATAAAAGAAAAAGTATATGAGAAATGGAAAAAAATTTCAAGATAAAATTTCGTTAGTTCAACTCATTAAAGCAAACCGGTTACCGATTTCTTCTACTTAAATCACGTTATGATTCTATACCAAAACGCAATTTTGAAGTAATTGTTAAGAACGGTGCTCATACACATTATTACAAGTGTAAAACAAATAACAGTTTACAACCAAAACGTACCATATTTGTGAGTTAAAATAGGTTTTAATTAGAACTTCCATTGAGGCCAGAGGATTTTTTAGCAATTACCTTTCTTAGGACATAATTGAATTAAACTATTCTTTTCTGACTACTCGAAAAGAAATTTTACACGAAAACCATTGGAAAACATTTGGTCTTAATCAAGTGAGAGGTAGTGTATTTAAGAAGTACGACGACACATGATCGGTTACATGGAGCGCCACATCTTTATATTTATAGAGATCCAACTCCCAGGGTGGAAAGGATTTTAGAGAAATTTGCTAAAAATAAGCTAGCAGTCGAAATCATATTATAATTTTTATTTTATTTTAAGCGGCTCAACAGCTGATTTACTTGCAGTACGCCTTTTTGCCACGCATTGCGTTTCTTACTCGCATTGTCAGAAAGTCCTCTGCTACTTTTTCTTTTCACGGTGGTGTGGGTCTTCCTTGGCTTGCTACGTTTGTCACCTGAGGCGAAGGCAAACAAATCTCTTGCACTCTATCCGGTTCCATGTGCGAAACATGTCCTGCCCATCTGATTCTTGGTGACTGTTAGTCTGGCTACGTCCTCCTTGTATTATATTGTTAATCTCGTCATAGGTTCCTTTTAAGCTTGAATCAGAAATATTGCTCAAATTCACTATTAAATATCTCAAAGTATTGTGGGTAGTTCGGCTTGTCTGGAAACCGTTGCGTAAACTAGTGATGTTTTGATATAGAGTTGCTAAGATTAATTAGTATGTAAATGTTTCACTTTTCGTTCCACAGTTCATTCAATTAATATTGAAATTTCTCATTTTATAGTGCTAGTATTATCTTATCTAGCACACAGATAAATAAAATTCACACATTTGCTGGTCGGCGCGCAACGCTTTGAGAGTTTTCTCAGAGAGTGCTGCGAAAATAATACGAAAATTTGACTAGTATGGCGCCGAGTGTAAAATTAATGCAACACTATTACGAGAAAAATACCATAAAAAAATCTGTAAAAACTAAACAATAAAATAAGTAAATCATCAAAATTAATATTCAACACCCTGTGTCTACCAGTAACTCTCAAACTGTCCAGCAATCAAGTTTGCGCAGCACTATATCAATAGCCATTTCTCGCATGCAATAAAAACAGTAACAAACATAAATAACTTTGTGGTTGGCAATACCTTTTTACATTCCACAACGCACGGTTGCACAAAGCATTTTTGAGGTTGGCAAGAAAAAACAACAAAAATGTTAGTTGATTCTGAAACGTCTTTGTTTATGGGTGTATATGATTGTTTAACGCGTTGCGTGTGATAAAATTCGTGTTGTCTCTCGAGAAAGCTAGTGAGGGAACTCATTAGCCGGCAATTATTTTATCATTGTGTAATTTATAATATACTTTACTTGGTGTATTTGTTTTATTTTCGTGATAAAAACCTAGCCAATAAGGCGACTACATATGTGTTGCTATTAACGCATATGCACAAGTGCTTGTGGGTATGTTAGTGCGTGTAAAATATAAATTATTGCGTTAAGACCAGCATACGGAATGCTGTATTAGTATGTGCCTCTACACAAAAGCTTATCGGCAATGCGCCAAAGAGTTGTTTGCAAAAAAATTCCTAAATAAAACTTAAAAATAGTTTTTGTTTTTGTAATAATTCGCAAACGAAAAAAGGGAGAAAGAAAAGTAAAAAAGCGCAAAACTGGCTAATATAAAGTGTTGGCATTTTTTGCTTTGAAGAAGGAGTGGCGAATTGGTGAACATAGAAAGCAAAGCAGAACGAGTATGTTCGCTCCGTCTGCTGGAATTACCCAGCCAGTAAATCAAATTGTGTAAAATATGAAAATAAATTGGAGGCATTATTAATAGAATAAAATAAATAATAAAATGTTTAATAAATGTTTAAAAATTATCAACAAATCCAAACTTTTCTGTGTATACTCCCTTTTATCTCATTTCAATATTTGCTGTTTCAACCACTCGTTATACAATTCTTTACGAATACGAATGTGAAGTGCAAAAAGCATAAAACCGGTTCGACCACATCAGTTAGCAAGTCAACCATCCCAGTAGACGAAATGATTTGAACAAACGGGTGGACACACAGCTGTGAGGACAGTTCAATTGCCTGTTTGCTTGCTGGACTCGCAGTTGCCGTTGTAGCCCTAAACCGAAAAAGTGAATAGCAAAAATGAGAGGAAACAAAAAAATGTAGAAAACACCCAGTGTAAAAGCAGAAATTCAAATAAGCAGCAGTGCAAGTGGAAAAGCAAATACATAAGTACCTAATATCTAGAATTCTGAAGTGAAGAAAAGTTTTTATTGTGTGTTATTTGGCATTTTTATATGCGCCGCCATTGCACTATTCATTACATCGCGCCATCATCGCTGCCCTGCCGCTTTTGTCTACATTTTATTAGTGGTGTTTATTTTTGTGTCTGGCCAAAGAGTGGATTCAACAAGCCGGTATAGACGTGCGTGAATTTCAGAATTTGTTCCAACACATTTCGGAAGGATTTTGTATGTGCAACTTGTTAATGTGTGTGGCTACCTGTTTGGTTATAGGCCTACTAGTGGTGACAGGTGTTTATCGTTACAATGAAATGGGCAAAAAGAAATAAACTAGACTCTATTATTACCTACTTGAAAAATTATGGTCTTTAAAATACATATGTAAATGTTAATAAAATTAATTGCAATTGTCTTGTTTGAAGTGAAAATACCGAATTTGGTGAGAAGCAGTCGATGCGTGTGCCAATCGATACGTATTGGCCCCAGTAGAAGGGGCAAAGTGATTTCTATTTACCGAGCTACAGTTATTAAATAAAAAGTTTGCTAAAATGTTTCTCTTTTCTATCATTAATTGCACGAAAATAATTACACCTAGCAGTTAAACTTCTCTTTTCATATTACTTATTGGAATTGTATTCTCAAAAAAAAAAAAAAAAAAATAATAATGAACAATAAAAAAATATTGGAAAATATGGGTAATCACTTAAGGGGGGACCCTCATTTAAACGGTCGAAAAATGCATCATTTTTGGGAATTTTTTTCTCAGGTAAAATAACTTCAAACGTTTTGTAATTCATAAAGTACTTTAATAAATGTCTTGACTGTCTACAAAAATTTTCGGAGAAAAAAAAAAAAACATTTTAAGTATGGAAATATACACCTCGTCCATGGCACCTCATTCTATCTGTGTACATTCTAGCGCTCTGAATTTTTTTCTGAAATAAAAAAACCAAATTTTTTTTAAAACTTTAGGATAATACCTTCGATGTGACATTTTGATTCAAAAAAAAAATGTCGAAATTGATATTTTTTACCCAGTTTTATGTTAAAAGTGATTTTTCATGCATAAAAATTGACTTTAAAATTACAAAAAAATATGAAAATCTTTTTTTTTTAAAAAACACTTAATGTCACATTGAAAACAATTTAATTATCTTTAAAATGAGCTATTGTAAAGCCTGATTGGTTCAATACAGCGTTCTCAATTGTGTACACAAAATCGAAAAATGATGTTTCGAGAAAAACGCGTTTAAAGTTTTGGATACAGGCCACCCGTCGCGTCCTGTTAAAAATTTTGTCACTCCTTCAAAAATACAGATATCGACTTGAAATTTTGAAAGTATATTCTTAAATAGTTGTAGAATAGATTAAAATTATTTCCAAAAAATCGATTTTTTTGACCCGATAAATGAGGGTCCCCCCTTAAATTTAATATATTATAAATAACAATGTATAAAATGTTTGAGTGTAAAATGAATAATTTTCCAAATGATTCTATTTAAATGGAAAAAATTACTTTATTTTGCTAGATTTTAACATTTTCTATTGAATTAAGGAGACCGGTGGTCTAGAAATTTCAAAATCGATTTTTTACTTTTTCGATATTTCGATGTATCTTAAGAAGACACTGTGGCATTTTCATGCAGAATTTCCCAATATTATAGCTTCTACAGCCCATTAACTAAGTAGAGAGCTGTCCGCGTGCTCCCGTACCACAAACTTTAAATTCATTTATCGTGAAACGACTTTTTCGGCCTGGTGTGGTAAAAAAACCTTTTCCACCGAATCGTCTGAAATTTTCATATGTTGTTCACAACATCTATGGCTATCGCCCGTACTAGAATCTTATTATTAATTCAATAATTTCTTATTTTTTCGATTAAAAAACTGAAAAACACTGATTTTTAAATGTAAAATTCAAAAACGCGCCATTTTGTCATTTTTTTTTAATCTAGTACGGGGCATAGCTGCAGATTAATACTTTTTTGGGTTTTGTGTTTCAGATAAATAGAAGTGCCAAAATGGACAACACCGTCCAGGCCTAATTTTTCGGGAGGGTAAACTTCAGCCCCATTTTTTAAATTATTAAAATTAAAAAAAAAAATTTATTTGTGTGTAAAAGATGTTAAATGAAAATCCTAAAAATTTCAAATATCGTTTTTAATTTTTTTATTACATAAATAAGTAACTTTAACTTTTTCAATATTCATAATATTTTTTATGCTAAATTTTTTTTCCTTAAAAATATCAAAGTTCATAACTTTGCACGAAAATCACAAAACTTGAACAAATTAAAACCAAATTCTTTTACAAAATCCTTCAAAAAAATAAAAAACGTTTTAAAGCATATAAAGTAAAAAAAACTTTTCAAGATTGTATTATCTTATATTACGGATTTTTAAAAAAGATAAAGTGCCTTAATTATGTAAGCACGAGTGTATCTGGATACTCGGACATACATATATTACGTAATATTTATAATAGAGAACGATCGAACTTCGGTCATAACTAACTATAAAAATTAAATTCGGTTTCGGTTAGGCTTCAGCGAACTTAAACTTTTAGTTTTTGTAATAAAAAACCCTCATTTTATATTGATCAAAGGTACATATAAGGATATACCTTACGATCAAAAAGTACCAGGCATGTTTAAATAAAGCAAAATAAAATTGTATCTCCTTCAAAATATGACCCGTCTGAAGCAACACAAATGTGCCAAGGTTTAACCCAGTCATCCATGCACCTCTGGTAGGCCGCATTCTCTTTGAACTCATCTATCCACTGAAATATCCTTCAAAACGGATAAATAATATTCTTTATTGACTGCCTGGCCCGATGGAAGATACTCATGATGCACTATGCCTTGGCAATCGAAGAAAACAGTCAACCCGGTACATTTACGTCCTCATCTATGTGGTGGTAACTGAACCATTCTTCAGTGCTGCTGGTTAACTTTATATACCGAATTGGTGAAAATACCAATAAGCTATTGGTTCTACATTACAGTATAAGCCATACATACTCGAAAATACATATGTAATTACTACATATTCATATGTAAATACATTTTTTTTTCTTATTTTTACAATCATAAAATATCTGATGAACTGAAATTAATGTGGTTGAATCATATTTTTTTTGCATTTTATTACACAATAAAGATACTTGATTTTTAAAAAGTTGCTTGTTTATTACTTGAATATACTCGGTTCGGTTTCGGCCTTAAAAATCGATGATCGGTCGTTCTCTAATTGATAATTATGAGTTGACGGTAAAATTTGTATATATTCACAGCCGATAATCATTATAACTTTTTCATAATATTTATTTATATATACATACATATTTAGTTTTATGATATATTTCACGAACAAATGTTGATAAATATACATATGGAAGTATTCATTTATAGTACTGTACCTACATATGTATGTATGCATATGCAGATATATACAGTGTACTCTATACTACCGGACACCTCCCATAAACGGACAGTTTTTTAGAACTAAAAGATTTTTAAGGGTTTTTGAAAATGTTTCCCTCATGAGCGGACAACCCTCTTATAACAGGACGCGGACACTTGTTTTCTACCCCAAAGGGTATTTTATGATAATTCTCCATAACCGGACACAACATTGTTTTAACATTTACTATCTACCATATTCGTACAGCTGTTGCTTGTTCAAAAATACTTGCAAGTATAGAGAGGAATTTCCTAAATAAGAAGAGCTTGTTTTTAATGGAGTAAAAACATAAATATGTTTACATGCATACGTACTTGAATCGTAGTGCCTTAAGCA
This sequence comes from Anastrepha fraterculus, assembly GCA_037575425.1. Lineage (NCBI taxonomy): Eukaryota > Metazoa > Arthropoda > Insecta > Diptera > Tephritidae > Anastrepha > Anastrepha fraterculus. The sequence continues at coordinate 562,076 of JAYXIM010016200.1, forward strand.
ATGTTCAGGCCTCAAGCTGTTTGCACCATCGACAAACAAAGACCGAATTTTACGTTTTTGGAACACTGATGACAATCCGGACAGAAGAAAGAGTCTGTTAAAGCCTTAAGGTCTTGAGATATTGATAAATTGTGCTACGAATGATTTCTAGAGGCTTGAAATAAAGGCACTCCTTTGTCAGGCACACTTGTAAGGAGCAGTGCTAAAGAAATTTCAGTGAGACTCAATCACGTCGATTTTAGTGCATCATCTATTAAGATAATGTCAAAAGTTTTAACGAAAAGGTATCATATTTGATTGAAGGATTCGCGAAACATTTGTAATGCAGATAAGGCTGGCTTGTTTTTCCGAGCATTACCCGATGAAACTTTTGCATAAAAGGGTAGAAAATATACAATATGTTATATGTCTAAGTATATGCTCACGATTTTACATTGCGTCCAAATGGTTAGAGACGCTTCCGTCTTTTTGTTATTGGGATATCCGCAAAGCCTCGGTCATTTCGTAACATAAATTTGAAGAATTTACTCGTTACGTGACGATCAAACAAAAAGGCTTGTATGGCGTGTGATTTGATGACAGATTTTCACGTGGAGTTCGATAGAAACATATGCAACTTTAAGAGCGGAGTGTCGTTCTATTTTTAGGTAATGCGGCTTCCCATCCTCGCGATCTAAAATTGAAAAATGTTAAAGTTATTTTTCTCACAGCAAACACAACAGCATTTTGTCAGCCCCTTGTCCAAGGCGTTATAAAAGCCTTTTAAGTTTATGTATAAATCATTATTATTAAAACACATTTGGTTTCGCATGGAAGGGACAAATTCTGCTATGGTGTTGTCAAAATCAATCAATTTATTAGATGCTGTTTATTTCATACACAAAACGTGTGAGCAAGTGAGTCCACAGACTCATTAAAGCTGGGTTTGGCAACACAAATATGCCCACTAACGATAGCGGTTGGCCCGCAGAAGATGTGCTTCCGCTATCAGCACTTGCTCAGTTCTGGAACGCTATTAATCGAGTTCAGAGCGAAATCATACATATGTATGTAATTCGACAATCGCCTTAAATATTGAATGAACACGTTCGATCATGTATTGAAATTTTCCCAGCCAACTCTTCTATTATTTGCAAGTGGACTGCAGTAGGGACGCCCACAGAAGTGTCGGAATAGTTAACAGTTGCATGGATGTAACTATGCTCTTCCAGGCTATCATAAAATGTTCACAAATCAGTAAAAATGGTCGTGACCTTATTCTTTAAAACACTTGAAAGTGCCTATTTCAGTTTCGCACTGGGATGCAATAGGAAACACCCCAAACAGCCATTGCCCTTTGTTCCCACGACAATCGGCTCTATATTAGCGGATTGACTCGGGCTTTATATCTTACCAAGGGCTGTCACTTCAGCAGCACAACCCATTCGCTACAAGTTTGGTAGGCTATTTCTATTTCCCACTGAAACGTTTCGGTTTCAGGAAAGTTGGTTTAAATAAATAGAGCAATGAACCCAAAAAAATTTCTTATTCGGCAATTCTGCCTAAAATTTCAGCGTAACGTCTTCTTGACATGTCGTTGACTCTGACAGAACTCTAGACATCTTTGGAAATCATAATCCCTATAAAAATGAAAAATTGCATTTAAAACACTATTATCACCCTGTTGCTAAGTTAGTGAACTTGGAAGCATTTTAAATAATTGACGAGAACTTGAATATGAAATCGCTTTTTACGTTTCGTCATATTGATTTAGCTTAGCATTCGGTTTGATTGGTGGGGTAAAAGTAAACGAAATCGTAGAAAACAGCACTTAAATTTATAAATTTAATGTAGATAAAATATATTATCGGAGGTCTCAACACATTATAAATTTGTTAAAGACTAGTGTCATTACCATCATTTAGCTAATTTTTCACTCGGCACTCAAACGTTGTATATTTTTTTATTTATAAAATATTTAAGTTATTTCCAATATTTTCCGAATTTGTTTTTGGAAAATAGAGTACAAATATAGTAACATGCATAAATAAAAATGAAGTTTTACCCCTAAGTGTAATTACTTTCAAGCCATTAATGGTAGAAGAGTGCAACATTTTGGAAGTATTTTTTGTTAATCACTGTTGATCAGTTAAAAAACCATTTTGCCAACTCGGATTATTAATGTTGGGGCCAAACGCAATTTATGGACTTTTTTTTTTCTATTAAAAACTTAGAAATGGTTATAAAATATGCAAGCAATAAAAGGCTTAGCAAAATCTTTTAAATTCAACGCAAAAAAATAAAAAAAAAGAGTTGTGCGATTAATGTATTGGTACCTGGTTACCTACATATAGTTTGAATATAAAAATTTGTGAAAAATTAGTAACATGAAAAATTGTGCCCCTAACAATAAGAACGGCTGTATATCAAGTAGTGTCAACCGTTCTCCATAGTGCAAAAAAATAAAGTTTTTAATTCACATAATCTTATCAAGTTTTTTATATTTCGTTATCTCTTATGCTGATAGCGCACAAATAACCACATATCACAACAAGCGATAAACCAAACTGCACAAAGTTCATAATATTTTCATTTCAAGTTAAAGTTTTAAGGAAATTCACATAGTTTGGTTTTATTTAAAATGTTTCTTTTTTGACAATTTGATACCTATAAATTATTTCCCATAAATTTTCCAACGCATAGTGAATATATATAAAATATTGCAAAAATAAAAAACCAATGATATGTGAGTAAAAAATACTGAAATTTTGAAACATGTCAGGACCAGTCTAATTACTGGCAAAAACAATTCAAACAAAACCTTTATGTTCAAAATTATCAAACGCAGAAAATCAATACAAAAAGGAACTCTAACACACCTAAGTGTGTATTATTTCAGTGACTTCTCAATGCGCACGATTAACAAAGGCGAGAGGTGGACGCAATAAATGCTAATCTGCTTTTTTTCATTGATATTTGCATACAACACATTAAAAGATAAATTCGTAAAATATTTTCTTAAATCAATCTGAATTCTTAAAAAAACATAATATTTAATTTTACAAGATGGGTGCAAACTAAAGTTAATAAAACTATAGCGTTTTATCCCCTAAAATATTGCTTTATGGTATTGCTTCTAATATAATATAAGAAACGTGTGCTCGTTTTGTATCATTTAACCTGATCTTAGTTAATTTTTCATAATAAAGACTGATGTCGAATCTGCTCTATCGAACCTTAAGTCAAATTTTAATTCCGATGGGGATAATTTTCCCACAGGGCGTTTCCCTCGAATCTTTCATTGTCTCTTTTGCCATTCCATCGATAAGTATTTTGGCACCTTTAGTTTTGATTTCATGCATCAATGATATTAGGTTAGGTTACGTTAGGTTGACCTGGTTGGCTGAAAGCCATCACATAGACCTATTGGTCCTTAGTGTTACCGGATGGAGCTAAACCTTTACGTTTCTTTGTAGTAGACGTATTACAGTCTGCGCCTTTTGCGAATCTAAGTAAACTCTCCAACTCTATCCCCGAGTGGCATTCTAACTTCTCATATAGTAAGGCTCCAATGCATTTTAATCTGGTTCTAGCGCTAACGCAGAGTAAGAACATAGAAGGTGTTCTAGCGTTTCCTTCTCTTCCAGTTCATTGCCATTTCAATGATATTAGTAGATGTTTTTCTTTCGCAAATTGTAGTAAGTAACGCCATCGCGACTGATTCCGCGTACATTGAAGACCACATGGACTGGTTTTTTCTTTGGTAGCAGAAATCTCTTTAAATAAAAAAACGCTCTTTATCATATTACTTTTTCAAAAGCTCGAAGTGTTTTAAATACTGCCTAATCTATTTTGAACAAAATGCTTTAGTCTGCCGAAGTACTTAAATACCTTGGTGTTATCTCTGATTCTCATTTTTCTTTTAATTCTCACACTCCTTTTATTATCTCTAAATCTTATTGGGCTTTGTGCGTTGTAACGGTCTCAGACTCGCGTATCCTAAAACTGGTGTATTAACTCTTATTCGTTCTACAATATATTACGCTGTGTTTCTTTTGAGACCGTAATCTTAATTTGTTATATGGAGACTTGATTCTAAAATTTGCTGTTCGATTTTAAGATTTCTGAGTCGGTTACTCTTACAATTCGTTGCGAAGAGAAAAATTCTTTCTCAATCGTTTTTGGTATTATTATCGAAAGTGTTTATTGTTTGTCTTTACTGCAACGCATTCCTTCCTGTTCCGCTGAGTATTTTAGCAGTCACAATCCTTTCTGTCCAGATAATCCCAGTACTAATTTTGCCGTGATTGCTCCTTTAGCGCGTGCTCTTCGAGAATGCAGGGAGATATCGAGTTCTGCCTTTCTTGATTTCTCACTATCCAAAGAGTATTTCCTCAATTTGCTGTATACTTCTTTTAAATGCTTTATTGGTAAAATTAGTTGGTGGTAAGTATCCGCTTCATTGGATTTAACATTATTACTGATGCGGGCTTTACACAAGGAATTTCTGTTGGCCCCCTCTTTGTTTTCTCCTTATTAATTACTCGCGCTTTACTTGGTGAAGTTACCTTTTTAAAACATCCTTTTTACTTTTTTAAAATATCTTCAATACTTTCAAAATGTGTCTGACAAAATACATATGTAGTCTGTAACGTCCATGAATACGAAATTGTTATTTGGAATCTCCACTTAAGGTAGCGTATACCATATTCTGCAAATTATGTTTAACCAAAAATTGTATATTGAACGTTTTTACTACTCATTAAATAAATAATAATAATAAACTGAATTATCACTTTGATTACAAGTATCATTTGAGTTGTCATGATGGAATCCGTTGAATTTTCTGCCGGACAATTTTAAGCGCTTTAATAGAATCTTGTGCTTCAATTTCATTGCGGATTGTAGAAATCAGAGTCAATCCTTCTCATATTGTACTACTCCCTTCCAATTCTATTAAACACATAAGATTACTTTCCTTGCTGCAACCCCAACACTGCTACCATTTGAAAAGTTTTAGCTCGCATAACGAAAAATATTTATATATACACTAGGGCGGGTCGATTTAAAAATCGCTCATTGCTCTGTGAAAATCGTATTCTAGGAACAAAATAAGAAACTTTGCCGAATGAACCATACCTCTAAAACGAATTCTGATGTCCCCCAATTTCATGAAAAAATCAGCAAAATGGCTATGTTTTTTTTATTTTTATTTATTTATAATAATATTTATTATTTAGTTATATTAATATCTATTTTTTCTCTTAAGAAATTTATTTAGTCAGAACATATGCAAATGAAAAAAATAATTTAAGTGAGTTATAGAAAAGAAACTAAAAAGTTCGACCCAAGTTGGAGGACATCAGAATTCGTTTTAGAGGTATGGTTCCGTCGGCAAAGTTTCTTATTTTGATCCCTAGAATATGATTTTCACAGAGCAATGGGCGATTTTTTTGCCTCCCCACAAATCGACCCGGCCTAATATGCATATACCTATATAATAAGCTCAAGTACATAAAACAGCAAACGAATTCTTTCCGAAGCGCACGCATTACTCTGCAAGTACAGGGTATCTCTACTCTCCCTAAGTTAATAACCTTGAAATCAGAGATGGGCTGTTTTTGTTGCAGAAGCATAAACATAGAATCCAGTAACGTATAACTCACTCTCGTGGGATCGCTGGGTCGTAATGATTCCTTTGTGAATAACAAGAAATTATAATTAGTAATCGATTCGTTCAGTCAACAGCAAAGGATTTTATTGCTTTTCCAATTCTTAGAATTAATTTCAAACCCTTTTTTCAATTCCGTTACTAGTAATTTATTTTTGTAATTAGAATTTTGTGCTAGAAATGTAAGTTTTTTCTAGAAATGTAATTTTGAAGCAAATTTTATTATTAACATTAAAATGGCTTTAAAAATGTGGACAAACTATGCCTCAGCTTTGATGAGTGACGTGAGTGCAAATTCGTGGTAATTTTTTTGTGATTTCTTACGCTAAAACGCCAGACCAAAAATTTGCAATACTGTGCGGTTTGCTATCTGAATAATAGAATTCTTGCCTCTCTTGTTTTCTATTACTAGTTTTGTAACATTTATTTGACTTTTCACTCCTCAAGTCTAGACATTCCGAGCCCTTTTTTATTTCGATTACTTAGCCTCATTTATTTTTTGCCCAAATATTGCCACTTTGGTTCGTTCTAAAAAGAAAACTTCAATCGAATAGAATTTCAACCCTTGGCATGAGTGATGTTTTTTCAACGGTTCACTCCAGACACCTTTTAGCTGCATTTCTCACACAGTCGTAATTGATATTAAGAGTTTTCCACCCACCTACGAGCATATAAATATTCTTCTGCCATAATTGAGTTGATGCTGGGGGTGTAAACACAGTAGACACTCGCATTAAATTAGTGTTTCAAACACGCAGCGGCATGTACCCACATACAAGTTGCTTTTCGTTCTACGCATATACCCATTTTAATGGCTCTTCTCTCTGCATACATATTTGCGATGCTTTGCAATTGTATTTATTTTTTGGTTGTATTCTTGTTTCATTGGGGCTGCGTCATTGGACTTTGGAGCATTGCTTCAATGCCACTCCCACACTACGTACAAGCTTATGCACACAGCAAAGTCTGCTTGCTTTTTCTTGTCAAAAACCTGACTTCCAGCTACATTTTATTTATGTGTAGGTATGTATGACTATGTCATCGCGTTGTCCATAACCCCATCAACGCCGGTAACAGCGCCAGTGGCATTTGCTGCGTCGTATGTCGTCCCTCGTCGTTCCTCTCTCACGTTTTTCTTGCCACTACCCGTTCAACTTCTCTATAGACATTGCTATTCCATATTCATCCTTGTACCTTTTCCCTTAGCTGTTGCATATTTTATGCGTCCACCATTCCCTCACTTTCTCATTGATTCGTTAGGTTGTTGTCAATGCCTTTGTTGTCTCCCGTATGTTTGTTGCACATGCTCACATATTTACGGCATGTGGTAAATATATACGCGTATATTACTTTCAAAAATTCTTCGGACTTATTTATGTATATTTTCTTGTTTCATGTTCGTACATTGCTCTCGTGGCAATGTTTTTCTTTGTGTGTACTGCATTGTTACAAATTGGTTTATTGGCGGTGCAAGTTGTGCGCCTACAGTTTAAACAAATTCGCAACATTTTATGTATGCACTGGTGGAAATAAATTTCGGTATGCACTTTGCTACACATAAACTATACATAAAGTGTCTATGAAGCAAGTGATTTTAGTGGTACAGATTTCTCATTCCAGACGTTTCAATATCCAAATCCCAAGGGTTAGACAGCCTTCATCTAGTGATGGTTACTAATAATATCCACAATAGATTGGCGCATACTATACATCTTTGACAGGTTTTTAAGCCAGGCCTCGTCCTACCGGTTTTGCTAGCATTTTTCTTTCTAACGTATTAGTTGTGCAATAAGTAAGTGATCATTGATCAGCTTCGGCTGAACGGTCTACCTCATATAGATGGTGTCGAAAGGTTGTCACACTGCCTCAGGTTTTCGAAAAACAACTCCCAGTGTATTTAATCGACTAGCTGCCAAATCCGGACATTTACAGGGAAAGTGTTCAACATCCTCCTTCTCTGAAAGGTTCACCCAGCTTCTGCAATGGGGGTTAAATGGTAAACCTAGCTTTTCTGCGTGTGTGCCGAACGTCCTATGACCGGTAAACAAAGCTACGAGTTTGAAAATTGAATGCATGGAGTTCCCAGGACTTTCCGAGCCCTGCTTCTAATGTTCTGGGACCAAAGGGTTTTCAATAGCACATGAAGAAATGGAGCTCCATCTTTTCTGCACTTTCCTGAGAAATACATTTTTACTGCAGTAACAGCCTTTGATCGAATATAAATTTGAGTCGTTCCGTTAAAGTAGAACTGACTGCAATCAGAACAGTGGGAGATTTATAGATATATCCGACCAATGACATTCACTTCAGTAGTTGGTAAAGCTTGGCAGGGGTTCGTGAATAGTTACAATAACAACATGATGTACTTGAGTTTTTAAAATTAATCTCCCTTCTGGGCCATATAAAAGGACGTACATGATGAACTACTTATCGAGTATAGTTTCGAGAGAGAGCGACCTTATGTATTTTCAGTTGTTTGTCAAACTAAAAATATCTCTTGTTGGAGTTGATCTTCGGCTGAATTCGCAGCATTCCAGGTGGTGTTTATGGAGGTTTCTCTATGGACACAAGGACTACTAGTATTACTAATACTAATAATAGTAGTAGGAATAAGTATGTAAGTCCCAGATATAGCGGTTACTTGGGTAATACTTTCTGCTTTCACTGAACGAATTTTTTTAAAAAATTTATTTATAGAAAAATAAAAAATAGTTTAAAAAAACTAAAAAACACGCTTTTATTGCTAATCGAACTAAAAAGCAGAAAATAAATTTTAATGACAAAGGGACCTATAATGAAGTAATAGCAAATCGAAGGATCAGTCATAGTCAACTACCTCAGAACAGAATCATAACAAAAATTAAAATACAAATAGAATAATTCAAATTCGAGTTAAAAGCGTGGGATGCATTTTGCTTCACTTTCATAACCCTCTGTACATAGGTAGTTGCCAATAGAATGATTGTAATATTTAATATATCAAGCATCCCACGCTTTTAACTCTAATTTGAATTATTCTATTTGTATTTTAATTTTTGTTATGATTCTGTTCTGAGGTAGTTGACTATGACTGATCCTTCGATTTGCTATTACTTCATTATAGGTCCCTTTGTCATTAAAATTTATTTTCTGCTTTTTAGTTCGATTAGCAATAAAAGCGTGTTTTTTAGTTTTTTTAAACTATTTTTTATTTTCTACTTTTTAGTTCTATTAGCAATAAAAGTCATTCATACATACAACCCGAGCTAATAAAAGTGTGTTAAAAAAATAAAATATTAATACTGGCAATCCTAATAAGGATAATGGAAAATTTATCTCACATGTCTCACACTGCACTCGTTCTTCGTGACCATTTCGCCAAAAATTCCACGCATATCGTTCCGCAACCACCGTATTCGCCTGATTTGGCTCCGTGTGACTTCTGGCTATTCCCAAAACTCAAGAGACCACTACCGGAAATGAACTATTTGGCATGTTTCGGGGATTGGGAAAATCGTTGGCATAAGTGTATTTCATCGAGAGGGCATTATTTTGAAGGGGATGAAATTGATTTACAAGAATAAATAAAGATTTTTCATTTTACAACCAAATTCACCTTACTTTTTGCCCACAGGTAAAAAAAGAAAATATTAATCCTGGCAATCCCAATAAGCATAATGGAAAACTTTTATCAAATTATTGCATTGTCATCGGTCCTTGATAGGTGTGCAAAATTTCAAGTCGATCAGATGTTTAGAAGCCAGTGAAAATTAAGCTCAAAGATTCCGTTACATACATACATACATACATACATACATACATACATACATACATACATACATACAAACATACATACATACAACCCGACCTAATAAAAGTGTGTTAAAAAAGATTCAAAGATTCAAATTCACCTTACTTTTTGCCCACAGGTAGAAACAGAAAATATTAATCCTGGCAATCCCAATAAGGATAATGGAAAACTTTTATCAAATTATTGCATTGTCATCGGTCCTTGATAGGTGTGCAAAATTTCAAGTCGATCAGATGTTTAGAAGCCAGTGAAAATTTAGCTCAAAGATTCCGTTACATACATACATACATACATACATACATACATACATACAACCCGACCTAATAAAAGTGTGTTAAAAACGAAGATTTCCTTAAACAATGTTGGGTTTACTTTTATCCCCATCTCATCTCGCTACCTCACTAAACTGCCTACCGGCTTCCCTTCGTTGTATATTCCGAAATATGTCTTTTTCTGCCCGAAATTAAGCATTTCTATCATATTTTTTTAGTATAAAGTTCCAGGAATCGTGTGATAAACTTACAGTTGTGATTTTTTTGTCATAATAATTCTTGTAATCTCAACCGCAAAAGTTGTTCTGAGCTGTTCATTATGTAGAAGACAGCTGTGTTGTTCAGAGAAAATTACTAATTATTCGCTAAATGTTGCAGAAAATGTTGTTCTATCCGAAGTGGTTATATGATTAACCTTTTTTTGTGGTATTCTATAAATATATGTACATAAAGTTTATAAGTTTACAAAATGTGTACAGTTATGTTCAAAATAATAATGGTGCACTTCAGGAATTGCTAAATTAGGTCCGGCCGCACTTTATATACCCGCATTTTTTATAAAATTATTATTTTTGAGCTGCATGAGAAGTATGGTTTGACAGCTGAGAATGGCAAACTGTGTTGACAGTTCTGTTCTGTAAGGTTTTCCCTGTCCTTATAAATCGTTTAACGCTATTGCAACTCTTCAAATTATCGAATTTACTTTGCAATAAAATAAATCTGTTCGCGAAATTCATAGAGTGAAGTGTTGAAGAAGACGCCGAAGTGTCAATTCGTAGTCGTTCTCAACTTTTACGTAAGGATCTTTGCTTACATGCCTATAAAAATCGGCTCGTGCAAGAAAAGAAGTGAGAACCAAGATGCTTGAATCTTAGTCCCGCGAGAACTGGGCAGCTAAGGAGCAGGTGCTGAGATGATTCCACTTTATCCTCTATACAGCTGACGCAAAAAAGACTCGAAGTAATTCCGAGTCTCACGGCATGTATACCCCGCGGATAGTGCTCCGTGAGGATGCCCACGAAATTTGAGAGATGAGATTTTGTCATCCTCAGAATATCAATCAAACGCCTCTTATCCAAACGTGCCCAGAAGGACTTCGCGACCTTACACGTTCGTGTACTTGCCCAGCGCTCGCTGAGTTGGTGCAAAGCCTATCTTTCCAGCAGTAGAGCGCAGGTTGTCAAGGGGATCCCGATCCTCTCCTTTCGCGGGCACACTATCTCACAGGTCCTTTGTCTGGCCAGCTCGTCGGCTTCGCAGTTTCCAGCAATGTCACCAGGTACCCAAATTATCCTTATGTCGAAGAATTCTGATACAATCGAGAGAGAGACCAGGCATTCCCTGACCAGTTTCGAATGCACCATAACAGAGCCTAGGGCCCTAATTGCCGCTTGGCTGTCGGAGTAAATATTTACCTTCTTAACAGTTATTACGCAAGAAAGTAGCCAGTCAGCTGCTTCTTTGATTGCGGCCACCTCTGCTTGGAACACACTGCAGTGCTCCGGTAACCTGAATTTGAGTTTGATAGAGAGCTCTTTGCAGAATACTCCTCCTCCAAACCTACCGTCCAACTTCGAGCCATCCGTGAACAGGTTAACCAGGCCCTGCCCCCAAGTGTTGCCCCCTGTCCACTCCTTCCTTGATGTAATATGGGTGGAGGAAGTTCCGCTTGGACTAAGCGAGAGCACACACTGATCTGTCGGCGGGGGGATGAACTCAAAGTTTCTGAGGATGCTTGAGTGCCCATATGTGAGATAACGCTTATAGCCCAAACCCCACAGTCTGATTGCGGTACGTGCAGCGGCAATTCTGCCTGCGATGTCTATAGGTACCACAATTAACATTAGGTACATCAAGCGCTAAAGTAGGAGTTCGAAGCTAGTTCGATATTTCCTCGTGAAAAGGACGAGCTCGGTCTTAAGATGATTCACCGATAAGTCGCAGTCCGCTGCCAAACCTGGAATGTGCATATGTACTTACTTTCGTTAAATTGAATTTTTAATAGAATATCAATCAATCGTGTGTGAATCAATGATAGTTCCCCTATATGCCTGTGATACTACATATTTTCAATGTAAGGACTACGCAGTACAAATTATCATATCCCATTGTTACACATCTTATCACTTCTGCACTTCGCATTCGCACTTCTTCTATAGTCATACATATGTGTAATGAAAAAATAAATGAAGTATAAAAAATTAGAAATCTTAAAATCAGTGCGAATCAGTGTTTTATCCCCCAAGTGGCATTACTGTAAACCGTCAGCCATACGAAAGGTATTCAAGTGCTTAATTTGCTACGAAAGCACAGTAAAAGCAGCACCAAAAAAGAATCATAATAACTAGAACGCTCAGCTAGGGTGATTAAAAGTCGGTAAACTATGGAACAATGAGTTCGTTGAACTGAATTTTTCTTGCCAACGCTGAGCCACTCCGTCTCCCCTTCGCATTGCTGTTACCATGAGTAGGTACTCACTGTTTTGTTGCTCTTTTATTTACTCGTAGTTTGCTACTAGCCGTGCGTTCTGTTTTGCTTATTTTTGCTACTTTTATTATAATTATGTGGGTAATTTTTTTTATTTTTCCCCCATTCTTCGCATTTTCTATTTTTTGTTTTGCCACTGCTTCTGGTTACTTGCAAAAAACCTAACCATACAATTACAACTCTTGTCTGCCTGCTTGTCAGTCAGCTGTTTTTGCGTTAATAGTCGCACCGCTAAACAATTTTAGTGTGTCACTAGATGACAACAGTTGGCTGTTGTTTAACGTGTTCTATAAAGTCGTGCGCTTGTAAATGATGAGCGTGTTGGAACACACCGCCACACAATTTTGCTCGAATACATATGTATATGTATGTATATAACATGCCTGTCAAAAAGTTGGCGGGAATTGATCATCTGCATTGTTTATGACCATTTGTACGGAAACTTAGTTGCGCAACCAAAGTTTTCACCTTATATTACTCCGGATAAATCTTTTTCAAAACTCAAATTTCTACCTGTTGTCTGTCAATCGAAGGTATGAAAAAGACCTCGAGAAGTGAAGAAGACGAGAACTGAAATCGATTTCGTTGGAAAAAAGTTTTGAAGATTGGATTATTCGATGTCTCGGTTCCATGCGAGTAATACATGATAAGAAGCCTACTTTGAGGGTGCACATATATGTATATCTAATATATATAATCCATATCATAACTAGATAATAAAAATAGTAATAAATAACGAATGGGAGTTGATATCAAAAATAAATCGATAATAAAAGTAAAAATCTATAGAAGTAAAATCCATAATAGAAATAAAAAATCGATGAAAATGAATCGATAGTGAAAGTAAAAATAATAGCCCATAATAAAAATAAAAAAATCGATAAAAATAAATAAAAATCGATACCGAAAGTAATAATATTAACTCGATAATAAAAATGATATTTCTTATACATATCATTTAATGGCGGAAAAAATCATTTAGTAAGATAACGTTTAATCAATTTTTATACATATGAACATTTATACTGTAGAAATTATTGAATAAAATAATTACTCGCTAGTTGTAATTTAATTACATGGAGTCCTCTAAAAACCAAAATATTCCACATTTTTACAAAATACCCAAATCTGTAAATGATACGTAAATCCAAAGTCAGACTCTAAAAAGTCAAATACAAAGTGGTTCCGTATTAGTTTCAGTAATACCAAATTAATGAAACATTTTGCGCCAGTTTAATTATTTCACCAAATTTTGTTCTGAGTATAGATACATATGTATCTACTCATAGATATGTATCATAGATTTACGTATTACTCTCTGACGTACTCGTAGTTTGTACCATTTCACTCTGAATTTATTCTACTTTTTTATTTGATTTTCATAAATGCACATTTAATACCATCTGCCTTTGTGCATCCAATATTCTGAAACTTATTTCGCGCATTTGGTAAAAATGTTACATTACTGCGATGTCTTTTTTGTTGTTTTGCCAGACGCTTTTACCGCTTTTACTTTTGCTCTATTTACTTCTCTATTGCCTTGCGTTGCTTTTACTAAATTACAACACTGCAATGGCACACACTGATTTTTGCCTCAGTTCGTAAGCCTCATTCTCCCTTTTATACTGTTTTCCTCTTCTCTATCCTACTTTTTAAGCACATACGGTACTTTGATTTCTAAACCATAGCCCGCCAATTAGTACGTACTTACCCACACACATACACATGCATGCAGTTGTATCGATTTCAGATTATTTCTCTGTAACAACAGAGAACAGAAAAAACTCCATATAGAAGTCATGAAAAGCATGGATCATAATTCTTAAGAAAACCTAAATGCAGTTTTTGCTTTAATTTTTCTTCTAGTCGTACACGTTTACTATATTAAACTTTCTACTACCTTTTTTTATAGTTTTGGTAATTTGAGGCAGAGCAAAAACACCTTGGAGTTTCTGAGAGTGCATACCCATAATTCCTGGGTGAAAGTTATTGAGCTACATCACTTTGGCAGTTTATGAAAAATTGTTCATGGCCAATATATTTCTATTTCAAAAGTTAAGGAAGAATTAACTTTTAGATTTCTTTCACAAACCAATTAATCTGAATTATTTCTGAATTCTTAAAGTTGTTGGCCTCGTCTTCATTACCTGCATGAATTCTGATTACGCTAATGCCGTGGCTGTTTAGCAGGCTAGTCCAGTATACAAATTCTTGATTCCGGCCAAATTTTTGGTTTTTTTGCCTATAAAAGAAGAAAATATGCTGCTGTTCATTTCAACTAATTTTGAATAAAAATTTAGTTAATGTTTCAATCAAAGTCATACACTTCTAATCAAAAATTTCGGAAAATTTTTGAGCGGTGAAGGCCTCGAAAATTGCTTTGATTTCGGATTTTGTTTTTCATTGACGGAGTTTGAACTTTCTCTTCTTATGTGAGTTGCCTTAATATAATTTGCGCCTAATAATAAAAACACAGTAAAATAATAATAAAAATGGCTTCACTTCTTTTCACAATATTATCCTTAGAAGTCAATACACTTCAACATTCGCTTGAACCAATTATCAAAGCACTTTTGCCACTCAGAAGTGGATACCTCCAAAAACGAGCTGCTTAAGGGCATCAACGGCTTCTTCAGACGTTGAAAAATGTTGACCTCACATTTTCTTTTTGATGTTCGGGAATAAAAAGAATCATTAGGTGCTAAATCGGGGCTGTAAGGCGGGTGACCCATTAATTCGTTTTTATGAGTGCTCGAAAACTCTCTTGTGTGAGCCAATAAGTGAGAGCTCGCACTGTTTTCGTGAAGAACGATTCGACTTCGACGGTTGATTAATTTTAATTCTTTGAGAACTTCTGGTAAACAAATGGTTGTATGCCACTCGGAAGTGACTGTTTTGAGTTCCTCTAGTGGTACAGTTGCGACATGACCAGATTTACCGAAAAAATAGGCAACCATTTACTCTTAGCTGCTTCTTCCGCGAACAACTCTTGTTGGATTAAGATCTTGGATGTTGGAAACCCCATACGTTCGATTGCTGTTTTGTTTCCGACTCCACCAGTTACGATATCATTGGCGTGCAACATTTCTCTTCGTTCCTGTTTTGATAAATTGTCAAATTATGCGATATCCAACCGGAACAAATCTTCTTGACGACCGACATGCCACATCATGATTAACAAACACTTAAAAACTCATTGCGTTTCAAAGAGGTTAGCGTGGAGCCTCAAGGCCAAAATCGAGGTAAGTTGATAAAGGCCCTCCTGTCACGATAATCCACGTCGAAAATCGTAATAAGTCTCGCATGAAAATTTTCATGAGTTAATTCCATCTTTTGGGCGATATAATTTTTTTTATCAAAGTGATTTTTCAGGCCTTTGGCTTCAACTTTTTATAACGGTAACTCAAATACGCACGTTCCTTTAGCTGTCACCTGCTCTTCTCTGGCCCAATAAAAACGTGGTTGGCGCAATTAGCTTGCTGGTAGAACAGCGTAAGCTATCGATGAAGTTTTCTCATTTAAATTTTGTTGGCGCCATCTTTTGCGAACTTTATCCTAATACCTCCATAGGTTTTAAATTTATTTTCAAGCCAGTTGGTAACCCACCCATGAGTTAGCCTTCCTGGGGGATTTGAGATCTTTACATATCCGACATTCTTCAATAGTTATTTATTCTTCAATCCTTTAAGGTTTACCAAATCCTACTTTTTCACTTACTTCCTATATAGTGCATTTATTTTCATTTCACTTTTTATAATTTTCTTAAAATAGGTCTTATTTTATCTTTCACTGTAATTTTTTTTTTTTGTTTAATAGCACATCTGGTTGCATTAAATGGAATTTTACTACTTTTCCGTATTTTCGTATGCCCAACTGTTTTGTAATTATCAAGATCTCTTTTAACTGCAATTCACGGTCATAAAATTTTTCATTAAATTGGTTATTACGTGTAGTATTCCACTTCTGCTAGCTGTGCGATTAATTGCGAATACTTCGGGGGGCTTTTGTTGCTCGATACCGGATTAAGCAATTTTGCAATCTCAAATCGTAAAAATTATCTTTTTGGAGCTTCATAAATTAGTTGGCCGTTCATGATCTTAGGATTATTTGCAAAAATTTGAATTTGCAAAATTGCCTTGAAGTCATCTTACTGTTCTTTACTTATGCTTCCACTCGTTCGTTACTGAAATATTACTGGCACCTGATCTAAATGCAAGAAGCTAAATTTTAAATCTTTTTTCCCTAATACGAGTATCTAATGGTATTTCTACAAAAAATGTCGCCTTTCCACGGTGTACAAATTGTTCAATGTTGAACTTAACCCTTTAAAAAGAGATGTTCTTGCGTAATGGATCTATCTGTATCTGGCACACGCATCTTTCAATATTAACTCTTTAGGTAGTCAGCTGATTTTCAGCCATTCATGCTGGTCAAGTAAAAAGTAATTAAATATTGACTGCTGGTTATTTTATGCTTAAAAAAATACTTATTTGTTGGTAATTTCGCATTCCCTCTTTTATTTGTCTCGTCTACTGTTCATTCAATACGCTTTAGTAGTCAGTTGGATATGAGACGATTCCATTGACTACGTATTTCTGCAGAACATAGCCAGCTCTCATTGTGTATTCTCCTGCAAAAGCAAGTGTGTAAATTCCATTGTTCTACTTGATTACCTACTTATGGGCTGTGTTCGGTATTCTGACAGGCCAATTGTCACCAGCTGTTAAGTGGGCTATCGACTTCAAATGCTATACTCTGCCACATTTTTATTTTTAATTTTCTCCTTCTTCCTGATTTTGGCAAGAAATCAACAGACGTTTTTGAAGGCAACAGCAAGTAAATGGAAAATCCAGACATGCAAATTTCACATGAGATTTATTAAAAAGCGAATGCTGAGAGCACACGTGCTAAACTCCTTTTTATGTTATTGTCTTTAGGGGTTATTTGTGTTTTTTTGCGAACGCCTAGCGAAGGCAGCCCGAAGGAGATACTCCATAATTCCAATTGAGTTTTCTTTGTAATTGAAAACGTTTTGTGCGATGGCACTTGAGTAGAGTGCAAATTAGCAAATGCCAAAAGATTTTGCAATGGGATGAGTTTGAAAGGATAAGGATTGTGTTGAAAAAAGGATAAACCTATCTAGACGGTGTGGAATGAACAGAAAATGTGAATAGCAAAAATTTCGAAGTTTTATCAGAAATAAGCATTTATATGCAGAGTGGTTACATGAATTTGCTTTTATTTGCAATTTCCAACAATCTCCCTAGTAATGATTAGAATCCATGTAAAGTAATCTCATGTGCGCCAAACCAAAACAGTTCTCATTGACCTCCTCCATACATGTACATATGTATGTATATGGCCTTGCGAGACGTGAGATTTTCTAAATAGCCGATGCAATGTGGTCTCAGCTGTAGAGAAACTTTCTAAAAGGTTGAGAAACTTATATATTTCCTACTACACTTTTTACCAAATATAAAAGGCTCTCCTAAAGGCTGTATCTTCAGTTCTGTTGTAATCTGCTTGCCTTATAGAATTGGTTCGCATGCTGAGTATAGAAGGTTTACTTTTAGGTGCCAGTTAACTTGTGGGTATAGGCAGATACCCAGACATCTAGCAATAGCAAATGGCAATGCTAGTACATCGATTTGAGTGCCTACCTTATTTTAGCGGTTCATAGGCAAAACCGAATAGCAGATTAACTGTCAGAATACATAGTAAAAGTTTGAGAGGTTGAACGAGAATTTCCATGCAATATAGTGCTGTGACACGTTTTTATCACTTTTTTCAATAGGGCCTGTTTCTCTGTCAACTCCAAAACTTCTACAGGAATACTTTGGGTATCATCAAATCTGGGGACCATATGACGAACAAGGCCGTTATGCGTTCTACATTTGTTTTCATACGTCTCCTTAATCTCCATTTCCTTTGTTCAAGTGCTTATGAAAGTGTCTCTCATACCTATGTAAATTCTGTATGCGTATTTAGTAGATCTTCCCATTTCTATTCTTACGTCAGACTAGTCTACTTACCAGTTTTCCAGAAGAACACTATATCCTTGGGACTTCTTATACACGCTTCAATTCGTTTGTAAGCGACTTTAGGTCATAGCTGTAAATTCTGTATCGACTTTACAACTTTGGCCAAGTCAAGCGTTCAATAAATGTATTTCCTCGCTTTATATAATATTTCCTTTACCTAACCATTCGCATAATAATTTAGTATCTGAGGTGTGCCCAATGACCTCTTTTGTGTCCTTGGTATCTGTTAGTCTGGAAAAATATAAACTATTATTATTTTATGTCCCATTCTCCCTGTAAATTCAATTAATCCGTTTGGAAATGTAACGCAATCAATAAATCATGACAGTTGATTGATGTTGGCTATCTAGGGACTTGCCTTTGAAAACACTAAAATAGTTTTCAAGACTGCTAAACAACCCTAATTCCATTTCGCGTTATTCCGTGTAGGTCGAAAGTCTGGGGGTAAAACTTAGACACTATTGTCGGGAAACTGGACCACCGTTTTCTTTTTAAACGGAGACAAAATATTTTTCCAATACTAAGCTGGACCATTTGTTTGTTGACCATGCCAACGCGAAATAGGTGAGAGTGTCTTTATGCACTGATTCTATGGCGGTATCTACATCTAATATGATACATATAATTGGCACTCTCCGCTTTAGCTGATCTCTTCCTTTTATTTGCGGTGTGCGTCTTGGTGTTGCTCTGCAAACGGAGGTACCTGCAGCTTTAGGCCGACTCTGAACGGCAGATAACTTTTTATGGCTAGCTTTTTCATGGTAGAAATACGCTGGTTGGATTGCCGTTGCCTGCCGAGCGGCACTTGGACTTCCGAATGGTACTCACACACCAACCCAATCGGTTACGGCGACCACCTAACACTTTACATCTTAGTTTAATATATAATATAATATTTATCAATCTACATATTTATTTTACAAATAAAGTGTCTTTCAGAAGTGACGCTTAGATGCCAGTAGTCAATAATTTCTACTCGCGGCCTTTTCTTATGCCATCTTTGGCATTTGTCAAGTAGACAGGTGAACAATTTTACAGGATACTCGTAGAACAACGCATTAAAATTATTGAAATTTATTATAAAAATGGTTGATTTTAACAAGTATCGCACAATTCGTGATTTTTGTTGGGGGAAATATTCGTTGGAATGAGTCAACAATTCAAAGATTGGTGAAAAAGTTTCAAGAAACTGGTTCTGCCAAGGATAGAACTGGACGTTCTGTTGATAATAATGCCGATATAAAAAATAAACTGAATTAACACAAATTTTTACACGTTTTTAAACAACAATCTAGCTTGTCTTTTGAAATACCCCTTATAAATAGCAAACAGTATTGGTGGTGTATTCGAACATTCGCAAAATGGAACTCAATGCTGAACTGCAGTGAATGTGTAATAAATATGTGAAGACTTTATTATTTTGATTAATTACCAGAGCTATTAAATGCCTACGCATACGATTGGCAGGTTTTAAACCGTATTTCTCTTTCCCACAGTGAGTGTCGCTTCATAAGCGAGTTGATTTTACATAATTAACTGTAAAATACCAAAACAAAAATAAAAAACGAAATTTAAGTGAAAATAAATGAAAAGTCGAAAAATCGTGTAATGCGGTGATAAAAGTGTTTATATGAGTTGATTATCAATTAAAAAAGTGTCATAACACTCAATATGATGAAGGAGCCGAAAAAAATTGATGGGCCCCTCATGCTTCCTTCATCACCTTAGCGCTTTTCCCACAAATATTATAAAAAAAGTATTTCGAAGTTGCTGATGGGTGAGTTTCGTGAGTAAAGCCCATTGCATGTCGGTAGAGTGATGGATGAGCAATCCGAAAAGAAAAGCAAAATAAGTAACGGAATAAAAAATTAATACAGTAAAAAGTAAAAAAAGAAAAACAGACAGTGAAATTGAAAATTATCTGCTTCTGGGAATTACGACGCCCTTCGAACGACTAATAAATGACCACAATAACAATTAAGTAGCAGAAATAAACAACAAATAATTTAAAATAACAATATTTGCAGCAGCAGCTACAACGAAGTAATCACCAACACCACCTTCGCCATGTCGATGCGCAGCAATAAGCTGAATTCCTCGCAGTCAGGGTATCCGCCGCCGCCACAGTCACCACAGCTGCAATATCATCTGCCTCATCATCAGCATCAGCAACAGCTGCTGCAACAATTGCAGCAACAACACAAATTCCAACAGCAACAACAACAATTATCACAATCGCCACCGAGCGTCGCCCAGCAGCAACAACAGCAACAGCAACAAATTATAAATGCTGCTGCCACCGCCACAAACAGTCGCAACAACTTGGCCACCCTAGTCGCGGCCATCAATAATGAGAACAGCTATCAGTTGTCGGCGGCAACGGGCAATTCGCCAGCCATTAATGTCACATCGCCCCCCTCGTATTCAGCAGCCATAGCCGCTGGTAATAGTGGCGGTGTCAATGGCGGTAGTTTAAGCGCTCCCATACTTGAGGGCCATAAAACGAATGCTTCACCATTCCAATTTTTAAATCACTATCAAGCACAGGATCTCTCAAATATGCCAAATTCACAGTTGGTAGTGGATGCTGGCGGTGGCGGTGGCGGAGGGGTTGGTATTGTTAGTGAGGAGAATGTCGAAGAGTTGGATCCGCAACAGCAACTGTGTGTGGTTGCTAAGATGCAAAAATCGGTAACGATTACTGTTACACCACAGCGCAGCAACTCCATGGACTATTTAAATTTCGAAGAGAAGCGTCAGTTGATAGCTTCATCGTTGTCATTATCGGATATTTTGCATTGTAATCCAGCTGCAGCTGGTAAAGAGGTGGCTACCAATGCTAATGGTGAGTTAATTTCTTTTGAAAACAATTCTAAGGGGGAAAAAATAGTTATATGTAATTAAGGTCACATAGATTGAGATTCATTAAGGCAAAATGGTTTACTAACGTTAATCGGTATTGGGCTTAGATAACACAAATCACTATTTCCAACTGTGGCTGTCTTTCGTAAACATCTTTGCTTAAGCTTTTAGTACAAAAAGAAAAATGTAAGTAAAGCAAAGATGACAACGCAAAACTTGGGGAAAAACGGAACGGACAAAGAACATTTCCGTTACATGCATCCGCATCGATTCATTTTGATAAATTCATGTATGTATGTACATACAAATGTGTACCAAATTTAAACTGGCTCTTTCAGCGTTTTAATTTTTTTTATATTCTTATAAGCTCGCTAATTTTTTCCGATATTTACACTGTATTGTATATTTACACTGTATTGTATAGATTACCAGGTTTGCCCATCCCAAGAAAAATTGCGAGAGTAACTTCGGCTGTCACGTCGCCGGAGATTCGGCAGTAGAAGAACCCTGCTCTGCACGTATTTACACAGATTGACCTTTTTCGTATATCACGAGCACAATCTCAGTTTTTTCGCAAACAAGCACACCTCATCATTTACTGAAACATGGGTTGAGTAAAACAAAGTGCAATACTAAGGCAATATTGCTTAATCAATTTATACCCCTGAGTATCAAATATATGAGTGACTATATTGTCATTATTATTCATTACAAAAGGGCTTCGCAAAGTAGAAATTTTTGTTCTAGCTTCCTGTGGTATTATTTGTCTCTTTTCCTCTTATAGTAATTCCATATAAATGACAAATACAACTGCTAATCATCTTTGTGCTTACAATGCAATTATATATACCTGTATATAATTGGCGCGTACACCATTTTTCGGTGTTTAGTTTCGGACGGTAGATATTTTTTATGAAGAACTTTTTCATGCCAGAAATACACACTTGCCTGCCAAGGGGCGACTGCTGTTAGAATAAACTTTTTCTTAATTTTGCTGTTTCGCCGAGATTCGAACCGACGTTTTCCGTTGTGAATGGTAGTCACGCACCAAGCTATTCAGCTACTGCTCAATGTGGCTATCACAAACACCTCAATGTCTAAAGTGCTCAGCAGTGTCGTGTAGGGATATATAATTCATGTATTATACCTAGTATGTACGTATTTGTTTTGTGGACGTGCTTGTGAATGTTCAACGTTGCGCTTATCATAAGCCAGACGGTTGATTGCACTTTAATTGCCCACGCTTGCCTAACAAAAACAAAAAAGAACCAATACAACAATTGAACCATAAAAACAAGAAGGAAGAAAAAAATATAAACGAAAACAAACGAAAGTGGAATATCGTACAATAAAAAAAAAAACGAATCGACGAAGTAAAATAAAATTTGAACAACTAAACTTAAGGTTTACTTTTTTATCATTTTTCTTTGATTAAAAATACCAAAAATTCAATTTCTATTTCGATGTAGCTACGTGACTGGTTTTTCAAATTAAATGAGATTGACATAACCAAACCAAAAAAAAAAAACGAAAACGAGAAAATTCATTGTGAAGAAATTACATAAAATTGTGGGGAATTCGAAATAAAATCCATGCAAATTCTGCAAGTTGAGTGCAATAAAAATGCACCATATTTCATTAAGGTACCTAAAATGGCGTTGTTTAAATTAAATTACACAAATTTCTCTGCTGTCTGCTGGAAAATTTTGAACGAAGAATTTGTTGCTGAACTATTGAAAATTCTTGTATGTCGGCAAGCACGGAAACGAAAACGGAAACAAATACTGGCACCCCACACTTCCGTCATGGCAAATGTACGTACGTTTTGGTTCTTTTCCTTTTTCGTCCTTTGCTCTTTTATTTCATACGCAAAAGTTTCTATTGTCATCAGAAAAGTTGTCATATTCTTGAGCGCAAAAATTCAATAAAAATCGCATTAAAGTGTGTTCATAGTAATAAAAAAGCGCTAGAATTGTTCTATAAAGTTTGTACTTTTATAGATGAACGATGCATATATGTATACATACATATGTGTGTATATTTAGACATTGGAAAATGATCTTTTTTGCCTGGCAAATTTTACCCCCTTTAATCCATAAAGTGTAGTTAAATTTTTTGTGACAAGTATGTGATATTTCGTCTTTATGCTATACAGAGGGAAACTATACTTTTATCTTCTACCATTACTAGGAGAAGTACAATTTGTTCTGTTCTGAACCATTTCCAGCGTACAATGGTACAGTAATTTTTGCTGGGTAAAATGTTTCTTTCATCAAAATGTCACTTTGCTGGATAATTTTTGGTCTTAACGAACGCGTATATGCAAAAGTTAGGAATACTACTACACATTTTTGTGCTGATGTCAAAATTTTTGAGAAACTAGAAAGTCCATAGTAAGAAGAGGAAGTGAATGTGGTAATTGCTTTCTCAGATCTTTTATTTGTCAGTTATTATATTCGAGATTTCCAAGGTTTTGGAGCATGAGAAGGGTTTGAAACTTTACAGGACAGAGTGACCTCATTTATAGGTAACTGGATAGTATATTTTAGTGAATACTTAAAATGGCGCTAAATATCTGTACCAGATACGTATCTTTTAATACCTACCTATGCAAAATACATACTTTATACCTATATTACTTATATAATTGCATAAACTTATCAATAATACAATTAGAAACACCTTTTTTAGGAATTTGTGCAATCAACTAGTACCTATAATCTCATTGTAACGAAACATAATTATCCCGTTTCTTGAAGAATCTATTAATTTCGGGTATAAGTGACAGTGTTATATATGGCGGTAGCAACAGACATCAGTCTTATGCACGCCCAGACATACATAAATAAAAAAATATAACTACAGTACAATACGAGTAGGATGAACAAATTCGTGCAAGGCCTGTTCAGTCAACCAAGATTGCCCAGAGAACTCAAATCAGAAATTTAAACGCAATTTAAAATAATTCACTCATTAAATAAATACAGTTTAATTAAAATATAATTTCATATTTAATTCAAACCTTTTTATAATTTTTCAAAACCCTTTTGTAATTTTTTTCCAAAAAAGTTTTTTCATCACAGACGTATTTTTGAAAATTTCTAAGGGCAAGTGTATTATCGAGAGAATTTGTTTTTCCTTCGGACCACTCGATAGCCGTGTCAAAGACTGTAAAAGCTTTTAACGCCATTCTAAGATGCCTTTCATTCAATTCTTAATGTTGTTCAACTAGCCAGGGTAATGTTGTTCAACTAGCCAAGTATAGCTCATTAATAAAATAAGATAATACCAATTTTAAACTTTTATAAAAAAAGTTAGACTAATTCCACAAATTCTTTGTCCTAATTTCACGGTTTTTAATTACAACTTCTGGAAATATTTGTGGTTTGCAGTTTTATAGCCTATTAAAGCTTAGTTTAATAAAGCTCAAAATGAAAGTTGCTAAATCCCGTTGATTTTTTATAATTTTTTACTTTGAAGCTGAATGTCCTTAAAGAAAAAAGTGATAAAAGAAACGAGAATTTTGAGCTACTTCAAACTTGTACTTTATTATACTAAAATCAAAAAGCTGCATACCTAAAAAATGTCTAATTGTGATGAAAAGTTTGTGGGATTTTTCTAGTTTTTGTATAAAGTTCGAAATTTCGTTCATGTTTAGTAGGGAATGAATCATCACTGAAATTGAGAAATATGTACATTAATACCCTTACTGATGTTTTATGTGCGTATGTGGAAGAAAGATAATGTGAAATCAACATATTCATATATTATTTATTACAGAGGCGCCCACTGGTCGCCAACCATGCCATGCCAAGTGCCAGGATCCAGTGTCTCGAAACTATGTATTGGCTCCTATTGTTGCGTTGTATGTGCGCATACTTTAAATAACAATTCTTGTTTTTTTCCATTAAACAATTTACATCAATTCTCTAACTTTATCATAGAGTTTGTTGCTGGTGCAGCAATTGTTGTCGAGAGAACAATGTAGTAGACATCTATACTCATTGTGAAACAAAGCACGTACAATAACAAAACGTCGCCAGTGACATTTGTATAAAAGCATGCACCTACCTATATATGTACGGATGTATGTATGTATGTACAAGTGCATACGTGTACGTATTCTTATATACGCAAAATATATTTGTTCGTAGATGCAAGGCCCTTGAAATGCCTTATTTATATCTTTTTGTTTGGATTTCGACGCACCACTATCCTGTCTATCCTATAAGCCTGCCAGTTTTTGTATGGAAGTGAACAATATTGCTTCACTTGTGCAGCCTATTCCACCTCGTCCATAAGACGCACACTTCACCGCAACCGAACGTCGTCATGTTGGCGCATGTCAATGTCGTGCACTCTGATCACACTATAAGTTAGCTCGTCCTTAGTTCTTTGCTATGTGCGGTAGAATTTCATTGTTTTTTGGCATCAAGTGACTTTTGGTAGTTTGGTCAGACTTTTTTGCTTGTTTTTATCGTCGCATCAGTTCAATTTAAGGATTAGCAGTGGCTATTTTGTTTTCAAATTGACGTATGTACATTAATACATATGTATAGCTATACATTAGGGAGGAATGAATTATTATCATTTCTCTAATCGCTTTTGGCGGACCTGCAGAAAGTTGTCTTTCTATTCCAGAAACAAGGGTGCAAAATATGATTTATCTCCTTCTATGCTAAGAAGTGCTCCGGTACCATTGATTTTTGGAAACAATTTTAAATTCCACCGTTTCATGTTCACTTTGTAAAATTACTATACCAATTCTTCTAAAATTGCCAAGATTCGTAATTGGTTGCCATTAGTGTTAAGATTGATTTAAAAGCGTTTTCATGGCCTCCGAAGGTTCAGCGGTTTTATAACGCTATTTAGTATTATTGATGCACTAGTTCTTATAATATAACTTCTCATTGCTATGACATTTCAAAGCTCAATGTAAAAAAAAATCCCATATACTATCACTCCACCTTAATATACATACATACTTGCATACATGTGTACGGGACTTGCATATTAGAAAATGCATTAAAAGTTTCAGATATTCTGTAAAACTTTTCTTCCCATCGAGTGAGCTTTTATTTGGGCATTGAGTTCACTAATTTGTTTTTTTTTTTTTTAAATTCTGAAAAACAGACATGAACGACAAAACGGTATTCGTTAAACAAACGGTACAGTTTTTAAGTGGAGGAGGATGGTTCCATATGTAGAAGTCCACGCAAGTGGGGAGAGTTACTGAACGCCATTCACTTGGGAGTGGCCAGGACGACTTTTCTACATATGGTTCAAGCAGCTCACAACTTCCGGGATTAGCCCAAGTATCCTCTGGGTAGGTTCCGAACACCCGTTTGTGAGCGAGCCAACGAGAGAAGGCGAAGCATCCCAGGATTGCTGGTTGTGCGCTGGATTTGGAACCCGCCACGTAAAAATACCCACAGTGAAAACACGAACAAAGCCTCGGATGAGAACTTCCTGTACTGATGACGACCCCTGCAGGCCAACTAAGGACTACGATTTGAGGGCATGCACATGGAATGTCTGGTCCCTTAATGGGGAAAGTGCCTCTGCTCGGCTGGTTGACGTCCTCGTGAGAGCAAAGGCTGACATCACTGCCATTCAAGAGATGCGATGGACGGCTGGTCGGAAACCACAGCTTGATCCTCAGTCATGGGCTTGCATTGCGTCCGTTTTTGTGAGGGTTCGATAATAAAAGAAGCATCTCTGAGTGGGCAACGGATGAGTAAAATCATCTTTGTCTTTTACTTTTTTCAGCTATGTAAGTATGTATGAAGATAAATTTTCTCTAATAGCGGTCGCCCCTTGGCAGGCAATAGCAAACCTTCGAATGTATTTCTGCTATGAAAAAGCTCATCATAAAATATATCTGCCATTCGGAGTCGGCTTGAAACTGCATTTGTGGAACAACATCAAGACGCACGCCACAAATAGATGGAGGGGCTCGGCCAAACACCCAGGAAGAATGCATTTTTATAGTGGGAGACCTCAAATTCAAATGGCATATTCGAAATGAGAACGCACAAAACTTATAAAGTTTTCAGAAAATATGGTAATATGGCAAAACCAGGTACTGAGAAGACTTTCACAATGATGCATTTCATACATGGTTGTTTCAAGTCAAATAAAGGTCTTTAATTTCGCTAACATTATGCAGAAAAACATTCGAGATGCAATTGAGCGTGTTGGCACCTTTCAAAATCTTCTCCACGACAGTCGGTTCTATATTACCAGAATAGCCCGCAAGTATATCCGATCAACGACTGTCACTCAAGCAGCGTACCCCATATTCCCCAAACTTGTATTTTTATGGTGCTACAACAACAACAATATTTGAAATCTTCGCATACATCATATTGAAGATTTTGCTTATGTTTTAAGATACATTGTACATTGTAAGCACCATAAGTTAAAGCCGTTGGTTATAGTGAGCGCCATTAGATAGTCTGCATAAAGTAGAGAATTTGCAATTGAGAAACAGCTACTAATGTCATTTATACAAAGGACAAACAATATAAAAAACCTTAAACGTTACCCTTGGAAGCACTGAAGAACTTACAAAGAATTGAGAAGACATACCATTAATGGAAGCAACACAGCGCCTGTTGGATAATTAGCATTTTAGTAACTCCAAAAAGCAGGAATGAAAGTCTAAACAGACAAGTTTTCGATTAGTTTTCAGTGAGGGATTATATCAAAGATTTTCGAGAAGTCTATATAAATGCAGTCCACCTGGATTACAGCAGAGAACGCCATTGTGCAGTAGTCAGTGAAAACCGCTATGCCCGAGCATGTAGGCCGTCCTGAATTATGGTAAATAAAAGGCTCGAAAAGTTAGAAATAGAAGAGAGTTTTGAAATGAGCCTATAATTACTAACATTCTTTTTCTTACCACATTTTAGAATAGGAGTTTCTAATCATCAATAAATGTGGCTCAACGATGGCAGTACAGTTTTGCATTAAGTGAGCAGACATGTCATCAACATCAGTTTCAGTAGAGCGCTTATGTGAAGTTAACACTTTTGAAATATCTTCAGACAATAATGGTAGAGGACCAACATTTAATTGATATCTGAAGAAAATTTTGATGGGGACTTAATATCATCAGAAGTAATATTCGATATAAAAATGCCAGCAAACAGCATAGGCACGTATTCTGGAGCCTCAGCAAATTTATCGTCCTCGAAAAACCCCAAGCAGAGATATTTGAACATAATCTTTTAGATTTGATATAAGTATATCGAATGTAGATTTTCCGCATAAATTCCCTTTAAAATTGTGGTATTTAGTCTCATAATGGTATGAAAACGGCGCTTTAGTGCTACTTGAGGAGTGCCAGACCGGCACTTCAACCATTTCACCTGCCTACCTGTGGTATTTAATAAAAATATTATTAGTTTTGGTTAACTTAAATCCTTTATAACAGGTTAGTTAAGGTTTTTTTTAATCGTTAATTTACTATTTACATTCTGAAATTTTTCAGTTTTAGGATTTGTTGAAATCATATTCGTTGCCACGTCTGACGACTCTCTGGGACAACGGGACTCTAGTCAATTGATTTTATGGATCTATACATAATATGTTTCTTTGTCTCGCTCTAATAAGATATGAATAGAAAATTAAAAACACGCGTATAAATATCTGCGCATTCATACATACATGGCGACAAAAACAAGGCCCAATTAATTTTAAAATTTAATTTTTACTAATTTTTATTAAAAATGAATCAAAATTCACACACTTTGTATGAAATTCAGAAATTTTTGAATGATTTTAAAATTAGAGTAACTTGGAGATTACTTGAAAAAACGTAAACAGAGAATTTAAGCTAAAAAAAAAAAAAAAAAATAGATGCAGCGACAGACAAGTGCCACTTCCTAGGTTATCACTGAGCTCAATTTAGAATTTCTGTGCAATAAAGAAGGCCAAAAAGGGCACTAATTCTGAGCCAGTGAATTTCCCTACAGGGTAAACTCTTTTCAAAATCAGCCATTCCGCCTCAGTGCATTTGTATGTCTCCATCTATTCGTTGATGCTGTTGCTGGTGCAAACAGTGATGATGACTACGTCAAATGCTCGCGATGTTGAGGCGTAATTGTTTAGTGTGTGAGCGTGCTACACTAAATCAACTAAATGCGCCGCCAACTAACATCCGCCAGCTGCCGCACCTCATAGCTAACAGGTGTGTTTTTGAATTTTGTTGCTTATTTTACATCCTGTCAAAAAAATATCGGGAATTGTTCATCTAAAAAGCGCGCGTTACCCATATGTCTAATTTTTTTTGCTAAAATGAAGGTACAACTGTCTTCTATAGTTCCGCAGAGCTTGAGGGTGATCTGTCAATTAAATTGTTTTTGGCATTTAATTATATCAGTCAACCGCAAGTGTGCTCTGCGATTTTCACTATCGATAAAAATATTTTCAACGGATGAAAACGTCGGCGCAGTCAAGGAAATAGTGCTGGAAAACCATCAAAGCATCATTTAAGTTTGAGGGCGGTAACTCGTGACCTTAGCGTCTCTTACGAATCAATTCGAACCATTTTACACCATCAATTGGGCATGAGACGCATTGCTGCTCGACTCGTTCCAAGAGAGTTGAATTTCTTTCAAAAAATTCATCGGAAGAAGGTGGCTGAAGACATGCTTGAGCAAGTGAATTCGAATCCAACATTTATTCAGCGCATCGTAATAGGCGATGTGACGTGGGTATATAAGTTTCACATGCAAACCAGTCAACAGGCGGCGTTATCCACATGAGCCGAAACCCAAGAAACCACGTCAAAGTCGATCCAAAGTGAAAGTCAAGCTACTCGTTTTCTTTGATTATCATGGTGATGTGCACTCGGAATCTGTTACAAATGGTTCTACGGTAAATAAAGAATATTACTTGGAAGTTATGCGGCGTTCGAGAGAGTCTAGGAAACGGCCCAATTTGTGTAAAGAAAACTCATGTATTTTGCACCATAATAACGCACCGTCTCACAGGGCTCATAATGTTGACACTTTTTTGACCAGAAACTCGAAAAATATCATCGAACAATCACCGTATTTACCGGATTTAGCTTCCGGTGACTTTTTCCTTTTCCCAAAACTTAAATTGCCACTACGCGGACGCTGCTTTGAAGAGCTGGAGAAGATCTCTTCACACGGGCTTAAAAGGTGGTTTGGTAAATGGACTAATCGTTCGCATATGTGTATTGCTTCGAATCGGGTTTATTTTGCGTTTTATTAAACAATTCCCGGGACTTTTTGACAGAATGTATAATATTAGTGCTGACTAGCGCGTATGCACTAGGGATGTACATTTTGTCGATTTGTACGAACCCAGAATTTTCCGGATGTCGTCATTACCATCTCGGGATTTCGGTATTTAGGTATTTATTATTTTGCAACAACTTAACATGAAAAAAATTTTGTCAATGTTGTTTCAGCAACTCAAATAAACCCATATAAAAAATAGTAAATAATTTGGTTTTAAAAATAATTCTTTATTTACAGTCAAAGTTATTTCATCAGTCACAAAATACACGGTAATAGGTAGAGTTGTACGCATTAAATAATGCTTTATCGTGTACATATCTAATAAAATAACTGAAGCTATTTCGAAATACGCTCAATGCAAAAAACTTAAGAACCATGAACGAGTTGTTGCCGTTGTAACAGCATAAACATTTCCCATAGATCTGGGTTATTCCGGTCACGTAGAATCGAACGGAGGAGGAGTCTTTCGACCTTATTTTGTGTGGGACAAATCCTCTATAACAAAGTTTGGACTTGAATTGATAAAGTCAGCACTCCAATTTATTATTTATTTACATACATGAAGTTGAATGCATCTCAAATAATAATAACGGGTGTTTTTTAAGAACTTGAAAACTTAAAATTATAATACAAAACAGAGATACTGTTGGAATGATTTTTTTTTTCATTATAATACAAATTCTCTAAGTGCTGCAACCGCAAAATTCTTTTCAATGTTCCTTTGTTTGCTTTAAAAGACATTTTCTACCCCTACCTTATTTCATTTACTTCAAAAGAAACTACGAAGAATATTTGTTAACAAATCCGCGATTTTCGGCGCTTGCAGAATATCGCAAGTCCGGGATCCGGGATTGACATCCCTGGCATGAACGACTCGATGCTGTTACCTTTCATTTATCTACTCACAGTAAGTTTCCGATTGTTCACACTCTTACGCCCGGTTGCCTCATCCGCCGCATGTATCGTCTAACATTTTAATCTTTCTATGCAAATTTTATATAGCGTTATTATTTTCTGTAATTCACTAAACCCACTGGGGTATGAATGAACGAATGAGGGAGGGTATACTCGTATTTTTAATTTTTTCCCTTCCAATATGAAAGTTGTGCGGCGCACAAATGTAGACTCAGTGGTGTGGTGCATTATTATTTTTTATATAAATATGTACATATGTAGTAGGCGAATTCCTATGTATACGAAGGGGTTTGCAATACTTACCAATACCTACACAGCTTATTCTGGCGGTTCCTTCAACGTTTTTTTGTGTGATAAATTGTAATTTTTAAAATATTTTCAACTATTTAGTAGTAAATTTTATTTTAATGAAAATAGATGTATTAGGTGCTGAACAAATTTCTAACCATTTTCCGCTATATGCCTTTAATAAGCAATAGTACTTTGTGAGGTATATGAATACATTTCGTGAGACAGGATCCCAGACAATGTAGGACGGTAGAGGTTCTATAAATTTAAGTGACTAAAGAGCGAAAATGAATATACGCTGAACTTTTTCCATTCTGTAGGAATGTGTAGCATACATCGTTTTTCTAGGATAAGTATCTTTGTAGTTTTTAGCATGGCGTCGCAGATAAGTTAAGTTAGAATAGTCCTTCGGTACAATAAAGCAAATATGGTTAGCGAACGAAGAAAGGACTCAGAGGTACAAGAATTCATTGACAGTTGAGAGCTGAGGAAGTTATCGCTCTTCTTTATTTTTTAAGGGATTTCACTTACTCCTCTAAAATGCGGATAAATTCGCATTTTTTCAATTCAAATTTTATTTTTATGGATTAGAAGACATCTTTTTGTCGAAATGTACAAAAGTATGTGATACACAGTACATCGGAAGCGGCTCTGCCCAACGTTCCTCATTATTGTAAATAGTTGAACTCATACTGTGTTTCTTTTATCCAGATAAAACATACGGAATTTGAACCCTTCAAATAAATTTATAACTAATTTCAATACATTTTCGCACACTGAGTTCGAATTTTCCATGCTGTGTAAGTTTTTTTAACCGAATTGTGAAATGGAACATTTTTGTACTATTGATTTGGCTTGCAATGGATTTGGCTAAAAAATACAAAAAACCAATTATTAATAAAGGAGTTACGACAGCAGTTACAGCAGTGCAATCCAATGTTCATCTGACCAAAAAACTCTTTCAAAAGACTTTTAGATCGCGTAAAATAGTGTATCGTTGCCAAAAGAGACTATTTTTAATCAATAAACTCTAATTTATCACAACAAAGCTCCTGCCGTTTCTATTGTAGCTGAGTCTTGTTTATTTTGGACTTCACCTTGTATATATACATGATTATATATTTTCTTAAGCCTTATAAATCGAATCAAACGTCAAAAAGACGTCTAAAAGTGAATGAATATTTAAAAAAAGTTTTTTAATCGTTTTGCAATACAGTTATCACGCCGAATTCAAAGCTCAAAAATTGTACATTCGATGAAATTATCTACTCAATATGCATCATATCTCAGCTCATTTTGGACTCTTGAAATATTTGTAAAATTTCACAAATGCCATTGATTTCGAATAAATTTCACATATTTGTCATTACAATGACAACATCGCAAAATTTCGTAAAACATTGAGTCATCATCGTTCGACACACAAGATACAAACACTGGTTGCCTCACATGCCGTCTCGTTTGTCATGTCTATCAGTTGATGTCGCCTCTCCCCGCATCACAGCTGATTGTTCGTCAACTATGATGTAGTATGACTAATATTTCCAATTTCGCGCAAATATAGTCTATTATATAAGTGTGTATTTTGAGCAAATGCCTGACGGTAAACTTTTGTTTAACTTTTTTCAGTTCAGTTTAGTTAGAGCGACTAGTTCTCCAAGTGCACGTATACACATATCCATACATACTTATTAAAATTTTTCCGCGATCCAAAATAAACAGGTTCCCACTTGGTATTTTCTTCCATATGTACATTCCTACATACACGTACATACATACTACATGTGTAGTTAAAAATTGTTAACTTGCCGTTTTGTGTACCAAACGAAGTATCGGTTACTCATCAGCCGTGTTTAGACCTAACGTTTCGGTTACCTCGTGCTCTAATGGACTAGTGTTAGTAGTGGTCGCCGTCGCCGTAGTAATTGATTGCAATTGAAGTTTGTACCTTGCCAGGCAAGCGTGTGCTAGCTAGCGGTGTTACATGAACCGGTTTTTGCTTTGCTTTCCTACTTCAATTAGTGAGTGGGAACCGGTTATTTTGTGCACTGCTACAGAGACGACAATTTCCATTTGTTTTATTATTATTGTGATAGTTTTAAATTTGGTTTCGCGCTATGCGCAAAATTTTCTGTAGCAAAAAAATTGCCGCTATGTATTTCTAGAAGGCGGCATTTCGCTTTGCGCCAATTTTAATCTTATCATTGCAGAAAATGTATAAATATTTGGAATTGTTTTAAATTTACCTACCTTATCGCCAATTGCTCTTTCTGACATTTTGAGTGCAAATAAAAAAACCGCAGAAAAAGGCAAATCGCAAAGTTAACGTGAGTTTTTCATATAAAATAGTGAAAAAGGTAAAAAATTTCGATTTTAAATTTGTACACAAACTGTAATGAAGTCAAAGCTTCAAATTTTTATTTTTCGTATGTAATTTCCTAATACAAATTGCCTGATTTGTAAAATTTATGTTTGCCTCATCGAAATAACAAAATTGCATAATTAACCCAGATTTTTATTTTTTTTTAATTCTAATTAAATCAGCATTCAATTTTTTCCATAGCTTTTTTTTCCTACATAAAGCCCTCGCATTAATAGTGCAATACATACATACATATACGTATCAGGTATTTCTTAGCTGCATGCGAACTATCGGTATCGATAACAACGGATTGGCAGCTGAAAATAGCAAACGGTGTCCAGCAAGTCCAGGTGGAAGTAAATCTTTAGTAAAAAAATAGAATAAGAATTTGCAAAATGAAGTCCAAGGAAAGGCCAAAAACAAATTTCAAAGCCATTGCACCCTGCCGAAAAGATACACTGAAACTTTATTGTTTGAGTTCACTTTTTTATTTTTTTATTTCCTTGTTCGTTCCACTCGGGAGCATAGGGCTTCGACAAGATTCAGTCTTGCGTTGGTTTCGTTAATCTATTTCGATTTCCGACCGGGTATGTGAAGGCTAATCACTAAAAAACAAAAAATGTGATTAGCCTACCGCTATCAGTCCTAAGTAGTGGGATTGCTCACCTGTCGTTGTTTTAGAACAAAGCCTTCTTACTGCTTGAAGCGCCATCTGTATGTCACATTTTTGTTCTTTTTGCAGCCACAATGCAAGTAATGCGCTGACTTTTTGTGCGGGAATAAGGATTGGAAGGATAATGTTGAAGAATGAAATTATTATTTTTTTTTATGAGAAACTAGGAAAGTAGGTAAGTTTGGAAAAGCGCGAGGACCGCGCTTTACGGGGATTCGAACTCACAACCTCCGGGATGGCAGGCTGGTGCACTTACGCTAGGTTACCGAGGCCGGTCAAGGTATTAGCGCAATATTTTAAGCAATCATTCCAGGTAGATGCGAAACTCCTGTAACCGACATGCAATCTCATTTTGATATCGGTATTCTAAGCGTGCGTTGTCGTAGTCATGCGAGGTGCAACTACAAAAAAGATTTGTCTTCAAAAAATAATGTTAAAATTAAAATTAATTATTTGAAACATGATAACATATACATATATATGTATATATATATATGTATATATATATGTATCTTATATTCACATCTAGTTTTTATTGATTCCGACACAAGAAAATATTACTAAAAGTAAATTTAAATGGCGGCCGCCGTAGCCGAATGGGGTGGTGCGTGACTACCATTCGCAATTCACAGAGAGAACGTCGGTTCGAATCTCGGTGAAACGCCAAAATTAAGAAAAGAAAAAACATTTTTATATAGCGTCGCCCCTCGGCAGGCAATGGCAAAACCTCCGAGTGTATTTCTGCCATGAAAAAGCTCCTCATAAAAATATCTGCCGTTCGGAGTCGGCTTAAAACTGTAGGTCCCTCCATTTGTGGAACAACATCAAGACGCACACCACAAATAGGAGGACGAGCTCGGCCAAACACCCAAAAAGGGTGTACGCGCCAATTATATATACATATATAAATTTAAATTTCATATATTAAAACAAAATGTCTCCAAAAACAAAACAAAAATATTCTCACCGAATTGATTTAAATTCACAGCGGACATATTTTCTTATCTTCATGTTGATTTTTATTCGTTTTTCATTGTTTTTATTTTTTATCGCTAGGCTTCGTCAGCAGGTGTCAGCGGTTGCTCGCCACCACAAAAAAACGAAAAAAAATAAGCCTTTAGGTTCGAGTTAAGCGTTCTCTGCTTTACTTTGCTGATCATTCTCTTTTTCATTTCAGTTTAGAGCATTGTTTTGCTGAGAAATATTCACCACTTTTCTCTTTTTTTTAATTTTCAATAAAGGGTGTTTTAATAAGCGCGCCAATCTTTAAACTGGCCTAAAAACAATATGTTAGGGCAGTGGTTAATTTGTACTTACTTTGAAATGTTGGTGCATGGTAGCAATAATAATGGTGTATAGTTTCCTTCCGCTTAAAACACTGAACCCAATTTTCGGCCGCAGTTTTTCAATATTTTTGCAATTGAACGAAATCTTATAAATCTGACTTTAATTGTGTTTTTGTGTCGATTTAGGCAATAAATTATAATGATTTTTGAACGCGGATAACCTGTCTATAACCCATCAATGATTATTTCTCTTCTGATGCTTTCCATTTCAATTCAACCGGGCTATTCGGGTCATGTTCTTCGATTTCGATGTAACTGAAATATGTTGCTCTCTGGTCAAAATAATGAGACACGTATTTTTTTTTTCGCCCGAAAAATTTTAACTTAGTCAAAAAAAAGCCGATTTGAACGATTTTGGGTTCAAAATAATCGTAATTACATACACGAGCGACTTCGTGCAGAAACAATTGCAAAAAAGTAGTTGAAAATTTTTTATTTTCCAAAGAACAAAAAGTGCGAAACAGGTTTTTTACTCAAAAATTCATTACTCAAAAACAACTCATTTTAGCTACTAGGCATTCAGCTCAATTAAAGTTTGAGATGTCCTTTTGATTTGGAAAAAGTTATAAAAAAAAAAAAATACACTTTTTGAAATATTGAATTTTGAAAAAACTTCAATTTTTTTTATTTTTTTCTAAATAAAAAATTTTCAACTACTTTTTTGCAATTGTTTCTATATGAAGTCGCTCGTGTAAGTAATTACGATCATTTTGAACCCAGAATTATTAAAATCGGTTCATTTTTGACTAAGTTATGGGCATTTAAAAAAATTTTTTTCTTATATAATTAAAAAAAATCGAGTTTGAGCCGAAAAACAAAATTGCCGATAACTCTTGAAAAAAAATTTTTTCGGGCGAAAAAAAAAAATACGTGTCTCATTATTTTGACCAGAGAGCAACATATTTCAGTTACACCAAAATCGAAGAACATGACCCGAATAGCCCGGTTGAATTGAAATGGAAAGCATCTTCTGACTTTTCTGGTAACAAATACGACCAAACCAAATAAAAATAGCAGGTGTGACATAACCTCTCAGTACTAAAACAACCCCATTTGACAACCCATTACCATACGGGCGAAATTTTTTTGTATTACGTTTAGAATGTACTGAATGAAAGAAAAAGCCTAGCGCCAAAGTTATTTTAACGTGTCTTTCAATCTCACCACTAAATTGGTTGCCAGAAAGAAACTCAACTCATTTTCACTCACAGCTGGAAGTCTCGCTAATACCAAACCCTTTGTAGTCATTCTAATGAAAAACGTAATGTTTTTCTTCTTCATCCGCTATTGTTGTTTTAAAATACTCCTTTAATGTTTGGGGAATGATGCTGGATTACAGTACTTCCCTGTATATACATTTGTAAATCCAGGTCGTTGCGGTAACGTAGAACCGGCACGCGTGTTTTTTCGTCCCATGCTCTCATGCAGCGTTTCAAATTGCTTTCAGTTTTTCATTTCATTTGCTGCGACTATTCTTTGGCTGCAAAAATCCAAGCTATCAAAGCGAAAGCAATACAATAACATACCAAAACCGAAGCCAGTGACACCAGAGTCACTTTTTTGCGAAGATTGTTACAGTACAACAGCAATTTAGCAAAAGCCAGAGTTTTGCTGAGACGAACGCTAATTTAAACTCGGTGAGAGCAGTAGTACAAAAACGCAATTTACAAGTGTTTTATTTTTCCAGTTTATTGATTTGACTGTCAAAATTTCAAACCAAATGTCAAGGAACTATATTTATAAAAATTTTTTTTGCAGGTTATTGATTTAACAACGAACCCACATCAAAAAATTAAAACATCTCTTTGACATTCAAACCACCAAATATTAATATCACTGTGGCTGAGCTGATTGAATCTCCGCAGTTAAAGCTACATCTAAACGAACAAATTATTTGTACAGCGCAATTTGAGGTTTTAGGTTATCAGTCAACCGCAGGTGTCCTCTGCGATTTTCACTTTGGATAAAAATATTGAACAAAGAGTTTATCTTAAATCTTGTGTTTTGAACGGGATTGTGTGTACCGAATCGTTGCAAATGTTGCAGGAAGGCTTTTCTCACGAATCAATTCGCAACATTCTACATCATCAATTGGGCATGCCACGTGGCTGTTCGACTTGTTCAAAGAGAGTTGAATTTCTTTCAAACAATTCATCGGAAGAAGGTGGCTGAAGACATGCTTGAGCAAGTGAATTCGGACCCAACCATAACCCAATTCCAGCGCGTCATAACAGGTGATGAGATGTGGGTACATGAGTTTGACATGCAAACCAGTCAACAGGTGGCTGAATGGCGTTATCTACATTAGCCGAAACCCAAAAAACCACGTCAAAGTCGAGGAAAAGTGAGAGTAATGGTACACGTTTTCTTTGATTAACATGATGTTGTGCACTCGGAATTCGTTCCAAATCGTTCTACGGTAAATAAAAGAATATTGGATGTTATGCGACATTTGAGAGAGAAAGTGTGTAGGAAACGGTCAATTTGTTTAAAGAAAAATCATGGATCTTGCACCGTGATAACGCACCGTCTCACAAAACTTATATTATGAACACGTTTTTGAACAAAAACTCGACAAATATCATCGAACAACCACCGTATTTAGCGGATTTTCTTTTCCTAAAAACTTAAATTGCCACTCCACGGACACCGCTTTGAGTCGATAGAGGCCTTTAAGGAGAATTCGCGGAAGGAACTGAAGAAAATCTCTTCAAGTGCGCTTAAAAGGTGTTTTGATGACTGGCATATGTATATTGCTTCGAATGGAGCCAATTTTGAAGGCAACAAAATAAATTTTGATGATTAAACAATTATTTTGTGTTTTATTGAACAATTCCCTGTACTTTTTTGACAGAATGTAAATACATTTTTTTACAAATAGGTAAGAAGATTTTAAGTATATTATATAAGTATTTCATCATGGCCAGTGCCAAGAAGAATACAGTTTAAGATAGACAGCAGTTGCATTTTCCAAGGAAGAGTTATTTTGGCATACAAGAATACATATTTAATTTAATTTTATATATCAAAATAAATTTCATAAAAATTATTGCTTTCTCAGCACAGCCACAGTATGTTTTTTAGTGATATTGCTAATATGCTATTATTTTTCAAATGCTGCGCTCATGCGCTTTGGTGAGTTGAACTTGATGTCGATTTTGGGATACAAGGTCCACTATCCTTTGAGTACCGGGTTGTAACATGGTAAAAAGCTTTTGGAGGTGTGACGAAGATTAGATCGTTAACTAGCTCTCAGCCAATGAGAAAGAGACTGAGCATTGCGATGCATTTCTTGTAACATTCTTCAGTAATGCCAAAGAGGAAGAAACATTGAACGGGTTAATATTTAGTGTGCGGTTACTCAGTAGGCTTATATAACCCTATACACCTACATATAATAAAAATATCCATAATCCCTACAAGACAGTGCTGAGCTCTTTCGACAAAAATTCCAACACATTTACAAGTATTTTATTAGTCTCTAATACATGCGCATTATTAAAATGGCATATACAACATTTTCTAATGGGGAAATCAAATATTTCATTTGATATTCTGTTCCCCTGTTTGGTGTGAGTTCTATCTCTCTTTTACCAATAGCAATTTCATATATACTGTACTTTAAACGGCTAGGCAACTCATTTGTATGCTTATAATTTGGCTGCTCTGAAAAAAGTTCTAGTGTGAAAAACAGTAAGTATTTGTTGTATGGTCACTATAGCCGAATGAGTAGCTGCTTGGCTAGCAATTGAAAGTTCGTGGCTTCGAATCTCCGTGGATGAGACATCGAATTCATATTTAAGAGTTTCCTAATGAATACAAAAAAAATATTAATTTTGTATATTTCTAAATAAAACATTTTATGATAAGGAATATGACGAGTTTTTTTATCAGTGCTGATTACTTTTTAACGATTTCAACAAAAATGAGGAGTTTTCGTCATCAGTGCTGATTACTTTTTAACGATTTTAACGAAAATGAGGAGTTTTTGGCATCAGTGTTCATTAATTTTAACGATTTTAACTATATAATGTGGCTGCTCTGAAAAAAGTACTAGTGTGAAATTTGGCTGTGTTTGTTGCATACTCGCCATAGCCGAACGAGTAAATACTTAGCTATCATTTGAAAATTCATGAGTTCGAATCTCCGTGGATGAAACACCGAGTTCAAATGTAAAAGTTATCTAATGAAAACAAAAAAATATTGTATAAATTTTATATATTTCTAAATAAAACATTTTATGATAACGAAAGTGAGGAGGTTTTGTCATCAGTTTGATTACTTTTTACGAAAATGAGGAGTTTGTGCCGATTACTTTTTGATAACGGAAATGAGTAGTTTGGCCCGTCTGTGCCGACTATTTTTTGATAACAAAAATGGTAAGTATGATTATTAGTGCTGAGAAGTTTGTGATGACGACAATGAGGAGTTTAGTTGTCAGCAGTTATTACATTGTAAGAATAAAAATGATTAGTTTCCTTGCCTTTAGAGCATAGTAGAATAGTAAGAAATTGCTATTGGTTAAAGAGAGATAGAATATCACACCGATAAGGGGAAACTATCAGAACTTTCCCATGGCTAGAATGAAAATGTGTAGTTGGATGAGGATAGTGTTGATGATAATATGAGTGCTTATGTGATAGTCAGCTGTCTTGTAGGGATCAGTATAAAAAACATAAATAAGTAAAAATAAAAAGAATATAATAATAATAAAGTAATGAACTCAAAAAACTTAAGTATAAATAAATACATAAAATATTACAATTTTTTTATATAACATGAAAAATTAGTAACAAAAAAGAAAACTATTTTTGAAATAACGAAAAGAATAAGTTAAAGCAGATAAACCTTTAATTTTTTATAATTTACATACATACAAATTTACATACAGAAACCAATACCCAGTTTCCAATAAAATTGCATTATTTTAAATGTAATCATATTTATACACAAGACGAATTAAACGAAAAAGCCGAAAAGTATATAAGAGTCTATGGAAAATTCTAAAAACACACATTAATTTCATTTATTACGTTTCTATTGAATTTATTTTAAAATAATTATATTGTAAATTTTGAATGTCTTCATTTTTCCCATTACCGCAAAAACGAACTGTTTTCATCAGTTATTTTTGGTAGTTTACATCTGACAGCTCTGCTACACGGCGCGATATCTACTCAACTTTTTTAAGTATTTTACGTCCAGTATCGTCGTGCACATGCTGGCCAAAGTAATTTGAAATGTTTTTACATATTTTAGAAGCCGTAATTCGACGATTATTTTTCACTGATTGCAATATGGTTCGTTTGTCACGGACGGTCAGCTTGCTAGGGCGACCAGAACGTGGCTTTGATACAACTGAGCCAGAAGAGTAACTTCTTCCCATCATTTGCCCTATTTCGCGGAAAGGTTTGCCTTCATTTCTAAGTTTCAGGTTAATTTTTCTCTCGCCAACACCGATTTCGTTAGTTTAGAGGGCCATCGCTATTTCTTGTAAAGGGGTTTTCAATAAGGGCGGGTAGATGTTGAAATGGAATAAAATGGCGTTTGCTGTGTGGCACGTAGCGCCGTCCTGCTGGAACCACATGTCGTCTAGGTCCTTATGGTTCAATATGTGCCATAAGAAAGTGGAAGGGCCACCACGTCTACCGAAAAATGGGCGCAATGCGCGCAACATTTGCGTTAATGAACACTCATTTGGGTAATAAAGTTTTATCATTTGAACGTGCTGTTCAATCGTGTAACTTGCCATGATGATTTGGCATAAACAACTGAATAATAAGCAAAAGATTTGACAGATGTCACCAAAACAAAATGGCTGCCACAGGGCGCTAAAATCGACCCGCGCCAATTGAAAAACCCTTTACAAAAAAAACTTTAAAATAACTCCAAAGTAATGTAGTCACAGCACAATAAATTACAAACTAAAATAAAACCGTTATTGGGTATGAATATGCCACTACATACTGTGGGGAATCCCTGTTTTCATGTATGCGGAAACTTTTTCTGCTTCTTTGAAGTGAAGTTTTTTGTTTTCGTCGCTCTACCGAAGTCACCTTCTAAGAATTCGCCTTGCTTACCGCTCTAAAAATTATTTTCAAGTTCATGAGCACTCGCTCTCATCGCTTATCGCACAACGTAAAAGCCAATGAACACGGCACGTGTTTGACTGCTAAAAATAACACTGTTGCCACACGAAACAGCATACAAAATTTATATTTATGGTAGGCGTAATTCGAAAGCTCCTAGGGAGATGAAAGAAAATAATTTTGAAAATAATGTGTAATACATAAACATATTTATATTTATAATACATATACATTTGTATGTGCAAGGTGGCACAAAATGAATCATCCAATTTTGTTCATAAAATGGGTTTTTACTAAATAAAAAAATGATTTGATGAATGATGGAAATCGTTATTTTGACCTTAACGCGTTCCATTTCTTGGCTGTTTGTATACTTCAGCTTTCCAGTTCATAACTGTTAACTATAATTGACATACGGTGCCATTTGCAAAAGTTACTGATCTTCCGATAGGATGATTAATTTTGTGCCACCATATACATATTAAATAAATTAAGTAAAACTAAATCTGTATTTTGTAATGAATTTTGGTTTGCGTTTCTCGCATTTCATATCGCTGTTTTTTGTTTTTTTTTTTGTCTATATTAAGCCTATTGCTTGCCTGTCCGTCTGCGGGGCAGAATAATTCTTTGCTCGAAGTATATAGTATATTTTAATGGAACATGGCACACATGTTAATATTTGTTCAAGGTAGTGTGGTATTGAAAATGGGCGAAAACGGGCAATAACCACGCCCTCCTCCCATATAACTATAATTTGTAAAAAACAAAAAACGTCACATCTCTGTTATAAATAAATGAATGAACTCAAAAATATAAATACGATCTCAAACGCACTTTTTACATGCTAAGACTAAATATCCCTCTTCCGTTCCAAATTAAATTTGTTACTATATATAATATAAAATTCTATTCCGACCGAATTTAGCACTTTCTTACTTGTTCTTTTTGTCCATTTTCGTTTTCTCAGCTGTGTGCACAT
The DNA here is from genome assembly GCA_037575425.1 of Anastrepha fraterculus. NCBI lineage: Eukaryota > Metazoa > Arthropoda > Insecta > Diptera > Tephritidae > Anastrepha > Anastrepha fraterculus. The sequence continues at coordinate 605,105 of JAYXIM010016200.1, forward strand.
CATTTTTCGATTCATTGCCCCTCTTTACCTGCCAGCTCCCTCATATCTATGTACGTGTAATTGTTGACCGCAATCCCAGCAACTTTGTGGCATTGGCGAGTTCACATTATTGTGACGAGCTGTTGGTGATGGCGTCGATGACTCATTTTTTTAAATCGTTTTTTGTTGATATTAAAATTTACTTGTTGTTATCGACGTGATTGTTCTCGCGGAAAATGAAAAAAAGTATTTCATTAGGGGGATTCTCTATACTTTGTAAAACCCTTGCAAGTTGCTAGAATTGCGAAGTATTCTCAAACACAACAAAAACATTCATGCAAGAAAATATTTCCAATAACTGGAAAAACTGTACGTGCAAACGCTTTTGAAAACTGTTTATTTTCGTTTACTTTTACATTTCTTGTCTTCAAAATAGTTTTCATCCATGCGAAATCAGTTTTTTTCAATTTTTCTTATTAAAAACAACCATAAATAATGATGATGAATTTCAGAAAAAAAAAACATGGGCGGATAATTTTTCCAATGCCAAAGCACGAACTGCTGCTGGACGGTACCTACACATTATTAGAATTTGTATAAGAAAATTGCGACTAATAATTTTTAATTCCTCACACAAGAATATTCATCATACATATTTTGTTAGTTTCCGATAGCTTAGCTGTGCTGTTATTCATCTTAGTATATTTAGTGAAAATGGCTGTATTGCTGTTCAAAATATTCTTCCTGGAAGTCAATACTCTTCTTCATTCACTGGAACCAATTTTCAAAGTACTTTTGCCACTCATGAGTGGTTACCTCCAAAATGAGCTGCTTAAAGGCTTTAACAGCTTCTGCAGGCGTTGAAACATGTTGACCTCGCATTTATTTTTAATGTTCGGGAACAAAAAGATAAAACGATAACGGAGAGGTCGTCTTCAACGGTTGTTTTTTCTTAACTCTCCGAAAACTTCTGGCAAACAAATGGTGCTGTATCACTCGTAATGTATTGTTTTAAGTTTTTCTAGTGGTAGAGTTTCGTCAAGACCAAATTTTCCTAAAACAAGGCCGATAATTTGCTTTGACGTACAACTTTTGTTGGATTAAACTCATTTTGGAACACTTTTATTGTCGGTTTTGGGTATTTGTCAAACTGCGCGGGGTCTAACTAGGTCAAATCTTATTGACGAGCAAATGTCACATGATGATCGACGGTCACTTTGGAACTCGCTAATACAGTTTCACGCTGGCTAAATGTTGTGCTTCAGGGCTAAAATTCGAAGTAAGTTGATAAGTAATAAATCATCGCACGAAAATTTTCACGAGTTAGTTCCATCACTTGGACGAGATGAATTTTTCAACTGAGGGGAAAAAAGTCGAATAGAGTTCGTAATTGACAACATTATATGTAAGTTGATGCATAAAAACTACGAAACTTTCGATAAAAATATCGAATTATTTATTTATTTATTTAGCTCATCACACGTGGTGTTTCGAAAGCGCAAACCTATAAAACGCAACCAACGCGTTTCACCAACTACAAAGCTGTCAAAGAGCTTTTTGTGATATGGAATATTACCTTTAAATTGCCTATAGTATGACTCCATCCGATGCATGCACCGTGAGATATGGCTCAATAAAGCCATCCAGCGAAAAATTGTCAGAATTTTGTACTTCACTGAATATTTATATGAAGTTGGGCAAACACCAACTGGGACATATTGACTCACCTGTATATATCCAATTAGTGATGCTGTTTGTTTCTATTTCCATCGCCTCCAATTGAATATACATAAGTCTCTCTTTACTACTAACCGCATTATAATTAACTGTATTTAAGGTTCTTTTCTGTTTACTTTCTAATTGCTTCTTGTAAATCTATTAATGTTCGTATGTATTCACAGTTTTTCTTCTTTTAAAACATTTCACATGGAGCTTTACGTATATCACTTTGTTTAAGTAGCTGTGTTTTCCGTTGCTTTTAAATCGCTCTTTAGGCTTTTCGTGAATTTTCGAGCTTCTTTTATGGTAGTTTTTATGTGCAATTAATAGAGCGCCACGTTGACACATACTATATACATATATACCACCTGCGCAAAGTTTACACAACTTGCTATAACTTCAAAAAATAAAAATTTTTCAACTTAATACAAAAAAGCTTAAATTACAGAAAATAGTCAACAGATAAACGTAAAATTATTTCATTGATAACAGAAAGTTTTCAATATTTACCACAAATAAGCGATATACATTCTGTCAAAAAAGTACCGGAAGTGTTCAATAAAACGCAAAATAATTGTTTAATCATCAAAATTAATTTTGTCATCAAATCACCTTGTAAATGCGTTTGAAGAGGTATTCTTCAGCTCCTTCCAAGAATTCTCCTTAATGGCCTCTATTGACTCAAAGCGGTGTCTGCGGAGTGGCAATTTAAGTTTTGTGAAAAGGAAATCCGGTGAATACGGGGGTTGTTCGATGATATTTGTCGAGTTTTTGTTCAAAAACGTGTTCACAATATAAGTTTTGTGAGACGGTGCGTTATTATGGTGCAAGATCCATGATTTTTCTTTCCATAAATTGGACGTTTCCTACGCATATTTTCTTGCTCAATTATGTCTTCAGCCACCTTCTTTCGATGAATTTTTTGAAAGAAATTCAACTCTCTTGGAACTAGTCGAGCAGCCACGTGTCATGCCCAATTGATCATGTAGAATGTTGCGAATTGATTCGTGAGACTCGCTAAGGTCACGAGCTATCTCCCTCAATCTTAAACTTTCAGCACCATTTCCTTGACTTTGTCGACGTTTTCACCCGTTGAAGACATTGAAGGGCGACAAGATAGAGGCAAATCTTGCAAGTGTTTTCGGCCGTCTGCAAAACCCTTATACCACTCGTAGACCCGTGTTTTTGTTAAAGCGCACTTTCTGTAAGGATTCGGCTCACGAAATTCCGTTCATAACAAGACAAATTCTTTGTTCGATACTATATGTTTATCCATAGTGAAAATCCCAGAGCACACCCGCGGTTGATTGATATAATTAAATGCCAAAAACAAGCTAATTGACAGATCACGCTTAAACTTTGCGACACTCAGAACTTTCTTACCATCATGTTTTGGTTAGTTTGCGACTCTTTTTTTATACATATCTACTATATTTTTTATAATACCGTGTGATCGTTTAACAATGTATTTTATTACTCTTAGGCTCTCACCACTTTTATAATGGTATATTATTATATTTCGCATTTCGATTGTAGTTTTTAGAGCCATTTCCCGTTAACGCACAATATCTGACAAAAATGTGTGTTTTTCTTGCAATCGATTGCGTGTGTGTTTGTGGTATTACTACTAATCAAGGATGGTAGATTACCATGTTTGGCCTTCAGCCATGGTGAAAAATGAAATTGAGAGAGTAATTTTGTGTGCCACGTTACCGGGTACTCGACAGTAGAATTCAGTCTACTCATTTCACGCGTATTTACACACTCATCCAATCATTCGTTGTTCACACGCCAACGAAGAAACATGCGCGTAGATTGATTTTTTCGTATATCACCAACATAATCTGATTTTTTTTGCAAAGGAACCGTTATCATGACCTCGGTTATGTCAGCCAATCAGCTAATTCTTTTAAATTCGCTGTGAGCAGGTTAACAGTCTGATATTTGGCCCCACTTTCTGAATTTTTACACACCATGACTTCTAATAAAGCATTGTCACGAAAAAATATTCCAGATAAAGCAACACAAAGACAACAGCTGACTAAAAGCTTTCATCAGAAACCATTATATGTGTTGCTATAAATGAGTGAGTTATTTTGAGTGGCGCGTAATAGGTATATGGCGAGTTTCGTTTCTTTCTCGTAAATATTGAAAATGTAACCATCTAACTCAAATAATTTTGCTATCCAATAAAATTCAATCTCTTTATTAAGATTCGAGGGAAATAAATAAATATTAAAAATAAAAACCCAGTATTTGCAGTTCTACAACAAGTTGTGTAAAATTTCCACAGGGGGTCATTTGGAGTGGCACTCACTGTATATACATACATACGATCATTCATGCATCCACGCATACATCACGTATCACGAAATCTGCCCATTTGAGTAGAGCAGCACATTTTGTTCACATTACACTGGGTTAGTAGTGGAACAAAAAATATGTACTATATTTCTTAGTAAACAAGTGTGCGTATTAATACAATTTTGTCCGTAACAGTGAATAATGAAAAAATAATTATATGAGAACAATATCATTTGTCTATTTGCTTCACTGCTTTGTCAAGCTCTCCTTATAGCTCATTTACGATGACTTCAGTTAAGTACCCCTATTATAATATATGTTTTTACTATCACCTTTTTTATTTTCTAATTCAGTTTATTTTAAACCCATAATATTTTGATTGCTTTGAGAGCGCATTATTGTCGCTGATATATTTTCTAATCCTCAATTGCTTCTTTCTATTCTGGTTTTCTATTTATTTTGCTCTTCTGTGGTTTGAATGAATATCTTTTTTTATTAAGAATGCACACATAGTTTCTGTTTTAACTTTCTCTTTTTGCTTGTCGTGTCGTTTTGATTGCCCGTCCATGAAGTTTTTGTTTGTAAATTATTTCACTTCCACTTTATTGTAGCAACAGCAAATATGGATTCTATTGTTTATTTCATTACCGGTATTTCTGTTGCTCTTTTTTATTTTTAGTTACAGTTTTTTCATGTGTTCGTGGTGATATAAAAACCTGGTTAAAGAATTTTTGTTGGCGCTAATTAGTGTGTAGTATGTATGTGTGTAGAGTATATTTGTAGTTGCTTTGATTCCAATTACAGCTCAGTAGTCATCAGTAAATATGATATAAAGTGAATATACGAGGTGTGTTCAAAAAATAAGGTGAAGGTTTCCACTTTCGCGGGCTACATGCATTCGAGTTTCGATTATTATTTTTTGTGTTTTTGTACACTCGTCTCGAAGATATGTTTACTTTGTTTGTGAGAGGCAAGTTTTTTGCGTGTTCAGCGATTTTTTGCTGTAGAATCTTGGCTCTCCTGTACTCTTCCAATAGGCCGATTGGGCTTTGGTTTCGATGTCATAACCATATACCCATGATTTGTCACCAGTTATGACCCTGTTAAGCAAATCTGGTTCATCGTCGACGTCATTCAACAATTCTTGAACGATGCTCATTTAACGTTGTTTTTCGTCAAAATTACGCAATTTCAAAACGAATTTCGCTATCACGCGCTTTAAGCCCAAAACTTCCGAAAAGATTGCATGGCGATTCTCCATAACAAGTTTCTTCATTTTCTCAACATTCTCATCGGTTGTTGAAGTGCAGGGCGGTCAGAGCGAGCTTTGTTATTCACATCTTCTCGATCTTCTGTGAAAAGCTTGTACCACTTGTAAACTTTTTTTTGACTCAAACTACTCTTACCGTAAGCCACTGTCAACATTTCACTGTTTTTGAGCATTTAATTCCATTTTTTACACAAATTTTGATGCAACTTCTTTAATGAATTTTTCCGATAGTAGAAAATCGGCGAACACGCGATACATTTGTGTTATTTATGCCGCTCAAAAATACACTAAACATGCTATATTGCTAAAACCGTAAACATATCTTCGAGACGAGTGCACCAACATTAAAAACTAAATCATCGAAAGCCGAATGTACGCAGCACGCGAAATTTCAAAATTCATCTCATGCCTACACCTCGTTTGTAGGCGCTCACCAGGGATGCCAGTCTCGGCTTACCGGTGATTTAAGGCAAGGAGTGAGTAAGTTCGAGTTTCCGTGCAAGACACAATAAAATTATAAGCGGCCGCCCCTCGGCAGGCAATGTCAAACTTACGAGTGTATTTCTGTGAAGAAAAAGCTCCTCATAAAGAAAAAAAATGTCTGAAGGGCAACTGTCGGTCTCTCCATTTGTGGAACAACATCAAAATGCACGTCACAGGAGGAGCTCCGCCAAACGCTTAACAGAAGTCTGCGCGCCAATTATTATTTTTTCAATACAAGCACTAGTATTAATATTTTAAATATCAAATTGAAAGAAGTAAACACTTATTTATCAGAAAATTTGAGTTCAACACAAATTTTCAAATTTCCAAGAAAGTTCTTTTAATTTACTTATATTAAAAACTGCATCATTAATAATTGTAATTATAACTCATTGAGTTGAACTGAGTAAGTTTTTGAATTTACAAATTTTTTCAAACCAGCTATAGTGTTAGTCTATAGTGTCGCAGAGTTTGAGCGTGATCTGTTAATTAGATTGTTTTTGGCATTTAATTATATCAGTCAACCGCAGGTGTGATCTGTGATTTTCACTTTGGAAAAAATATTGAACAAAGAGTTTGTCTTAAATTTTGTCAAAGTCAAGGAAATGTTGCTGGAAAACTATCAAACCATCATTTAGTTTGAGGGAGGTAGCTCGTGACCTTAGTGTGTCTCACGAATCAATTCGCAACATTCTACACCATCAATTGCGCATGAGACGCATTGCTGTTCGACTCGTTCCAAGAGAGTTGAATTTCTTTCAAAAAATTCATCGGAAGAAGGTGGCTCAAGACATGCTTGAGTAAGTGAATAACAGGTGATGAGACGTGGATATAAGTTTTACATGCAAACCAGTCAACAGGCGGCTGAATGGCTCTATCCACAAGAGACGACAAAAAAGCGTCTAAAAAACGCGTCAAGGTCGGTCACAAGTGAAAGTCATGCTACTCGTTTTCTTTGATTATCATGATGTTGTGCACTCGGAATTCATTGCAAATGGTTCTACGGTAAATAAAGAATATTATTTGGAAGTTATACGACGTTTGAAAGCATATATCTTGCACCACGATAACGCACCGTCTCACAAGGCTCATACTGTAAACCCTTTTTTGACCAAAAACTCGACAAATATCATCAAACAACCCCCGTATTTACCGAATTTAGCCCCTTGTGACTTCTTCCTTTTCCCAAAACTTAAATTGCCACTCCGCAAACACCGCTTTGATTCGATAGAGGCCATTAAGGATAATTCGCTAAAGGAGCTGAAGAAGATCTCTTCAAACGCGTTTAAAAGGTGCTTTGATGTCTGGACAATTGCTTCGAATGGGGCCAATTTTGAAGGCGGCGAAATAAGTTTTGATGCTAAAACAATTATTTTGCCTTTTATTGAACAATTCTCGGTACTTTTATGACAGAAGGTAAAACTGCAAGTTAGCTACATATGTACATTGTGTATTCGTGTGTTTTCACAGTTAGCTCAAAAGCGTTAATGAATCGGCTTGTGCTGTTCAATAGCTGACATTTACTTGAATATATTTGTACAATTTTTGTATATTTTTGTATTTTTTTCGTTGTTTTCTATATTAATTATTGCTGTCAAAAGACCCTTTATTTGTACTCTTAATTGTGGTGTTGTATGTTTTGAATTGCACATTTTTTTAGTTTTAGATTTGCCTGTAATATAAATATAATTTTATTTAGCGGCATTTTATTGAATTTTTACTCCTACTAAAAAAGTTGTGCCCGAAAATAAATTCCGGGATGAATCCCAAATCCCGGGATAACTTTAAATATATCTCGGAATCTCTGGATAAAAAGTTTCTGCCAAAATTTGGCATACCGAGTAACTACATATCACACTTTCTATATTGTTTTTCTAAAGTTTTTCAATTCTGGCTTTTTTGATAATCCATTAACGAATCCTCAGTCGATGAACTGAGTTTTTACTGTAAAGGTCATTTCATGCCTTTTCAACTAATTTGTGAACATCGGAATTTCATTCTCAATGAATTTAATAAACAGGGGCTTCCAAGTTTCCGCGCCTTTGACAGCTGTCGCAGTTCGATATTAAAAAAAAACTACGGTAGTGCATTAGAAACCTTTACATTCCTCTTGTGCTACTCTTGGTTGTTGCCATTGGGCCAATGAGCCATTGTGCCACTTTTCTTCGAAGAAGATGCAGCTGGAGAGGGGCCTAGAGCCAACAGATTGCAATATGAATAACAAGGTTTCTATGTATGAATATTGAAGACGTGTACTATAGTTTCAACCAGACGGTGCGTCATGCCACATTGCCAACGAAACAATTAATTTATTGCAAGCTAATTGAAAAATGTGAATGTCTGCCATGAACACGCGTCTAATAAAAGCACCTATTCGCTGTTGGGAGGCGGCATAAAACTGTAGGTCCCTCCATTTGTGGAATAACATCAGTACTTTACTTGTTGTGTTTATTCTTATGTTATTCCTAAAAGCAATGTTGAATTGTTGCGACTAAATTTACTGAAAACAAATGGCAAAATAAAATTACCATTATATGACATTTCTTAATGATTGTTTATTTTTTTTTATTTATAAAATATCTGATGCATTTTCTATTGAATTAATTCGTTTCCTACACTTTTTCTCTTTCTAGGTAAGAATAAATATTCTGAAAATATACCAACCTCCTATCCAAGTAAGTTTTATTAGTTTAAGGGGGTATTCTGGTCTAGAAAATTGAAAAAATCAATTTTTTTTTTTTGCATATTTTCAAAGCCTAGACTTTCAAAAATATGCTCTTAAAAGGATTTTTCAAAATTCGAATCATTTTCGAAATTACAACTATTTTAGTGACGCGACAGCTAGACTGGTTTGAGCGGACGGCGAAATTCAAACGCGTTTTTCTCAAAACTCCTTTTGCTGAGGTGGTTGACACGATATCTGAAGTTCTATCTGACCGATCCCTTTGAAATTTGGTGAGAATCTTTTTCATACATCTCTTTATCACTGGAGCATTGGATTTTGAAAAATTTTAATTTGAAGTATTTTTAAAAAATTCGTAAAGGTCAAAAAACAGGGGTAAAAAAAAATTTTTTTTTTCAAGTAGGCGCCATTTTGTGAATTTTTATTTTTTTTTTCGGCCGAGGCTCAAGATGTAGCGACATCTTTACTAATTAAGAATTTTCTTTGTTTGTTCGATTTAGATCACTACAAGGGTTGGAATCATGTCAACCAGGGAGCACTGTTTGACTAGCAACCCCTACTTCACCGACCTGTCACTGGATGAATTTTTGACTTTTTTTTTTTTTTTAATTTTTTTTATATACCTTAAACATCAATAAATATTATATAAAAAAATGGATAGTAAAAATGTTTTTAATTTTTCTTTTATCCTAGTTTGAAAAATACCCAAAAAGTAGGGCTCTAGACCAGAATACCCCCTTAAGCTAACATATTAAGCAAATATTTTCGCTAAGAATTTCATATTTGTTTTTTTGAATTTATTACTATCAGTGAAAGTTTAACACAAGAAATATGAAATATTAATTTAAGCGTTTGCTCGTATGTGTTATAAATAACTTATGATTAATTTGGAATTCCACAATATTCATACTGCCAGAATTTTAAGTGATTAACTAATACATATTTCCGCGATTTTGTGTGGGCAAATATTATATTTCACTTAATCAAATTTACTACGCCGCTTACTAGAAACTTTCTCATTTTCATTCTTTTTGTTTTTATTGTCAACACTATGCCCCCTCCTCAACTTCCTTTCATTCGCATTTCAGTCTACCCATTCCGTTTGGCGGCCAAGCATTTGTCGCTTCCGCTTCCTACAGCTGAAAGAATTATTGAGTTGAATGTTGAGCGCTTTTGACGGAAGAAAGTACTTATAGCGGATATTGAATCAAGTTGTTCAGTAAAACACGCTCTCTCCACTGCTTATATGCAGCTGCTCCGTAATAGGTGGTCATTATTTGCTTATTAATTCAAGCACTCGCGATTCGCGAATGGGTTGGAGTTTTCTGACTTCCCCTTTTTCTTTTTCCTCCTTCCGCTTTTGGAGCTACCTAAAGTAGCGTCACATCAATACTTACCTAAGTACATACCTTTGGCGCTGTATGTGTGTGCTTGTGTTTATGTAGAAACACACACGATTTTCTCTGCTTCATTTACGTTCCTCACTTCGCTTGCCAAACATTAAATAGTTTGTTTGCTGGTGTTGCCATAGAAGTACGAGTACCTGCAGTTTAAGAAACTCTTTAACGTTTTATGGGCACATTGCCATCCACAAAAGTTCATACTTCTGTCTAAACAGCGGAGTTATGAGTTGGAACTATGAGAGAATTGTAAAAGAGCGTTGCAAATTTTTTTTTGATTTTGAGCTTCCACTTTTTTGCCCACACATATTTTTTTTTGATTTGGTATGCAATTAAAGAGGATGTAAGCTAAGGTTGTGGTGACAAAAATCCATTCCGGTGCTAATTAGAGTTGTAAAATGCTTGGAACAAAATTGGCTGGAAATCGTATGGTTGACGAGAAGAGGATTGACATTGCCGGAGGGACATGTATTTATATTCGGCCAAGGGCTGTTACTCCGGCGGGGGATGTTTATGTTGTTGCAACAACAACAATAACCATAAATTATTATGGAGGCAATATCATCTGCTTACGGAGTCGGTGAATTTTCAAAATACGATTTACTATCATTGTCATATCATTTATGTCATAACGTCATATCATTTACGAAAAAATAAGATTGTGTCAGAGATATACGAAAAAAATCACCACAATGTCTGAACAACGACTGATTGGACGAGAGTGTGAATCTGTGTGAAATTATCGTGCAGATTTCGGCTGGCGAATCCGCTGTGACGTGGCAGCCGAAGCTCATCTTCACACCGTAGTTATTGGCTAAACCTGGTAAATCTATCATCCTTGCAGTAACCCATTCGACAAAATACAGAGTAAAATGAAGATGAGCGCGCTCAGGCTGGCCATTGATTCAGCACACATTGTTGCGAGTGGTGACACAAATGCCAAAGTCAGCTGTTGAAAAAGTGAAAGTACTTTTGTGATAAATACTTCAAATAAGAGAAGCAAATACCTCTCAACATATACTCTTCCAGCATTGATAAGAAGTTTTCCGAAAATCGGAAATAATTGCTTTAACTGTGAGACGCACTATTTGGAATTATTTCCTTAAACTTTCTGTTATCTAAATCTTGTTATAAATAACATATGATCTGGAAATAACAAAATTATGATGATGGTTTATGCCTCTAATTTGTACCGTTTTAAAAAAGGGAACAAAGAGAATAACTGAACAATAAGTGAATCGAAACTTTAAAACCAAATTAAAAACAAAATATTATATATGGTACAAAACATGGTATATTATTCTTGCAAGTATGTTATGGTGGACCTGAAATGAATTTCAGTGAAAAATCGTTACACCGATGTTTTTTTTTTTGTTTTCAAGCTCTAAACTATTTTAAGCAAAAAAAAAAACAAAAAACCGGAAAAATCGCCAGAGTCCTTTTTTACAAAATACATTTTTGATATGGTTGAATTCAGGAATAATGATCATATTTTGCTTATTCACATGGCAAACGATTTTCTTTATAAAGACATTGCAACTCATTCACACGCACGCATGGTGAAATTCCTGGTGACGGCTGAGAATCTATCGAAAATGGAAATTAAATTAAATCCAAGTGACCGCAAAATCGATCAAAAAGCTTCGTTTGCACAGAAACAGATAGTATTATAAGTGATATAGATAAATTCGGGGGTAGCGCAAAATTGATCACCGTATCGGAAGATTTGTAATTTGTGCAAATGGTGTCGTACGTCAATCACATTTGATACTTGTAAACTATGTAGAGAGCTGCAATACAGTAAAAATAAAGACTGACTCAAAATCATTTTTTTTTTTATATTTATTAAAAATATTATTCAAAAACAAAATTGTATGCATGTAATACCAGAGGAAACAAAAGATTATAACTTTCTTTTGCCACATTTAGACTCCGATACTAATTTTACGAGGGGTGCCTTTTATATGTCGGGATTTGGCAACCCTGGTGTTGCAATCTGGCAAGTGACAGCTGTATCGCAAAGTTTGACATTTTTTGGTTTTTTCGTACTCAGAACGTTTTGAAATACCAGCGCTATTTGTGTTGTTTACACTAACACCCCTCGCACCAGAGCTCCCTACACTTCTGAAGTATCCGCGCGAATTATATATTATAACACTGGAAACTAATTCCAATGACCGGCTGTGGCCTTTGAATTCGAATAAAAAATACAAGTGAGGAGTGAATGGATGTTAAGATGTCATTCGCATCGAGCGTTCACGCAACTTCAAGCAATAGCGGTAACTTTAAGAAATGGATTTTTATTGAAAAACAGTTGCTCACTGAGGAGTTGAGTCGAAGCAGAAGTATACCATATGCAGTGGTACAAAAACGGTGCAATAAAACCTAAACTGATGGCTACTGATTTTTATCGATTATAAACGAGCAATTGCTATGCGATAAGGAAGTAAGGAAAAAACTATCACGTGTGACTCTGCCTTAGAATAATCATAGTTCTCAACTTGATTGCCAGCTTAGTATATGTTAATGTACACCATACCAATCCGTAAGTGTTTAAATTCGAACTTCGGTAGTTTTCATACGTTCATTGTGTGCATGAAAATTGTGTATACATACATATATTGTATATATTAGGTTGTTTAATAAGTTTTACGGTTTAATAAGAAAACCAAAATTTTATGGTTTGAAATAAACTTTATTATTCAGCATAGCCTCCCTGAACATCAGTACGCTTGTTCCAACGAGATTCCAATTTATGAATTCCATACCTGAAATAAGAATCTGGAATGGCTGCAAAATACGCTTCCAGAGCTGTCAAATGATGATGTTGATGAAAAACGCTTTCCATGCATGCATTTTTTTGGCCCGGAAACAAATGAAAGTCGCTGGGAGCCAAATGTGATGAATACGGTGGATGCTCCAACAATTCGATCTTTAATTCATGGATTTCAGCCATTGTCAAAATGCTTTTCTTTTCCGGGTTAGGTATTTTTCACGAATTTTTTCCTCCAGCTGTTCTAAAAAGTTACAATAATATTCAGAATTAAGTTTTTTTTACCAGTGTGCAAGTAATCCACAAACAGAACTCCTTTCGTATCCCAAAACACGCACACCCGACACTGTCAAAACGGCTAATTGGCCGATTTCTTGACACGAACTCGTTTCGGAGCAGAAGAACCAGGCTCACAACACTATGCAGCCTCTTCTTTTGATTTAGGATCATAGTGATAGATCCAAGTCTCATCCTTTGTGATGAATCGACGTACGAAATTCACTTTACCCTTTCAACAACGTTCTAAATGGTGCTGCAGAAAGTCGCATTCGATTTTCTAATACCATAATATAATAATTCTACGATTTCTCGTGTTGCTGTTTTTGGACGTCCTTGACGAGGGTCGACTTCAAGGCATGTACGACTACGTTTAAATTCGGCAAGGCAGGTACTGCACTAATTGATGGCAAAAAGTCCTTATACACTTTCAAAATTTCTTTGTGCTTTTAACGCTTCTAAAAATAAAAATGCAACCACCGCATTATACTTGATTTTTTCCATTGTAGAAAATACTGAGACACATCGATACTACATGTAAACAAAGAACGAATTGTCAGATTGAAATGAAACTGCACATACGTCCATTAGAAAAGTTTACCAACATAACAAAAAAAAAGTTATAAAAATGTAGGCTAGTAGAAACCTTCTCTCTTATCGAACCGCAAAATTTAATAAACAACCTAGTTTCGAGTCTGAGAAAGAGTAAATTATTTAGTGCGTTGCTATATTTATGCATATTCTTGAACTTTCAATGTGTTTAATATTTGCTTTTAAATAACAAACATTTTAAACTATCTAAATGTACAAAGATACCGCAAGATAGTGTACACTGAGAATACATTAACACGAAACTAAATAAAGACATGGAATTTGTAGCAAAGCTACTGTTGCTCAGTATTTAAGCAGTAGTAGAAGTGAATGACAAAAACTAAAACAAATAAAACTTAGGAATTGAACAAATAGACTGCTAAGTGACCAGCTGTTCCAGCTGAAAAGCAAACGAAATACATTTCAAAGAAAGTTTCTGTATAAAACGAAACAAATGTGTGGAAGTCGGAATGGGATAAGGGAAGGGGTTGGCATATGGTCACTTCTGTCCATTTGACAGTCTGTCGGATAAACTTGCATTTGAGCAAATAAATGCCAATAATCAGCTTTGCATGAAAAAAGCATACAGTAAGGCAAGACATGTATTATACATACATATGTACTCGTATGTAGTGGCATCATTGAGAGGAGTGTGTCTGTTCTTTCCTGGATTTTTACTGTTTGTGTTCTTGGCTTCATATATGTATATCATAAATATATCCTATACTCATATACCTTTACATACCTTCGCGACGTTTGAGAGGCGTGCCAGAGCAATATTTCCAAGTAGGCAAGATGGGAACGGGGGAAATTTGTATTGATCGATGCTGGTGCCTCTGTCTTCACTGATGGGGCCAAGATGGAATCGGGAGTCGGAACAGGGGTTTTCTCTAAGTCAGTCAAGTTATCTATTTCCTTAAAACTGCCGAATACTGATAGTGTTTTTCAAGGAGAAGTCTTTGCGATATTGTAGTCATGCAAAAGGTTATGGAACGTAGGAAATATTAACATTTTTTCCGATAGTTAAGCCGCGATCAAGGCTTTGACCACGCTATGGCGCAGATTCAAACTGGTCACCTCTTGTAAGGAGGAGATCAAATCTCTTCTGTGTGGAGGTAACATTTATCTGATCTGGGTTGTTGTTCCACAAATGGAGGGATCTGTTTTAAGCCGACTCCAAATGGCAGATGGTTTTTAATTAGTAGCTTTTTCATGGTAGGGAAATAAAATTGCTGATGAGGTTACTAGGGAGGGATCGACTGACTTGCAGTTGACCCGGTCATCGGCATTTTCCTGACTGTTGTCTAAGAGGAATTGCACAACTTATTTCTCGGGAAAGTGCAGAAGAGCTTGAGCTCCATTTCTTCGTATGCTATTACGATAACCATTCGGACGATCGGCACACACGCAGAAAAGCTAGATTTATCATTTAATTCCCATTTCAGAAGCTGTGGAGCTCTTTCTTTGCAAATGCCCTGTTTTAGCAGATATGCGACTAAGGTCACTGGATGTTCCTTTCTTCGACAGGAGACCCATTAGAGGTCTCATAATGGTTTTAAAAAGGCGCTTTAAGTGTTACTTGGGGAAAGATCAAGCATATAACATAACCTCAAATAATTTTGAAAACCATGGAACAAAATCAGGATATAGTAAAAGAATTCACGAAAAGGTACTAATCTTTAGTGGAATCATTTTGGCTACTTACTTTGATTCTGGCAGCTCCAAGTGATTGCTGTGGTCTTTTAAATTTGTTTTCACCTTTCCTCTGAAACAGTGTTTTTATGGATTAAAAGCAAAATTTTCAGTTCTGACTTTAACAATGTCTGTCGGTTTTTACTACGAAAATAAGTTGCATTTCGCGCATTAAAGTCGTCTATTGTCCACAGGACACGGGTTGATAGTGTTGGCATTTCGTATGAAAAACTTTAAACAATTTGAAATTATCATTAAGATCTGCGATGGGTCTCACCACATATGAACAATCTTTTTGTGTGATAATAACATTATTGTGCTTGCAATTTGGAACTCGGTGTATGTGAAAAGAAATCGTAGGGGTACGAATTAACATATGTAGGTAAAAACCAGTAAAAGGTGGCGCAAAATCAGTCATCCAATTTTGTTTTTGAATAACTTTACAACTTTATTTATGAATAAATACTAAATAAATAAAATTTGTTTTGACAGATGGAAATCTTTAAATTTACCTTTACGAGCTCCATTGCATCTGCAGCTGTCTAGTTCACAAATGCCAAAAATGATCGACGTACGACACCAATTAAAAATAATTAGAAATTTAACGATAGGGTTATATATTTTGCGTCATCTTGTGGTAAAAAATGCAAATATCTTTTAAGAAGAGGTACGTTGCGCCACCTGGTATATGTAAATTTATTTGAAAATTATATGTAAATTTTGTTTTTGCAATTTTATTGAAATTTTTGCTCTAATAGTGTTAGGAAAAACTTTGTTTCTGTAATGATGAATTGGCGGTACATATTTCGCAATCTGAAAAAAAGCAATCCTTGATTCTGTGATTATTCACTTCTCTGTTGTTCTTCACTTTCAATTTTGTCTGTACACCTTACAAAAAATTTGTTTAGTTTGCATATGAGTTACCATATGAGCGCCAATCCGTTTGCAAAACAGTTTAATCGTTCATGTCTAACAAATATCAAAATTAGTGGAATTGTGCTCAATTTAACTGAATTCTTGCATGTCAGACGAAGTGATTCAAAACAATCAGAGTCAATCATTTGTAATCATTGCATATAAAGTAATTTAAGAGTAATTTTTAAAATTGTGCTACCACCTTCGAAGGTTCACTATTTGCTAGGATAAAATAAATATGGAGATACACATTTTTCTTTGCTAGGTTGGCATTATAACTATACAAGCAGTTTATTAAATGATTCCAAGGAAATTTTAGGCGAACTTTGCGAGTTTTCTTGGAAATTAATCGGTTTTCGGCCCCGGCCTTTATGCATTAGTTGATTCTTTAATAATTTCTTCCTTTTTCCATTCTTTTGAAAGAATTATTATTATTTGCATTTGTAAATCTTTATATGTATGTATAAGTGTATACATGCAGTGTCCGGCAAAACATATCGAACTGGGTATCTACCATACATTCACTTGACTTGGAAAATCTGTGCACAACATTTTCGCACAATACTTTAATTTAAGCAACTTAGAATGCAGATAGTTTACTAAAATTTACTTATAAATATTATTTTGGACATTATATTAAGTATTCTACGAAAAAAAAACTGCGCGTGAAAATATTTATATTGAACTCTTTATGAATGATCAAAGAAGTCTATGAGAAATACAGTTATTTGAAAACAGCCGTATGCACACAAATCCTTTGGAATATTTGCGTGTTTTTTGAATACAAGTTTTACCGTTTTCAATATAACTATAAAAGTGTCCTCAAAAATTATTACCTCATGAATTTAGTTAAAATGGCAGAGGAAATCATTCGTCAGAATTTAAAAACTTAATAAACTACAATTACAAAACCGGTTAATCGCAGAAAGCCATTAGTCCTCCAAATCAACAGCAGATTTTATTAAAAAAATTTAAATAATCGGAAACCATCAAAATACCGTATTGTGGAAGACGAACATGAAGTACTAATATTTTACGATAAAAAGATGAAAAACGATATTTAAATTTTGTAGGCTTTTTATTTAACTTCTTTTACACACAGAAATGAAAAGAACAAAAACACAAAAAAAATTATTAATCAGTATGATTGTAGCTACATATGTATCTATGTCCCGTACTAGAATAAAAAAAAAATTTACAAAATGTCGCGGTTTTAAATTTGACATTCTAAAAATCGGGGGTTTTTCAGGTTTTTAATAAAAAAATACGAAACAATTGAAATAATAATATGATTCTAGTACGTGGGATAGCCACAGATGTTGTGAACAACATATTAAAATTTCAGACGATTCGGTGGAACAGTTTTTTTTTTTTTTTTGACAACAGCAGTCCGAAAAAAGTAGTTTGGCGATAGTTAAGTTTGGCGATAGTTTAAGTTTTGCGAGTGGCCGCGTGACGAACCTGACTCTAACTGCTAAAACGGCTGTAGAATCGAAAATACTAAATACTGGGAACATCTTTGCAAGCATTAAGAATATACTGTCAATTCTTAAAAGCCTATACTTTTGAATTATCAAAAAAAAACTCAATTTTTTGAAAGTTCAAAGCCACCGGGACCCCTTAAAAATAATGTTTTTGGAAGTTTTGAACCGATGGTCCAAACGAATGAACAGAATGTAGCATTAAATGAACTCCACTACATAATGTTGGCGGATTTATATCGGGCAGCTTCCACTTTATGTGGCGGCAATCACGGCTGGTCCGCCGTAGCAGAATAAAAATAACAATATCTGCCATTCGGAGCACCGTTAAACTGTAGGTTACTCAATTCTCGAAAAAAACCTCAAGACGCACACCACAAATAGAGGCAGTAGAATTTCAAAAATTCTATTAGGTAATACGCAGCTCCATTAGTAACCACTACTGTGTCTATCGAATAGAAAGATTTTTCTTCCGCATTACATTTTGAAAGTATTAAGACATTAACTGCATCCTCATGATCATTGGTAGCTGATAACACTGCTATCTCCCTTTAAACCAGTCAGTCCAATGACTTAGTTGCAAGCTCTTCAATTAGAGGGTGTACTTTCTCAATCAGTTTTGCATTTTGAATCAAAACACAACTACTTGTGCCCACTTGATCAATGTGTCCACTAGTCGCTGGAACCTGCCCGCTGTCTATTTTCAACAAATATTTAGCTAAACATTGCATTATCTTCTCCGGAAGAAAGAATTCTCTTAAAATGTTTTGAAGTAGTAGTGTATTTACACACGGCCAAAGGTAAAACATTGTCCAAGAAGCGCTCACTTCGTAAGCAGTTCATAGCATTTAATCTTTTCGAGAATATTGAAACCAAAGTACTGTAAATTTCGGCTTACTCCTCTAAAAACACTACTCACTGCTTTTTAATGCGGTGAAATGTGCTTGCTTGCAGCAACACAACAATAACGAAAAAACAATAAGCCACAAAATAAACGAGCAAATATTTGAGCGCACATTTTCTCATTTTTGGTTTATCTGCTTATTCCCCTTGAACCTAACTCGGCACATTTGGCACACAGCGAACGGCGAGCATACACACAAAGAACTTTCTTGTGCAAAAAAGCCCCTTTTTAATTTTGGTTAAATAATAACTAATTTTATTGTACTGAACGGAAGTAAATATAATATTTCAAAGTGTGATAGTTTTGATGTAACAGCAACAATTGATGA
The DNA here is from genome assembly GCA_037575425.1 of Anastrepha fraterculus. Classification (NCBI taxonomy): domain Eukaryota; kingdom Metazoa; phylum Arthropoda; class Insecta; order Diptera; family Tephritidae; genus Anastrepha; species Anastrepha fraterculus. The sequence goes on from JAYXIM010016200.1 coordinate 623,903, forward strand.
TTTTTTGCCATATTTTGACATATTGTTACGTGTCTTTGAGGGGTTAAGGGTAGTTAGACTCGAAAAGATGATGATTTTCAATAATTTTTTTTGCTAGTCAATTGCTTTATTTTACAAACATAAAAAACATAGCATTAATACATCATGTTTCGACTTGACTTTAGCAAAATTTCAAAAAAAAAAATTAATAATTGTAAAAGTTATCGCTCTTTGTGTGGACCCCGTTTCTCCAGAAGTCCCTTGCGGTGATCATCACAAGTCCTTGGGACCTGATATTGTGCCTGATCGAAGCTCTTTTTTTTCTCAAAATTAAGAATATGGCGGCCTGAGCAAATATTTTTCAGATTTTCGAAAAAAAACCGACAATTAATGTTAAAAAAAAAATCGAAATTTTGAAAAAAAAATCCTTCGATCAGGCACGAGTTTTTTATGTTCTTAAAAGCAGCATAAATTTGATTGAAATCTACCAAGCGGTTTTTAAGTTACAGTGATCACCAGTTCAAAAAACATTGGTTTGGAAAAACCGCATTTAAATTTTTGCTATCGATTTATGTAGAGTTATAACAATTATTTAATTACTTACACTGTGGCATCCTTGGCTATATAATAGTTCATCAGCCGTCATAGCAGCTTCCAAAATATCGATTTGCTGTCGTTAGCGCTCAGTTGCTTGCAGCTGCTGCTCTTGCTCTCGAACTCTCCGGAGCGTCCGAGCACGCGTTTTTAATTGTTGAATAACTTGAAAAGTATTTATCCGACTCACTTAAAATTTTCACACAATATTTCTAAGATATTATACTTTAATAAAATGCAAAAAAAGCATGCAATTTTTGAAAATTCTGACTACCCCTAAGTTTCATTTAAATTATGTTAAAATTAACCTTTTCGGATAGCTAAGCTTTAAACTAAAAGAATAAGATATTAAGCATTCTCTGCGAAATTAATACATTCCGTACGTATTTCAGAACTTTATTTTATAAGATGTAGATATAGCGGCCGTCGTAGCCGAATGGGTTGTTGCATGACTATTTCCTGTCACACATTTTTGATAATTTTAAAACCGTATAACTGTAAGAAACTAATAGTATTTATATTTATTCAATAATTAAAATGCAAGTACACGAAAAAAAAATTAAATTGTATTATAATTTTTTTACGTCAATCACAAATTAGGTATTTGTCACTGCTATTATTTCGCCCACAGATAGTGAAAGGTGTGTCCGCTTGCTTAAGTCGTGGGTGCGTTGCTCATGGTGCTCTTATTGAGCATTTGTCGATTTAGTTAGCATCATTAACTCGCTAACACAAATTAGAAAATAAAAGTGAAATAAGGTGTTTCAGTTCATTCTTTCAATTCAATAAGATATATATGAAGCACATTCTAAAAATTTGTATGTATCTATGTGTGTATGTATGTATCATGTAATTAAAACAATTAATTTACCCCCGGGCATATTGCAGGGAGCTAAATGTATAATAATTGCCATATTTTTCTAATGACCTCAATAGAAATTTGTTAGCGCTCGTGTATAGCATCTGTGCACACGCGCCCACATACACATAAACACGTTGAATCACAAAGTAAGCATTTCGATTGATTAAACTCCGCATGCCCTCGCTTATGCATGCAATTTACACCAACAGATTCGATATAAATTTGCTTTTGCACACAATATGGCATTTAAATTTCCATTGTTGCAATACTTACACAAGTCTGAGGCACAAACTCAAAACAATGTAGCACTTATAGTTTTTCTTGGTATGTGCATACATACATACACACATACAAATGTTTGTATGCAAGTAATGTAGTAGTTGTAGTTATAGTCATGTCCAAGTGCAATTTATAAATATTTCATTATAATCGCGCTTGTCAATGATAAATGACGATGACACTTGCACAACAGTTGACTGTTTGCTGCAAGTGGCCGCTTTCATGTCTACGACCGATCGCTTACCCGCCCGCCAACGCGCCTGGCATGGGACGGTTGCAAATTGTTTACTTTAGTCATCACGCTGTTGTTTACAGAAGTGTGCATTTGGAGCGCTCAACACCATTACTTAACCTCACCTATCTACGAATGGGGGCTTTGTTGGGGCATGTAATAAAAAAGGTAGAAATAACAACACTGTGATTTTTTCGCGGCAAGGAGAGTGTTGGAACCGCAGTCTTTGGCTAGCGAATTACGACCAAGTAAGTGCCATGAAAAAGCTCCTCTTAAAAAACAATATACCGTTCGAGGCGGCGTAAAACTGAAGGTTTTTGCATTTGAGGAAATCATCAATACGTACACCACTACTAGAATGGAGAAGCAGCTCGGCAAAAAATAAAAACAACCTATTACATATAAAGTATATCTCTCGAGCAGCAAGATACCCAGATATCACTCTTTAAGAAGTTCGCTTACGTATTTCTTGGGCATACTTTTGCAAGATTAAAATTCACATTCTGACTGAGAATGTAGAGCGATGCTAAAATAATAGAGTTTTTGAGATTAAGACTTTCCAATTGCCGCTGTATTAATGAATTCACGCCTACGGTGCACATCCAAAAACTAGTTCGTTAGTACACTTAGACTTTGGTCTCAGAATCTGGCTTTAAATACGTGGCAGCTATTTATCCATTTGTGCCTGCTCTATCTGATGTAAGCTCTGACAGCTTCGAAATTTGCAGAGGCACGCGCATTTTATCGTACTTTCGTGAACGAGATGGCATTTAAATTATTTTGTACAGCTTTTATTGTGTATTGTGATTGTTTTGTTCCTCAAGTAGGCCTCAAAGGTGAGTTATTGTGTTTCTAACTTCCATTCGCGAAGCGGGCTTAACTTCAACAATCTGAACATGAAGTTTTCAGATCCTCGGGAGGGGTTAACCGATACTTTGAAGTATATCGGAAACTTGGGTTTGCTTTTATGAAGAAGTTAGTTCATGTAAAGTATGTAAATACAGTTTTGTGTATTCACGAATAAGTACATATACCCGCAATTCGTTTTTCCCCTGCAACTTAAAAATGTCTTATCAAAATAGCGTTACGACCCCCATCACGTCATATGCAAAACATAAAATATTCATATATTGATTTTTTAGGCCCCTCATATTCATACCATATTTAAATATTTGGCCTGAATAAATTTTGCGGTGAACATACTTTTCGTTTGTCGCTGCAGCTGCTGCAATGAATGTTTGCTATTAAAAATTTTAAACTATTGTTTTATGCATACGGTCATAAGGTATGTGAATATATGTGCATATACATTCCTATATAAACATTTATATTCATATATTTTTTATTACATGGGTGTAGTAGTAGACAAAAGGTGTACAAACTAGACATGCTTTGTTCACAGCTTTATCAGAGGGCTCCACTTGTTTTCGTCTTATTATTTATGAGTACGTACTGTAGCTATGAATGTACGTGTGTATGTACCATGGCTCTGGGTGTGCTTCCACAGTTGCAATTAACTGCGTTTATATATGTACACATGTATGTGTGTATGTAGTACTTTCATATGCATGTAAATGCATTTAAAGGGCGATCCGTCTCCGGTGTTTCCGTCTTATAAAAAATCAGTAAAAATCAGTAGAAATAACAAAAATTGATTTTATTTGGTATATTGTTAGTATTTGGAATAGAGTCTAAAAACAAATATTTCCTTTTATAAAACACAATGTTCTGCATGTGTGGCAATACAATTTGACTTTGGAAATAAGTTTGGAATATATCCCAACGCTGCTCAAGCATAAAGCAATTCATTTCGTGCCGCCGAGATATGATACTGACTTTCTGTCAACAGTTCAAGTGGAAAAGAGTAGTTACTGTTAAAATACTAGGTTGTTTAATAAGTTTTACGGTTGGATAAGAAAAACAAAATTTTAGTGTTTGAAATACACTTTATTATTCAGTATAGCCTACTTGAACATCAATACGCTTGTTTTAACGAGAAGCCAATTTATGAACTCCATACCTAAAATGAGAATCTCGAAGGGCTGCAAAATACGCTTCCACAGCTGACTTCATCATTTGATGAAAAACCCTTTCCATCCATGAATTTTTTTGGGCCGGAAACAAATGAAAGTCGCTGGGAGCCAAATGTGATGAATACGGTGGATGCTCCAACAATTCGAATTTTCATTTATGGATTTTTGACTTTATCAAAATGCCCTTGTGACACGGTACATTGTTCCTTTTGCAAACAGGGTATATTTTCACGAATTTTTTTCTTCAGCTGGTCAAAATTTTAGAATAATATTCAGAATTTAAATGTTTTGCTAGCTTGCGAACTAAACCTCCAAACGAAATTCCCTTTCCATCCCTGATGTTTCTTGACCGATTTCGTGACGCGAACACTATTTATCCTCTTCGTTCGATTTAGGATCATGGTGGCTCATCCGTAGCATGAATCGACGCACAAAATCCAGTTTATCCTCTCGAAAGCGCTCCAACTATTGCAGAGAAAGTCGTAAAGTTGTTAGTGAATGCGGCACCCATTGCGCACACAGCTTTCTGAAACCCAATACTTCAGTCAAAATGTTGCTAACATTGCCAAATGAGATGCGTAGGGCTTCTATTAAATCTCTTTTAGTCACGCGACAATTTTCCAATACGATATTCTGTATTTGTCCAACGATTTCTGGTGTTATTGCTGTTGTCGCGGACGTTCTTGGCATGAATCGTTTTCAAGTCTTGTACGGCCACTTATAAATTCAGCAAGCCATTTTTCTGTTGTTCTAATTGATGGAGAAAAATCCTTATACACTTTCAACATTCGTTCATAAATTTTCTTTGCTTTCAAACCTCCTAAATTAAAAATTCAATCGCTGCACGATACCTGCTTTTTCCAATGTAGAAAATACTGTACCAACATAACAAAAACAATTTAGGCTAGTAGCAACGCCCTCTCTTACAGAATCACAAAATTTATTGAACAACCTAGTATATCAACATAAACATATACAGGTTAAAGGTTAAATATGTAGTAATATGCTACATACCTCAAAACGCTCTTCTTACTAAATTGTTAAAATGTAAAATAAAAAAAACATTCACTTTGTTATGTTTCTCCTGTGAAACTTTAATGTCCTTAAAAATATTATATTGATGAAAAAATTACTACGAGTATATAAAAGCTATAGCTTCCATGTGAATATACAATTTTTGCTGGTTAACAAAAAATATAGATTTTTGTCGCACGGTGTAACCTCTGACATAAATTTGGCTCTTTAGCATTGATTTTACAACCGATCATACGTTTTTTGAGTATTTATAAATAAATCAAGAACTCTATTAAAATCCCATTCATTAGATTACCCAATTTTGTATCTCGACAATTAAGTTTCTGGCGTTGTTTTAATATGTATTTAGAGGCATTATAAAACTGCAATTGGCGCTGTACGTTAACTTTGTCTGAATATTGAATTTTCTACGTCTCGAAAATCTAAGGCTCTTCTCTCCAGTCAATTGCCTCTATATGTCAATATGATTCAATATTTATAAATAATAACCAGCTGCTGTTAACCGGTTGAATTACAAATACGTAAATATTTAAAATATTTTGAATTCCAACTTTATAGCTGCACACACACTCACTTATCCAAATTAATTGCGGTTTGTTTTAGGTTTTTTTTTGCTTCTACGAATTTTATGAATGTTTAGGTAGCTTGTTTCTCCTACTATTTGTATTTGCATAATACATATATTTGACTAATAGGTACTTTATGTACTTTACATACATACATACATTCGTTTTTTTTTTTTTTGTTTTTTGGTTTAGCTAATGAATACGAAATCCTTCTACTAAATGTATATTTTAAAACTGGCTTTGAACGGTTTCCTAATCCTCATGTAGTTTGTCTCAAATGATTTGTGCTTTTAATTTTTTCTGTTGTTTCTTACATGAGTTAACTTTTTTCAGAAACTCAGATTTTTTTAACAATCGATGCCATCTTCTAAAAGAGTGCGTGCATTATATCAAACATTTATCAATTCTGGGGTTTTCATTTGTATCTCTATCAACTCGTTTTAGCACCGTCATCCCCTGCTTGAAATTACATACTAAATAGTCCTAACCTCTCAATATGTGGTGTACATTTTCTTGTGACATTCACTGTACATATGAACATGTAATTTACACTTAAATTGACCCTGAAGCTTTCTCTTACAAATGCCTTCTTTGGAGTTAACTTCACATATCTACATGCATATCTCTGGAAATTGCATAATTTTGTGAATCATTTCTACATATTTAGGCGTTCAAGTGGCGTTTAATTGCAGCACTTAGGCGGCAAAGCAAATATGTAGCAAAAAGTGGCTGCCAGTTTGTGCACATGTATGCATACACATATCAACATTTGCGAATATACGTGTGTATATATTGGCAAACCCTGCAGGGAAAAATGCTAGTTGTGCTCTAGAATACTATCAATTTACTTTTGAGCTCAATCATTTCATGTTAGCAAGTGGCATTTTTATCACGGGGTTGTCCTACGAAATGTCAGTTGTTCTGCCATGCATCAGCATGGTTTAACATTTAAAAATTTGTCCAAGCCTGCACCCGAAGTGAATGCTAATTAAATTTAAAACACATTTTTCAAAAAAACTAATAAATAAATAAAATTTAAGGTATTCACTTTAGGAACATAAATAAGATGCTAGTCAAATTTCGGATTCATATTTTATGTGTCCGGTTGCAGCGAGAGTTTTTCATTCCGTTTTTAGAAAACCCGTTTTTATTCAATTAAGGTACTTTTATTTGTTGCAATTCTGGTTCATCAGCGCTCGTAAAGCTTATTATGGATTCTGAAATAAAATACATCATCATCAAACAAACCGATTCTGAATAAAAACTCCTCGGGAGATTTTTTCCTGCTATTTTTACTCTTATCATGAATAAAAGTTTGCAGAGAATTTTTTCCATGTTCTCTTTCCTCTTATCACTGACGAACTACGGAAAAGGGAAATTGTGTTTTGGGAAAAAAGTAGGTATCATAAATGGAAAAAGGGAGAATATGATGACATTTTCAAATGATTTTTCTGGGCGCAGTACACAAAAAATTTAAGAATTTAAACTTTGCATGTAATACAGGGTCCGGCACTCGAAGTGTAAAAAATTAAAAATGTCATAAATTTATTTTGAAAATTTACTTTTATTCAATTCAAAGTGAAAAATATGTGAATATAATACAAAATTAAAAATCAATTTACTTTTGCTCGATATTACCACCTTTTGCCTTGACTTTGCCCCTGAAACGGTCCGGTAACGAGTCGCAACCTGCTCGAATGCGACTTGCAGGTATTTTGGCCTACTCGCGGACAATGGCTTTTTTCCGCGCCTCGAGACTGGTGAATCTTTTAGTTCGGACCTTGCTCTGCACAATGACCCAATGAGAATAATCCATCGGATTCGCGTCTGGTGAATTTGAGAACCATTGTGTGGACGTTATGAAGTTCGGAACGTTGTTTTTTAGCCATTCTTCGTTCAATCGAGTTTTGTGAGACGATGCCGAGTCCTATTGAGACGTCTATGGTCTGCCACTGACATGTTTGTCTGCCACCTCTTCAAAGGATCCTCGATGCCAGGCTCTATGAAAACTATTGGAGAGCGCCTATTTGCGGTTACAATGGCTCAAACCATTACATGCGGTGGGTGCTGCCTCCTGGTGGCCAATCAATGACTCAAATTCTCGTATGAACAAATAAACCCTATCGTTTTGGGACTTCACGAATTGCTCAATTTGAAAAATTTTCTTGTCAGAAAACACAATCTTCGGAAATTGACCGATTTCGGCCAAGCGAAGCAACTCAATCGCTCTTTCAAGTCTGACTTGTTGCTACTTTGTTGTGAGATAATGCGCCTTTTGGAGCTTGTAAGGCTTGACTTTGATATCATTTTTCAATATGCGGCGGATGCTACATCCGATATTTTCAGTTCTTTCGCCGTTTGATTGGCACTTCGTCGGGGATTTCGCTCATGTGGCTTCATCACTTTTTGAACCATTTCACGTGACGTTGCAGCCTTTTGATGACCACCTCCGTGACGCTTCGCGATGCTATCAGTATCATTGTAACGATTAATGGTGAGGTAAACAAAAACTTTATTTACTTTGTGATTTTCTTTTTTCGCGTTAACTTTCGGCAAAATGCTTTCGCGCGCTTGTAAACAATACTCTGGACTATCATTTAGCCCGTGCATCAGCTGCGCGAGCGATTTGAAGTTGGTTACACCTCAAGTGCCAGACCCTGTAAAATGCTACACTTTTTTTTTTAAATCCAAAAATCCCACAAGAGCCAAGAGTTACTGGGAAACATGATGCAGGGAAATCTTTGAGTTGCGAGAGGATTTAATGAAGGCTGCAATGTATACCTCCACATTTTCCTATTACCTAACAACTTTTCATATATAGAATTGATATTTATTGAACACTGATGCCAAATGTTTCTACGAATCATAGGCAAATTGGGATAAGCTATTTTTATTTTATTTTTATTTTTTTCGCTGTAAAAACATAATGTGTTTTAGACTATCAATAATCTGGGCATATTGTAAAATACATTCTAGCTGAAAATAGAATAGTTATCCTTGTCTTTCGCAAAACTTAGTGCCGCCTTTTAAGGTTCATTCAATTATCACATTGCGTTAAGCAAACTCTTACATAATCCACTTTCCTAACTACTTAAGTTATTTAGTTTTTCAAGCTACGACGCCTTTGGTCAGTGTCGTAAGATGCTCCATACTGCAGTGCAAAATCGGTGTACAGACATACGAGTGTATATTTTTAATACGATAATTGACAGCCACGTGTGAAAGATCACACCTCGATAGATAAACAACTTTATTCAAGGTAAGGTGTGGCTGCAATGCATTCCAATAAAAAAAGAAACAACACTCGTAAGCTTTTATGTGTCATCAGAAATTGCAAAAAAATAACAAAAATTATAGACTTCCACATTTCGGTTTTATTTTACAATCAGTCAAACTTTTTAAATTTTAAATCGTGGTCAAATAAATCTGTATGTGACTTGAAAGGTTTTGTAAGCTCTAAGCCGCTTTCTCACAAAACTTCATGAGGATAATTTTTGTGGAACGGTTAAACCCCCGCTGATTTTGCTTTCGACAAATTTTTTATGAAAATTCTAAAAAGTTTAAATAAAACATTTGAGAGACGATTAAAGTGTGCTTTGAAAATATTAATCAGACGATTTCAAGGGGAGGATATCCACACAAAAGACGTCAGCTTAAGGGTTAACTCATATTTTACAGAAATATTTTTACATTGAAAAGACAACTGTTAGTTTATTTCTCATTAAAAATGTCTGAATATAAGCACCGCTTCTAAAAATAAAATGGGTTATGCATTCGTAAATATCTAATTATACACATTAAAATTCCAGTCTTGTCTTAATAAAGTGCGCGATAAGCTTAGTAGGTACGAACAATAAAGCAATGCAAAATAAAATCTATTTTAAGAGATGAGCTTGGCTTTAATTTGCTTTATTAATTACTTTGTATATGCCTGTATTTATTCTGTTACTAGACACACACACATATGCACATATATAAGTTAACGCTGCATACGCTGTAAGCGACTCGTTGCACGCGCATCCGCTTTTATTACAATTATGCTGACGCTAAGTCTGCTTATTTACCGTGCGAACCATTTCACAACGAAATTCCTGGAACAATGTCACGCGGCAAAGCAGGTGACATCGTCAATTTGGCTATGCTTTTGGGTTATGCTTAGAATTAAGAAAGTATTGTAAGTTCAGTTTTAGTAAAAGGCTCAAATAAAGAAGTCGGAGTTCGCTCCGCAAATATTTTTAAAAACGCAACCCAACGGGTAAAGTTTTAATTGGCGCCCGAGCAGGGACCCAACGGGATAAAAACATACGCGAGTCGTTGATAGTTTAGTGCTACTTCGTGCGATTAAAAAAAAGAAAAATTATTAAAATAATAGTAAAATATAATATTAAATATAAAAAAATCCGTTGATCCCATTTCGTGACGAGTCTACGCGAGTGTAAAGGTAAACACGCCGTAAGAGTAGAGAAGGAGGCCCCCAAGTAGCTGCCTACGCAGAGGAAAAGGACGGCATAAATTGCCAGCCGCTCTACCGGACCGTCTTCAAAAATCAGCCGTCTATCAGGACCTGCCGAAAAAGGAAGGACATCATGAAATGTTCCAGTTTCCTGTCGTTAATGTAAGAATAGCATAAGAGCATAAGAAAGTGAAAAAATTAAGAAAACTTAGAAGAGAAAGTGAATTAAAATATTATTATTGAAGAAATTAATTAAAACAAGGAAAAAGATAAGTTCAAAAACTGTTTTTTGATAAAAGTGAATATAAATTAAATAATAAATACAAATAAATTATGTAAAGCTATTTTTTTAAAAAAGAGAAAGTAATTGAAGATAAAGAATATTATAAAATTAAAAAAATTAATTAACGAAAGATTAATATGAAGTAAAAATTTTGTTATTATTCAAATATAAAGAAATTTAAATTTATAACTGAAATTTACAAGAAGATTACAATCAATAGCATACGAATTTATTTTCATTGAAGTTCTTGTGTGTTTGTTTGCCTCGTTTGTTTTGTTGTTTTGTTTATTTGTGCCTGTTTGAGAAACCTTTTAACTCATTTGCATACTAATTACAAAATAAGTTCTGCAAAAACATTTTTTTACGGAAATTTTTCTTTTTTTGACGAACATAGTGAGGTCCTTGTTAAATTTAATAATGTCAAACCCAAACAACCTTGTTAGGCCAGCTGTCTTGAATGCGCCACAGAATCAGGGAGTTAATATGGCAGAGTTACAACAAGAAATTAGGAGGATAATAACTGAGACTCTTCAGGAGCAGGCTAGGATTACTGCTGCCCAAATTAATCAGGATCAAGTGATTGACCCTCAGCACAGGGGAACTTTGAGTGACTTGGATAAGATACCAGACGTCGTTAGATGTCTTAGGGACTTTTCTGGTCAACCAGGGGAATACAGTTCCTGGAGAAAATCTGTTGATAGAATACTAGGCATATACCAACATCTTAAGGGTACACCAAAGTATTTTGGCATATTGAATACTATAAGGAATAAGGTCATTGGTAATGCGGACGCTATACTTGAGTCATATAACACACCTCTCAACTGGGACAGTATCTCACGTTGTCTTACTATGCATTATGCAGACAAGAGGGACGTCAGCACTTTGGAATATCAGATGACTTCTCTGATTCAAGGTGCAGAAACAATACAAGATTTTTATCAAAGAGTGTATAATCATTTGTCCTTGATATTAAATAAAATAAGTTCAATGGATGTAGGACATGAATCTATGTGTCTACTTACTCAGACGTATAGGGACAAAGCTTTGGACACCTTTGTTCGAGGGCTAAAAGGCGATTTACCAAGACTTCTCGCAATAAAGGAACCTAAAGATTTGCCCAATGCTTTGCATTTATGTTTAAAGTTAGAGAATCAGAATTTTAGGACAAATTATGCTCATAACTTGAGATCAAATAGGAACTTTAGTACCATTCCTTCAAGGAATCAATCTACTCTATATTCTTCGCGACACCAACTTCCTTCTTATTCTTCCCGAAATCAATCTGCTTCACGAAATCAGAATAATTTTCATCCTGAGTTGGCATACATTCCATCGCCACCTCGACCTAATAGAATTCCAGATACAATGCAAGGAAGAGATATGTTCAACCAAGGACAGAGAAATTATCAGCATCAAGGTGCTATTCCTAAATATACCCAATATCAAAATTATATACCACCAAGACCTTTTGCACCGAAACCACCACCAAGGCCTGAGCCCATGGACGTGGACCAAAGTATTAGGACGAAAAATATTAATTACATGAACAGACCTTCAAACAATGGATTCCTTGGCAAACGACCACCACCACTACAGAATACAGAAGCCCGGAAACAAAGCAGAAACTTTCACATAGATTCGGAGATCTATAACGAAGAAAAGGTAACTCCACCTGAGCAATACTACATTGACCAAAACGATCCCGAAAATTTCCAAAACAATTCCGACGATTTCCAATATAACACCGACAATGATGACAAAGACTATTTGGACACTAGTGACATACATTTTTTAGGCTGACGCACTCTTCGCTACCGTACATTCAGTGCAAGACGGAGAGTGGAGACATTCTCAAACTATTAATAGACACCGGATCTACAAAAAATTACATTCAACCGAACTTTGTAAAAAAGGCAATACCTAACGAACAAGTTTTCTACGCAAAGTCAATAGCAGGAGACGTAAAGGTCACCCAACATACATACGTTAATCTTTTTAATCTCAGGGACATTAACCTTAAATTTTTTATACTCCCAACTTTGAAATCGTTCCATGGTATACTTGGCAACGATAGCCTTAGAGCACTAAATGCAGTTATTCATACGAGAAACAGCCTCGTAACTATAGGACACAACATTAAAATTAAAATGAAACAATTAATTTCAAAAACCGTCAACACAATCAGCATTAAAGATGACCATATGACACAAGAACAGAAATACTCGCTAAGAAATTTAGCAAATAAATTCCCAAATCTTTTCGCAGAACCAGATACAAAACTCACTTATACGACCAAAGTAATAGGCGAAATTCGAACTAAGACCGATACACCAGTATATACTCGCTATTATTCTTACCCAACTTCCCTAAAATCGGAAGTAGAAACTCAAATTCAAGAAATGTTAAAAGATGGCATAATAAGACCATCTAGATCTCCGTACAATTCCCCCGTATGGATTGTGCCAAAAAAACCCGATTCCGCAGGAAATAAGCAATACAGAGTTGTTGTTGACTACCGAAAGCTGAATGAGCAAACTATCGCAGATAGATACCCGATCCCAGAGATCAACGATGTCCTTACGCAACTAGGGGAAAACCAGTTCTTTTCCGTGCTGGACTTAAAGAGTGGGTTTCATCAGATCCCTCTAAAAGCATCAGACATTGAAAAAACAGCTTTTTCAATAAGTAATGGTAAATACGAGTTCACTCGGTTACCTTTTGGCTTAAAAAATGCCCCTTCAATTTTTCAGAGGGCACTTGATGATATATTACGGGATCATATAGCCAAAATATGTTTTGTTTATATCGACGATATAATCATTTTCAGCAAGACTGAAAGCGACCATATCCGTCATCTAGAATCAATCTTCAAGACGCTTCAAGAAGCGAACATGAAAGTGCAACTTGATAAGTGTAATTTTTTCAAAAAATCCGCCGAATTCTTAGGATTCATAATCTCTTCAGAAGGAGTTAAAACAAATCCGGCAAAGGTTGATGCAATTCAAAGGATACCGTATCCTAAAACTTTAAAAGAATTGCGCTCATTCTTAGGTCTATCAGGGTATTACCGTCGCTTTGTACGTGATTATGCGAGGCTCGCTAAACCCCTGACATCCCTTTTAAGAGGGGAGGAAGGACGAATGTCCAAAAATCAATCCTCAAAAGTTAAAATTAACTTAAACGCCGACGCAATCGAAGCATTTCATAAGTTGAAAACAGCCCTCACCTCCGAGGACTTGATATTAGCCTATCCGAATTTCGAAAAGGAATTCACGCTAACAACTGATGCGTCAAATTTCGCAATAGGTGCGGTACTGTCACAAGATGACAAACCGATTACGTTTATATCCAGAACGTTAAGCAAAACTGAGGAAAACTACGCCGCAAACGAAAAGGAAATGCTGGCAATTATTTGGCCTCTGAATACGTTAAGAAATTTCTTATACGGTAGATCAAAGGTAAAAATTTACACCGATCATCAACCGCTCACCTATGCTCTGAGCAACAAAAATAATAATAGTAAGATGAAACGGTGGAAGGCGATTCTCGAAGAGTATAATTTCGAACTGCATTATAAGCCAGGAAAGGCTAACGTCGTCGCAGATGCTCTATCGAGAATTCCGCAAACGGAACAATTAAATTCCTTAACGGTAACGCAACACAGTGATGAGAGCTCTTCCCACAACTTAAT